>CM031236.1:689420141-689506049 GCA_018340775.1 Taxus wallichiana var. yunnanensis | reverse complement strand
ATGTTATTCATGATTATTACCCCACAAAAAGAGCATGAAAGGTTAGACTTATTATTGGATTTAGAAGACTCATTGGGTTTAAAGTTGCTTTCTTTGGGTTTAGGAGCACTTTGAGATGAAGAATGGGTGGATTTGGTTATACGTTTTTGTTTTCCCTTGTCCTTAGGATTGGATGCAACTAATGCCTTTTGAGAGGTGGAAGACTCAAGGTGAGACAATTTGGATTCTTCCCTAGTAATTCTTTCACAAAATGTTTCTAAGCTTCCCTAGTAAGTCTTTCACAAAATGTTTCTAAGTCGGACATTTTAAATGTCACCTAAGGCATCCATGTTAAAGAAAAAGGTAGAAGAAAATATTTGAAATGATCCTCTCAACTTGGATAGAATCAAGTAAACACACTCTTCATCATTCTTATCTCTTCCACTCTCCTTCAATTGTGTTAACAAACACTTGAATTTGGTAAGATAGTCTATAATTGTTGGAAAATCTTCAGGATTAAGAGAGGTGATCTCAATTTCAAGTTGCATGGCTCTCATATGATCCACCTTACTAAATAAATCTTCTAATTTCTCCCATATTTTGAAAGGAGAGTCACATTTTTCCAAATGAAACAAAAGACTGTCACTTACATAAGTTCCTATCAAACCCATACACTCATCAAATTTGCATTGGTATTGAAATTTCTCATATTCTCTAGTGAACACTTTGGTTGTTCAAGAAGTTAAAGCCCATAATCCTTTCTACTTAATTATTGTTTTCATTCTTGGTTTCCATGTGTGGTAATTATGTGTTGTTAATGGATCAACATAATCTAATGCGAAGTAGATGAAGATGCCATCTTAAAAAAATCACCAAAAGAAATGCAAGAACCAAGCAATGCAACAAGACCCCCAAGCAATGCAACAAGAGGCCCCTAGATTTTGGCACTTTATAATTATAGTGCGATTCTCAAAATAAATATTTCCAATGGAAAGAGCATGAAAAAACACTTTTGCAAAAAATGACACTCAAAACCGAGTTACCGATCAAAAGATACAAGCTTTTAAATATTATGCTCTACTATTTATTTTAGTTACCACTAAAATAGAATAAAATGCTTTTGCCTTCACCACACAAAAAAATGAAAGGGGATTGGAGTTAAGCACCTAAGTATTAATCACAAGCTTTTAAGCCTTCATATGACCATACCATATGACCAAGGCTAAGGATTTAAAGTCAAAATGACCTTCGTTTCCCAAAATAGCAGCTTGTAGATTTTCCCAAAATAGCAAAATAACGTGCACGCCCGTGGACCCCTGCCAAAAAAGAAAAGAAATGTCTTTCCTAAAACTTCTTGTTTCACGCCAATCGAGAATGCTATAACTTAGTAGATAAAAACTGGTATAGATCCCAAAAATGCAACAAACTCGAGAAATTGACTTCTATTTTGCTCAAGTTAACGCAAATTCCAAGATGAACCAACCCGTGTCTCTCGCAACAACAAAAAATTGAAAAAATGACTGCCTCTAGAAATGGTCGAGTTTACAGTTGATCTTAGGGTTTGCCACCTTTCGAATCCAATGGAAGGATTTGTTTTGCATTAAACTGCATGCAAAAACAAAATATGAACAAATCCCGAATATATGAATATACAAAAAAAGTTTACAAAATGAAACTTACAGACATATGTCAATAGCAATCTCCTGCTCTGATACCATGAAAGGAATGATAAGAAGATTGTTCCAAGTCGCAATCTCAGATGATAATAGCACACCACATTACATTTGTAAAACAAAAGAGCTAAAATAACATATATGGAAATCCATCATAATCCATAATGCTCAATACATTACAATACAATGACTTGAATTACTCAATAAGAAAGATGTACATATAGGAGGAGGGAAGTGTAACTACTACCTAAATTAGTGGTGAAGAACTCTACTAATTGATACTAGTAGTTAAGTTAACTCCAAAAGACTAGTAAGCTAACTCCACATAACTGAGAAGCTAACTCAACACAACTAGTAAGCTAACTCCACACAACTAGTACACCTAAGCAAGCTAACCCAACAAGTGTAAGAATTATCCTAATAAATAAATAAAAGGATAAATAATAACCTACACTAACAGGTTTGCATGTTACATTTGAATTGGTTTCATATTCATTTTATTTGTGCACGATAACTTGATTTTCATCTACACATAGTTCAAAGAAATCCCATAAGATGGGTCCAAGTGTCCGTAACCATTGAGCTCCCAAAATGACATCACATCCACCTAGGGGTAGGACAAACATGTTAGAGCAAATATTATAATCTCCCATTGTAATATAAACATTACAACACTTTCCCTTACAAGGAAATGTACCACCATTAGCAATCATAACTTCAAAGCTAGAACAAGGATAGACAAAGTAGTCTACTTGTTTGGCCAATCGGATCAATAAAGTTATGTGTGCTTCTTGAATCAATTAAGATGGTGAGAGGAATCTTTTTGAAATACCCTTTTACCCTCATGGTTTGAGGGGTGGTGACTCTGCCAAGGCATGAAGTGATATCTCCGGTTGATAATCCTATGGAGGGGCTTCATCCAATGACGATTCTTCTTCTTGGAATTTTTGAGTATATTCCTAATTGTCTAGTTTGAGAGTCGATTCAACGTCCATGAGGTATAATTTTTGTTCCACACACCGATGATCCCTAGTGAACTTTTCATCATAATTGTAATATAGGCCTTTTTCCTTCCTACATTTATGCTTCAATAATATGTTTGATTGGGTTTGTATCAGAGGAGACACCATGAGAACATGCTAGGTTCTTGTATTTCTAAATGAAGTGAAACTGGAAGATCGGCAATGTTATGATTTTATCTTCTACTAATTTGGCCAAGCCCAATGCTTCCATCATGGTATTGGGTTTAAAATATTTTAACCTCGAGAGATAATTACCTCCTTGAGACCATGTATGAAATAAATCTAGAAAAATTCATCTAAAAAGCCTTCCAGTGTGACTAACTAATCTCTCAAATTCCGTTTGCTAATCTTATTTTCTAAAGTTCGGTGAGTGCTCCTATGAAGTCATCATAAACATTGCGGTCAAATTTATCTAGAATAAGGGATGCAAACCGTGGCCACTTTGGTTCATCACGAGCTTTTAAATACTAACGGTACCATTGTAGGGCTTCTTGTTCCAAGTGAAAAGAAGCAATAGAACCCTATTCACATTGTAGGTATTGTAGAGATCGAAGAATTACTATGTTTGATATATCCACCCAATTGGATTTGTACCATTGAAGTGAGGAAAATCAAGCTTGGGACCATGCGACATATTTGGAGAAGAGAAACTATGTTCAGAAGTGGACTCAATATGGAGCTTCTCAGTGAGGATGGCATTTTGTTGATTGAGTCCTTACATCATCTGTGTGAGCTCAGACACTTGTGCCTTCAAGTTGGTGATTTCTTCCTCCATGTTTTTGTGCTTACATGGGTTCAACCATGACCAAGGAGGTTTTGAGGTTCATAAAAGGTTGTTTGGAGTTATATGTTAAAATGACCGCTTTCAACCAAAAAGATTGCAATAGTATAATTGTTTTGAGGAGCCCAATTTTTTAGAGACAATCTATTAGTGGCTAAAAATTAGTAGTTTATATGGGAATTATTTTGGAAAAAATAAGTTGGTGAAACAAGTTAGGGAAGTAAGTTGGGGAAACATGTCGAGGAAACAAGTCGGGAAAACAGGTTGGGGAAAGCAGTCGAGGAAACAAATCGGAGAAACAAGTCGGGAAAACAAGTCGATGTGTTAAAATTGCGAAACAAGGCACAAACTCGTCATGCCTTTCACTATGATTCCTTGAGATCTGGAAAAAAATTGCAGTCTTGGGAAGAGTTGTGATACTAGATGTAATGAACCTCCTGTGACAGATTAATCTAAACAACATAATGCAAAGTACAAAATAGTTTATTGAATGAAAAGACTAAAATCACATTACCAGATCGTAGGTCATTTCGAGGGGGAAAACCTCCTTTGAGCAAGTTCAATACAAACTATTCATGGATGCCTTTATTAGGCCTAAACATTACCTAATATACTAGTTCTATTTTATAAACTATTACTACCCATACATGTGGGATTATTCTTAATAACTCAAGGGATGACTTACAAAGCATATGTATTTGTAGCACCTATTACAATAATAATGCAAAAAGAAAGGTAGGATGAAGGGTTCTAACACGATTTATTCAACTAAATTCCTAGTAGGAGTCATTGAAACAGTTTCACCAAATATAATGGAAAAACATCCATCAAGGCATAATAGGATGTGTATTTTTGGGGATGTTGTGATTGTTGGTGCCTTATTTGCTATGTATGTCAAATGTGGAAACATACACAGAGCATGTGAAATGTTTGACAAAATACCCTAGAGATAATTAATCTCATGGAATGTAATGATTGCAGGATATTCACAAAATGGGGTTGTTGAAAAGGAATTGAGAACATTTAAATGCTAAAATGAGAGCTTTAGTAGATGGACTCCAAGTGTTTGAGCAAATGATAGAGTGTGATATCTTTTCATGGAATATCATAATTGTAGCTTATAGAAGACATGGTCATCCTCAATAGCCATTGAAATTGTTTTACCGAATGCAACAAACGGATATTCAACCCGATCAACTCACATTTTCCAACATATTTGTGGGGTGTAGCTAAATAAGAGCTTTGCAATGATGGTATATGGACATCCATCAAGACATAATAAGAAGTGTTTTTTTGTTTGAAATTACTATATTGCTCACTCCTCCCTATCACACAAACTTAAAACAATTTAAGATAACATACATTTCACGACAAATACAACTCTAACAAACTTAACATTATTATCCTTCTTGTTAGGTGCGTTGTTGGAAGAGTTCCTCTTCCACTCACCCACCGTTCGAGAACAGGGTAGCTTGCCGTGAGGCCTCCATGGGTGGGTGGAGAACAACGGTTTTCATTCTCGAAAACTCTAACCCTTTTTTTGGGCGAGTCGGTATCGTAGATGTAAACAACAAACGACCTTTGTTGTTAAGATCTTTCATGGGAGGAGTAACCAGAGGAATTCCATGTTGGGTGCACTATTAGAATAGAAACTAAAGTGGGAGGTTTCATTAGGAGCATTCTAGTTCGTAAAAACTCCAAATTTTCAACTCCCTAATTTAGGCCACATAAAATACATATAATGATGTTGTCTTATAAGATCGCCCCACTAAGATAATTGTAAAAATTGATCACTCAAAATCAAAAATTGCTCATTCATATATTGGGACGTTTTTTAAAAATCCTTCAACATGTATATAGATGAGTGCTATCGTTTGTTCCATAGATTAGTGCTATCGATTATTACATAAACCATATAGTCATTTTTAATTTCAGCACTGAAACTCTAACCCTTTGGGCGAGGTCGGGATTGCTAGATGTAAACAACAAACGACCTTTGTTGTTCTAAGTTCTTTTGCGGGAGGAGTAACATAGACCGAATTCCACCTTTGTTGGGTGCACTATTAGACTTGTAGAAACTAAAGTTGGGAGGTGACTCGACTACACTTGCCCCGACCGACATGAGCAAGGAACTCTTCTAGTTCGAGAAAAACTATTATCCAAATTTTCAACTCATATGCACTTGCTAATTTACTTGCCACATAAAATACATAGAATGATGTTCTCTTATAAGATGAAACTGCTCCCACTAAGATAATTAGTAGTTTTAAAAATTGATCACTCAAATTTGGACGTTTTCAAACATTGCTCATTCATATATTGGGACGTTTTTAAAAATCCTTCAGCGTATATATAGATGAGTGCTATCGTTTGTTCCATAGATTAGTGCTATCGATTATTCCATAAACCATATAGTCATTTTTAATTTTACAGACCTGGATCGTGGCTCTTTGTTGAAGGACGCCATTTTGTAGCGTCACACCAACTATAATGCCATTTTTCCTGCATCTCTGTGTCTGTATCATTTACACAAATAAATAATAAAAACCCATAAAACCACTTCTGATGATGAAAACAATGACAGTGTTTCATTGTCATTGTAGTCGAATTATATTGCCGAGCATCGAACATTTGCAGCGCTTCAATAATAATCATACAATGCTAATGCGAATGCCATCGACTTCCTATCTCAATCTCACAACATTATGTAGAGAAGGTCGGTTGAAAGTGGTGCTACACATTCTGCTTAAAAACACAAACTTTCACCTATTGCAGACCTGCATTTCCAAGAAAACCCTTTCAGAGGGTAAGAAAATTCAGTCTCACATAAATGAGAGGGAATTTATGTTTGCAACACAAACTATTACAAGACACCCTTATACGCATGTATGATAAGTGTGGATGTTTAGTAGATGCTCGCCAAGTGTTTGACCAAATGACTGAACGAGACCTCTTCTCATGGAATATGATAATTGCAGCTTACAGAAGACATGGGTTTCCTCACGAAGCATTGACACTGTTTCACCAAATGCAACCAACAGATGTCCAACCTAATCAGTTCACCTTTGCTAGCATACTCCCGGCTTGTGCCAAAATTGGAGCTTTGAAACAGGGTATGAACATTCACCAAAGCATAGTAGAGAAGGGATTTTTGTCAAATTTTGTACTTGCAAGTGCCCTGGTAGATATGTATGCAAAATGTGAAAGTATACACAGGGCATGTGAACTGTTTGACAAAATGCCTCAAAAAGACGTGGTTTCGTGGAATGCCATGATTGCAGGATATGCACAAAATGGATATGTTGGAAAGGCAATGGAAACTTTCAAGCAAATGCAATTGACAGGTGTAAAGCCAAACTCCATAACCTTTGCCAGCATCCTCCCAGCCTGTTCCAAAATAGGAGCTTTAAAACAGGGTATGGGCCTCCATCAACACATAATGGAAAGCAACTTTTTGTCAGATGTAGTTGCAAATGCCCTTGTAGACATGTATGGAAAATGTGGAAGCATGCACAAGGCACGCGAATTGTTCGACAAAATGTCACAAAGAGATGTGGTCTCATGGAATGCCATGATTGCAGGATATGCACAAAATGGATTTGTTGAAAAGGCCTTGGAAACTTTCAAGCAAATGCAATTGGCAGGTGTAAAGCCAAATTCCACAACCTTTGCCAGCATCCTCCCAGCCTGTGCCAAAATGGGAGCTTTAGAACAGGGTACAGACATTCATCAAAGCATAATGGAAAGTGGATTTTTGTCAAATGTTGTAGTTGTAAGTGCCCTGGTAGATATGTATGCAAAATGTGGAAGCATACACAAGGCACGTGAACTGTTTGACAAAATGCCTCAAAGAGATGTGGTCTCATGGACTGCAATGATTGCAGGATATGCACAAAATGGGTTTGTTGAAAAGGCCTTGGAAACTTTCAAGCAAATGCAATTGGCAGGTGTAATGCCAAACTCCATAACCTTTGCCAGCATCCTTCCAGCCTGTGCCAAAATGGGAGCTTTAAAACAGGGTATGGACATCCATCAAAGCATAATGGAAAGTAGATTTTTATCAGATGTTGTAGTTGCAAATGCCCTAGTAGACATGTATGCAAAATGTGGAAGCATACAAAAGGCACGTGAACTGTTCGACAAAATGCCTCAAAGAGATGTGGTCTCATGGAATGCCATGATTGCAGGATATGCACAAAATGGCTTTTGCAAGGATGCTCTCAAACTCTTTGAAGTAATGAAGCACTCTGGAACATACCCTGACCATGTAAGCTTCACTTGTGTTTTATTAGCATGCAGCCATGCAGGTTTAGTGGATGAGGGCTGTAAATACTTCAATGGCATGAGTGACTCTTATTGCATTATGCCTACAATTGATCATTATGTGTGCATGGTTGACCTTCTTGGCCGTGCTGGCTATCTTGAGGAAACTTTAAACTTTATCATCAAAATGCCAATTAAACCTGTGGTCACTGTGTGGATGTGTTTGCTTGGTGCCTGTAGAGTACATGCAAATATAGCGTTAGGAATATTTACAGCAACTCTTATTTTTGAGCTGGATCCTCAACATGATGCAACTTATGTTCTTCTGTCAAACATCTATGCAGAAGTTGGCAGGTGGGATGAAGTTCAAATGGTAAGGAGATTGATGAAAGATAGAGGAATTAAAAAGATACCTGGATGTAGTTGGATTGAAGGCCATAAAATGGTACATGCTTTTTGTGTAGGAGACAGATCACACCCACAAACACAAGAGATCTATGCAATGTTGGAGAAATTGTCTTGGGAGATGAAGGCAGCAGGATATTTTCCAGATTCAAAACATGTACTGATTGATGTGGACAATGAGGAAAAAGAATTATTCCTTTGCCACCATAGTGAGAAGTTGGCGATTGCGTTTGGATTGTTAAACATGCCCTCTGGGACAACTATTAGAGTCGTCAAGAACCTTCGAGTATGTGTTGACTGCCACACTGCAACCAAGTTTATCTCCAAGATTGTTGCAAGACAAATTGTTGTGAGAGATGCAAATCGGTTCCATCATTTCAAACAAGGACAATGTTCTTGTGGAGATTATTGGTAATGCTATGTGAAGCAATCTGTAAAACAAGGTGCACTGTGTCATACCTGCAGCAATAAAGAAGGCACCAGGTTTTATTTCCAGTTTCTAGAAAAATGGTTTTTTCTAAGTGTTTGGAGATCTAGACCATGCTGTTGAATTCATAAAATCAGATGTATAGTATGCAATGTGCATTGCTGCCTAATATACTGATGGGGTATTTGTTAAAGCCCTGTTTTATGATATCATGGAGGTGTCATGACATTGAACTGTTTTCAGGAAACTTGTGCATGCCTGGGATGATAAGCTGGAGGAGGTGGAGAATAGGAAAAATAAAAAAGAGGTACACTCGAAGGAGATGGAAAGATGCTCTAGAAAAAGGACATGTGCGAGAAGGACTTAAGCCTTACAATCAATCCAATGCTTGGAAATGGTGGGGAAAGCCTCTGTTGATAGTTCTTTACACCAAGCTTTGTCATTTTGTATCGTCCTTTCGAATTACAGGTACCAGATCATGTATGGAAAATTTACATATTCTCACATAGATTTTGTCTCATTCATGGTTAGAGATTTCTAATGTTCCGTCACATCCCTTTTGGGAGTGCTAATATTATTGTGAACTCAATTTTTCTTTTTCTAAATTTTAAGTTGATTTTGTTTATATGTTTTTAATTTAGAAATAATTTTCAGGCAGAAGTAAAATTACAACATTTATTATATTGTAATTGGCATACATGTACACTGCCTGAAAAAATGCATAATGATGTTTTAGAGATTGATGTTAGAGAGAAGAATAAACTATATAATAGAAGTAAAATTACAATTTATATTATATTGTAATTGCATGTATATGGTATTAAGTATTTGGCATATTGAGGTTTATCAATTGATACAAGTGAGAGGAGGTCGCATGGTGATCAAGAGAGTGCTAAATAGGCCATGGCCCTCCTAAATGAGCCTAATTTGGCTATGGAGAACAAAGGGGCGCACTTGATTTGTAGTTAAGGTTGACTGAATGGTGAAAGGAAAGTATTTGTAATCACTATAGGTTTGAAACAAGTGAAAGGCAAGAGGATAAGAACCACAAACTTTTGAGGAATGCAATGGAAGATGTCCTTAGGAGTGAGAGGAACATTGCAATTATATAGTGTCACGCAGGATGCATCCTCCCGAAAACCAGTGTTTGGGACATCTCGGATGTCTTGGGGACAATGGGATGGGGGAACGTCCCCCACTTTTCCGAAAGAGCAAGAAAGGAGGGGATGTCTTTGGGACGTCCCCCTTTGGGGACGTTTTTTTTCTCTTTAAAAACTGATTTTTAAATTGTACTCTTGTAGTATAAGATTGTTTTTGGAAGCCACTCATCTCTATTTGAAAAAAAAGTTTGTATGTATAAATCTAATTAAAATTCACTTTGGAAGCTCCAATAACTTAAAAAGTTTGTATGTATATTTCTATATGAAGAGAAAGGTTGTGTAGATAATAAAAGTAATAAGGCATAGATCAAAACGTTTACCGGTTAACCATAACCGATTGTATTGTATTAAAAAGACATATTAAGAGTCAAGAGTTATATATGAATACAAAAAATTTCGACCACAAATGCACATGGTGGGTCATGCAGATTGCTATTCATAATTTTTGAAAATTTATTTGTATAATTCTAATATTTATAATTTGATGTATTATTTCAATAGTTGTTCCCCTAGTGTCGTGAAATTTTGGAATTTTATTGCCATCATAGAAATTATATCCCCGCATCTAGGAGTCATAGGTAACACTGTTAATATATCATAATATAATCAAATTGAAAACTTTCTTTAGTGCTGCAAAATCAACAAAAGCTAGTAAAGAGTCCATTCTTCATGACATGATATTAATTGGAGAAGACTCCATTCCACGTGACATGATATGAAATGGAGATATTTTAAATCACTTTAATACCTATTAAATGCTATTGAAGATCAAATTCGATGCATGAGTGAAGACCAAATTGACATATGCGTAGGGTAATCAATGGTCTCTAGAATACCCAAAAGTCCAACTTATAAGTCCAAGATAGAAAGAGGCTAGAATAAAGAATGTTTAAGCCCCTTTATTATATTTTGTAATACTTTATATTACATGAGGTACATTCTTTAATTTGGTGAGTTCCCTACTTCTCTGATTCTAAAAAAATCGCTTGTTTCCAAGCAGTTGAGATGCTATTGTGGTTGATTATTCCCTTGAGTAGTAAGATGATTCCTCAAATTTAGGATTTTCATCTCTTACTAGTTCCCCTTGCCAATCATGCTTATCTCTGTCTTCACCATCTTAGTATCTTCCTTGTCCACGTTACTCCCTCCTTAAGATTTTCCAACACTGCAAATTATTCACCCTATTCATAAATTAGGTGACTTTGACACAAATAACTACAAGACTATCATGATTAGGTAGAATTTGGAAAATATTGTCACAATTTTGGATGCACTAAAATTCAAAATGGTTGGAATGTTGGTGCTTCGAGAGAAGGTGGTGGACTAGCTTCTAAGGATATTTCCAAACTATTAATGAAACTATTATTCTTTGAACTATCGTTGAAAAGCACCAACAATCTTCAAAAGTCTTCTACATTTTACTTTCCACATAAAATCTAATGAATGATGTTGTTGCGCAGGATGAATGAAGTGCTTGTTAGAAGTTTAGATCACTAATAAGAGCATTACTCGGTAATTAGTAATTTTAAGAGGTTTTTTTGCCTTCATTAGGTAATTTAGTTGGGGCTAAGAAGGTTGAAAACCTATAAACAAGTGAGTTATGCCACCTATTCAAAACATATAAAGGGAGGTAGGATGGTATGCCACTTGGTTGCAAACCTACAAGGGTGGTTAAGTAGCACATAGGAAGTGAAAGCGATAAATGACACTTCTTGCGGAATTGTGACCATAATTCCAAGGCGGTGCACAACATAAGTGGTAAAAGTATATGGAAATACAATAAATTTCATTTTAGGAAAATTTGAAAAGGTGATTTTTTTTTGAGTGGGGGTGTCCTTTTCACCTAAAATTATAAAACATAGATTTTTTTTTGGGGTTTTTGCCTTCATTTGAAAACATCTCCTATAAAAACCTAGTGTGATTCCGGAGGTAGTATACTGGTACTACCACAAGTAGCTTACCAAATTACCAATACCGTGAAGTTTGAACTCGCATACTCTTAAGCACCGAGATTGTTGTTAGCAATTGTTAGGTTAGTTGTTGACACTAACACGACATGGATATAGTTGACACGTGACAAAGAGGTATTAGCTATAAAGACTGACAAGGAGATATTATGATGTATGAACAAAGGGGTAAAGTGCGACGTGAGAGGAATAGAACTCGATGACTCTTAAGACAAAGAGTGATGCCTGCGAGGGAGTTGACGACATTGACAGACGACGTGATGAGAAGATAATGCAATGACGACACGTGATGATGATGAGATGAGCGACGACGATGACGATGAGAGAGAGCGATGCACGCGGTGAGTGATAGAGATGGCGATGCTGATGCCTTGTTGATGCAATGTGATGAGCGTTGATGCCTTGTTGATGCGCGACAAAGGGTTAGTTGATGCGACAAAGGGTTAGTTGTGACAGGATTACCATAGTGATGACTGATCTGACTCGACTCACTGAGTCACTACTTGGTTCTTTTGCTGACGCAGGACTCTATTCAGAATAATGGAAGGTGCTAGTCCTAAGAATGCGAAGACCCTAAAAGTAACTAAGAAATCTCAGAAATCATTGTTCAAGTATTTTGGAAACTCTGCTGATACAGATATTGAAAATACCAACAACCATATAGATGCCACCAGAAAGAATCAAAATACTGACTATGTGGAAGGTATTATTGAGGTGGACATGCATTCTGCACAATATCAAACAAATGACACCTACGATAATATGCCAGATCTTGAAGATATTCTTCCTGTTGGGGTGCAACCAGAAGTGCATCAAGATATCACACATACAAATACTCAACAAAATGGAACACAAAATCAAATTCAAATTCGGTTCACGAAAGAGGAAACCAGGTGATTGTGATATTGCTCAAAATTCTACTCAAAAAAGTAAAACATTGAAAACGAACAAGAATATGTGGACCATTGGCAGGTCATACAAGTTTGATTGGGCAAGCTAAATTTCATTTATCGAACCGTACAATCATCTAATTCTGAAGAGATCCCATCTGAATGTACATGTACAATATGTACGTGGAAATTGGGAAAGCAACAAAAAATGCAAATGAAGCTGGACACTATAGAAAAACATTGTGGAAAACAATATTTGACTGTAACGGGGCGGATGGCCAGAAAATCAAAACACACAGGTGGAAAACTGAAAAAGAATGCATGCATGTTAGATACGCAATGGATTATGAGGCAGAGCAGAAAAAATGTAGACATCTCGTGGAAAAGGGAGGAACGATCACATCGCAAATTGGTAAGATGAATCAAACAAATCTACATGCAAAACTCATACAATTCTCTACTTTATTTCACATACTAAAGAAAGGAAGACCGATTTTGGATTTCCTCGATTTCAAAGTTTTGTATCAATATAATGGAATGTTGAACGTACCTCAGTCTCATTGGTCTGAAAGTAGTGGATGGGAAATGGCAAAATGCCTTTCGATGATAGAGAAGGAAGATTTGAAAGAGAATGTAAAAAAATCAAAGTTTATCTCTCTTTCAATTGATGAAGTGACAACAGTCGACAACACTGCATGGGTATGTATCCATGTCTATACTTTAGAAAATCATATAAGGACACCTCATCGTTGGGTGTTATGAAAATGGTTGAAAAATTGTAATGCCAAAAACCTACATAAAATAGTTGTTTCTCATTTGAAAGATATTGCTGGAATGACTGATTATGAAATTGCTACGAAGTTGGTATGCATTGAGCAGATGGTGCATCTATCATGCAGGGTCACCGAACAGGTGTGTGTTAGATTACAAACAACAATGGCCCCATATATGCTACCAATTCACTGTATGGCTCACAGAATGAATTTAGCGTATAAAATGGTAAGCAACCATGAAAATGTTGCTAAATTAGAAGACCTTATAAGAGAACTTCATGCCTATATGGAAAGCAACCCAAAGTGATTTCTTGAGTTCCAAAAATTTGCAATTGGAATTACAGATGGCAAAAACTTCTGAAAGATGTTGAGACTAGATGGATCTCTTTGTATGAACTTGCATGCAGAGTTCGTGAGGAGTATCCTTCGTTGGTTGGTTTCATGCACAAATATCATCATGAAGTTGATAGGGAGGGACTTGTTGTTCATTTAATTGATTTGGAGACATTGCTTACATTGGTTGGTATTCTTCCAATGTTGTAGGAGATCAATACACTGATGAAGCATGCACAGGGAGATTAATCTATATTGTGGATTTTATACGGATGAGAAAATGGTATGTCAAAGTCTTGATATCTTGTACTATTCCCAAGATAGTTTTGATACACCTATTTTTGAGAATTGGAAAGCTTTATTAGATCTTAAAAATCCCAATAACTATTTGAGATTTAATATCCACGATCACCTCTGCATCACTATTAATGGGAGGGACATACCACTGCACATTTTGCAAAAATGTCAAGATATTACAGGATCGGAACGAGAAGATGTTCCCGTGACACGTAATCTCTTTGAGTCTGTTATAGTTGAAACAAGAATAAAGCTTAAAAAATTTCAGAATCCTTATCATCATAAATTAGAGAACGTTTCTCCAAAGATAAAATTCTTGAAGCCATGGGTGTGATGAATCCTAATTTTTGGAATACTGAAGGTGGTCGTGTTGACTTTGTAAGAAAGCATTTCCATAAATCCATGGGTACAATAATGGAACATTTCGCAAAGACTTCAGAGTTCAAGGGTATGGAAATCAAAGGTATACTGAATGCTGATTTATTAAAATTTCAATCAACAAATTTTGCAACAACAATGAGGAACCAATATAAAAATTTAGACGAACCTTCTGAAAGTGGTGCTATTACAAGGTTGTGGTGAGGAATCTATCAAAGTTCTATCTTACAAGAAGATATCAATGAATATTTCAGATTATATGAGTTATGCCAAACAATGATTTTGGGGTCTGTGGAGGATGAAAGGGTTTTCAGTGCATTATCATTTATAAAATCAAAACTGAGAAACAAGTTGGATAAAAATCTGGAAAGTTGCATGAGGTGTTATGTATCTCGATACTCCATGGAAACCTTTCCTTTCGACAGAGCAATTGTGCATTGGAATTCCCTTTATGAAAGAAGAGGTGTGAATAATACAACTACAAGTACAACTATTCCCAACGTTGAGAGTGGAATTGGCGCATCGTCACACTCTACAGAAGAGAACATCAAGTTTGAAGAAGCTATTGATAATGGATTGTTTCAACTTTAAATAGGTATCTTCTTCACCTTAATCTTATTGTTTGTCACTTTAAATTTTTTTCAGCTCTTGTTATCATTAAAGATGTTACAGGTATATATATTTACATTTATTTATATACAATTTTTTTTTTTTTTGAAAACGTGGGTTGACATCCATCCGAGGAAGTTGGTACTTCTCGAGACTGACAATGTTAGCAACTCACCCATCTATCTACTAATCCATTTCTCGTGTTGAGTTTTCTTAAAACAAAGATCTAGCACATTACCAGTGATGATTTCACAACCATCTAAAACACTAGAGGTAAGTTAAACCCTATCATATCATCTTTCTTGATTTCTTACAATTATGTTTAATTTATTTTTTATATTTGCAAAATGCTTTGATATATTTTTAAACTTTGTGGGATAAAATGACACAATTGAATTTTACAGAGGAAGATATTTCCATATTATACAATTCATAATCCACGATCCATTATACAATTTGTCATCCACGATCGTGCTAGAAGCTAAATCTACGTCCACATAAAATTCATCATCATCCATATATATCATATCATCATCATATCATTATCATAATCCTGACACTACAATTATTATTAAAACAATTATTTATCTATTTTAAATTTAAAGAAATGTCTTTGTCCTAACACATTCCATTTTTTTAAAACAATTCATGATCATATCATTACAAGTATATCCATTCTAATGTCATCTATCCATTCTAATGTCATCTATATCCATTTTAACACATTCCATTTATTTATCATCTATATCCATTCTAATGTCATCATGATCATATCATTACAAGTATAGAGAAGAAGAATTATCTTAAAACAAGTTTAAATGTCTAGAGAAGAAGAATTATCGTGCTTGAAGCTAAATCTACGTCCACATAAAATTCATCATCATCCATATATATCATATCATCATCATATCATTATCATAATCCTGACACTACAATTATTATTAAAACAATTATTTATCTATTTTAAATTTAAAGAAATGTCTCTGTCCTAACACATTCCATTTTTTAAAACAATTATCCATTATCATCATTCATCATCATCTATATCCATTCTAATGTCATCATGATCATATCATTACAAGTATAGAGAAGAAGAATTATCTTAAAACAAGTTTAAATGTCTAGAGAAGAAGAATTATCGTGCTTGAAGCTAAATCTACGTCCACATACAATTCATGATAATCCAAGTAAACAAGAAACATACGTCATCATCCCTATCTAATGCAATCATCATTACAAGTAAACCAAAAAACATAAACTCCATATACAATCTAGAAATTCTATACATAATATATAGGAAGTTATAAAATTAAAGATTATATAGTATTTCAAATTTTCAAAGGCTATCAAATCCAGATAATAAAATTCAAATGCCATGACCACAACATTCAATGTTTCAAATTTTCAAATATAGACTCAATATTTCAAGTTTCCACACTCAATAATAAAAATTTCAACCCTCTTTTTCTGTATCCATTTCAACTCCTGTGCTCCTTTCCCCAATGGTTTCTTCTTCCTGTGGCTGTACCCTTTCCCCAAATGGCAGAAATAACCCCAGAACTTATGAGATCTTCCGCAACACTGTCCAGATTTTTTAAAAATTCTTTCTTCTTGCTTTGTCGCATCTCCATGGGACAACAAATTTGGATCAGCTGTTGCCTTAGCTTTGAATAATATTTTCAGGGTCGAAGCCATGCTCTTTAATTATCCGCTTCAATGTATTGTTTTGTTTGTTAACCAAAACAATATTTTCCTTCAAATTCTTCATGCATGGATAAACTGTTCTTCGCTGTTTCCAAGTGAACTTGGAAAACCTTTGCTTGACTCTTCAAATTTTCATATTTCAACTGCACAAAAAAGTAATGTCAATTCAACATATTACTAAAATAAGAAAACTTTAAATTAACAAAAATTATTGTTTGAAAGTGATAATACTTACGACCGCTCTATCTCTCTCAAGCATTTGCAACTGCTACTAGATCCTTGTCCTTAGACCATTTGTTAAAATATGCCTGGGCCTCAACACTAATATTTTCCAATTTGTTTAATGTCTTATCCAAAATGTCATCTTTATAGTTGTTGTTATACGTGATAGTCCCACTTCTTACTTGGGTAAGTAAGGAATCCATCTTCGCAGGTTGATTCTGGACTGCAACGTATAAACTATCCCTTTGCCAATAATTTTCATAACGACTAATAATCTCATTGATAAGTACTTTAGCCCTTCTCTCCCATTCTATGAGCTGACTGATATGAGGTAGAATAAACTCACCGACATGGGATTGACAATCATAACCAATTAAGTTCTCCAAAGGAAAAGGTAGAACTGTTCACCATCTGTATCTGATGAAGATGATCTCACTGGAGAGGTATGGGGGCTTTCGGGTTAGATCAACTGCTACTTGTTTCTGCCTTTGGGTGGCCTGATCCTGTTTGTGATAAAATTAATCAAGATTCAGACAAATAAATCTAAAGTGAAATGTAATTCAATATGGTAAAGTATGTTGAAATTGAAGTATACCTGCTGGCCTTGAATCATCTCACGGGTATTGAAAAAACCAATTGGGTCATTGCTATCAATGCCCAAGTAATCTTCATCTAAATTTATATTATTCAAAACCGATATGCCATCTGTGCACTGGGCAAGCCACCAAGTGAGAGGGTTGGAATTGAAAGGAGGAGGCAATGTTTAGTGTCCCGCTAGGGGCCGAGCAATTGGCATGTGTTTACCAATGTTCTTTTTTTTCCTGATCCTCTGGTTGGCATTTTAAATATTATTGGTTGAGGGGGTTGGTGCCGCATTGTTTGAATAGAAGGAGGACTGCAATGTGCTGAAAAGTTCAAGAAAAAACATATGAAAACTAGAAAACAATGCAAAAACTATGAAATTAAATGAAGTAGTATTCAAAACTTGTACCTTGTTGTTGAGGGGTAGCTTGTCGTGGTGCTAAGGGTGGCCATGTTGGAGTAGTAATTGGTGGTTGTTGAGAAGATACAAATGCATGCGACTGTACTGAGTGAGTTGGGGAAGATGGTTGAGTTTCAAAACACGCGTATGGTCCAAAGTCCCTGCAATGTCATCAACATTGAATTGTATGTCAATTCAATTGGGTAAAATTTAAATTGGAAAATGAAAATACAAATTTGGAATTTGTAAATAATACATGAAAAGGTATTACTTCTCTGGTGTTTAACGAATTCAAACTGTTGGGGGTTCGGAGAGGAGTGAGCTTCCATTTCAGATTGGGAATCTCCCAAGCCCTCGTGTGTTGTTGGCCTCTTCCTCTTGATAACACCTTTTTTTGGGGAAGGGCTTCCATAAATCTTCTCTGCAAACAAGTAAATTGTTAATACCTGTGCACAATGTAATGTCGAAATACAAACTTAATAGTTTATACTGTTGTTCTTCAAATGGAATTGACAACTTCATCAATGCCTCATCAATGCAAGTGGGAATTGGTTTGTCTTTTAAATTTAAAAGAGCCTCGTAATAAAGGCCAAGGAGATAGTTTGTGGAGTAAATGACAGGTTTTTCTGAAAGCTTTGCATTTGTTATGTCGGTCTTCTTTTTTTTGATAAAAAGGTGCACCAATCAAATTTTTGTTTTATGATAGTTGCAACAATGTATGCAATGGCCCAGTTTGGTATATCTATTTTCCGACCCTGCAAAACTATTCTGGATTGAAAAAGGAAATCATTGTAACAAGAAAGTGGTGTGCAATTGTCTTGCATATCCACACCATGCCTGGATTTATTGACATGAGCTGCAAATGCCAAAAAATAGTGGGAATTAATATAACATTAAATTGTATCACAATAAAAATGAATAAAAAATGATGAATGAAAATGAATTATACTTACAATCAACATGGAAACCGAACGTCGATTCGAGATATTTCTTATCATCTTCGACGAGTGTTGCCTTCATTATAACAAAGGGTAAATTTTTGAATGGAAGGCCCGTAAACCGATGGATGTCATTTCGATACCAAATTGAAACAATCGGCCGTCATTCATAGTAACATAAAACAGGTCATCCTCTGTATTGTAAGATGAGAGAAGGTAGTTCAAAATATCTTGGTCTATTTCAAAATGGGGCATCTTAACGAGCCCACTAAACTCACATGCATCGATCAAATCTTTGTATTCAGAAGTCATCTGTAAAATAGTCTGGATGTGGGGGCACAAAGGATTCCTGTAGATGATCTTGCCCATGGATAGGACTGGATTTTCCTCTTGATTTTTGTCTTGAGCTTGTAGTTGGGATGCACTTGTAGTCACCATTGTAGTTGTGCTTGAGTCTTTGAGAATGATGGATTCTTGTATACAAAAAAATCGAGAGCCGGAAAGTGTAAACATGAAAATGACCGATGGGAGGGTATTTATAGGGGGCCATCGACGCGACGCAACAAGGGCTCGATGCATCAATGGCCCTGCTGTCGCATCAATGGTCAATTGCTTGACGCGTGTCAATACCCTTGACGCGCATCAACAAGGGCCATTGATGCACATGTCAACAAGGTTGACCATTGCATGTGTCAACAACAACTTATTGATGCTGGCATCAACAGGACCATTGCCTTGCCGTGTTGACACGCGTCAACAAGGGTCAAGTTGCTGGCGATGTCGGATGGCCCATGTTGCCATCACGAACACGCATCAACACAACATCAATGGTCTTTGTTCACGTGCGTCAACGAGGCGTTCAAGTGTCTCGAAAATATGTAGTAGTCTCTCGCTCGAAAAAAAATTGGTGAAAATTTGGTTCGAAAATTCGTCAATTTTCCACCACCCAATTTTCTAGAGGTGTCTTAAAACCGATGTCAAATCTTGTGTTCAGGATATTCTTGCAGGTATTTTCCACCTCCATGCGGAATAATCCCTTACATGTAATCGCAATAGAAACTAATATGCGTAAAATATTATAGATCTCAAATAAAAGTGTAGAATAAATAACACAAACAGAGAGACAAGATTTAATGTGGCTCACCCAATTTGGGCTACGTCCACCAAGAATCACTTGATTAGATTTTATTACAAGCCTCCACTCTCTCAATACAATACCAGATCCGTTTGGAGCTATGCTCAAAAACTCTGCTGAGAATTCACACCCGAATTCAAAACACATCTCGCAATATATTTGCTTGTATGCATCTATCATATGCATAAGACCATATAAATAGACAATTGCTTAAGCAGTTTAATACAAAACCGTGGGTATCAAAACAATGGGCAAAAACTAAAACCGTCCCATAAACCTATGGGTAGCCAAAGAGGCGGTTTTACAAAACAATGGGTACCGAAAAACCATGGGCCAAAAACCAGCCCATAATGGTTACCCATTACCCATGGGTTAATAAACCACCCATGAAATTTACTTCGGGGCTTCACCTTCGCCCTGACTGCTCACCGGCTCACAGCGGCGGGACCGCCGTAAAAATACCCGAGTGTAACACATAGAAGGTGTACCACACTCTAACATGAAAATAGGCTCCACAAACATAACAATCTCCCACTTGGAGACTGATTTCCACTAAGCAAGCTTCTCAACCCTTCACTGTCATCCGCATGAAGGCCAACCAAAGTTGAACATAGCTTTAGTTTATCCTTGTGACCACCTTGGTCATCATGTCTCTGCAGGATTCGACTGGTATGAATCTTCTCCAACTTCAACTTATCTTCCTCAAAGTTGTCCCGATGAAGTGATATCTCAACCGATATGCTTTCCTAGAGTGGAAAGAAGAGTTCTTAGCTAGGTGTATAGCACTCTGACTATCACTATGTAGCTTACATTCCTCCTGCTTATGCCCCAACTCCTCAAGAAATTGTTGTAACCAAATCATCTCTTTGCTTGCCTCTGTGGCAAAAACATACTCAGCCTCCGTGGTTGACAAAGCCACCAGCTTCTGTAGTCGTGAAATCCAACTCACTACTATCCCACCTACAATGTAAATATAACCTGTCGTGCTCCTCCTGTTGTCTACATCTCCAACCATGTCTAAATCTACATAACCACGTAAAGTGGTGTCTGATCCACTGTAGCACAAAACTGTCCCCATGGTCCCTCTCAAATACCGAAGGATCCACTTTACTACTTGCCAATGCTCTTTACCTGGATCACTCATAAATCTACTCATAGCTCCACCGCATGGGCAATATCAGCCTAGTGCACACCATAAAGCATACATCAAACTCGCCAACCACCGATGAGTAAGGTACCTCGGACATTTGGTTTCTTTCTGCTTTTCTTGGGACACTGCTCCTTTGATAACTTAAAATGGCCTCGCCAAAGGAGTCCCAACCGGTTTATCATCCTACATGTTAAACCCATCCAATACCTTCTTAATGTACTCTTCCCGAGATAAATTTAGCTTCCATTCCTTCCTATCCCGAGTTATCCTCATACCAAGGATTTTTGCTGCCCCCAAATCCTTCATATCAAAGGATTCACTTAGCTGTTTTTTGAGTACTTTTATTTCCTGCATGTTTTTACCTACAACCAACATGTCATCAACATACAAACACAGGATAATATAACTTCCATCCTCAAATTTATTCAGTATACACGCAATGGTCGTAATGACATCTAATATAACCTCGCTCCATCATGAAGCTATCAAACTTCTTATACCATTGACATGGAGCTTGTTTCAAGCCATACAAGCTCTTCTTCAGTTTACACACCATCTCCTCTTTACCTTTGACCTCATAGCCCTCCTCGGTTGCTGCATATATAGTTCCTCCTCCAAATCACCATGGAGAAATGCGTCTTTACATCTAACTTTCTAAGTGCAAGTCTTCTACGCCACTATTCCAAGAACAGTTCTAATAGAAGTCATTTTTACTACAGGAGAAAAGATCTCATCAAAATCTATACCTTGTTTTTCGTGCAAACCCCTTGACCACCAACCGGGCCTTATATATTTTTTTCCTCCTTCTTCATCTTTAACTCTATACACCCACTTGTTCTCGCAATGCTCTTTTCCTTCCAAGTAGCTTCACCAAATCCCAAGTCCTGGTTCTCCATGAGAGACTTATGCTCCTCATCCATGGCTTGCTCCCAATTTGGCATCTACCTCGCATTGCTTCATCAAAGCTCTCTCGGCTCTCCACTATCAAGTGAGTAATAAATAATAAAGAGAAGGAGAAAACGCTCAGTGTTCTTTTCTTACCCTAGAAGACCTCCTCATTGTAGGAGTTTGGGGTTCCTATTGAGTAGGTTCTTGAACTGATTCATGGGTCACTTTCCCATCCGGAAGATCCTCTACCACAGCATATTCTTTCTTGGATTCTTCCTATTTTCCTACAATCAGTTACTTATACATGACTTTCTCATTAAAGACCACATCCCTAGATCGAATGATTTTCTTGTCCTTAATACTCCAACATTTAAATCCAAAGTCATCACCACCATAACCAATGAAAGTACATTTTTCTGATTTAGCCTCTAGCTTGGTCCTATCATCCTTGTCTATATGAACAAACACCTCACATCCAAAGACTCTAAGAAATGAATAATCAACTTTCTTACCATACCAAGCCTCCTCAGGTATGCCTCCATCCAAGGCACTTGAGGGTCCTCTGTTTATCAAGTACACCGCTGTGCTCACCGCTTCTACCCAAAAAGAAAGAGGTAGTCTACATGTAACCTCATGCTCCTAGCACGTTCCATTATTGTTTTGTTCATCCTTTCTGATACCCCATTCTGCTGCGGAGTTCCTAGAACCTGTCTTTTGCCTATGGATTCCATTCTTAGAACAATAATCATTAAATTCATTGCTGCAATACTCCCCTCCATTATCTGACCTGAGACATTTTAGCTTAAGACCTGTTTCATTCTCTACCAAGGCTTTCCATTTAAAAAAGTGTCAAATACATCAGATTTGTTTCTAATAAAATAAACCCAAACTTTCCTTGTTGCATCATCAATAAAAGTAACATAATAACTTGAACCCCCAAGAGATGATACCGAATGCCCCCACACATCAGAATGCACCAGCTCTAACTTACTCTCTTTCTTTGTAGGTCCAACCTTGAGAAACCTTACTCGCTTTTATTTCCCATATATGCAGTCCTCACAGAACTCCAAACCTATTTCTGTATATCCAGGAAAATTCTTCTTTATGATGTCCATGCCCTTATGGCTCATATGACCGAGCCTATAGTGCCATAATGTTGTATCTGCATCTGAAGCCACAAGATTACAATCATTAGTACTATCAGTGGTTAAATACAAGGTTCCAACCTTCTTACCTCTTGCCACCACAAGAGCACCCTTAGTAACCTTCCAAGAGTTAGCTGTAAATATCACAGTACAACCATCACTTCCCAATTGCCCCGCCGATATCAAATTTCTCCTTAATGTAGGCACATGTCTGACATCCTTCAATAGCCATGTATTCCCATTCTCGCATCTTAACCCGAATGTAACCTTTTCCAACTATATCGCAAGGCTCATCATCACCAAGAAAAACATGCCCAAAATCCTCCTTGAACATAATCAACAAAATAATGCCTATGTGGAGTAGATGAAAAGAAGCCCGAATCTAAAACCCAAGATTCAAGAATATTATGCAAAGAAAGAATCAAAGCATCTGACATACATTACCCGATGCCACATTTTCCTCCTTGTTTTCTTCTTGTTGTTTCTTCTTATCCCGAAGCTCCCAACAATCCTTCTTTGCATGCCCAGACTTTCCACAATTCCAACATACAATCTTGTTTGGATTTTGACCTTGCCCGATCTTTTGATTTTCCACGGTTTCCTCTATTCTTTTGTCTCCCTCTAGTTTCCACTGTCAAAGCATTCCCTGAAGTAGAAGATTCCCTGGAGCTTTTTCTTCACATTTCCTCGCTTAGAATCACCCCTACAACATCCTCAAACTTCAACTTCGAGTTAGCTGGAACCGAGTTACTTACCACCATTACAAACTATTCCAACTCTCGTAAAGAGCACATAATTAATAAAGCCCTAACTTCTTCATCAAATTCTATCAGAATCAAGCTAGCATATTCACAATCGTATTGAAATCATTTAAATGATCTCACATCGAACTATTCTCGACATCTTCATATTAAACAACTTTTTCATTAAAAATATCTTGTTAGAGGCGAGGGTTTTTCATACAACTTCCTAATGCATCCATTAGATCTTTTGTAGTCTTTTCCTTTGAAACATTAAATAATACCGAAGATGCAAGACACAATGCCAGATTGTCCCAAGTGCCTTCCTATCCAAGAAATCCCATTTCGCATCTCTGTCATACTCGAGGGTTTGTTCACCTTCTCGACATGGTGGAGTATAAAGATCCTTTCGATAAAGGTAATCTTCCATCTCGCATCTTCCAAAGACTGAAATTCTGCCCGTTGAATTTATCAACCCTAGATCTTCCTTCATCTCGCCATAGCTCCCACTCAAGCTAAAAATTTCCCGCGATTCAACACTTCAAAGCAAACCAAACCAGGCTCGATACCAATTGTTAGGAAATAAGAGATAAAATATGCGGAATAATCCCTTACGTAATCGCAACAAGAGAAAATAATATGCATAAAATATTACAGATCTCAAATAAAAGTGCGTAATAAATAACACAACACAAGAGAGACAAGATTTAACGTGGTTCACCCAATTTGGGCTACGTCCACCAAGAATCACTTGCTCGATTTTTTTACAAGCCTCCACTCTCTCAATACAATACCAGATCCATTTGGAGCTATGCTCAAAAACTCTATGTAATTCACACCGAATTCAAAACACATCTCGCAATATATTTGCTTGCATGTCTATCATATGCATAAACCATATAAATAGATAATGCTTAAGCGTTTAATACAAAACCGTCCCATAAACTTATGGGTAGTCAAAGGCTGTTTTACAAAACAATGGGTACCGAAAACCATGGGACCAAAAACAGCCCATAACGGTTACCCATTACCCATGGGTTCCACCAAATTTGCTTGAGGGCTTCACCCCGTTTTAGCGGGACCACCGTAAAAATACCCGAGTGTAACACATAGAAGGTGTACCACACTCTAACATGAAAATAGGATCCAAAAAATAACAGGGTTTTAAGCAAAGTGTTTCCACAAGGACATGCCCTCCCCCAAAAAAATGACGTTTCTAGGGACGGAGATGTCCCGGGACTTGGGGGTATTTGGGAGACGCCCTCCATCGTCCCACCACCACTAGCTTGCAAGGAACGCGTCCCCTATTTTGAAATGTCCCCAACCTTTAGGGACGGTGAGGAGATTGGGGGACATCCCCGAGATGTCTTTTGGGGACTTCCCAAGTCCCTCGACCCCCGAAACCTCCAAGCATCCCCAACGGAAAAAAATGTTGTTGTTTTTAAAGTAAAAACACACATTTTTTAGATGTTTGTGCCTCCAACCCTAACTCTAATAGTTTATGGGCCCCAACAACACTTCAAGCACTCCAAAAAACTATGAATGAATCTCACACCCTCACTCCAAATCACAAAAACATTTTGCAAGGCAGTAAGTGCAAGAGTGAGAGGTTGAGAGCATTAGCAAGAGGGAGAGCCAAGTTTGAAGAGCAAGTGCCAAGTCTTCATTGATCAATCGTTCAAGTTTCAACACATTCATCAAGTTGGAAGTTCTCAAGCCTTCAAGGTAAGCCATGGCTCTTCATCGTTTGGCACTTTTTTGTTTTCATTCTTCAATTTTAAATTTTTTGGATTTGCAATATAACATTTTAATATTTTATTATTTTAAATTTAATTTTATAATCATTAAAAATAGTTAAATAAATTATTAAATTGTTCATGGAATAAATATTGTTTTTGTTTTAGGGTTGTTAAACAACAGTTAGAGAACCCTAAAATCTGATTAAAAATTTAAAATCATTGTTTGACAAAGGTTGAAGATTTAAGATTAAGGATTCCTATTTTTGTGTATTCTTTGCTTCTGTGCTTCATGCGAACTTAAGTAAAACAAAAACAAAATCCTTGTCTTGGACTCTTGAGCCCTTGCATAAATTAATTTATTAAATTTATAAATTTCATTTCTTGCAGTGTCACTATGAGTTCTCACAACATGAGTGATGAAGAGGGTCAACAAGAGCTTATGGGGGTTGAATATGAGACTCCGAGTATAGATGTGGGGGCTGATGTAAGTAGTTCCATTGGGAGTGCAATTGCTCATTTTAGTTGCCCTTCCAAGTTATTGGAACCTTTTGCCAAGGGTCCCTTTAACAAGAAGGCCCCTTTAAAACAATTTGCAACCAAACTAAAGCTTCAACATATCTGGGATGGTAGGGGCACTTGGTTCAGATAAGTGTAATTTTTGTCAACTTGAATTTTGAGGCAACATTATAGAGTTAATGTGCATTTCGAGGGGAGCATTACAAGAGTTAATACTACTTCACATCTCAAGAAAAGGTGATGTGGCAAATTGTCACTCAAACAAAGGGATAAAAACTAACTTTTGGGGTTGTGGTGATGAAACACCTACAACTAGTACTATGCCATCGAGGGGTCCTACTCCTAGTACTAGAACTTTGCAAGAGGCACAACTTCTTGCTTGGCCATCTAGTTCAGGGGCAATAGAGCTTAAGGGGAAATGAAGAATGACTAGTAGTGATGTTGCAAACACGGTGGCAGAGTTATTCAATGTGCAATATAAGGATGAGGTAGATGATGCCATTGGCAAATTGTTCTTTGCCAATGGCATTCCATTCCATGTGGCTTCTCTCCTTATTATAAGGATGTTGTGGCAAAGATAATAAGAGCAAGACCATCATATGTGCCACTAGGGGAGACAAAATTGAGAACAATCTTGGATAAGAACTATTCCAAGATTAATATTCTAATGGAGAAAATGAAGGCTACTTGGGTCACTAGTGGATGCAACATAGTCATGGATGGGTGGATGGACATTAGGCATCATCCACTCATCAACATCATGGTCACATGTACAAATGGCCCTTACTTCCTAAAGGCTATTGATTGTGTTGGTATCCAAATTGATTCTCCCTTACAAGATGAGCAACATCAAAGATTTAACAAGAAGCCTAGAGACAGATAAATCATCATGTATGTTGTTTTGTAGCCGGGGAGGTGATTCAGCTAGCTCTTTGTCACTCAGATGTTGGAGAAATGGATAACACCATTAAAAGGATTTGATCTATCCTCACTACTTTAGGCCGTGCCTTTCAAGTGAAGGTGAGAGGACCATTTTGTACTCCTCTGTTAGTGAAGGAGAATGAAGATATCCTTCTTTGCACAAATTTGAAAGGAAACCTTGAGAAAATATGATCAATGCACCACAATTTAACTCTCACAAGTTGTCACTTCTAAAGAATGGTGATATTTTCTAAACAAGGTTAAGGTTACTAAAGACATTATGGAATCCTGATTGCTTCTACATATTTTGGCAGTAGAATTTATTCATTTGTGGACATACGGGATAAATAGGGTAGTTAGGGTAGGATTCACTTTGTTTTTGAATAATTTTTGGTGGGAGATTAAGCAGGATAAACTTGATTTTGCAGATATTTGAGAACCTTCACAACAATTGGAAAACTAAATGCCAAATGCTTCAGAATAGCTAAAATATTCCTTCAACCAGAAGGTGTGCATCAATGGAGGCCCAAATTTGCATGGTTTCACACAATCTCCAAGAATTTAACACTGAAGGCTCGAGCTAAAGACTCAATTAAACATTAAAGACCCTTGGTTCCTCACGCCTAAGATACACTCAAAGGCTTACAGACAATATTTATCAACAAAATGACAGTAAAGTGATTTTAAATTGTTTATCTCATTATAGGATGAAGGCTCTTCTCATAATAAAATTGCAAATGCCACTAAACTATCACAGGGATGAGATCCTGTGTGATTCGGAGGGATTTTAACACAAGATTGCAATATGAACAAGAAAAACTACTTATAGACATTCTGAAATAAAGCAGACACAAATTTTCCCAAGATTAACATAGATTAATTTGAAGTTGATTAGATTCATCAATAGGGAAGGTTTCTTGAACAATCTCAGAGCTTGTCAATGGTTGTACACTTGCAACCAACTTGACATGATCAAATCTAAAACATAAGAGATTAACAGGTTTCTCAGATGGTCTCTCAGGAAGATGGGCTTTCTCAAATTTTCTCGTAAGAATTCAACCCCCGACCATTTGCATGACTAAAGCATGCTTTTATAACACTCAATTTACATCCAATCTTTCCCCAAAGAAAAGAATATTCGAGGAACCTTTGTTTGTTACATGTTTGATCATGATTTCTAGAAAATGACATTTAATAGACTTACAACAAAAAAGTCATTGTTCAAAAAGGTGAATCATTGCAAATATTTCCATCATTGTTTTAACTAGGGCACCCATTATCTCCTATGGCAACACGTTTTTCATCCTTTGCACCTGCAACCTCCATCATTTCATCCTTTTCCCATTCTTTCCTCTCGCACTGACTTTGCTTTGCATCCAGGCTTCTCTTGGTAATTTTGCATTTTTAAGTGCCCAAGAAATTCCAACTTCAAAAATATCAACCTTTACATTCACTGGACTTCACAAATTAAGTTCTAAATCCATTCAATTGCACTTTGAGACAAAAGCGACAAGGAATTTCATTAAAAAACGATGAAAAACAATGTATTCGCATCTCAGAGTCTTGGATCAAAAATGGTGGCAAAATCGATACAATGCACAACAACCATTGATTATGCCCTTTCTCAACTTTAGATTAGAGCCATTCCACATGGAAAAATATGATTGGAAGTAACCCTGGGTTGCCTTTTGCATTTTATGAATTTTGGAGAAAATGCACAATTTTCACATTTTGCCCCGCCCTCCACCTTTGAAATACAGGCTCGACACGTGGCTTAATCTGGGCCTTTGATGGAGTCACGGCTCATTTATGCAATTTTACCCTTTTTAACAAAAAGGCAAAATTTCAATTTTCCTCGCCGACCCGCCTTCCCGCTTGTAACTTTTGATGTGGGCCCCAGTGGAGTTGCGGGTTATTTCATAACTTTGCTCCTTTTTCACAAAAAGGCAAAAACTTCAAAATGCCCGACGACCCGCCTTCCACTTCTAACTTTTGAAATATGCCACATGTCCTTCTTTTGGGTCAAAGTAAGACTTTTTCCCTGCCTGCTAAGCCAAAAAACTTCAAAGTATTTGACCCGCCATATTTGTTGAATAGCCAATCAGATGCTATCGGGGTATGGGGCCAATTTGGTATTTTTACAAATGAGACAAAAGTGGCAAATTTCACCAAAAAGACCCGTTAGGCCGCATCCAATAAAAATGAACACGTATACACCTTCGGGGCAAAAAGAGAAATTTGCTTCACCTTTATAAATTTGACTGACCAATCAGAACTCAACGGGGCCACGGGGCCAAATTGATCTTTTTGCAAACATAGCAAAAGTTACAAGTTATAAAATAGACCACGTGCCTCATCCAATCAAAAGAGACCACGTATCAAGATCATTGAGATATAATTTTGACAGGGAAAACATTCTTCGAACAGTGAGATGTAGGGGAACTCCACCATTTGCAAGAAACTGAATTTTTCTTCAAGGACAAAGAATTTGCAAATGATACAAGGCTCGACAGCAATCCACGACCATAGAGAAGGATTTACAATAACACCCTGGTAAAGATAAAACTTGTATGCATCCATTCGGGAAATAGAAAATACCTGAATGGATTGAAGGATTTCTAGAGCAAACGGGGCGAGATCAAATTGAGCACCAACTAATTGTTAAAAAGGCTCTGTGAGGATGTTGTTTTTAGTTCCAAATCCTTAGAGATGTTATTGAGGAGGTTGGACCGGAGAATGTGGTGCAAGTAGTGATAGATGCGGCCCATGTGTGTAGAGTTGTAGGGAAGTTGATTGAGGTGGCCTACAAACATATTTGGTGGACTCCTTGTTGTGTGCATGCCATGAATAATGCACTCAAGGACATGGGAAAAATAGGTTGGATCAAAGAGGTCATTAATGATGCTAGAGATGTGTAGATGTTTATCTGCAACCACCACACTTCACATGCACTCTTTAGGACCTTCTCTAAGAAGGAATTTTTGAAACCTGTAGAGACTAGATATGCATTATACTTCATTCTCTTGGAGAGGATGCTTGAGTTGCAAGAGGCATTGCAAGTAATGGTCATGATGCTCGATTTTGGATCACAATAGGGGAAGAGGGTGAAGGAGGTGGTGAAGAGTGACACTTTTTGGGCTGATGCAAAATACATTGTCTCCATCATTACTCTAGTGTTCAAAGTCATTAGATATGGGGATGCTAATGCACCTAGCCTTGGAGAGGTGTATGAGTGCATTGACAAGTATGCTTGGCCAAATGAAGGCCGTTGTACAAAAGAAAGACCCCACATTGCAGTTCTACAATGAACATATTCAACCAATCATTCACCAGAGATGGGAGAAGCTCAACACTCCCTTGCACATGGTTGCCTATGCATTGAACCCAAAGTGGTACATACAAAGGCCTGATAGAGTTACCCCCATACAAGATGTTGAGGTGAAGGCGGGGTTCATGAAAGCTATTTAGAAGATGTACGATTCTACAGATGTTGGCATCATTCGTACTAAGTGGTCAAAATTTGCCACTCTTAGGGGATATCTAGAAGAGGCCAAGATGGATAGGGAGACTATGGCACGAGGACCCAATTTTGTGGTGGACTATGCATGGGCCTACTTCTTTGACAACCACACTAGCCATTCGTCTATTGTCCCAGGTTTCTAGTTCTTTTGTTGCTGAGAGGAACTGGTCTACTTATAGCTTCATCCACTCTATTAAGAGGAATAGGCTTACCTCTAGGAGGGTGGAGAAGCTTGTAGTTGTACATAGTGCCTTGTGTCTTATTGACCCATGATAGGATTAAGTACAAGGAGAGTATAGCAGGCCGATAGGAAGTACAACCAAGAGGAGCCAACACAAGTTGATGATGATGCAACACAAATAGGGTTGGTTGGTATTGGTTTGGAGGAGCTTTACCTCGAGGAGTCTAGTAGTTTGACTTTGGGGATGATTAGAGGCATTGGGCCATTGGCCAATTGTATTTGAAATTTGAATGTAATCATCATTTTGAATATAAATTATGATATAAATATCAATATATTGATATTTAGCATTTTCATTGTTCAATGCAACGTGTTTAATATTTCAAAGTTTTATTTGTTATTACTTGTACATTGTTTTATAACTAAATTTTTAAGTACCATATATATTTACACCACCGCCCCCGTTGTCCCCAAACCTAGGCCCTTGGTCCATCATCCCGAGACATGTCCCATTGTTCGAGGCTCCATGGAACTATGGTTTTAAGGGACTGTTGCAAACAACAATTCTATTGCTGTGACCAAAGAAATGTTGGGATGGCTATCCAACTAGAGAGACACAAAGAGATGGCTAGAGGAAAAGATAACTGAGTTCTCAAAAGAAGAGACATGTAAAATATGGATCCCTGATAAAGCACTTATATCACGTATATGGTGATATCTATGAGATATTTTAGCGTGAGTTTCCCTAGCCATCAGCTGCATAGTTTTCAAAAATAGAAACACTCTGCTGCAGACCTCGCATGAATGGGAGGTTTGAATGGAATGTGGAGAAACAATTTTTTTGAACATTGGACACAAAGATGTAAGAGAAATTAATATCTGGACAAGGACTGCCAGAGACAGGTATATATCAGATTTTTCTCTTTCAGGATAGTTGCTTGTGATACTGTATATGATTTTCTTAGAGGGATAAGAGGTAGATTTATCCAAGTTGTCCGTAAGCTGGTAAAGATATTGGTTGTGGAAAATTCCATGGTGCTGACTGTGGCTGATATGGAGTATTTCACTCAGGCAACATTGGGATGTGATTTCATGGAATGTGAATGAGGGGCAGAAAAACTGTCACAGCTAGACAACATAAGAACTCTGCTGGAGATATGGACAATGACAAGAAACTCTTTGCATTCAAGCGGGAGTTGAGATAATAAAAGAGATGAGAAAAGTAGAATCATTATAACGTAGCATGAACGAAGAAAGCTATGAGTAGAGTTATAGTAGTGAAAAAGAAGAGATTGGGTGATATATGAAACCTACAGTCGAAGTAGAAGTAAACAAGACATGGGATGAAACAGGTGTAAAAGAGGTACATGCAGATTAATGAAGAGAAGAAGATAGATTCCCAAGATGGGAAAACAAATGTATGAGTGAAGGAGAATAAATTGAGCAGTATGGTGATAGTTTTAGTATGCAAGTTATTCTTCAGGTCACATGAAGAAAATGGATGAAGAAACTTAAAGTGAGTGGTATGACAAAGACTTCAACCAAGAAAGTGAGATGCACCATCAACTCATGGAAGATACAATCCTTGCATTCTTAGAAAGACAACCAAATAAACATGATAGAACAAGGATTATGTAGCAAGTTGTTAGACTTAACTCTAGAAGGGAATGATTAGCAAATAGAGCCCAAGGAGAAAATAAAGGGAAAGGAGATTCTCATTTGGTATTTCAAGCAGCATACACAAGTATCACACAAACATTCTTAAGAGAAAACATAACAACCAACATTAAAGAACTGAATTTTCAAACCAACAATATACCAAATATAAATCAGTGAGTTGTATGTCAAATGGCATTATCTCCCTGGAGTGTGTGTTTCTTTACAACCATATGATGGGTCTATATACCCAAAGCATTACTTAGTAGTTTGCAACATGAAATGAGGAGTCAAAGTTATCAAAGCTGAAGAAACGAAACAATGCAAAATGATAGGCGCATTAGCCGACCGAGCATTGCAGTATATTTGCAAGTTCTATACCACAAAGTTGTCATTGGATGACGAAAAGAAGAAACTGTAAGATGTATTAAAAGGCATAGATCTGCGAGCCAAACTATTGAAGGCTTGATTGAAATCAAGAAAAATCCAAGAGAAGCAGTCGTGGATCATGACAAAATATTTTAAGATATAATGAATAATATGGACTTTAAATTTAATGATACGGAACAAACATCCTGGTTTGTAGGACTGAGAAATAGAATCAGATTTTCCACTGCACAGATGCAGTTTACAAATAAAGCAGAACAACTACAACTACCATACGAGTAGAAAATATATAAGATTGTGTAGATAGCTCATTCGGGAATGCAAAATTAAGGCCAAGCTAGATGTTGTGCTTCACAGATTGCATGAAATTCAACAAGGGAAAAAGAAAAAGTAGTTGATATGTTGCCTAGACTGCAGACAAGAATGCCATCTCTTGCAACATATGTTGCCAGGATACGGATACGAGTATCGGTTTGGATACGGATACGATACGCGGATACGTCCGTACATATATATTAAAAAATAAAAAAAATATATATATATATATTATATGTACATCTACTCATTTTACTCATTTTTTAGTCCATAAAAAACTGAAATAGTAATACAAAACTTGAATCAATGTTCAAAACATTCAATATACTTAAGACTTTGCATTTTTATTGATCATGTGGCTGCCATACATATGATATACAAATATCATGTCAACATGAATACGAACAAAACTTGAAATTTGAAAAATATACTAGGATCCATGTTCAAATTTTCAAAACATACAATATACTTAAGATTTTACATTTCATTGTTCATGTGGCTGCCATACATATGATATAGGAATACAAACAAATCTAGAATATATCATCTAGATTTTCCTCAAAATCAAGTTCTTGTGTGCCACTTGCGCTAGCTCCACTCTCATTAACTCCACTCTCCACTCCTTGCGAACTCCCTTGAACGTCATCTTCGCCATCAAATAATGAAAGTTGGGCAAGCGTGGCTACGGAGGCATCCAAGTCTGTGGTCTCTGGAATAAGATCCCAAAGTTTGTGAGGCCCTCTAGCATACTCCTCAGACTTGTGTGACAAGAGGCGCAAATTGGAGTGCACATATACCAAATCCTCAGCTTTTTTAGATGCCAACTTGTTTCTTTTAGCTGAGTGGATAAAGCTATAAGTACTCCAATTCCGCTCTGCGGAAGAATTACTAGCCACCTATTACAACAAAGTTAGAAAATTGAAATTCAAAGACAAGTTAGTATTAGTAACATACTAAGAATGTGTAAAAAATAAATTAAAATTTAAATAATCCTAACTTAATAAAATTTAAAATATTCGAAATGATTCTAAATTTTAAAATTTATAAATGCTATACCTGTGAAAGAACTTTTATAGCAATAGGACGTAAGTACTTGGCATCATGGCCATGTACACGCCACCATGTGGTTGGAGTCAAGCTGCTCTTGTCGAAAAGAGCCTCAATCGATCCCATGTTGCCTTCTGAACCAGTAAACATGCCCATTTCACTTCTGACCACACTGGCTATAGATGGATCAGGAAAAATTCTTCTGAATGCTGCCCTGGTTCCATTTCCAACTTCGGAGTCAGAAAATGGTGCTTGCCTGTTTGGTAGCCCAAGTACATCAGAGCTATAGTACTTTGGGGTCAGTGCATAAGCAAGGAGATGTAATGAGGTGGTCATTTTATTCCACCTCTTCATGACCACAGTCTTGACCTCACCGTAGAAGGTCTCTTCTGGATCTTGCCCTTTTTTTGTATTATATCTCTGATACGCTCAAGCATGGAATCTATGCCATCATATATCTCTCCCAAGCATGCTTCATCAGTATCTACATATCGGATCATGGAGAGAATGGGTTCTGTAAAACTCAACAAGTACTCAACCTTGGCCCACCAATCCTCATCAAGGACCCATGATTTTACCCTTGTAGCTTTCTTTGTATTTGACTGCCTCCACACTGACCAAACATTGCTGATCACCATACTGCTTAAAGCCTCTCTCACCTTCACAAGCCGTCTCAAAACGAGTGTGTGAGAGGCAAATCTAGTTTCTGCAACCTTCAACAACTCTAACCTTGAGAATTTCCTGAAAATGGCTTGTGACATATGATGGTTTGTGATAAACATTTGAATGTCATTTGCCTCAGAATAAATTTGCTCAATCCATGGGATTTTCCCAATCTTTTGGAGCATCAAGTTAAGGGAGTGGACAACACAAGGGGTCCAAAAAATGTGCTCATATCTACCCTCTATGATCATTCCTACTGCTTTACAATTTTTAGCATTGTCCGTGATGACTTGGACAACATTATGGGGGCCCACCGACTCAATTGCCTCTATTAAAATGTCAGCAATAAATTGTGCATCCTTGACTTCCCCTTCACAGTCAATGGCTTTAAGGAACATTGCCCCTTTAGGGCATACTGCAACAACATTTATGAGGGGTCTATTTCTAGCATCTTTCCATCCATCTGAAATGATGGAAACCCTGTTTCCTTCCATGAGTCTCTGATTGGCTGCAAAGTCTTGTGAATGTGTTCCACTTCCTTTCCCAAGAGTGTGGTTCGAACTTTTTCGTAACCTGGGGATTTGTACCCTTGTGGAGCTTCATTGATACCCTTCACCATTTGATGCCAATATGGAGATCTCAATACATTAAAGGGCAGCCCACATGCATAAATGCATCGAGCAACAACCTCATCAGCAACCTCCCTCTTTTCAATATTAAATGCTTTCTCCAATGCTCCTTTTGGCCTTTTTCGTGAGCTCTCTGGACTCTCTTCATCAAATGGTTGACTTTGAGTTTGAATGAAAGGATGAGAAGTAGGTCTAGGTGTGGGTGGTAGTGATGAAGGCCTTCTTTGCGAAGGAATTATTCTAGTTCTATTTCTTTCAGCTTGTTTATCAGCCTCCTCTTGCTCTCTTAGGTACTCTGCCATTTTTTCATTTGATATTTTTGGGCACCTCTTTATCCCCACACCTCCAACACCAGTCAAATGGATTTTCACTCGGCTATATGAGGATTTGTACTGAGCTTGGCAACCATGACATATCCAAACCCGACACCCACCACCAACAATGTTGTCTACCACTGTCACATGTCTCCAAAGAGGGGAATTAGGATCATGTTTCATAGGAACTGATGTGTTTTCAGCTTGGCCTTGCACTCCACCCGAAGCAGAACTTGATGCCATCCTAATCTGTTTTTGATCACCAAGATCACCATAACGGCGCGAGGTGAGAGCATACACAGAGTTAGGATGTTTAAAAAATTAAAAACATTTTTCCTTAACATAAATAAATTAGTTATGTCATCCTAATCTGTTTTTGATCACCAAGATCACCATAAAGGTGCGAGGTGAGAGCATACACAGGTTTAGGATGTTTAAAAAATTAAAACACAATTTGCCTTAACATAAATAAATTACTAATTAGTTATGTCATCCTAATCTGTTTTTGATCACCAAGATCGCCATAAAGGCGCGAGGTGAGAGCATACACAGATTTAGGAAGCTAAAAAAAAAAAAACAAATACATTAACATTGAACAATGCATTTAAAATTAAAAATGATTTTTTACCAATTAATAAATTAAATAACCCTAAACTATGCCATCCTAATCTGTTTTTGATCACCAAGATCGCCATAAAGGCGCGAGGTGAGAGCATACACAGATTTAGGATGTGTTTAAATTATAAACTTTAAAAAAATGCAACATAATAAATAAATAAATAACCGTAAAAAAATAAAACAAAAGGATGAATTAAAAATAAAAATAAAATTAAAATACGGTATACCTGTAGTGTAGAATCGTAGATCCTGGTTGCCTCTAAACAAAATTACAAATGCTACCTCTTCCTCTCAAGTCTACTCTTCTAGTTTTGATTCTTGAATGAACAATAAATTTAAAATTTTAAAACAATCTCTTCCTCTCAAGTCTCAACAATGGCTTCTTCTCCTTCTCCTCCTTGCAATGGTGGACTCCAAACAATAGAAGCAATCGCTGCCCCTCCTTCAAATCTTTGCCTCCTCTAAGCTCTTTGCAAAACCTCCTTCCAATCTTTGCCTCCACTAAGCTCTTCACAACTCTTCTTTGGCTCTTTGCTCATTCACTTGCAAAAAGACAATGAAATTGTTTGTGTGATTTCAAATGAGAGGGGTGGGTGCTTTTTATAACTTTTTGTGGGGGAGAGGGTGTATTATTTTATTCATTTAGTGTTTAGGGTTCGGTTTTAGGGAGTAGAAAAGTCAAAAATTAAAAAAATGAAATAGAACTTTAAAAAAACGTATTTACTGCTGGATACGTTCTTGATACGTACGGGGTACGTCAGGATATGTCACGGATACGTCTATACGTATCCATGACATATCCTGATGTACCCTGTACATATCAGGAACGTATCCATATCGTATCCATATCGTATCCGTATCTGATATGTTTCTAAGGGGATTCGAGGGGGTCTTGGGCGTATCCATGCAACGTAGCTTGCAACATTAAGTACGACAATTCTAAAGCGTATCCTGTGGCATTTTTTGGTCAACAACCCATGAAGACAAAAAAATTAGAGCATTGAAAGAGTTGAAGGAAGATATCACTAGCAATTCCATCCCAAGTGTAGTGATCACGCCAATAGAGAGGAGGAAATAGAGAGAAATGAAGGGGAAAACTTGTGGGGGTAAGGACTGAATGACATATATGAATGTAACAAAGTGGATATATTTTTAGAATAAGGTATGGAAAGTGAATAATTTTGGTTCCTTATTTCATTTTTTTAAAGGCGTTGGATTGCTCTAAAAAGAAAATGTCATATACTGTAGAATTCACCAATTACAGATCTAAATAGGAAAAATGTAAGCAAGCAAAGAACTGAAATGCAAAAAATGGCCATGTCAAGTGTAAGGCTTGTAGGTGCCTGGTGTGCTCTACATCTTGATGTAGCTAGAAAATTTCCATCAACACACAAATTTATGTAATTTAAAATTAAAATTATTTCTATAAAAGTTAAGTTTGACACAAAATGAATGAAGATGAGTTCACAATGATAAAAATTTAATAATATATAATTTGTTTGGTGCAGAATTGAGGACAAAAGTATGCAATCTTAAGCCAAATATTGATGATACCACAAAGTTTGACCAATTTAGGCATGTTTGGTGTGGAGAAGATACTTTGAAAATTACTTCAAAGGATGGATTGTAGAGTCCCATGAAAGAGGTAGTTTCAGAAAAGAGATCACATCTTTTATGAGACATGCAATTATATGCTTCACAGTGTAAAAATAAATGACATTATATTTCTTGAAGGAAAAGAAGTGAATATGCTCCATGTAAGAAATATGTTAGTTTCCGCTACTTTGAAGATGGTACTCACATTCCCATCCAATAGATCCTCGAGGTTTTTATATAACTGAATTGTTTCTATCATGATGAAAAAACAAATAAACCATTCATGAACTCTAGCAGTGGAAGCGAGAATATGAGAAGTCCATGGGCGTGGCCGATAAAAAATCGAGTTTTAGTTGGTCATGTCACACTTAATGAAATTTTCTTCTAACACAATGCATCATTTCCAGACATTAAACCATTTTTAAAGAACTCATCAATGTGATTCTGTATTTTTTCCCAATTCCAGAATGAATATACGTAGCTCGATTTCATAGCATTTCATTTTTATCTTTGGAGGAGACTTACTCTGGGGTGAACAATGGTTGGGAACCATCGTTTTTCCGGCGATGTGTTTCTGGGTGTCAGTTTTAGGCACATGCACACATGCACGCACACGCGCGCACGCACACACACACACACACACACACGTGTGCGCGTGCACACACATACACACAACTGATCCTTAAAGTAATTAATCACCCCTCACACTATTGGATCACCATCACATACATTGCAGATCATTATACAAAGCCATAAGCGTATCTGAAATCTTCAAAGAGCATCCTTAAAGTAGTCCCTAGGCCAAATATGAAAATTTTCACATTCACACACTCATATAGGTGGGAAAACTACATGTGGTTTGAGATCTCTTTGGAGTAGTGTATATAGGAAACAATCATCCATCAAAATGGCATGACGAGGTTAGTCCAACCTAAAATGTTAAACCCTTATTAAGGTCTTTGGTGATCAAGTGTGCATAATCAAAGTTTGGAAAAAGGAGAGATCAAACATGCATCATCATACATGAATGAATATCACACACATATCCATATTGAGATTACAAGCATTGGTGAAGGATTTATAGAAGTTTCAAACACTAGCTTCCTCAAGGACAATATTGGAAGACCGGAGCAATACCAATTTTTGTAGTTGTCTAAATTTGTTGATAGTGTCCATGTCACTTCTCTTCCTCTGCTATCCCTTTACGACACATTTCCAAGTAATTACAAATCTTGGAGTAACTTCAAAGATCCATAGACAATTTACTTGATGGGATTTTTTGAGTTCTCGCATGAAATCTAGAAAGTCTATCTAAATTCTCTAAATTTACATATTTTAGGTCTCAAGAATCTACTTTCCCATAGTAGTAATTGGGATTGGTATTTTCAAGGTTATTTACATTTTCAATAATGACATTGTCTTCATTTACATTATCATCATTTGCATCAATAGAAGAATTAAACAACTTTTTAATATTCATCATTTTCTTTTATAAACAAGCACACGATTGAATCAAATGAATATGATTATGATCAATAATAACACCACTCAACCTGACACTTATTCTAATATGTGGGAGAGATCTAACTCTCTTCAATGACATGAAATATAATGATGTAAACACTAAGAAAGGCTAGACTAATGATCACCTAATCACAAATAAGTGGGAATAAGGTTTCCAAAAATTTACTAAAAACATCCCAAAATTAGACCCTAAAATGGGGAGTAGATGAAATCTTTTTAGGATTAAGGAAACACTAAGGGTTGGTATTCAAACAATATACGACTTGACCAATTTTAAAACTATTTTGCATATTTTTAAAGGGAAAGTGTACATTTCATAACATAGAATTAGATAGTCCTAATATGAATTTAAATGTAGCAATTGGATAAATAGAGACAATTTAAAACTAGTAAAAGTTGCAAGGAGGCACATATAAGGAACAATATGGCTTTCTTTGGCTATTTGGATGAAAGCACAATGATCACACGAGATACAAATGAGCTTAGGAGATAGTTATCAATTGACACAACAAAGTTGGCTCTTTAGGAGCCTGTCTAGGATGGTTTTATGGATGCTTAGATTGTTTCATTACCAAAAGGGTTTGCAAACTATTTTTGTTGTTTGAAAGTGTACACCTTGATCTATTTTACTAGAAAAAGCATTTGATAACTATGAATCTGACATGTGATGCTCTAACTAGTCTAATATTTCTTGTACATGTTCCCCTCTATATTAGCTTCTAGATTCTAGATATGTCCCTATGCATGTGAAGTGGTGGCACAAAATTGGGCTCTTCTTTTTCCAAACCATGGAAAATATCACTTGAACAACAAAGCAAAGTGAAATGGCCTAAGAACTATTGCAATAGATCAACCTCTATAATTCTCCAAATGTATGTTGACTATTGCACTATCTACTAATATTTTGATAAGGGATCAAGCCACACATAGTTCCCGTAAATCATATGTGATATACAACCATGAATTTGACAATGTAATATTCCTTCACTTGGCACAAGACATTTGACAACCTACAATTTTGACCTTTGTACTCTAAATTTGACACACAATTGCTTTTGGAAGATTTAAGATAAATGTGTTGTCTTTTAAACAATGCTCTCTAGGGTTGCTTGATGGATTTAGGGCCTCTAGGACATTTAGTTATATATGAGTCCTTTAATCAATTTCCCACTAATGCCAACAAGAAAGTTATGCATAGGCTAATCTATAAAGACGCCCAATTTGAAAAACTACTTGTTAGAAGGGTAGATGGCATTCGCATGGATGTTGGGCAATTTTGTAAACAAAACTATCCAAAGAGGACGGTTTTGTTTAACTATGAAATCATCACGGAGATGAACATAGAATAGAGAGAGGTTTGTGTAGGTGTTATGAAACTGTGTGTAAATTGTAAGTGATTTTAATAATGGAAATTGGGAAAATAAGATTGAGCTAGTGAACTTGAGACTACTCAAAAAGGTGGAAATATCCGTAAGAGGAGTCAATTAAGTTCTATTGGTCAAATGTCAAAAAATTATAATTATTGTCATCTCTAAAACACCTTGTAGCTAATTCAGGGTACTGCATAAACATGTGATGTCCGAGAAGAATTTGATTTTCCTCACTATCTTTGTTCTAAGTCACTATACATCATCTTTCTGATAAACCCTTTCAATGCATCAGCTGAATCGACAATGTTTTGGGGGATTACCAAACTGACTGAAAATTACATTAAATTAATGTGGCCGTCACATTTATAGCGGGTGTAAAAGTAATACAGATTAGTTGGAACGATAGAAGTAATTAGGTATGGAATGGTGAAATTTCATGATTTAAGCATGTTTAATTCTTTTGTTATAAAAATATCTGACGAAAATATTATTAATTAATATATGTGTGTGTGTGTGGAATCCATAGATTTTGAATGTTTGTTTTGTTTGTTTAATTTATTAATTTAAAAATAGTTTTATTTTATTTTACATTTGTTTATATTTTTATTAAGAACTTTATTGTATAGTACTATTTTGTATGATTTATTATTTAAAGATAGTGTTAAATGATTTGATTTGTATTTACATTTTTATTTAATAATTATTAGTTGAGATTTTTTAATATTATAAATATTTGTTAATTAGAGGAAGAATGACAAGTGAGGATTTATAGACTTGTAAAAGTAGGATGAGCAAAGTTTTTTTGCAATTGGGTTTGATTTTAAAATTTATTGGATTTTTCTATTTTGGCTTTTTAAGTACAAATTATACTCATGTGAATAACATGGATGAGATCAAGATGCTAAAGTGGAACACATAACAAACAATTATCAATGATTGTTTGCATGTCACCTATTTCCCTGCACATACTTGTGCTTGGAACTGTAAAGGGGGACTACACGGTGCTCCAGAAAGCAAGAAATTTGGTTGGGTTTCAAACATGAAACTTATTGTTTTTTTTTCATTTTTTAAATTTGTGCACATTTAAGAGTAAATTACACTGCACGTGAATACAATGAACTCAATTATCAATGATTGTTCACACAACGTTTGTTCCCTTGTACTTACTTGAGCTTAGAATTGTAAAGGGGGGCTACAAAGTGGTCCAAGAAACACACATTTCAGTTGGGTTTTGAACATGGAACCTATTAGATTTTCCATTGATCGAGCTTTGTGATTTTTCTTTTTTATGGCATCAAGTTTTTTGAATGCACAATATTTAATTTGCTAGATGAGGCAAAGACATGAACGAAAACTCAGAAATAAAAAAGGTGGGAATTAAATCCATGCATGTCCCGCACCTATCCCACAACTCATATTGTTCCCACCCAAAGAAAATTTGTATATTTTCTCCACTTTGTATCGCCTTGATGTCGTTCACATTATTTATATGAGTGCAATTTATGCTTAAAGTGGCCAAAACAAAAAATACCAAAAATCCAATATGATAGATAGTGGAAACTTACACTTTTAATATCAAATTTAGTTTAGATCGGTTTACTTATAATTAGAAAAAAGAATTGAGAGGTGAAAATTTGGAAAGCACTTCTAGGTCTTATTAATGGTCTTACTAATGGTCACTATTGCAGAAATTGTAAACACACATAGTAAATAAAGTCTTCCTAAATAACTCGTTTATCTTTGTATTATCCACTTTTATCTCATTGGACATTAAATACGACACACATATCTAAATAAAATATAATACTAGCATTCACATGTGAAATGAGGTTGATTTGAATAAAAGGAGGAAGAGGGGTGCAAAAGAGGGGGTTAGAGGGAGGAGAAGCAATTAGGAGAGGATAATATTAGGCGGAACCATTTTGAGGAAGCAAATTTTTTTACGAGGAGCATATGTAACATGTGCATATTTTTATCAAATGTTCGATGAAGAAAGGAGATGGTGTGCAGGGCATCGTGACAATATAGTCTGAAGATATCTTAGAAAACAAGGTGTTGTCAATGAATACTTGAAAGGAAAACTTACATTTTTTGGTTCAATGTTGAAGTCAACATATGTTAAGAAACATGTTTTTGCATTGAGGGTTCAATATGTTGTCGATTTAAAGCTCATATATGATTATGGTTTAACTTTAGATTTTAAGAATGTGAATAAGGGCTATGTAGCGTTTCTTAATCGATAACCAACCTTTCTCTTGGACAACATTATCAAATTCAACATACAACGCACCAAAATCTTTGACTGCCTACTCATATTTTTGCTTGTAGTTTCTATTCTTAAAGGGAGGATTGTGGGAAGAGTAAATATCTGATAAGCTACACCCAACTCAAAGCTCATACGTATAGCCTTCTATATCATAATTTTCTAAACAATTTCTTCCCTTGTTTTTTTCCTTTTTAGAATGTCTTAAGAATTTGTCCATGGTTCGACAGGAGAAGGAGTTTCACCAATTTCTGTTATCTAACGGTTGAACTTATTGATCCAGATTGGTGGTCATGTTGGCCAAGCCGTCATTTTATTCGCCACGAGAGACAAAGACTCAACGACAAACCTGTTAGATTGCTCACATGGACAAAGAGTATTTATTTTATCAACGTCCATGTACAACTGATAACCAAGTCCACTTCTTTTATTGTGCATGTTAGAGAGAGATCGGGCTTTCTAACCGAGACAACACCTTTCGACACAAAAAACAAATATTTATATAATGTTGCTTTTTTGAATTTTTTTGATTGTTTGAATATATATTTTTGATTAAAGGGTAAACATTTTAATTTTTGGGATAGATATTACATAATTTATATTAAATACGAATTATTGAGATTTTTAGATTTAGTATTAAGAATTGGGAGTATTTATTATATCAAATTTATTTTTATTTGGGACATTAATCTTACTCTCATCCCTTTTTGATATGGAGAAAATTTTACATAAATTATTTCTCTTTGATTTGGACGAGGATGTGGATGATGGCAAATTTGATACGTACGTGGACGTTGATACAAACGAGGATGTGAACGATGAGGAATAAAAAATGTCTGTCGAGCTCCCAGGAGCTTTCTAAAATAAATAAACACACCTTTCGTTGTAATTAAAATTAAACTAAACGAACTATGTTGTGGGGAACCAGCTAGCTCGAATTTTCATAAAAGTTCATATTTAATTTGAAAGTAAGAGCAGTTGCTCGAAATCGTGATTTCAGAAACCACAATACAAAAACCGGTCAAATGCAATGATCCCTTCCTTCCTCCTTTCTATGTTTTAATCCAAAAATACAAATCTAAATAAGTACCCAAAACAACAATCTATATGAATTTAGGCGGTGACAAAAAGCATGCACTTCAGCTAAGAGCGCCAATTCCTGAAGAAGCCATTCATACTTGCGCGTCTAACATCAAGTTTCCAGAATAATGGCGACGAGGAGGAAAAAATCATAGCTGACAACGTCCAATGAGGTTTCATCGTGGATAATGCCAAGATGAATTTTCGTTGTAGATGAAGTCCATTCCCTTCTTTATATTAATGAGTTTCTTTGCATGTGTGTTAAATTTCCTTTATATTATGAGGGATTCCAGGTTTCCCTCAGGATCCTTCCCATCAAGGATTTGAGTAGTAGGTTGAAGAAGGGGTGAAGATAGATTTATGGTCCCTGCACATCAAGTTGTGAAATACCTGGCCACCTCGGTTGACATGTCCAGAACCAAGATCAGAATCCTCCTCGACTTTGCTAGTTGATTATGAATGTATTATTTGGAGGATGATTTTGTAACAACAAAGAGATTAATTTGTAAATGGGACACAAATGCCACATGAAGCATGCTCTTCCAGAGTAGCCATGAAGAAGCTCGAATGTACATGGACACAATCAACAAGCTCCATTGATTCAGGGTTCGTTGAAATTAAATTAAACGAACTACGTTGTGGGGAATCAGTCTGCTTTGGGTTTTAATAAAAGTTCATATTTAATTTAAATGTAAGAGCAGCTACTCGAAATTGTGATTTTAGAAACCACAATACAAAAAAATGCAATGATCTCTTCCTTCCTCCCTTTTTATGTTTTAATCTAAAAATACAAATCTAAATAAGTACCCAAAACAATGATCTATGTACTGACAAAAAGATGTATTTTGGCGGTGGAAAAAAGCATGGACTTCAGCTAAGAGCGCCAATTCCCTCGAAGAAACCATCCATACCTGCACATCTTACATCAAATTTCCAAAAGAATGGCGACAAGGAGGACAAAATAAGACGAGGTAACTAAAGGCAAACCCCTTCCCTCGGATCAAATTTAAATATTAATATGTCGATGATGTACTTATGTCAATCTTCGTTGTCCACGTTCTTGTCCACTTTTAGAGGGGGAGGCCTCAACCCAACTTTGAATGCCTTCGACGCAATTATAATTTATACATTGAAATAATGCTAAGTTTGTCAACATTTGTGAATTCTTTTAAGATGTTTAAATAGATACAATTTCCAAGTCCACCAACATCGATCTTCCAAAACAAGAAGGAAAAAATTTAATTTGTCCTTAGGCACTGTGCATTGCACATTCTGAAGTGAACACCCTTGTTCCGCTCCATAATTTTACAAATATACAACCTTTCTTTGATTAAGTCATGTAGGGAAGTAATATGTTAAGTCTGCATGGGAAAATTCATCGGATTTACAAAATATATATTGAATTTGTTTGTCTCCATTAGAAATCAAGAAAGAAGATGAGAAGGTCGCATCGATACTTGCCCTTTTGCTTCTGGAGAAAACGTTGAAGAGATAACTTCTTTGCTATTGGATGTTTTGCACCACAAATTCATTTCGTTGTCATTTCCACCGTCAAATCAAATTAAAATATTTATATGTGATGATGTAAGGATGTCAATCTTCACCGTCCACATCTTGTCCACTGTCAGAGGGGGAGGCCTCAACCCAACTATGAACGCCTTTGGCGTAAACATATATGATGTTTGAAATAAGTGCTTGGCCTCTTCTAATACTTAAAGGCACTCTTTAATTCTTACAATGTCTATAATATAATGAAAAAGTGTTTCAAGGACAGGGCGAGAACCTTAAAGGTGTGGGGAAAGCTATGGTATTTTCATGGTTGAAACCTTTGAAATTATTTTTGGACAATTTAATCTCTAGTGGATAGGAAACATCACCCTCATCAAGTATTACCCAAATAAATTCTGCCTCTCCTCCACCACTGGTCACAGGATGTTTTGTTTCACAGAGGAGTTGTGCAAAAGGCACAGGGTTTTTCTCAACCCAATTAATTGGGTTGTTACGGAAGGCACACAACATTTTCCACTACTGAGAGTGCTCATCTAACTCAAATAAAATCTCTACTTGTCGACCAATCGTTGGCTTCCATGTTGCCAATCTCATATTTCTTGTAATGCAAACAACAAATAGGCGAGCAACACCTTCATCCTCCTTTGAAGTACGTACAATTTTGCCCACATGACCAGAAGTAGTAATATTGTAGGAAGCCACTGCACATTGTTTCTGCTTGTCGCATCGAAGACAATACACAATTTGGTCACACTATTTTATATGGAAACCAAGCTTCCCTAATTAACACCTCTTCAAATTCGATCCTACGAATTTTCCATGACATGTCAGCAGACATGTATATTAAAAGATTCCTGGGCGCACTTAAATAGCCAAAAATTATGACGCGATGATTTCGATGATCTGTTGAATCCACAACTAAATTCCCGACGATGACAGAGCTCGCTTACAGATCCCTTCATGTAAACTGATAGCCATTTATCTGCTACCATTATATCAGGAAGATGACGAGATTTCATTGTTAATGGATTCACAACTTGAAGCTTTCTGTCATTCTTGAAGTTATAAAGAAACAGGCCCCCTCCTGCAGCTATGAGAGACATGAACAGGACAAATTTGATATTATCTTCCTCTTTAGCCATCTGTTCATGTTGAACAATGTCGCAACATCACCACGGCTACAGTGATCCATAACCAACTACTACTCATTCCATTGTTGCTACTGGTTTGCGTAAAGAGATGAGATGAACCAACCATGGTGCGCCATAAACGACACACGCTCGACAACTTGAACACCATTATACCGTCGAATCAAAAAAATATATTAAATGTCGACAATGTAAGGATACCAATCTTCACCGTCCACGTCTAGTCCGTTGTTAGAGGGGCGAGGCCTCAATCCAACTTATGAACGCCTTCGGTGTAAGAAAGTAACCCATTAGATACACAATACAAAATGAATAATGTAAAAATCCACCTCCCGGTGGTTTCTAGAATGTCCACAATCCCTAGAGTCCCAAATTTCACCACATCGTCAAGATTTAATTATATTTTGATTGACTTGTTATGATTGACATTTAATATAGAAAATAAAAACTAGGCGGTAACAACATTCCATCACAATTCCCACCTCTTACTCCCATTTATTGTTCCAAGTAATATTTTTTGAAAAAAGCTTTTGTGGCTCAGTAATGGCCCATCCTGGTTGCATCTTTGGAATGATTGGTTACGCCATTTAGTTGGCAGGAAACCAGATTATTTCCCACATCAATGTTGTTGTCCGCTGCAGGAAAGAGTTGTATGCTCTTAGACATCTCCTCGTGAGAATTCTCTCCATCAACACGGAAATGTAAGAATGCAAAAAGGCTTTGAAATGTTGGAAAGATCCATGTCTTTCACCATCATTTTCCTTTTGCGGTGAATATTTGGTTGACCAAATTGAATGATGTTCTTGACAAAGCGTCTAGTTTAGCTCAATGTTGCACCTACCATCTTCCATCCAACACTGCATCGTACCATATTCCCCGAACCAACCATGGTGCGCCAAAATGACACATGCTCGATAGCTGACGCCATCATAACGTCGATCAAATTAAAATATTAATATGTCGACCATGTAAGGATGCCAATCTTCGATGTCCATGCCTTGTCCACTGTCAGAGGGGGATGGCCTCAACACAAGTCAGAAACGCTTTCGGTGTAATAATATCTATCCTTTAAATAAAACTCATGGCTTCATCATTCTCCTCACACCACCTATTTCCCAGCACCTACTCGAGCTTATGACTATAAAGGTGGACTACATTGTGCTCCGAGAAGTCAAGATTTCGGTTGGATTTCGATCATGGAGCCTATTGATTTTTTTTCCTTTTTAATTTTGGCACCTTTAAGTGCAAATTACACTTATGGGATTACAATGAACTCAATTATCAATGATAGTTCACACATCATTATTTCCCCTGCAGTTACATGAACTTAGAATTGTAAAGAGGGGCTACAAAGTGGTGCAAGAAACAAGCATTTCAATTGGGTTTCGAACATGGAGCCTATTTTATTTGCCCTATTATTTATTTCAGCCCATTTAAGCAGAAATTTCACTCAATTGAATAATGCGGGTGAGATCACGCTGATAAAGTGTAACCCAAATAGAGGATGTTATTTAGGTGTTAAAATTTGAGTCAAGGAAAAGGTGTAGTAAATGAAGGTTTCACACTTTCTTATTTCCAAATTTCCATTGATGTGTTCATCTTATCTAACAAATCAAACATTGTCCAATTGAAAACCCTTATGTTGTTTGTAGTTGGGTTAAGACCCTGAAACCTATTTGAATTTCTCCATTTTTATTTTGGACCCTTTAAGTGTAAATTGCACTCATGAGACTAATGCGTGTGAGATTGAGATGATAAAGTGGAACAATGATAACATATATTATGTGGGTCTTACAATTTGAGATGTGGAAAAGGTATGATACATGTAGGTATTTAATTCTCACTATTTCATTTCCATAATTCCATTGATGTCTTTGTCTTTTTAACAAATCAAACGTTGTCTATTGAAAACCTTGACAATGTAAAAGAAAAATTAAAAATAACAGATTTTGACTGGAATATACAATCTACCAATCATAATCATTGTTGTGTCTCATTTATCTATGTTTGTTTCCACATTGCCTATATTTTTGCAATTAGTCCCTGCATTTACTCGAACTTAAAACTAAAAAGAGAGGCTACAAAGTTCTACATGAAGAAAGTAATGTGTTTGGTTTTCGACCATGAAAACTATTGAATTTTCCCCATTTTAAAATTTTGGCCACTTTAATCTCAAATTGCACTCACATGAATAATGGAGTCCCAATCTAAAACATTCTCTCCCAGAGACATAAATGGCCAAGCTGGTAGAGGGTCTCAATTATTGATGGTTGTTCATGCATCACCTATTTTCCTACAAGTGCTCCATTTTTAAATTAAAAAGGGGGATACAAAATGCTCCGAGAAGCAAGCATTTCAGTTCAGTCTTAAAATTCAAACCTCTTGAATTTTCTCCATTTTTTAGTTTGTCCCCTTAAAGCACAAATTACTTACATGAATAGTGAGAGCAAGATAGAGAGGATACATTGGAACACAATACACTTCTCCTCCATAAAAGCATTTCTTCATAGCCCAACCTCTCCATCCCCCTCGGCATTTTCATTGTACATATCACATACAATTGCTCGTTACGCCGAAGGCGTTCCCCTATGGTAGAGGACCTCCGGACATTTCTGCTGCGATGCTAAATTTGACAGCCTTTTAGACATTTTTCCAAAGGGATTAAATTTGACAGCTGTTTGCACGTCGTTTTCACTTTTGCATGCAATTTTTAACGGTGGGTTTTTCGTTTCTATTTTTAACATCCTATTTTTAACTGTTGTTTTTTCGATTGGTTTTTTTGGACATGCTGAATTTTCTTTAAATACAATAACATTGCCTTCTTCTGTTTACTTCTGGCTCTTTTTAACAGCATATAAGCTTCCAGATAATCTTGCGTGAAATCTGTTCTCTGCCTCTATTGCATATAATAATGTATTGATTGTGTTCCCTGAGACCAACTTGATGTATTTCAGTACCACGTGGAAGAGGCAGCTGCTAAGAACCTGAAGGAGATCTGTTTCAAGACATAGCGTTGTTTGGTATGTAAATTCTGTTAAAAAAATATTAGGGTTTAGGGTTTAGTATAAATCTAATTGTCCATAGCTATTGTGTGTCAAGGATACTGGTATCATGGTATGGTTTCTATTTCATAACTTTGAAATTGTTGAGCAGTGTTTTACTTGGTTGTTTTGGGTTTTTATTTATTGATTTATGAGATTGCTTGTATCAGAGATTAGCTCTGGTTCTCTGTTGTTAAGTTTCAATTGTACATTTAGCATGTTTTGGACCTTGGTTGATATTCCCCTGAAAACTGATACAGTTTTAAGGGTTGGAAAATGTTATGTAAGTTTCAGTTGGGGCCCAGGGGGTATGTCTGGACAGTAACTCGGACGTCACACAGTGTTCTCAACAATTATGTGAATTTAGATTGCTGCATAAATCATGTATGATATCCTATTTACATATGATCTTGTTTGCTGTACTTTATTGTTTCTGTTTTAAAAGTGGTAATAGTTTGTAGAAATGAAAATAAGGCTGAGAGGAGAGAGACTCAGAAATATGATGCAGACGGTTACAGCACCCTGTTTGCATCCCTCTTGAGGAGCGATCCAGCCGCTGTTGCACACTGTTTCCCACACAACAAACACTCAAATCATGATGTACAACAGAAAACATTATATTGTCTATCAGCTCCATTGCTGTAATTTCACTGCAATCTACTATGTCAACAATGGAACTTTCTTTGCAATCCATGTTCACATGAACCTCATTCAGTTTGATTGTTGCTGCCAACAGGGCTTTTGGGAAAGTGTTAAACAGACTATGCTCATGTGGCATTCTTGTTTTCCATCACTCTAAAATAACTTTCCTTTCCCACCTTTGCATTCTTCCCCACATTGCTTGCCCGGTTCAACCAAATTTCTTCCCAAGTATTATGAATTTATAAAGTTTGGTCATAATCATCAAATCAAAATGAGTACTAATGTCTGCAGGAAAAGAAAATTTTCCCAGTTCCTCTTCTTCCTTTTATTATTACAGTTTCAAATCAAACACACAAGCTTTGTGTATAGTGTCTGTTCAGACTCTTTACAACAATTGGCTTACAATTCTTTAGAACACTTTTATAAACAACTTACATACCTGTAGAATGCAATTAGCACACTGAACCAACTAAATTTGGTATTAGCACAAAATGGACTTGTTGAAAGGGCTTCAGAAACTTTTAATCAAATGCAATTGGCAGGTGTCCAACCTGATCAGTTCACCTTTGGCAGCATCCTCCCAGCCTGTGTCAAAATGGGAGCTTTGGAAAAGGGTATGGCCATCCATAAAAGCATAATAGTAAGAAAACTTTTGTCAGATGTTGTAGTTGTGAGTGCCCTGGTAGAATACCACCTAGAAGTATGGACTTAATTCCATCTCAGTAGTCTTTCAGTGAAGGAACTTTATTGACGAACTCCATAGTTCCAATATTGAATCCCAATCCTGTGGCCGTGGTTGCATTGTTTCCAAAAGAATCCATTTCTCTGGCTGATGCTAATGGTGAAGCAAACTTGAAAAGTGGTTCGGGAATCAAGAATGAGAATATGACTTCATACAATCCATTCACAACTCCCTATTGCTGCTGGAATTAACCCACTCAAATGATTAGCAGAGACGTTTATTAGTTAATACCATGACCAATTTACTCATCTCTGTAGGCAAGGGGCCTTCTAATAAATTCCATGACAAATTGAAATAGAAATGCAAGTTGGAAAGACTGGCTACCTGCCATGGTATCTTTCCCTTTAGTCTATTGTGAGACAGGTCAAGAAGTTCCAAATTTTTGCAATCCCCAAGGGCCAAATCAGGTAGCTATGCTTTGTGATAACCGAATGTGATTAAGAAAAAGCCAGCTAGGCCTGACAATAATCCCCAAAGCAGTGTGGATGTCAGTCTCAGTGATGTGCTAATGAATTCTCATAACATAATCATTTTAATCACCATGTGGGATGTCCCACAGACTTCCGTTTACCATGTAATCATAAAACAACAGATTTCCATGTGGAGAAAGCAAATATCCATGCAGACTCCCAAGATCCCGATGCTTGATGCTTCCAACTGTTTCCAGCTCAGTTTTAAATTCACGCAAGCTTTGTGTGTGGTGACTGTAGAGTCTCTTTACAACAATTGGCTTACAATTCTTTAGAACACATTTATAAACAGTGCTTGTAGCACCATAGCCAATATATATTTCTCATTTAGATTTTCTGTGATTCTCATTATGTCATCGATGTACTACTGTATTGCAAAGTCCAGTGGTGATGCGAGTCATGCTGTGATGGAATTCATCTATGAGATCAGTTAATTGTTCCATAATAGACATTCAGCTGGATGATTACAAAAGCGAGACTAAGATTTTTTTCAGTCACTTGTGAAGCTAAGGCCATAATCAGACAACCATCCCTAATATACAATGATAGATAGATTTTTTTCCTTGCAATAAATTTTGCAGCCATTTGAAGATTGTTAAGTGAAATCCTGACCATTTTTGACAATGCTGAAACTTCCCATGCACCTTTGAAACATTTCCTTGGCACTTGACATTTGCCATCAAAACTAGTGAGATATGTGAAGTGCTAAAAAGTACAGCTCAAATCTTTTGAACAAGCTAATCAGTACAATCAATAATCTCAAGGGAAAGGAAATCAAGATCAAAATAGAAAATACACAATGGTCTGTCTTGGGTTGTCTGATCAAGCATTAAGAGAAAATACCTGTAGAATGCAATTAGCACACTGAACCAACTAAATTTGGTATTAATATCTCTGCACAACTTTAGATCTCATAACATTTTCACAAATGCATGATCTCCTTCTTGGAGATTTAGGATCATCTAAGATGATGTATATTATCTTCTGAACTTGTGGAACCTCTTAATATACCTCTGAGATTAGCCAATGTATGTCATCATTCCCCATTTTCAAGGATCAAGTAAACTAGATACCTCACTATTTACTTCAGAGAGGACATGTCATGTAAGATTGTTGAAAGATAAATTTACATGGTGAAGCACTTCAGGTTTTTGAGAGATACTGGTACTGTACCTAACAAGGAGTTTGAAGAAAGGTCCAAAATGTATCCTTTGAATTTTTGTGCTTCTTGCAGGAATTTTCTTTTGCTTGAGATAAAATCCATTGTTTTTGTAAGAACTTTTATGGCTTGGAATTGTTTGTTTTGCATTGTATTTTTTGTTTGTTCCCAAGACAGTTCCTTATGATGATTTTTATAGAGTGATGCCTTCAAAATCGACTATTAGGGCATCTTTTTAATTATATGGAAAGTCTTCCACAGCTATGGAGTAGGTGGATGTTGCAGCATTTCATTAATAAAATCTAATGAATGATGTTCCCTGTGTTATTTTATATCAGCACATTGATCATTGTTTTTACATGTGAAAATATGGAATTTAATTGTCTGGACCGCTTTCAGGGCTTCTACAAATATGCTGTAGAAAAATGAAAGGCTTGACTCTTGAAACACGAGAAAAACATATTGATTGGTTTGGCCAGACTTGAGTGATATGGATTCATGACATAATGTTATTTCAGAGTTAAAGCTTAACTGTTTTTAATGTATCATTCATATCTGTACATATGTAAATTAGAGAAGGTTTTTGGCATAATCTTCAAAAAGAAAGAGAGCAGACAAAATATTTAGCATCCTAAATTGAGGGCTCGGTTCATCCAGTTGGTGTGATGTAGTAACGAATATCAGAGCAATAAATATATTAAATTGTTGGGAAAATGTGCAATCTCATGGAAAAATATTATAAATGAATACATGTTTCTTTACATTTCCTGAGAACTATAATAATCTCAGAATCTCAAGTGATAATAAAAATTGGGTTGGTTGTTTTACAAACAAAGATACATACCCGATTCTGGTCAAGAATATCCACAATCACAACAAGCTTTCCATATTGTGGGCCATAGTTGATAAGGGCAATTCGCCCAATTTCCACATAACGTCTGAAAGGCTGCAAAACCAATCATTAGCATTAATATCATGTTAAACACCCAGAATGATTACAAATACCAACAAATAAATAGTAGCATATATGATACATGATGTTGTTTAATTCCTTGAACTAGCTAGTGAAAGTGTGTGAGGATAGGCTTAATTCATTTACAACATTTACAAAATACCAGTGCACTTTACCCAAAATTATGGTTGCCTTACTCTTTTAAGAAATCATGAATGCCTTATTATTTCAAAAATACACACTTGGTGTGTTATTTACATGTACATCAGTGACCTTGATTAATAAATTTTAACCCCATGCAATATTGATTGGTCCTCATTTGACTAAGCTGGCAGATAAAAAGATGCTATATTGCTTTAAATGAATTGGAAAAATTGATATGCGCCCTTTATTTGTAAGGAACAGGACAGAACTATCCTTCCCCTACATATCAGATCATAATAGGTCAAGGGAAAAAAATTCTATGATATTACTGCCTGGTCAAGAGGCTATTGAGGTTTACTCTGGATTCTCCAATTAAAAGATGAACTGGTGGCTTTGGTTCTTTAAGTCCTTTCTTCAAAACCACTTTAAGAACCAACCTCTTAAATAATGAGGCAGCACTTCAATCTTTGACTATGTCATTTGGGATGATACAGATAAAGAAGAATCATTTTGAACCTGCTTTGAAGTGCAGACACCATAACACAGTGTAAATGATGGGTATTGAAACTAATTTGACCGACCAGTGACTTATAAGGGTACTCAACCAACAATTGAAAGAGTGAGTGGGTAATTATTGAACCCCATTAATATAAGTGAATCGTTCAAGGAGTCAGACCTAGATGGTAGCAATTGAGTGGAAACTTTAATCTATTGATACCATAACAACTTAACGCGGTACTTAAGGTAACACCATAACAGTAGAAAAAGTCAAAAATTAGTTTAGTGGGCCCATGAGGTACTCAACCAATAATTGAAAGATTGAGTGGACAAATACTGAAGCCCATGGATATAAGAGAATCATTCAAGAAGCAAGACCTAGTTGGCAGCAAATCAGATGGAAACACTTATCTATTAGCACCAGAACAACTGAACACAGAACTCAAGTAACACCTCAACTGTCGAAAAAGTAATGAAGTCAAGTTAGCAGTCCCATGAAGACTGGGGCCTGTTAGAAGATTGTGAAACATTTTACCCAAAACAAAAATTGTCTCATGGTATATAGACTATTTCAGGTCTCTCTACAAGAGATCAAGAGTTGAATTTGACAAGCATTTAAATATACAAAAATTGCTGCCAAAGTGCATTATAATGTTTTCTGAAAACATCTAAACCATTTAAGTACACAATCTAAAGCATTTAAGTACATATAAAATTTCTACCATAACAGCACATTTAGTTTGAATAGTTCAAGAGTTCGTGAAGGCCAACAGTACACAATCTTTAACAATCAAAAATTAAAATCTGCATCTAGAATTTAAGTAATATGCACAAGGCAATAAACTCCTCAAGCAGACATGTGACAGACCTATTCATAATAATCCTTTTATAGCAAGAGTTGCGTGGGAAAAGGACACTATCAAATAAAAATTGGATTTTATACTGTGATGTGCTGACCATGGGTAGAGATCCGGGCGCCTGGAGCATTTTCAACGAGGCAGATGAACTGAACTGAGGATATAAGCGCCTGAGCATTTTCAACGAGCGGAACAACAAAGGCTAGAGTTTTTTCCAGAGTCAGTGGCAGCGTCAATGGAGACGTCCTCGTATGATCATAAGAGAGGGATTGTGGTCGCCTGGACAGGAGTACAGTAATGGAAACTCCCTTCTCTAATACCTTCAATGTCTCTGCAGATATAGGCGGGTCCAAATGGAAGAAACGTCTCTCTGTTAAGCCCTTTTTCGCGGCCATGACTGAATATTTTCTAACAAAGCTCCTCCAGTTAAAGTGTGTGACTGCATCTGTCAATATTTTGTCAATTTGAGGTGTTTGACAAGTGTTTGACAAAATGAATCTCTTTTTCTCTGCTGGTGATGTGCTCGGCTTGGAGGACGCCATATGTTTTATACATGGCATAGATTGTTCATTGATTCATTGAAGGGTAGTAGGATTGGGATCCATTATTAGATCCTGTCGAGTTCAGGATTCTAGTTATATTTTGTCTTCAAATAGGGTTCTTCAGTCTTTCAGGTGATGGTGGGAAGTATGCTCTTGGAGTGAGTAATGGTTTCTACTGGGCTGTGAATCTAGATTGGAACAGCACGCCTTCTTTAACCCTCTTTGAATGGCAGTGATGCTCATGGAGTAGAATTGGTGGTTTTACTGAGGTTCCTTATGAAGGAATCCAGATCTGGGCTATTTCAAAATGTCGAGATTCCACATACAGTTCAGAAACAGTGGTAATAAAACTTGCAGAACCTGAGTTGGTGATTGAAGCGTTGTGTCAATGACAAAGTGACTAATTTTCTCTAGCATCACTGAAGGAATTTGCCTTGGATCAGTGGGATTGTACATAGAAGTTTTAAGATGTATGATGATTTAGTGGACTATACAGAGGATCTGCTGGATGAATCGCAAATTTTTCAGGTTGGTTTGGATGGTCAGAGGCAATTTCCTGATTCGCCACTTAATCAGTTGGTTCACATTGTGGATGGTGGAAACACCATGAGGAGCTCCTATATTTAAGGTGCAGAAAGTTATGGATAGTTGGAAACAAGATTCTAAGGTCTCTCAATTTGATAGGAGTACAAGCTTTGGTAGCAAGGATAAGGGGTTGGGTACAGATTGGAGATCATCCTTTCAGGTTGATTTTCCCTCTGTAAACTGTTCTTCTCTTACAGAACTAGTATGTATCTCCTTTTTTTCGCAGATGTTGGAAACAAGATACTAAGGTCTCTCATTTTGATAGGAGTGGCAAGCTTTGGTAGCTTTGAATTGGATAAGGGGTTGGGTACAGATTGGAGATCATCCTTTCAGGTTGATTTTCCCTCTGTAAACTGTTCTTCTCTTACAGAACACAAAAAGGGTATAATCATCATCATCTGATTTTTCACAGATGTTGGAAGAGGATGCCATCAATGCGTGGTTCGAGAAAAAATACTTTTGTCAACCTTTGGAGGAGGTGGCCATTTGATTCCTAGGGATGCTCCAGACATGTCCTTTGAATTGAACCAGGTGAAGTTTGATGGGATGGGAGACTTGCAAATGTCTTTTAGAATCAATGCTGCTGAGGGGGAACAAAAAAGAGTTAGAGATGGGACATCTGTGAGGAGAAAACAAAGATGTGTTCAGAAGAAAGGAAATCCTGTACGGTTGGTTTTGGGAGATGACATTAAAATGTTTCAAGTGGTTGGGCTATCTGAACAGGCCTTGGTGGGGCATTTTCAGGGTCGTAGGATGGGTAAACTTTCTCTTAAAGTTTGGGTTGCACAATTTTGGGAACCAATTATTGGTTATCGGCCACAGTTTCACATTCTGGCTAGAGGGTGGATGGCTTTTATTTTGAGAAATCCTGACGATGTTTGGAAGATTTTGAGTAAACAATGGCGTTGGGATTCCACTCCTCTTATACTTAAGAGATGGACTCCTTTTTTGATGCAAAGTGGGAGAAAACTTATATTATTCCAGTTTGGGTTAAGCTCCGGGACTTCCTTTAGAATTTTGGTCCTTGGAAATTTTGAAGGAGATAGGGAATTCCATTGGGGAGTTCTTGGAGGCGGACATGAGTTTTTTGGAGACTGGAGTTATGACTATTGGGACGTATTTTGGTTGGTTTGGACCTTCGGGAAGGATTGGCGGAGGAAATGACAATCAAAGGGGCCCTTTCTCCCATTTGCAGTCCCTTGATTATTCAGGTATTCCTTTTCGGTGCAACAGATGCCATAGGTATGGTCATTTGGTGGCGGAATGTGCTCTTAATTTTCATAAGAAGAAATGGGTGCAAAAGGATGTTCCTTGTTCTCTGAGGAGGAAGGTATTCTTTGCCACAAGGAAGTAGTACCTGCTGTTTTTAACCTGGTGGACAAGGGCCATCAGATGAAAATGGGTGAAGAGGTGCAGACACTAGATCCAACAACTCAAGTTGACTTTGACAATCAAAATTCTTTTAGCCCTGGTTCTTTATTTAGAAAAGAGAGTCTTTTGGAAGGGCTTGAGGTGGATGAGCAGCCTCAACTTTTTTCTAGTTTGGACAATAATTTTCTTGGTATGCCTCTTGATATAGAGGCAGACCGGGATTTTTCTCAGATTAGAAGTGAGTCTAGTCTTGCCATCTTGTGTTCTGTAAAAAGGAATAATGTGGAAGTAGATTCTTCACTGGCAGCAGTGTGAGGTATCAGGCAAGAGTCATTCTTATTTTACTGTTGAGGCTAATTTAGAGGATGATTATAGTATGCTGGATATTCCTTGTAATTCGAAGGAGGGCGGAGGAGTCACAAATAGTCATCACTGCTACACCCTCAGGCCCAGACCAATTGGCGTGAAGCAGTTAGAACAGGTTTCTGAAGGTGGTTTGGGACAGCATATTGGTCTAGGTCTTTCTAGTGCTAGACGGAGTTGCAGGGGCAGAAAATCTAAATTGTCTTGGGCTCAAGAGACAGCTCGGAAAGAGGTTTTAGTAGGTAAACAAGGTTCTTTGGATGGGGTTCTTAGAGCAGCTTTTACCCTGGTACGGGTAAATAATGCTTTTTATGACTCTGAATGTGAGAGGTTTGGGCAGCTCCTCGAAGAAATTAGCCCTCCGTAGATTAGTTGAAAAACATAAATTGGATTTTTTCATGATTCAGGAGATTATGGGTGATGGTCATAATTTGGTTTGTGCTTTGGGAAAGTTTTTAGTGACTGGGAATTTAGTTTTTTGGATGCCAAAGGTCGTTCAGGCGGGTTGATTTCGGCATGGAAAAAGAATAGGTTTAAATGTATCAATCTTTTCTCTTTTGAATCTGGTTTAGGTACTGTACTATTTGCTCCTGAACTTAATGAAGAGTTTCTTGTCTTAAATATTTATGGGCCGTATGTTGATCGGGTGGCATATTGGGATAATATTTTTGCCAAGGGCTTTCTCAGACAAAAGTACCTGATTATTGGAGGAGATCTGAATTTCTCTTTGGGGAGAGCTGAGATATGGGGTACTACTGCAAAGGCTGATGATCTTTCTGAATATTTTGTGAGGCATTTGGAAGAGTTGGCTCTTTATGACATTGAACCGGTGAAGTTGAACCCTACTTGGAGAAATAAGCGCATTGGTGATGCTAGTATTGCCAAACGTATTGATCGTTTCTGGTTAGTGATGCCTTTGTTGAGGATTCAATCAAAATTAGGCAATGGGTTGGATCGGGAGGTGAGTCCGATCATATGCCAGTTTTTTTGGAAATTGCTACTGCTGGGAAAAAACCTCCAAGCCCCTTCAAATTTAACCCAAACTGGCTCGAGGCTGAAGACTATGTTTCAATGATAAAAGAATCTTGGGTTCATTTTGAGGTCTCTTCCAAAGATTCTGCAGCCACACAGTTTGTGAGGAACCTTAAACATATTAAACAGTTGTCTGCTGATTGGGCTTACAAAAAAAGAATAAAGGAAGCTCAACAACTTGAGGATGTTGAAGCTCGTTTGGAAGCTTTGATTAATAGAGAACAAGCAGGGTTTCCTGACAGAGGTTTTTAAATCAGAGGTTAGGAAATTGGAGCAGCTGAAGTGCAAAATATTGGCAGATAAGGAAGATGCATGGAGGATCAAAAGTAGAGCTATTTGGCTTGCTAAGGGAGATGAAAATACCAAATTTTTTCATAAATTTGCCAATCATCGTAAGAATGTTAATACTATTTGGCAAATGTCAAAACCAGATGGTTCTTTGGTTTCGAACTTTGAAGATATTGCTCATCTGGGAGTGGATTATTTTCAAAACATTTACAATGAGGAGAGTCAGGTGTCTATTGCCGAGGTTGTCAAAATGACATCTTTCTTTCCTAGCTTTGTGAATGATGAGGACAATTTGAGACTGATGGAAGGAATCTCTAAGGAAGAGCTTCAGAAGGTTATGCATAGCTTTCAAAAGGATAAGAGTCCTAGTCCTGATGGGTGGCCTATTGAGTTCTATTTGGGATTTTATGAGACTATTGAGGATGACATACTGAGGGTTGTTAATGAAGCTAGAGCTGAGGGATGGATTTCTGCTGCTTTCAACTCTACTTTCATTGCTTTAATCTCTAAGGTTGATGACCCAAACTCTTTTGAACATTATAGGCCAATCTCATTATGTAACTGCATATATAAAATCATAGCCAAGATCATTGCTTTAAGAGTTTCGAAACTCCTTTCTGTTTCCATTTCAAAGGAGCAGTTTGGGTTTCTATCTGGTAGACAGATACATGAGGCTATAGGGGTTGCACAGGAGGGGATACATACCATCAAAACGAAGAAGTTGTCTTCTATGGTTATCAAATTGGACCTGTCAAAAGCTTATGATAGAGTTAGCTGGTTGTATCTGAGATTGATGCTGATTCATTTGGGGTTCAACATCCATATTGTCAATTGGATTATGAGTTGTGTTTCCTCCGTTTCTTTTGCTATTTTAGTTAATGGATCGGCGTCTTCTTTTTTCCGATCGGGCAGAGGATTAAGGCAGGGTTGTCCTCTTTCCCTCTATTATTTCTTATTGTTGCTGAAGGATTAAGTAAAGCTCTTCATGAGGCTAAAAGAACTGGCTCTTTCAAAGGCATTTCCATTGGTGGTACTATCTCTCTTTCGCATCTTTTATTTGTTGATGACATCCTTCTCTTTTGTGATGGCTCTAGAAGGGATGCTCTCACAAACTTAAAGAAATTTTAGATCTTTTTGGAACTGCGACTGGAATGGTGATTAATATTCAGAAGTCCACAGTTTCCTTTACTGGCATTCATGATCATGAGATCAGGTTTTTTCTTCAGTTATTTCCCTTTCAACAAACTGATCTGGAGGCTGGTCTGAAATATTTGGGTTTTTTTCTTAAGCCAAATGCTTATGTTATCAAGGATTGGAATTGGCTTATTATTAAGGTGGAAAAACGTATTAATTTGTGGTGTAATCGATGGCTTTCACGAGGTGGCAGGCTGACCTTAGTCAAAACTGTTCTTGAGGCTACTCCAGTTTATTGGATGTCCTTGGCTTGTGTTCCAAAGGGGGTGTTAGAAAAGATTAGACAAATGAGCTTCAGGTTCTTGTGGTCCGGGTGTAAGGATAAAAAAGGGTTTGCATGGGTGAAATGGCAGCGTATTGTCATTCCAAAAGATCAAGGTGGTTGGGGGCTTAAGAATCCTTTCTTGTTTAGTAAGGCTTTGGCCGCCAAATGTGTTTGGAGGCTGATTGGAGGCAAGGGACTTTGGTGTCAAGTCATGATCCGAAAATATATATGGCCTGATACAGTGGAAGATTGGATCAGAAATTCTAATAAATCATGTCATAATGCCTCTATTGTTTGGAAAGCAATGATATCCTCTTTTTCTATTATAGGTAATGGGCTATTGTGGCGGATTGGCAATGGGATGAAAGTGAGGATTGGTTCTGATCCGTGGGTGGGAAGTGGTGATGGTTATAAACTTTCTGAAGCTCTGATTTCAACTCTTCACAGGCAAGGTTTCTTTTTCCTTAATCAAGTTGCACTTCATGATTCATCATCCATCTGGAATCAAGAATGGAAAACAGCAATGATGATTGGATTAGAAGGTAGAGATATTTCTGAATGGGAGAGGTATATCTCTGTTTTAAAGTGCACTCATGTGAGGATTAAGCATGAGGCGGATGAGCTTATCTGGGGCAGAAATTCTGTGGGAGGGGCTTATACTCCCAAAACTGGTTATCAATCTTTAGTGGCTGTTACTGGGGCTGGGGTTAGGGTCTGGTGGTGGAAGCTCATATGGAAGTTCAAATGTCCTTTAAAAATTCGTATTTTTATGTGGTTTGCTCTTAAAAATAAAGCTCTTACTTGGGATATCTTGCAAAAAAGGGGAATTTCTGGTCCTGGAAGGTGCTTTCTTTGCAATGATTATGAAGAAACCATTGTTCACTTACTTTTGTTGTGTCCTTTCACTGTTCAAGTATGGAAAGAGCTGGAAGATAGATTGGGTACTCGAATGAATTGGAGTGGCAACTCTATTGAAGAGGGATTACACAAGTGGTGTCATAATTATGCTCTTAAAAATTATAAATCTCTCCCGTTAATTGTTGCATGGGGAGTGTGGCTAGCGCGTAATGCTCTCATATTTGAAGATAGATTTATTCCTCCATTTCAGTGCGTTGTCCAAAGTTTAACCATGTTTGAGGGTTTTGCACATATTAGTAAGAAAAAAGCACAGAGAGAACTTACAGTGGAACATATTGATAGAAGTGGTGCTTGGGCTTATTTTGATGGAGCTTGCCAAGGTGAATCCTCGACATGTGGTGCAGGTGGTGTTTTATTTTTATCAAAGGTACACTTTCTCAGGCTAAAAGCTGGTTTGGGTAGAGGAACTAATAATTATGCTGAGCTTATGGCTTAAGCTGATCCTAATGCTTGCAGCTGAAAAAAGTTACAAATCTTCAAATTTTCGGTGATTCTCTTGCTGTTGTAAACTGGATGAACCGGAAATACTCCTTGGTAAACATATACCTACGTCCTATTTTTGAGGAGATACAACTGGCCATAACCTTTTTCATAGTATTTCTTTCCATCATATTTTTAGAGAAAGAAATCTTGAGGCAGATGGACTCTCTAAAGCGGGACTTCAACTGGAAGCGGGTATATGGCACATTCATGAGAGGACAGATGGTATTTCTATGGAGTATTATCTGCCCCAATTTTTTTAATCTTTTGTTTTTTTGCAGTTTTCTTGGGTTGGTTCCTTTTGTGGATCTTTCTTGATTGTTTTTTTTGGGCTCTTGTTTTTTCACTGTTTGCTTTCCTGTGTTGTGACCTACATTCTGGTTTGCTGGTTTTCCTTTATTGCTCCTTTTTCCTCATGGAACTGGTTGATATGCTTTTGCATATATGGAATGTAATTTGTTAAAATATTTAATAAATTTTAGGAAGTCCACATGAGGTGTAAATCAAATAGTGTCAGTGTCTAATATAAAGAGAGAACTGGTCTGGCAGTGGTCTGGCAGTGGTCTAGCAGTTGAGATGAGACAACATGCAGATGACCCAGATTTAACCCCTGCTGGAGATAAACTATAGAACATGTAAATTTAAACGACTACATGCATGGAATGCTTCTATGTGAGTGTGTGCGTGTGTTTTCATTAAGTTATGCCCAGGAGTTTTGAACTACAAAGCATTTGAAAAGAAAGACTATACACAGAGAAACAATGGACACTTAGATCAACAGAGAAAATCAAACAAAAAATAAAGACTAGCTCCACATAAATTAGTGTGTAACATGCAAAATTCTGTAACAATAGCCTAGGTTTCATTACCATCACGTGCCCTCAAGGCAAATTCCAGACATCAGTGGGATGAAGGCCATCATAAATAAACCCAAAACCCTCACTTCCGAAAATCAAACAGAGAAATTTTGTAACTACAAAAGAAAGAAAGACTATACACAGAGAAACAATGGACACTTAGATCAACCGAGAAAATCAAACAAAAATAAAGACTAGCTCCACATAAATTAGTGTATAACATGCAAAATTCTGTAACAATAGCCTAGGTTTCATTAACATCACGTGCCCTCAAGACAAATTCCAGACATCAGTAATGGTAGAAATTTTATATGTACTTAAATGGTGTTATGGTATAAAAACAGGGGTTCTGTAATGCAAAAGTGTGATCCAGACGTCAATCGCCATAGAGAAAACACACGTACCATATTGGCCTGTCTGGTCTGGTTCGTTGATCAAACACAAGCTGCTCTGCTGCGCTACCTCGCCAAAGAGAAAATAAGGGCTGAAACCTAGCGCCTACATACAAGTATCTGCTCGCTTTCCGATTATTAGGGTTTTCCTTCTCGCCTTAGATTCGAGTGAGGGCAATGTCGTGAGGGTTTGCTAATCTGTAATTTTCTTTTTATTTTGTTTATTATTCATTCGTTAGGTATTCTTATTTAATTTTAGATGTTAATTCTTTTTATTTTATATTATTACGTATTATTTTTTATAATATATTTTTATACTAATATTTTATTCTAATAAAGTTATACGTATTAATATTTTAGTAATATTAATCTTTTTATCCCAATATCTTTGCTAATGCGTATTAATAGTGTATAAACTAGCAATCGCATGTGTACAATGCAATGTGAACGCCGAATCGTATATGTTATTTGATTTAGAGGGGTATTTAATTATTTGGGTGAAATCATGTTATTGTTGCAACGTGTTTGAGACGATGGTTGCATCGGTTTTTGGTTTTTTTTTTTTTTAAAGTCTTTTTGTATTGTCGTTAACATGTTGATAAGGGGTGTGATTAATAGTGTAAGTGTAGGAATATAGATGAAGCATTACATTGAAAGGTTCTATTTGTACATTTCAAATTTGTTTTAAATTCGTACATATACATTTGCAAATCTTATATCATGAGATCTTAACTAAACATGAATACATGAAGACCTCCGTACATTTGTAGATTTTATATCATGAGTGGTAGCCTTTTGTGGCCAATTTTATTTGCACTAAACATGAATACATTTGATACCCCTTGAATGACAACATCGGTTGGACACAAGAAGTATTTAATTAACTAACGCAATTTAATTAAGTTTAATCACTATAATTAAATTAATTAATAAATAGTGCAATTTAATACAAGAAGTATTTAGTTAATTTAATTAAATACTGACGATTAATTTAGTTAATTAATTAAATTAAGTTATTTAATTACACTTGTCATCTTGATTAATTAATTGCTTGAATAAGAAGTAATTAATTAAGTCACATATCCAACAAATACCCTAATTAACGAGCGTTCCATTAATAAATCACCCTTTTTATATGGACTAATTAATTATTATTAATTAATTAGTTATCCCCCTTCATTTAGCCAATAAATCAATATTTAATTGATTTAATCCCTTTCTAATAGCCTAAATCGTACTAATATTCATCTAATTAGCTTTTATAAGCTTACATTTACCTATTAATTAATCACCTTTGATTAATTAAAACACCCCCCTGACTCCCATGATTTTCTAAACATAAATTAAACCCTTCTAAAGTAAGGTTGTTACTTTTTATAAAGCAACCTTATCCATTCCTAATCATGTTTTACCTTTATCCCACATGCAAAGGGATGAAGTGTTTCGCTTTATCCATTGGGCTATATAAAAAGCCCTCCTTCTACCTTTATACCTACACCTAAACTTCTTAAGAGAGCAAATGCAAAGCTTGTAGAAAAGAAACTAAGAGCTTGCCTTTTGTTTTCTTGAGAGGTCACCATTGATAAAAGCTAAAGTTTCATATTCTTGCATTCTTTAATGATCAAACAAAGCAATTTTTGATTGCCATTGGAGCTAAATAGGTCCATTCATTCTTGTTGGTAATTTAGGAGAGTAGAGATTTTAAATAGCATGTTAGTTTTGATCTTATGTTTTCAAAGTTATGATGTTAGTTTAGATCTTGTTCAACTCTTTATCTTGATGGTGCTTAGGCTTTGTCTTAGCTAGATTGTAAAACTATTTTTAGGCGGTAGTTCTTACTTCATTTAATTTAGCTTAAACAAAGTACACATGCACACATTTGGCACGCTCGGTGGGACTTATTCCATTGTCCTTTGCACTTAATTTCAAGTTTTCTAGTTTATCAAGTTTCTTGTTTAATGAGATAAATGTTGTAAAAATAACCCTACCCAGTGAATTTATAGGAGAAACAGGTGTCTTGAAAAAAGGACCTCGCTATGACAACCACTCGCTTAATACAGTTACCCACAGAATGTGTAACTATAGATACCTTTTGAAGTATCATGTAGGATACCTGTTACAAATGTATTGATGAAGGAAATCATTTTTAGTAGTCACATCTACTGATAATTCAAAATACTCCATGCATTGAAAGTGTTTTCTACTAAATTGATTCCACTATTAGTTCATAGTCATATAAATATCAGATCATGCTCAAATTACTCAATCTGTAACTTGAAACATTCAAAGAACAATGAAAAGAATACAAGAAAGGTTTGGGAGCTTGACCTACTAATACGGATGAAAGCACACCTCTGCAAACTAAACCCTGCCATGTTGACAAAAATCAAACAAATAAACACAACATAAATGTAAACAACAGTCCCAATTAGAATGTGTTTGGGACATGATCACTACGATAAATAAATTCTAAACCAAAGAACTAAATTTGCTAGATCAACACTCACCACATAATCCAGATAAGGTGTGAACTTAACATCTTTAAAGAAAAGAGTTACTGGAGCAAGTAAGAAAAATGACATTATTGCTTTCATTGAGAACAAGTTTATATTGTCAGGGGATTCCTGAAATAAAAATGGTTCAAAATGTCAACACATTTGTCTTACAACATCAATCTCACTAAATAATTCAAAACTTAGCAAGGGTGAAACCAAATTATTAAAACAAGGCATGACCAATGTTTTAAAAATCGGAACCGGACTGAACAAAGTAGGAGTGTTGGGCCAGGACCCAAGTCAGACTGGTTCAAACTTTATGGAAAAATTATATTTTAATGAAAACAATATATTTGAAAGATTAGAAACCATGATTCCAACAACTACACACAAAATATGCAAAGTTTTCTCATGTATATACCATACAACATGCAAGAAAGGTGTTTAAAGCAAAATAGCAAAAAATAAGGTTTAGATCAACTAAAAAGATGAAGTTTTAATTAAAAATATATATTTTCAACTTTGGTGCCATATTATGCGATTTTTTCCGGCTCGGCCAGTTGGGCCAGTTCGGTACCAAATTGGTCCACTGGTCCGTTTTTTATACCGGTTTGTGCAAAAAATAATGAGCCGGTTGAACTGGCCAATTCCAATTCGACCAGTTTTAAAAACACTGGGCATGATATACATTATATCATCAAACTTAATAACACAAAAAAAGAAATTCAGTCTACTCTGTCAGCTATTACAAAAAAAAGAACTAATAGGAGGGAAAATATGACCTCTTTCCTCACCATCTATTTCTTGCTAAGCACATTACGAGACTGAGAAGTCACATTTGAAGCCATTGCACTCCAAAATCCTGCATGTAATCCAAAACAGAGAAGATTGCATTTCCAATGATTTTTGAAATCAGCTGACTTCTATAAATATCAACACAAATTTGATTTATTGATATTGGATTCAGTCTTCAAGACAATATGAATTGAACCGCAGACCAAAGTTAAAATTTACAACTCAATATGTTGTACTATACAAGTATTCTATTCTACTGGGAAAGAATGTTTATTATTTGTTTTTCCTAGAGACACGCTTCATCAGATTTGGCAATTTTGGGCTTCAAGAATAGAGATATATCAGTAAATATTAGTTTACAAGGTAGGAGTAAGCTGACTCTAATGAGGTGAATTCACTTACCAGTTAAAAGAAGCCTCTGTAAGAGATGCCAATGCTACCCTGCCAACAATAAGTGCAAGAGAAGAAACAACCAATGGATTTGGTGTCCGTATATGTCCACACAGGCCTCATTAGGTAACTGAATTTTCACTAAAAAGATGGCAAAGTTATTTGGTAGATATATATGAAACACTTCGTATACAACTTAGAATAAGAAAAGAAGTCTCCAAAGATTGTAAGTTATACATCGAACTTCAAATAGTGAAAAAGATAAAAATATGCATTCTTATATTACAAAGGTGATTGTGCATGTATATTCTTCCAATTCAAATCATGAAGAAAAAGGGGAAAATAATATATTTGGCCCGAAAAAAAACAAGATGTCGAAAGCAGCTGAACCTAATGAGCCTCACTGAGATGATGTGTTGAAGATAAATTCAAAGTAAATGAAAATTATCACTGCTGATAAGAAATGAGAGCAATCTATACCAGTTCTATTTTTTGCATGTGTAAGACAGATGATGGCTAACTATTCACTTGTCCTCACCTAATTTAATTTGATTGTATCCTAGTTATGTGGATAGTCTCAATGATTACTTATCATGTTATCGAGTTTACAAAGAACACTTATTTTGTCAAAGCCCCCACCTTGTAATTGAACAAACAAACATGAAATGGAAGTTGTGTTTTTTCTACAATATAGAATACGTTGATGATCCAATGTTTTCTTAACGAAATCCTTAACCGAGAGCAACATTAGTTCCTACAGTTTGTTAAAAAGTAAGCTTTCCAAATGGATAGGCACTGATACATATTGTTCCAACATCTTCGATAATTTGGTGTACGGGACACTAATTGTTGGAAGTTGATGAAGAATTTAACACAGTAATTGTAGTATAGAGTTAATTGCGAAAATTGTGAAGTATATGCCTAAATTCAGATATGTTCGAGAGGCAATTCAGATATTCAGTGCAACTGCAGAGATTTCTTTACCAGAAAAAGATAAAAGAAATATCTACAATAGTTCCATAGATACACACAAAAATACCTTGGGTAAACAAATTTTAGAATGAATATAACTAAAATGGAGGAATCAATGATATTGATCCACATATTTGAAGTCAGAAACATAACTATCTAAATAAAATTTTAGTATGAGAGTTTTGAGAAAGCTTAAACACACCTTGAAAGCTAACCAGGCGATAGTTATGGCCTGTATGAAGAGTATCTTCAAGGAGAAGAAGTTTGAGTTGCTTCTGAGCTATTGATTCACTATTCTTTGTAGAAAGTGTTGTAACAAGAGCCACATAGTGCCCAAGATTTGAACCCATCACCTCATTTGCACAAACAGACCAATAAATCCTTGAATCTTACCCCCTGGATGCTCCACGATTTTTCGGCAAAGATTCGAAGCTTGAGTTCCCCTTTACTTTGCAACCACTGAGAACAATAAGAACAAACAAAAATCAACTAAATTTGGGGTATTTTAAGAAATTAGGCATCCGAATAATATCTAGAAAAATAGTAGTTTCCTCACAATAAGCCCAAAAAGTCTATGGGATAATGATTTCTTTGACAACAACAGGGATCGAAGCGGAGGCTTACTAATGCTACCCCGCAAAAAAAAAAGGAAAAAGAACACAACGAAACCCCAATTTATGGTTTATTTCTTTGGAGAAAAACACTTTCTGTTATTTATGGGATTCTTCATAAGCTCAAGCTGGTAAAAATGGCACCGAACAGGACCATGAGCCTCTCACAAACGAAGGATCTCCTCGTCCTCCAAAAGACAGGTTTAATTTAGCCTACATCTCCGACTTCATACGAGGCACAAGGTTTTTGCTCCCGTGGAACACCTACATAATGGCCATGGATTATTTCAGTTATATTTAACCAGGAAAGCAGATGGACAAGGTTTTTTCTGTAGGGTGCATGGTGCCATGCATTGCTTTCCTTTTAGTTCTGCTTGAATGGGCGTCAAGGTCTAATGCTTCGAGTCCAGATAAATTTAGGGCTTTCTCTGTTTGCAGACTGCGCAAAATGTGAACCCTTCAAAGCGGAGGTGATTTTTTTAGGCACACATCCATATGCACAGTGTAAAGTTGTGTTAATGGCAAGCTGACACCATAGATGACCATCCCATGCCCTTAACAAAGTGGCATCCAGAAATCGAAGATGCACACGGATGATGATGAGAAACCATAATACTCGTGAATACTAAAAAGCAAGACAGACTCTGAAAAGAATAAAGCCTCAGCGACCCTCTGAACACAGACATCGACAAGCAAACTCCAAGCACTTTGAAAAATATAAAATTGCTCAGCCATAAGGCCGGCAACAAGTTTGTAACCCGCGACCTCCGTATATGGTCAAGCTTTTGCTCTCCACCAAGGCATTGATTTCCATCCAGAAGACAAAGCCGAGCTTCAGAAAACAAGAATAGTAACCAAAAAACTCTTCACCATGATTAAAGCCCGAACCTGCACCTCATAATGTGAAAGGGGGCTTAAAATAGCCAGAAAAATGAAAACGTCCAAGCAATAAATCGACAAACCGTCAAATTTAACACAATTGGAGAAACGTCCGGAGGTCCTTTACCATAGGGGAACACCTTCGGCGTAATTAATATTTTATTTTTAATTTTTAATTTATTTGTTTTTTAATCTTTATTTTATTTATATTTATATTTTAAATTTATTTAAATATCTATAATTATTTTATTTTTTATTTTATATATAGTCGAACTTAATGGCGAATTTTTTTCGAACTTTATCTAATGGCGAACTTCAACCGAATTTTATCCTCGCCAAACTCGAACTCGAACTCGAACCTTGTGACTTAGATCATGACCGTGTCATCGTGGTAGAATCTGCAGCATCATTTTAAAAGAGTAAATTCATAGAAATAAGATCTCGATATTTCATATATTGAGCAATAAATGTATTACACAAGTGCATTTCGATTGTAGTTTTATTATTATTATTAAATGCTTTTGACCCAGGAGCTATGAAGGCTGGGGTGGAGGGAATCCACCAAAATAAAGAGAAAGGGAACCGAAGAAAAAGACGAGGAAAAGATGAATGCGTAGGAGAAAGGGGGAAGAAAAAGGGGGGTGACCACGAGGGAGGAGAGGACCAAAGTTGAGGAAAACGATCCAACATCGGAGTAAAGGAATGAACGCCAAGACAGGAGATGCTCCGAAGTAGAAGTGCCTTAGCAGGAGGAGGCGGCGTGGAGAAGGAACAGAAAATCCACCCGAGGCCTGTCGCAAAGCTCGTTGAGATGATCGATGGCGAGTGAACAGGGGTGGGTGGCGTTGATATCCACCACAGGTAGCAAATTACGATCTAGACAACCATGGTGGAACAACAAGTCACGCTTTGACCAGATGGAGCAGATCAGTGGTACTTACCCACCGAGCCATTGAATCCCATGACGAGCCAATCCCCACTCGTTAACTTCCTCGATCTAAAGCAATGGATCCGGCATTACAAAATCATCGATTCGTCCGGAGGCCGATCGATGCCCGCGTAGATAAGATCTTCAACTGGACGAGTTGCACCTCTTCTCGGACGAGGTGAAGTAGAAGGCATAAGGATACGAAAGTGGCGGTGAATGCAGGAAGGTGCGGGGCCACTTTAGAGGGGAGCGATAAACATCACCCATAATGTGTTGATGGCCTCCGCTGCTTGAAGTAAGAATTGTATTAGAAGACATGAGAGAGTTTGTCCGATCAATTGCATCCACCAAGGCAACTTGTGGTTCAGACCCGTGAAGAGAGAAGAAGGGGAACAATAAAAGACATTGCAAGGCGAAGAAGGAAGCTTGAAGAACAGGAAGCCAAACCAAAAGATATAGGAGGAAGTTGAAAAGACCCTGCTGCAGACGCGATTTCATCACCCGCCGCGAGAGATTAGATCATCCAATTCAAGCCATGTAGATGATTCAGCTGGAGATTTTCACGAGAAGAGAGGTTATACATGGCATGATTGGCAAGGTGATCGGCGGCGGAATTCACCTCACGAAACATGTGAGATATGCGCCATGTGCGTACTTTGCTGAGCCAGAACAGGATGTTGTTGATGCACGGGCCTAATAGCAGGTAGATGGTTTACCTTTGATGACGGCTTGGATGACGACTTGCGAGTCTCCTTGATGCCTGAGAGTCAATCTCTGACCACGGGATTGCGAGCTTCACACCTTCCAGAAGGGCCGTAGCCTCTGCGTGGTTATAAGTACCAACCGGGAGTGGAAAGGAGCCTGCGTAGACAAGTACGCCCCTGTCATTTCTAAGGATGCACCCGGCCCCTGATTTGCCTGGATTGCCCCTAGATGCACCGTCGAAGTTAAGTTTGATGAAGCCAGGAGGTGGTGGTTTCCATCTTGTGGATTTTCGAATCAGAGACTTTGTCAAGACATTGAGATCGTGCTTTACCAGGGATCCAGGGAGGATTTTAATCAGAGGCCAAGAATCACGGATGGCGGCGTCTCTGGAAGAGAAGGCAGGATTGTTTGCACTATGAAGGCTCACATTCTCAGAGATAGCAACCTCGAGCTTGTTTAGGAAACTTTGAATATTAGAGGTTGATCCCGAAAGAGGCGAAGATTACGTTCCCACCAAAGATGCCAAACAAGGAAGAAGGGAGCGATGGTCCAGATAGAGCTAAGGGAGCTTTGTTTGCCCTTAGTAGGTCACTCAGGAGGTTGTCTTTGATGCTTTTGCCATGGACCCAAGCGAGATTGAGCTTATTGAGGAGCCACGACCACCCCAAATGGGAAAACGAGCAAAAGAGGAGAGGTGATCCGCGTCCTCCTCCGCAGCATTGCAAAGCACACATTTGGATGGACCTGCATAGCCCCAAGAGCTACGGAGCTGGGTGAGAATTTTCCCATGAAAGACCAACCACCCGAAGTGAGCCACTTTAGGAAGAAGAATAGAGTTCAGCACATGGCGAGAACCAGGACAAGGAACCCCGTTGAGGGAAGTGAGATGGGAGTAGCCATCTTTGGCAAGTGACCGGGAGACCTAAGCCAAATAAGACTGTCCTCCGAGGCCGAGTGGGAAACACACCGAGAAGAAAGAGCTTGGAGAAAGGCCATGGCTTCCGCTTCGGAGGCCCCTAGTAGGGTGACATCCTTCCACACCCAAGTGGGAGAGCCGTCAGGGTTCGGGGAACCGTAACATGACATCAGTGTCCCCGGAGAGCTTAGAAAGATGCATGATCTTGTTGAGAGAGGGGTTGAGATTAAGCGGCATTTGGCCATTCAGCAATCCTCCCAAAAGTTGGTGGAGGCTCCGTTGTTGATGAACCATGAGACCGAATTGGTGATGAGCGAGTAATTGTTCCACAGAAGTTCCAGATATGGGACCCTTTGGGGAGGTCAACGCATGAAAGTAGGCAGTCGGGGCAGCTTGAAAGGTACTTGTGAGAGAGGACTTGGTTGATGAGCTTTGTAGGATCGGTAAGGAAATTCCAAACCAATTTGGCACCCATAGCCTGATTCTAAAGTGTTAGATCCATGATGCCCAAGCCACCGAACTCTTTTGGTTTTTTAAGGGAATCCCATTTAACCTAGATGGAATTTACGATCTTCGCCGGTGCCTGCTAGAGGAAGGTTCTGAACAACTTTTCCAACTTACAACATATTTTGGAAAGGACAAGATTGAAAGCATATAAATGGGCATGGTGCTTAGGACCGATTTGATAAGGAGAACACGCCCGGTGAAGGAAAGCCACTTTCCTTTCCAGGATTGAAGCCCAGGAGATCGAGTTCACCAAGTCATCCCACAGAGAGGATCTACCTTTGCCAAGGAAGAGGGGGATGCCCAGATATTTTGAGGAGGACACAATTTCAAATCCGAGAACATCCCTCGAGGGCAGCGTTGAAGATGGGGTGGAATGTTGAAAAAGAAGATGATGGATTTTGAAGTTGATTACGACTGCGGCCGTGGAGTAGGATGACAAAATGTTGTCCAAGGAAACGACTTCCTGCATGGTAGCTACACCGAAGAGGAAGGTATCATCTGTGAATTGAAGATGGGAGACCGGTGGAAAGAGGAGGTGATCAAAGACCCCAGCGAGCCGAGGTGAGGCGGTTTTGATGGACCGGCTTAGTGCTTCTATGACCAGAAGAAAAAGAAGGAGGATAAAGGGTCCCCTTGACAGCGAACCCCTGCTACTTGCTTTGAAGAAACCTTGACCCATTGCGAGCATGGAAAAGTGAGTGAAGAGATGCAATTAAAAATCCAATTGCAGAAGTGAGTCGTAAAGCCCATTCTTTGCAGGGAGCAGAGCAAGAAGCGCCAATTAATTCTGTCATAAGCCTTACTGAAGTCTAGCTTGATGAGCATACCCAGGCGAGAAGACTGATGAAGGGAGTGCATGAGCTCATGGGAAATGATGATGCCTTCCGAGATGGACCTTCCAAGGATGAAGCCGCTTTGTTTTAGGGTAATCAGTTTGTTGAGGAGGGGACTCAGACATGAGGAGAGGGCTTTGGAAATGATTTTGTAGGTGACATTGCAAAGGGAGATGGGATGGAAGTCATCAAGCTTATCTGCAGGGGAGGATTTGGGAAAAGGAAAATGAAGGTGTGATTGATGTTGCAAGAATTTTCTGGTGTACAGCGCGACTCCTCGGCAATGAGCAAACATCTTCCCCGACGACATTCCAAAAGTACGATAAAGGCGCACCGGGAAGCCATCGGGACCCGGCGCCTTGTCCCTATCCATAGAGAAGGCAATATGCTGGATATCCTCACGCGAAAGGGAGAGAGCCATGATGTTGTCCTCCGCCGATATCATAGGTTGAATCTGTGCCAGTAGGGGGTTTTGATCATTCAGGGAGGAGCACAGCTCCTCGTTGAGCAACTTTACGGAAGTATGAGGCGACTTGATTTTGATGAGATCTTGAGTGTTGGCCATCGTGTTATCCTCACGTTTCAGGGAGGAAATGTAACTGAGATTCCTTCTTGCTTTCAGAGGCGTGGAAAAACTTGGTATTTTTGTCCCCATCCTTCAGCCAATTCTCTCTTGATTTTTGACGCCAGAAGGATTCTTCCTTGAGTAAAGAGTACCCAATTCTTTGAGGAGGGATTTTTCTCTGGAATAGCTATCTTGATCCATACCCTTGAGGAGAACCTGATTCATTTAAAGGGTCTTGAGTTCCATTTCTACACGTTCCTTTTCATGAAAAATGTTCTTGAAGGTGGAGATGTTCCATTCCTGCAACTTGCATTTAAGTAGAAAGAGAGTTTACGAGAGAGGATATACATCTTGGTGCCTTTGACCAGAAAAAGAGCTCCACCAGGACTTGACCAGATCCCTAAGAGAGGCGTCTTGCATCCACATGGATTCAAACTTAAATGGGGATCGGCATGGCGGCATGTGAAGCGAGCATTTAGAGTGATAGGGAAATGGTCGAACTTGAAGAGGGAGGACAAAAGCGGAAAGAAGAAAATTATGTTGGAGCCAATCTTGAACACAAGAACCGATCGAGTCGTGACCATGTTACCAAACCGGCTCGATGATTGTTCGGGAAAACCATCAGAGTGGGTTCAACATCGAAAAGGTGGTGCCGTGCCACGAAGTTGATGAAGTCCGCTTGAGCCTGCGGTTGCCATTGAAGCCCACCACGCTTATCTTTCTCAGAGAGGGAGGCGTTGAAGTCACCCGCCAGGATTACCCTCATAGAGGATGAGCTTAGAACCTCGAGACAACTTGTCCCAGAGCTCACGTTTACTAATTAGAGAGGAGGGCCATAAACGTTGCAGAGTAGGAAGGAGACCTCCATGTGTTTGATTTTGACTTCAGCCCACTGGAAACCAGCTCGGAGGAAAGTGGGGAAGAAAGGCAGGAATTGGATTTCCAGAGGAGGCCAAGTCCTCTAGAAGCACCCGAGGAAGACACGAAAGAGCCTTCCCACCCTTTCCAGGAGCGGAACCAACTATTAGACAGGCCTCGCTGGTCATTTTGGTTTCTTGGATCACACAAATATCAAAAGCATATTCCTTGACGTAGCGCTTTAGCAGGCGCTGTTTGTCCGGGGCATGCAGGCCCCGAACATTCCACGATAAAATTTCATATTTTCTTCGAAGAGGACTGGCCTCTTCTACTGAAAGGAAGGAAATAAGACTTAAGCCCTGCAATTGCTTACCTGCTGCAATCTCTTTTCGAGAGAGGGTGGTCCTAGAAGGTCTGCCCACCAGGAATTTGGGGCCATAGTCCACCCTGAGCAAGGGGGGTGGGGAGAAGAGCCCCTTTCGGAGGGGATGAGTTCATGATCTGCCGTGGAGCCTGGATCAACTCAAGACAAGGTGAAGAGGGAGCCTCTTCCTGGTGGCCTTCAGAAATGAACTGTCCCGATCACCGACCCATTGTTTAAAGAGGTGGAGTCCGGCCATGGCCGAAGCAATGCCTTCATGGAACAAGGAGAGAATACGCGAAGATTCTTTCACCACCGAGGCCATTTCTCTAACCAAGGAGAAAGTGTCAGTGAGAGGGGGCGAAGGGCGATAATAGAGACCGAGCCGGGATGAGAGCCTAGAACCAGGGTCGGATGGGGAGGGGGCGCGAGGAGGAAGGGGAGCCGAAATCTTTGGGAAGGCCGCGAGGAGGTGGGTGTAGAACAGAAGCGAGGAGAAGTAGGTAAAAGCATCTTTGAAAGTGCCCATGTTGTTTACACGAAGCAGGCCTTGGAAATCATCTCATATTCCACTTTTTGAGTCCACTTACCAGCTGGAGGAGGAGATCTCGATGGATTCTGAAGGGCAAGATGGATCGAGAAGGGCCATGAGCCAGGAAAACGAAGACAGAGTGCCCTCCAAAGTGACGGGGTCGATGTGGGAAACCTTGCCTAAGCTTGAACAAATTTTTTTAAGGGTATTGGGACTCCAGTATTCGTTAGGTAGTGAGTAAAGTCGAATCAGACAGGAGAGAACTCCAGTCTAGCTGCTGCGAGGGTCGAAATGGGCACACCATTTTCGGAGATGAACACCACAATCGGACTAAAGTGAAGTTGATCTTTTCTTTGTTAGGAAGGAAAGTGAAGTCTCTCGAGCACCACTTGAAAATCACCAGGAATTTAGAAAAAAACTTGTTAGGAAGGCCATCTTTAAAGGAAAATGACACACCGTAGGCCATGTGACCCCATTGTTTCTCGCACAGGCCATTTGAGGACGCCATTAGCGGAAAAGGAGGCTGAATTTAGAAAAAAGGCAATCGGGAATTTGGCGGGTGACTTGCCACTTTGCGGTAGGAAAACAACTCTTATTTGAAAAAAGTCTAGTTAGAGTCGACAAATATGGAAAAAAAACCCAAAGAATTCCATGTCGGGTTAAGGCCATCTATTATCAAATTTTAATAAGTTTATAGCCTTCTCTACCCACTATAATAAATGTATTAATGACATATTCAAGTACATTCCTGGACCAAATAAGAAATATCTACCGGTAAATATTGGACCAAAATCAATGACATGACAACTCAAAAGGCACCATCTTCAAATATACATTGTTTTAAAAATAGATATGCACTCATCAAAGACTCGTCCACTTTCCCTCCACTTTCCATAATGCCTATATGAAGTACCTGTAATAAATAACAACCATTGTGATCGGGGCCAAATTAAAGGTTGGGAGGACCTTGTGCAAGCGATAGTTTGAGTGGACGCCCTCCTCACAAATTTAGTTAATATATTTTTTCCATAAAGTAAATAAATAAAATATGTCTATATTCTTTTATTTTTAAATTTACATCATGGTCATAATAAAATAATAATAAAAATATATTAATAAATTATCACATAAGGATGAAAAATATTTCGTGGATGGAAAACATTAATCGTATAGAGATGCTTAGAATGCAAAAAATTCAATATTTTATACAAGGCTTCTTACAAGTTTGATTTAGCCATATCAAGTAGGTGACAGTAACTCTATCCTGAAATAAAGCACCATTTCTTTGCAAAGAAACAAAAATGTTTATGTAGCTCCCATGGTTTTGTGAAGAGTCGTATTTGGACCAGGCCTACGAATTCCTCCATAACAAAATAATAGAATTTTTCCCCAAAAAATTAAGAATAGAAAATAAAATAATTTTTTTCCTTCAATTATACTCACCTCTACTAGATACACCAGTGACATTATAAAAATACATTAACCTTTTTCTAGAACAAACTACACACCTACATAATCTGGAGCTACATCAGAGAATGGGTAACAATACCAACAAAATCATATGTGCTTATAAATATGTGATATTTTCTTTTACTTGCAAAAATATTACAAAACTTTTTTATGTGTATGCGTGAAATTTATGTTACTATACAATAATATCTATAAATGGGTTGATCAATATTAAATCTTCAAGATAAATTATTTTAAAGTTAAGTTCTAAAATTAACCGACAAAAAGGAAATTTTTAGATTCAGGCGCCCCTAGCTATCGCTGAGCGCCCTATTGTAAATGCGCCTAGTTTGCCTAAGGCTTAATCCCCCTCGATTGTGATTATGAGGCTCAAGAAATACAAACTGCAGTTTATTAAATTCAAATAATATAATTGAAAGATTTACATTCAAAATTGAATTCAAATCTAGCCATTGGATTATTGCATCTAAAAGATTGATCCACACCATTCAATTTCAACCAATTAAAAGAAAACACACGGATCAATCACTAGTAGTGATTCTATCTTTAAGTATAAATTCAATTCACTACCTAGTTGGCCGAAATAAAATTTCACTCAGCATTGTTTTAATGAAAGTAAGTTTTGGTGGCTGTACGCATTGACAAACTACCACAAACTACTACATAGGTACCACGTTTGTGGGTTTCAAGGATAAGGTAAGGTAAGGGTATGGTATATGTTTCATACTATATTTGTATAAGTATGATATTTTATTTTATCTGAATTGATATTTATTTAAAATTTTCCATTATTCTGTGATTCTATTTAGTTTTTATTATGAAAACGCAGTCCATAAATGATATTTTGTTTAGTATTTCCATTGTAAACCTGTAGCTTTATCTATGAAAATTGAACATTTATAATCTTTGGAAAGTCAATTAGTTTCTTGCAATTGTAACGATAAAGAGGTTATAAACATGTAACTTTTTCTATGAAAATTAATATGTCTTTACAAAGTCCACGCCATTTTCCTACAACAATAAAGAGGCTACGAATTATAGCCTCGAATAGATTTCATATTAGATGATCATACACAAGAAGATTAGCTTGAATATATTCTCTTTCAAAACCTACCACATAGCCTTAGGTCTATATAGAAGAAAGAAAATTGTTTTTGAGTAATTTACATTTGTTCACCATCCCCTTCAAACAAAAAAATCAAAACTAGAAGAGCTTCAACATTTCCCATAAACCAAAATTAATCATGTTTGAATGTGAGGGTTGAAGTCATATAAAAGTAGTTTATGTTTAAATTATATTAGCATTGACATGCATATTTGATTGATAATAGTGATCTATTCTGAAACTAAATACATCTTAGAATCTCAAATTATGATTTATCTTAGTAAAGGAAAATCTATAAATTATTAATTAGTACTATATCAAATGTTTTACAATGCGTTGCAGTATAAGAAAGTTCCTAGAAAGTTGAAGTAAATACTAAAACACTGAATACTTCAATGCCTTGGTACAGTTCCTTACTCTCAACTATCCATTTCTGGCCCTCGTCTTCAAGTAAATTTTTTAAGCATAGACACTAACATCAAATGGTTGTACTTCCACTATTTTTTGGTAAATTTAATAGTTCTACTTTGTTTAAATTTGAAATTTGCATGGGAGTGACACTTTTTTTAGGGTGACAGTTGGTGGGGGTGTTTATTGTCATCATGAGGAGAAGGCAACTACCTAGGAGAGTAAGACCAACTAGTGCCAAAACTAGGGAGTCAAATTTCCAATAAGTCAAGAACTCTAATGAAGAAAAGCGGTTGATACATCACTCAAACCTGTCATTTACATCAGATCCTAGATCCCGAAACACATCAATTCTAGATGCCAGAACAATTGAGAACTTTGCTGAGTTTGTTCTAAGATCCTAATCCCAAATCTGAGTGAGCGTGGGAATCTATAGGTAACTTCTTAGTTTTTTTGACTCCGAATTGAGTCGTCTGCCAAACAACCGGTGGGGATGGAATATGCGTGGGATGCTGCCAAATTTTGTTAGCAATCTAATGTCTTCGACACACAATAATGGAATTTTCTCTAAAAGGCCCTTCTAACTTGGATGGTGTGATAGATCGATCGACAAAGCAAGTATGACTTTTTGAAGGCTCCAATCAATATCGAACCTCGGCGTGATTCGATCTATGGGTTGTGGAATATGGGATAGTTTTGTATGTCTCCGAGGATAAGGTCATATGGTGGACCTTGGTGAATACAAAGTTGACTCTATTAAGTGATTTTGATTTCTGGCCTAGTCCGAGAATTTCTCTAGCTTCGTTAGCATTGCCATATCTAGTAAGGACAATTGTTCGATGATGATGGGTGGAAGTGGAGTGGATCCCAATACTGGTGCGCTTTTGTTTAGGTATTTATATGCCGATTGATTTTGTAGATTTTTGAATTTGTGGGATTCTGTGGATCAAAGTCCTGAACTCTTGGTTTTTTTGGTTTACTTTATGGTCATGTAGTGAAATCAAGTCCTAATTTGTTATATCCAAGTACTCAATACCCTTTCTGGTGGCTTTCTATGTTTAGGCATTTTACAACCAGCTTGATTAGTCTGAGAATATCTCACAGCGTGCTTTGCAACTTTTGGATCCTTAAATCTTAGCATCATTGTTTTGTCTTCAAGAGTGTCTCCTGCACTTTGTATGGGACTAAAGGATCACAACCAAAGACAGTTTGTTCTCTTCGAACCCTTCTACACTATATCTTGTGAATTTATTCACCTTAATGTAATTGACTTAACAAGTTTGGTTGATTTGGAGCAACGTGTATGCCTTGTCTTTCATGTTTAACCCTCTCAACTACAGAGATGTTGTAAATGCGGGCTTGTTGTTTGGAAGACTTGTATTCTGAGGTTCCCCCGTCATGTGACTATTCTCTGTGACGAGGTTTGGTCAGGTGATTGGCTCAAATACGTATTCTTGGGCTCTAGGTCCGTGATTTAATAAAAACAAAATATAAACCATGCAAAATTAGCAAATTAGACTATCTAAACATATAAAACTTCTATTTTTGTATTTAACAGTGGGAGGAAAGCAACTATTTTAAACGTATCAGAAATAATAACTAAATAATAATTTAAAACAAACAAAATAATTTGTAGTTATTTTGTATGTGCAATTTAATAGATTTATTCTAAAAAATGAAATAGCTCATCTATTCTCGCAAGATTCTCGATTAAACCTCTTAAGTGAAGAGTGAATCATTAGTTTCTTTAAACTATCAATCCTCCTGACTTCAATCTTGGCAATATCGAGTAATTTTTTGGGTATTGAAATGAAGCAATTATCTATTGTATTTGATATGATTCTATTCCTGGAACTTTAAAAGTTCAGATTCCAGCTGAATGAGTGGCGCCAATACTGATGGTCCCATGTGATCTTGTCCCCTGGACAAGGTGTGATCTCTCGATTCAAGAAGTTCGTGTTCACGTGGATCCAGGAAAAGCGTGTAATGAGAGCATCGACAAAGAAAGTAGATATTGGGACAAGGAGCTCAAAATGTTTCGAAAATGCAAGTAGGAGAGGGATATCAAGTAAGCTTGGCTTATGCAATTCATGATGGGGATTTTTTTAGTTGCAACATAAAGTCGATGCAGTGAAACTTTCTGTTTTGAAAGAGAAAACACCTGCAACTTTAATGGCTTCCTAAGCTATTACTACTCGATGGATTGGATAAAACAACAACACCGTTTACACAAGTGGATATGTGGCTTACCAACAAGTTGAGCAATGCTACTCTAAGCGTATAATGAACTAAATCAAGTACTCTTGATGAAAGCAAAATTAAAGCTAAGTCTAATGCAAAGAGAAATTCAGAGAGCAACAAAATTAAAATGAGGGCCATTTGCTTGAGCACAAGCAATCTATTTATAGGAATTGCATTCACCCAAAGATCAAAACCAAAGTGAACTCTCAAACAATAAACAAAGGCAAAACACTATTCGGGGGACCAAAAACATAAATGCAAGCCCAAGTCGGCAAGGAAAAAGCTGGTGAAAGCGTTGATCTTTTTACGTGAGTCGCGTCAAAAGCTTTTCGGAAAAGCGCGTAAGGACCGCCGCTCTGAGCGGGCGGCGGTTATAGGACCGCCGCCATCGATTGGGGCGATGATCACGAGACCGCCGCCCATGCAGGTGGCGGTTTCATCAAGATCAAAAGGCCAAGAAAAGAGGGGGAAAAGGAAAAACAAAGGACGCGGGGGCTAAGCGGGGCATGCGGGATGTTAACGCACACTTTGAGAGCTTTTCCGGATCCCGAACACCTTGCGAGAGACCTGTATCATCATTGGGGCACTTGTTACATTGTTCGTGAGACAATACCTTACAATTTTGGAGTACGTACATATTGCCCCATTCGGAGAAGCGTTTTAGCCATGAAGAAGAGGCGTAAAACGGTGGAGTCCGAATATGGCGATCTGCAAATGGGAAGTTAGAAGTTATACCTAACACGTCCGTGTGTTGAAATGGCCAATATCCTAGAAATTCCCTTACTGCAAAATGAAAAGAGAACTCAAGTGCAGATAGATACAAAACTTGGAAAATAAACGCTAAATTAATAGGGAATGAGAACGTACCATTCGTGCGGGGATAGGAACTTACCTCCATCAGCGCTCCAAACCTGTGAAAAAGTCATTTTGAAACGAAACATGGTGCTATATATATGAAAGTGGGCCCATTTTCCTATTCATTTGCGCGAGTTGATTTGATTGATTTTGAGCTGCGGGACCCACGGTGATGGTTTCTTGCGTGAGTAGAATCGAAAGCGTTCGCAATGTGAGATCGTGATCATGCCTCCACGTCAGAACACCAACCTCGGCCGATCACAGGTTGGTTTTCTTCGATTTTGTGTTTTCCCCCTTAAATTTGAAATGCTAAATTTGTTGTAATGGGGTCATTTTTGAAAATACTAGGTTGAAAAGGTCCACCTAGGGGCGCCTCTTGGGTAGGCTTTGTTTTTAGAGTAAAATGGTCATTTTTGCATGTTTTAGGCTTTTTAGATTAAAAACCCACGTGGGTTTTCGGACCCACGACCGCCTACACAGGGCTGCGAGGCGGCGGTGCATGACCGCCGTCTGCTTCGGGCGGCAAACCATGACCACCACCTTTAAGGCGGTGGTTCTGGAAACCGCCTCCTGCTCAGGGTAGGCGGCTTTGCATGTGAATGCAAAAGGAACCGATATTTGAGATTGCACTTATATTTTTAGCATTTCTACGTGTTTTTATGACTTTCTCGGCATTGCTGATCTTAACTTACTTTGTTTTGTGTGTTTTTAGGTGTATGCGAGAGAGAAGTATATCGGATGGAAGCGAGAGAGAGAGAGTGTGATTGGCTCTCGGGGTACTAGATGCCCTCTCACGGATGAGGAGGACACACTACAGAGCCAAGGCGGCATATGCGCATATCACGCGTGCCCCATGTTCAGACCATCTAGTCACATCCTTTGTGACTTATTTTCTTCTTGGGATGCGAGATCGAACACCTTCCAGGTGCCGGAGAGTCTGTGGCGAGTGGACCATTACTTTGGAGGGCGTCTACCGCATGCAGCGGGAGTCCCGATCATGGGGAGGTGACTCACATTAGAGACAGATAGAGCTCACGGGCACATATTGCAGTGGGCAGCATATATGGGAGATGTAGTCATCTCACGGGTAGAAAGAAGGGGGTGAGAGTTCGATCCATTCCTTCTTTGCCTATCCCCTTACTTCGCCAAGGAGCCATCATGGGGATCCTTGCCTCGAGATTGATCGGGGGACAAGGGAGGTGACACGTTATTATCTTCTGCTCTGGGCCCCATTATTGCACAGATAGAGGGCATGGCCGGATATATGCTTGGGGCACGAGATATTCTTGGGACCACCTACCATGATCTATATAGGGTGGTCCGCTTACGGAAGCAATCACTAAGCCACCCGACTCTAGTCATGAGTTGGGTTTATGAGCGCTTCATCCCTTATGATAGGGGGTGTGGAGGTGGCGAGATCCCTGGAGGCTGTTAGGGCAGCCAAATGGGTAGACATGTCTAAGTGCTTAGAGCACCTCATCGGCCCAGTTGCCTCCGGCTACTACCGGAGCATGGAGAGTGACACCATACTGCACTGGACCATGGCGATATATGGGGCGAGGAGGCCACTTACCTTGATCTCTCTGTTCCACCACAGGCGGCTTATCGATCGAGTGGGGCGAGTGGAGGTGCACCTCTTTGGCGAGTTCCCGGCAAGATTTGGCTTTCACCATATGCGGGTATGCTTCCCAAAGTGGCACCGTTTATAGATCGATTCGCGAGGCCGAGAGGGGGCCTAGAGGCCGAGGTTGGATTGATGATTACTCTGGCATTCCTATCATTGTAGCAGGAGGATAGTTCGTCTAAGCTATAGGAGAGAGAGTCGGTGCACCTCGGGCACCTTTGCTTCAATATACTGTGGGTCCTACTCATAGCAGCGATGACCCTATTGATATTGACTCGAGTCCGAGGAGTTTACAGAGAGGAGGGACGAGAGGAGGAGGCGAGGACGAGGCCGATCACGAGTGGCATGTACTCGGGGATATCTGCATGCAGTAGAGAGAAGGCTGGCAGCAGAGCGCAGAGAGGGACACTCTATTTTCGGAGGAGCCACTCTATCAAGGCCATGGTGGAGAGGATGAGTCGGTCGTGGGGCGACATGTTGCCCCTGCCAAGGTGAGCGGCCCCTCGGCGCATCGGCGGCGGCATCAAGTGCGATTCCCCAGTGACCCATCTTGGAGGCACAGGGATCCAGTAAGTTACCCTTTCTCCCTTTTAATGCTTATTTGTAGGCTCTCCTTAGTTGTTATTTTTGTATCTTTAGTTTAACTTGCTTAGTTTCTAATTCGTTTTCTTCTTTGTTTGCGAGAGGCTGTTGTGAGTGGTGAGGATTTGATCCACGTGGTATGTCTGGATTCCTTCGATGATCCCCATGGATAGGACGCGTGCGAGCGGTTTGTGCCCTGTGAGATCGCCGGGAGCCCTCAACAAATTCCCAGTATTATTGCACATCTGGCAATTTTTGCTCTGTTCCAAAGCACGTGGCGAGATGGTGTCAACCCTCCGTCACCGAGTTAGCGGGCTATAGGATGGGCCGAGCGCCTTATGAGAGCCATTCTCGCGGTGAGACCACATCTGCTCCTTGAGACCCCGGGAGCCCTCTGTTCATTCAGTGCAGCGTAACGAGTCCCTGGCGTGGGCGTGCACCTTCTGAGGGTCGCGCGAGGATTGAGAGGCCTCTTGGCTCTCGTGTATTTTGTATTATATATTCTTTGTATATCACGAGCTCTTTAGCGTTTTGACCATGCTTAGTGCATGATGGCATTGTATATAAACGTTGATCATTTATATATATGCATTTGTTTTGGATCCAAATCTTGGCACTCATGGTTTCTTTTCTATTTCCAGTTTCTCTATGTATACCATGATGTATGTTTATATGCTTCTTAGAATGTATGCAATGGAGAACATATGATGCAAATCTTTGGTTTCTTTTGTATTTCATGATGTTGATATATGTAGATGTAATGTGATTTTGAATCTTAGCTTCCGTAAGCAATTTTGATATCTCATGTTTGTTTTGGAAAGTGATGAATATAACCAAGTATGATGAACATATAAACTTACCCCCTCCTAACTCCACGCAACTAGTAAGATGCGAGGCTCTTCACCGAGAGCTAGAAAGGGCACAAGTTATGAGGTGTAGGTGAACTCGATAGTGATGAAAGACAAAGACAAAACTTTGGTGGAATTAAATTGGAAAATGCAAGCTTACTCTGCACCCGAGTGACTTCATAGTTTAGAATCACGAATTACTTTGCGGTTTATCTAGACTTGGATCCATAGATGGCCACATAGTAGACAAAATGCAGGTTTTTAGGATTTTAACTCTCTTGGAATTTTGAACATTTGATTCATTCGTTTTGACTCAAAGTTTGAATTGTTTGTTTATGACTTTTAACGTTTGCTTTGTCGTTTAAGAGGACCCCACTATACTTTGCCCACGCTTTACTAGTAAGAAGCGTGGGTTTATCACCATGGACAAGGTATAGGCGAGTAAGGGCATTTCCATCCTTTCCCAACCCTACATCACTAGTAAGAGACGCAAGCTCATCACCGAAGGTTGGTAGGGGCAAGGAAATGTGTAAAATAAATTTTTTTGTTTAATCACTTGTTGACTTGGTTTCTTGAGTAAAATGTCAATATGTGCTTATTTCAAAAGAGATATACATATGGGATGGATGTGACACCATGAAGCTTCTAGAAACAGACCATAGGTAAGACACCTATCCTAAGAAGAAATCAAAGCGAGAGTAAACTTGCAGATCTCAGTAAAATGGCTACCGTTAAGACTTTGTAAATATCTAGCTTTATTTGATAAAGATTAGAGATGA
>CM031236.1:689354120-689420041 GCA_018340775.1 Taxus wallichiana var. yunnanensis | reverse complement strand
ATAAAACAAGTAAGTTCTCAACAAAGAAACTTTGTAAATAAAATTTCATCAGTCTCCTGTAACACTCTCACCGTCACACGATGATTTTGATAAAAATATCTTGAAGGAGAAACTCAATTTGAGGATGCATTTGATATTGCACAGATAACAACATTATGACAACCTTCTTGCTGGAAGCACTCACAAAGGATTCTACTATACCGCAACATGCTGCATACCATATTTTTTTTTCCATTCTCGACCGGAGGAGCCGTGACATGCCGTGGGGTGTCTATAATCACAAAGCGCGGGAAAATGAACTAACATAGGAAGAAGAAGAGCTCATGATCGGAACAACGAATGTCCTTCCCGTGTTTTGATACCACGCGCCTCCTCGAAGGGAGATTTATACATGGTCGAATCCTCTCTTTAACCCAATAAACCCACAAAAGAATAGACTGTAAGCTTGTGCGTTGATTCAAGGGTGTCGGGACTCTTGCAAAAAGATATTATTATACATAAAGAATTAATGGAGACCACTAAGCACAGAACCACCATTCCAGATATGTCCCTTCCACAAGCACACTCGCTTTGAACGTAGTGGATCGGGGATCTCTTCAGGCTTCTCACTGATACAATTTACAGTTTGAATTTTTGTCTCTGTTCCAGTAGACGACCTTCTCTTGTTACCAACAGAATACTTCAACCCAGGCAACACATTGCTATTGTTATTTGACCCGACTTCCTGTACATATGATTGACAAACTCGTCAATGAGTAGAGGCCAGGCACCTGCTTCTATATCATAGCCTTCAAGATTTTTAGGTACAGATCGACTGAAATCCAGCAGTCCTCTCCATGTATCCTCAGAGATACTATGTCGTTGATTTTCTTGTACAAAGTCACACCACTGATCTAGAACCGAAACCCTCCTCAAAACACCAATCTCCATCCCTCTATACTTGTGCTAACAACAATACTCCTATCCACTTTCACAAAGACATAAAGAACACAAAGTAATAGAAGCATCGAAACCTACATGATTCCCTCATCATATGCTGATTTTTATCAAGGCCTTCAAAGAGTGGAGAACATTAAGGGAAGAATGCCTGAAATTATAGCCTTAGCTACTCTAGTTCCATCATGTCAAACCATTATCATGTGCCCATACGCATTGAATAGGAGAATCAAAAGGAGATCCAGTGAAGAAAAATAGGCCTCCACCGACTCCCATCTCCCTCACGCAAGGTAGAAATGTGATGGTCATTACAAAATCTGATCGCAGGTTGGGTGGTTGGGAGGTGACTAATGTCATCCACTTGCAAAACAAGACCTCGCGAATGGACCTGGTCGACCAAGGTGGAAGTGGAGGGTAGGTGCAAGCTAACTAAAAGATTCAAAAACCGCAAGCTGCACCATCCTCACCTTCAATGGTGCCACCACCCAACCTTTCTACCCTTCCAAGTAAAACCAAGGCTGGAAAAGACTACAAACATGCCCAAATGCCTTGAAAAGGTTTTAATAATCTATTAGAAGTTTTAACAACAAAAGTCATTATGCATTTCACCGATCAAAAGCATGATAAGCTCAATGAGATACATAAAGTTAGAAATGACCCTCGAAAACAAAAGCGCACTTCACTCTTCCTTTACGAACGAGATGGCAAGACAAAGTGAAAGAAGGGAAGAAACTATTCCAAAATAACTCCGCAATAAGGTCAAAGTCACCTGACGATAAAAAGGGAGCTCAAATAAACGTTCAACGAAAAGCAATGGGGGCAAGGTGGTAGAAACGGAAGTCGATGCCCAACGGGCATTACATTCTCCTCCCCTTAAGAAATCATCGACCTAGATGCAACATAACACGAAAAAAGGAATGGTAGGCAACAAGGAACTGATAAGGGTGAAGGTACACTCTAAGTTTAAGATTTCGTGACGTTGCAAAAAGCACAGCCAATGGGGTGGCCTTGGAAATAATTGGTAGAAATTTTAACTTTCAATTTTCTGTGAAGATTGGAAGTTCCCTCTTATTTATTTATTTTTTCATTAGTTCCTTTCCATTAGAATTATTTTTAGTTTAATTTATTTTAAAATTTCATCATTGAAGAGTTTTGGTTTATTCCTTATTTTGGGTGCCCAACATGAACTACTAACACAACACCCTCACAGTTCACAAGACCCTACTGATTCACAAGCACACAAGTATATACTTCAAGATTGTATTACACCACAAAAGGTTACTCAAATACGAAATAGAATAGGCACACTCCAATAACATAGTACTCGACACACATTAATGACTAACATACCAAATTCTCAAACAAAAGAGTACTACAATCCACCGACATTTCCTCAATTTGCATCGATGAAAAAATTCACATTACACCAAACAAATGCTATAGGTACATAGTGTCCACAAGGGAATCAATGACATAACCACAACATCACAACACATATCCATCTCGACATGAGTAACACATACATCAAAATACCACTACCAAAACATCACAATAACTCAACATATATCCTGAAAACATCAACGATACTGACAAATATCATAAGCCTCCATCAAACTCTTATGCCTCCCTCAAACTCTTATGCCTCCCTCAAGTATCTTATGCCTCCCTCAAGTCTCTTATGCCTCCCTCAAACTCTTATGCCTCCCTCAAGGAGGCCGGTTGACCCTATGGCCTAAGACACATAGAGTTCGAACACTCCTAACCCAAGTGACATAATAACGCGTGGTTCAACAACCCGCTAGTTATCTGTAACTCCTTGGGGCGTACCCCCATACAATGAAGTGGGTCCATAGGTCCAACCATTTCATGGTGCATCCCATGACCCTATTCCACACATCACGACAATAGAACCAACATAACAATCCAATCTAAGTGCCAAGTGGCAAAGTACAAGCCTTGGGCAAGGCGGTAAAATCTTAAAATTTTAAAAGAAGATCCAAAACCAAGCAAAATAAATGGCCAAATAGCCATAGTTAATATCAAAATCTACATGTTAGTGCCAAACGAAGGAAATGCCCAAAATTGTAAAGCATGGCAATCAAGAAAAGCTGCTGGTCCTTACAAAATAAAGTAAAAAGCTCAATTTACGAATAAAATCAACTTATAATAATGTCACATTACGATAACTGTGTGGCATTATCTAGCCACCAAAGGGGTACTCAACGAGTTGCTAGCACTCGGAACATTGAGCCTCAGCTCGTAAAATACATATCAATAATACAACTGTCATCACCTCTATCTGAATCATCCCGCCACCACTTCGACAAGGCTAAACATAGTCATAGTTGCACTTAGGTTGCGTACATACAACCACATAGGGAGAGAGGAAAGAATCACATGTTATCTACTAAACTGAGTTTCGGCTCGAGTTATTGACCCATGGTACACCATTCCTCACTCTCAACATACACTTCTACCGATTACCCTCGGGGCTCGGTTAGCGTAAGGTTCACAACATAACATGTGACTACATCACTAACACAAAGGTGGTACATATATAAGGTAGATCAAAAACATATATTCACTAGGTGTAACACATCACTTTACCACATTCTACACCCAAAGTGCAATCACCATACGATAGGGTTCATACACTCACCGTATGACCCTAAATCACAACATGAAGCATTACATATTTGCACAAATCATACATACGATGAACATAGTACATCACAACATAACATCCATTGCTACATAACAAGGTGATACACACATCTCATCAAAACATGATAAAACATCATGATATAACTTATTTCTTTTAACATCAATCTAGACATACAACACATTGATACACCTACATACCATAATACGCCACAATGTTCTAACACTCATCATCCACATTAGAATTCTTTTCAAACATCATAAGAAGTAATTCACACATGAACTCTTCATAGAATCCACAAGAAGGAGAGAGAATACTCCCATCCCTAACACATCAACCTGATCACAAACACGCACAAGGTGACATACATATCATGTGCATTCACAATATCACAATTAAGACATGGATCACATCACGCTTAAAGCACATTACTCTTCCAATCATTTTGACTTGCTTCCACACATAACACGACACAACATGTCATCACAAAGTTACAACCAACTCTAGGAACCACTTGTTACGGGGATGACCACAAGGTCAGCAAACGTTCACACCCAAAAGGATAATACACTTTTTCTTTTTGACATGACAACATAGAAGTCCAACCACAAAACACACTTACAGTTAGGGCCAACCACAATGAGATATTCTTGAGGGTTATTTATTTTAAAAAGACATCTTGCAATTCTTAGCTTACGTTTTCAAGGAGGCTCAAGATATGATTCATACAATTCATCTTACCAAGCTAAGTTTATTCTTTTTACACTGAGTAATCATCTTTAAAACTTCTCTATTATGACATTTATTTGCTTAATTCGTTTATTTAGAGAAAGGGGTAATTTAATCCCACAAGGCCATCTATTTACACTTACACTACTAGAACTTGTTCATGCCCATATGACAACATGGGTTTGCGTTTAACATACTTAAGAGAAGAAAGACAAGGCACCTTGGAAAAAGGTTAGAGGGAGAAGGTTGAGTTGAAATCATCTTCAAGGCCTCATTAGCTATTACCAAGATATAATTGAAACTTGAAAACTTAACCAGAATTATTAAAGATTTTACTTGGGCTTTACTAAATGAGTTTTATAAAAATAAAACAATTTACCATCCAATGGCTAAGAGATAGATTGCGTGGTTTCTAAAGTGTTATCTCCTGCTTATTAAATCTTATTATCTTCCAGAACAATCCATAGATTTCCGTTAAGTTCGTTTAAGAATTTCACCATGAAAGGGATAGTGTTCATGAGTGTAGCTAGGGATATCAAGTTATATAATGTTACTTAACAAGGGATAGTTTCATCTTCGCTCACTTATGGAATTACATGCTCTCAAGTTGGTCACCTCTACACCAATTTATTTGCAATATAAATTTTAGTTTAACTTCTATAAGTATTGAACAACCCATTTTATTTTACTTATAACTCACAATTACTAAGTCTTAGAAAGATTTAACTCAACATTTAATCGTAGGGATAAAGTTTAACAATATTCATTTACGAAAACGAAATAAGGTTACATCAACTCTTAGAATACCGATAATCCATTAAGGTCACTCAACAAGCGGTAAACAAATTTTCTTATATTTTCCAAGATAGACAGACAATTCAAGGTTCCAAAGTTAAGATGACATAATCCACGATACAAAATACTAAGACATTGATCCTCTCCTAAATTTCCACTAGATGTTATCAATAGTTGAACAATATAAAAAAAAAGATTCATGCAAAAGAACTTCTCAACTGAGGTTGATGTAAAAATCTACAAGTCTATCCCTCATCTACTCAAAAATCCATCTGCAACAAATTTTCCACAAGAGTCAGTTCGCGAGAACTGAGCAAGATAAGGCTACACAAAACCACCATAACTATTATCTAACAATACCACAAAAAGGAAGCACTTTACTACAAGAATTGGGTCAAACCTCTAAACACTATCAACACATCAAGTTATAATAAAGTCTCCATCATGCCAATCAAAGAAGGAGAAGACCTTGTACTTCAGTTAGGAGTAAAAGCAACGAAAGTATAGCAATCGTATGAGAATGGCCCTTGGCCCTATAAGGAGAAAATAAACAATCTAGCAAAAACAGAATTCCCATCAAGTAAGTAATTAAACAATAATTACAAGATTGAGATTTGATATATATACCAACCATCTAGAAATTTATCAAAGGTACCAAATGCATAGGCTAAAATAATATATTTCTAAAAGAACAAGAGTTGATCGGCCCAAGAAAGGGAAACCACGGGTTTCAAAAATTAACACAAAAAGCCATGTATAATCGAGTTTCAAACCGGAAATCAAAATAGAGTATACACACAACATAAGTTTCGAAGCGAAGGCAAAGTATACTAGTTTTGACCATTAACTCCAAGAGATTTTCCAATCATCCAAGAAGGGCCAATGTCTTACAAGCTAGTAGAAACACGCGAGAGAAGAAGGGAGTTCCGTCAAACAAGAGTATACAATAATGTCATCAACAAATTTTATAACACTAAAGATTTGCAAACCTCCACAACAATTCTAATGTTTGGTTAATTTAAAATAAATTACCTATTTCCCAAAACAACAATATTTTAAGGCAACCCTTGGTAACACATCAACCAACCGTCACACAAGATACAAACATAATTTCTAAGTGACATTATCAAAACAAAACCTTCCGCTATGAATCCATAAGACTATCAAATGAAAGATGAGTTTTTCCCAAAGATTAATCACATTTAAGGAAATTTCCATCACAAAATATTAAGGTAATTACGTGCATAAAAACCGACCAATATTAATTAATAGCGTTAACACTACAAAGGAGAAATAATGCAAGTTAGGAAAAAATAGAAGAGCGCCATCAACAACAATTCCGAGAGGGGGATTAGACCAAAACTATTCTAGTGTCAACGAGGTACTGGATTCGCACAAAGAAACCTCGAGCTTAGTTGATCCGAAAAGCTAGTTATGGTTCAAGTTGATAGGGATGGTCAAGGTACTTCTTGAGGATGGCCTTAAAAGCCTAGAAACAAGATGAAAGATAATATAAGAGTCTAAACACGAGACGAAAAAACACATTGCACACAAACCTTTTCATTCTACAAGTTTTAATACCAAAACTCTAAGTTGGCTAGCCCACGCATTGCTCACACTAATCCTACAACCTTTCTTTCTCGATGCCAAAAGGTTATCAAAGGGACTTGCGAAGGAGCTAACAAAAACGTCAAAAGACAAACTTGGGTGCTAGGGAGGGGCTTCATAGTTATCGTAAACTTACTTCCATGATAATGAAAATACTAGTTTGATCAACATCATAACTTGCAACTCAATCGCAGAGAAGAATAAATACATAAACAATAGATTTAAGGTCCATCACTCGAGCAAGAGAAACATAACACCCAGAGGAGAGGGCACACGCATCCTTTCGACCAACATACTGACAACGATAAAAGCTAAAACAAGAAGAAACAAGCAGAAAGGGGAAATCTCCCATCATGACATCCAACTGACAAAACAATGCAAGGAAAAGGTGGTTCGATTTCACAATAATTTTAAATATAATAACAGTAGAAAAGTGTAGAAATATCTTGCCTTTTTCTCCAGATTCGAAGGTTTCATGGACACCGCCCGGACCAGCAACAACAATCCTCAGGTCGAATCTCCCCTTTTTATAGGCTGGGCACTCAAGCTCCATTCTCGTCTATGCTTAGCCTGGGTAGAGAGCTCCATTTTATAAGAAACGTCGAATGGAAAGAACGGTGGTCTCAGGTGCTGTCAAGACTACGGTATGCACAATATGGTTTTTGACAAACAAAATTCCAGCACATACTTGAAAGAAAGGGACACGGCCAGACTGCACAACCCTCTAAACAACCTTCCATCCTGCGTTAAAGATGGGGCACCAGCGAAGGACAGAGGCATCGAAAAAGCACGAGGAACAAGGATAATAGAATTTTGAAGAAGAACACGCCTCCAAAATAACGTATGCAAGGAGAGAGAGGATCCACGCAGAGAGCAAAATGTGACAAAATGCCACAAATCGATGGGGGAAAAAGGGTAGGAATACGTAGCAAGGAAAATTGCTTCAAGAATATTCGATATGAAGAAAGTGATCCGCCTCTATGAGGTCCTCTTCCATGAGTTACATCGTAAAACAAGTAAGGTCTCAACATAAGAAACTTTGTAAATAAAATTTCATCGGTCTCCCAGTAACACTCTCACTTTCACATGACAGTCGATTTTGATAAAAATATCTTGAAGGAGAAACCGAATTTGAGGATGCATTTGATACTCGCATGATAACAACATAGTTGGACAACCTGCTTGCTGGAAGCACTCACAAAGGCTTCTACTATACTGCAACATGCCTGCCTGCTGCCATTTCTTTTTTTTCCATACTCGACCAGAGAGGAGCCGTGACATGCCATGGGGTGTCTATAATCACAAAGCGCGGGAAAACGAAGCGGCAACATAGGAAGAAGAAGAGCTGCTATGACGAAGAACAAACAACGAATGTCCTTCCCGCGTTTTGATCCCACGCGCTCCTGAAGGGAGAGTTAAACAGGTCGAATCCTCTCTTTAACCCAATAAACCCACAGAAGAATAGACTATAAGCTTGTGCGTTGATTCGAGGGTGTCGGGACTCTTGCAAAAAGATATTATTATACATAAAGAATTAATGGAGACCACTAAGCACAGAACCACCATTCCAGATATGTCCCTTCCACAAGCACACTCGCTTTGAACGTAGTGGATCGGGATCTCTTCAGGCTTCTCACTGATATAATTTACAGTTTGAATTTCTGTCTCTATTCTAGTAGACGACGACCTTCTCTTGTTACCAACAATAATACTTCAACCCAGGCAACACATTGCTATTGTTATTTTGACCCGACTTCCTGTACATATGATTGACAAACTCGTCAATGAGTAGAGGCCAGGCAGCTACTTCTATATCATAGCCTTCAAGATTTTCAGGTACAGATCGACTGAAATCCAGCAGTCCTCTCCATGTATCCTCAGAGATACTATGTCGTTGATTTTCTTGTACAAAGTCACACCACCTTCGATCTAGAACCGAAACCCTCCTCGTAAACACCAATCTCCATGCCTCTATACTGCTGTGCTAACAAATACTCTCCTGTCCACTTTCACAGCACATAAAGAACACAAAGTAATAGAAGCATCGAAACCTACAGGATTCCCTCATCAAATGCTGATTTTTATCAAGCAGGGCCTTCAAAGAGTGGAGAACATTAAGGGTAGAATGCCTGAAATTATAGCCTTAGCTGCTCTAGTTCCATCATGTCAAACCATTACTGTGCCCATACGCATTGAATAAGAGAATCAAAAGGAGATCCAGGTGAAGAAAAATAGGCCTCCACCGACTCCCATCTCCCTCACGCAAGGTAGAAACGTGATGGTCATTACAGTCTGCAGGTTGGGTGGTTGGGAGGTGACTAATGTCATCCACTTGCAAAACAAGACCTGCGAATGGACCTGGTCGGCCAAGGTGGCAGTGGAGGGTAGGTGCAAGCTAACTAAAAGATTCAAAAACTGCGCAGTCCTCACCTTCAAAGGCGCCACCACCCAACCTCTCTCCCCTTCCAAGTAAACCAAGGCTGGAAAAGACTACAAACATGCCCGAATGCCTTGAAAAGGTTTTAATATTCTATTAGAACTTTTAACAACAAAAGTCATTACGCATTTCACCGATCAAAAGCATGATAAGCTCACTAGACGAAAGTTAGAAATGACCCTCGGAAACAAAAGCGCACTTACGACAGAACGAGATGGCGAGACAAAGTGAAAGAAGGGAAGAAACTATTCCAAAATAACTCCGCAATAAGGTCAAAGTCACCTGACGATAAAAAGGGAGCTCAAATAAACGTTCAACGAAAAGCAATGGGGGCAAGGTGGCAGAAACGGAAGTCGATGCCCAACGGGCATTACATTCTCCTCCCCTTAAGAAAGCATCATCCTCGATGCAACATAACACAGAAAAAAAGAAATGGTAGGCAACAAGGAACTGATAAGGGCGAAGGTACGCTCTAAGTTTAAGATTTCAGACGCATGAAAGCACGGCCGTGGGGTGGCCTTGGGAATAATTGGTAGAAATTTTAACTTTCAAGTTTCTGTGAAGATTGGCAAGTTCCTCTTATTTATTTATTTTTTCATTAGTTCCTTTCCATTAGCATTATTTTTAGTTTAATTTCTTTTAAAATTTCATCATTGAAGAGTTTTGGTTTATTCCTTATTGTGGGTGCCCAACATGAACTGCTAACACAACACCCTATCAGGTTCACAAGACCCTACAGATTCACAAGCACACAAGTATATACTTCAAGATTGTATTACACCACAAAAGGTTACTCAAATACGGAATAGAATAGGCACACTCCACATAACATAGTACTCGACACACATCAATGACTGACATACCAAATACTCAAACAAAAGAGTACTACAATCCACCAGACATTTCCTCAATTTGCATCGATGAAAAAATTCACATAACACCAAACAAATGCTATAGGTACATAGTGTCCACAAGGGAATCAATGACATAACCACAACATCACAACACATATCCATCTGACATGAGTAACACATACATCAAAATACCACTACCAAAACATCACAATAACTCAACATATATCCTGAAACATCAACCATACAGACAAATATCATAAGCCTCCCTCAAACTCTTATGCCTCCCTCAAACTCTTATGCCTCCCTCAAGTCTCTTATGCCTCCCTCAAGTCTCTTATGCCTCCCTCAAACTCTTATGCCTCCCTCAAGTCTCTTATGCCTCTCCTCCCTCAAACTCTTAGGTCTCTTATACCTCCCTGACCCTATGGCCTCAAGACACATGGCCTAAGACACAGAGTTCGAACACTCCTAACCCAAGTGACATAATAACGCGTGGTTCAACAACCCGCTAGTTATCTGTAACTCCTTGGGGCGTACCCCCATACAACGAAGCGGGTCCATAGGTCCAACCATTTCATGGTGCATCCCATGACCCTATTCCACACATCACGACAATAGAACCAGCATAACAATCCAATCTAAGTGCCAAGTGGCAAAGTACAAGCCTTGGGCAAGGCGGTAAAATCTTAAAATTTTAAAAGAAGATCCAAAACCAAGCAAAATAAATGGCCAAATAGCCATAGTTAGTATCAAAATCCACATGTTAGTGCCAAAACCAAGGAAATGCCCAAAATTGTAAAGCATGGCAATCAAGAAAAGCTGCTGGTCCTTACAAAATAAAGTAAAAAGCTCAATTTACGAATAAAATCAACTTATAATAATGTCACATTACGATAACTATGTGGCATTATCTAGCCACCAAAGGGGTACTCAACGAGTTGCTAGCACTCGGAACATCGAGCCTCAGCTCGTAAAATACATATCAATAATACAACTGTCATCACCTCTATCTGAATCATCCCGCCACCACTTCGACAAGGCTAAACATAGTCATAGTTGCACTTAGGTTGCATACATACAACCACATAGGGAGAGAGGAAAGAATCACATGTTATCTACTAAACCGAGTTTTGGCTCGAGTTATTGACCCATGGTACACCATTCCTCACTCTCAACATACACTTCTACCGATTACCCTCAGGGTCGGTTAGCGTAAGGTTCACAACATAACATGTAACTACATCACTAACACAAAGGTGGTACATATACAAGGTAGATCACAATCATACATTCACCGGGTGTAACACATCACTTTACCACATTCTGCACCCAAAGTGCAATCACCATACGATAGGGTTCATACACTCACCGTATGACCCTAAATCACAACATGAAGCATTACATATTTGCACAAATCATACATACGATGAACATAGTACATCACAACATAACATCCATTGCTACATAGCAAGGTGATACACACATCTCATCAAAACATGATAAAACATCATGATATAACTTATTTCTTTTAACATCAATCTAGACATACAACACATTGATACACCTACATACCATAATATGCCACAATGTTCCAACACTACGTCATCCACATTAGAATTCTTTTCACACATCATAAGCAAGTAATTCACACGTGAACTCTTCATAGAATCCACAAGAAGGAGAGAGAATACTCCCATCCCTAACACATCAACATGATCACAAACACGCACAAGGTGACATACACATCATGTGCGTTCACAATATCACAATTACGACATGGATCACATCACGCTTAAAGCACATTACTCTTCCAATATCAATCATCATCATGCAACATCATCATCATGCATCATCATGTAACACCACCACCACTCCAAGCTGGCCCAGAGGTTCGAGAGCATGAACCTATGCTCTGATACCAAGTGTAACGACCCAAAAAAAAACTCACACACGAACAACACAGTAAAAGACAGGATAATTTTTTTGACTTGCTTCCACACATAACACGACACAACATGTCATCACAAAGTTACAACCAACTCTAGGAACCACTTGTTACGGGGATGACCACAAGGTCAGCACGGAAACGTTCACACCCAAAAGGATAATACACTTTTTTTTTTGACATGACAACATAGAAGTCCAACCACAGAACACACTTACAGTTAGGGCCAACCACAATGAGATATTCTTGAGGGTTATTTATTTTAAAAAGACATCTTGCAATTCTTAGCTTACGTTTTCAAGGAGGCTCAAGATATGATTCATACAATTCATCTTACCAAGCTAAGTTTATTCTTTTTACACTGAGTAATCATCTTTAAAACTTCTCTATTATGACATTTATTTGCTTAATTCGTTTATTTAGAGAAAGGGGTAATTTAATCCCACAAGGCCATCTATTTACACTTACGCTACTAGAACTTGTTCATGCCCATATGACAACATGGGTTTGCATTTAACATACTTAAGAGAAGAAAGACAAGGCACCTTGGAAAAAGGTTAGAGGGAGAAGGTTGAGTTGAAATCATCTTCAAGGCCTCATTAGCTATTACCAAGATATAATTGAAACTTGAAAACTTAACCAGAATTATTAAAGATTTTACTTGGGCTTTACTAAATGAGTTTTATAAAAATAAAACAATTTACCATCCAATGGCTAAGAGATAGATTGCATGGTTTCTAAAGTGTTATCTCCTGCTTATTAAATCTTATTATCTTCCAGAACAATCCATAGATTTCCGTTAAGTTCGTTTAAGAATTTCACCATGAAAGGGATAGTGTTCATGAGTGTAGCTAGGGATATCAAGTTATATAATGTTACTTAACAAGGGATAGTTTCATCTTTGCTCACTTATGGAATTACATGCTCTCAAGTTGGTCACCTCTACACCAATTTATTTGCAATATAAATTTTAGTTTAACTTCTATAAGTATTGAACAACCCATTTTATTTTACTTATAACTCACAATTACTAAGTCTTAGAAAGATTTAACTCAACATTTAATCGTAGGGATAAAGTTTAACAATATTCATTTACGAAAATGAAATAAGGTTACATCAACTCTTAGAATACCGATAATCCATTAAGGTCACTCAACAAGCGGTAAACAAATTTTCTTATATTTTCCAAGATAGACAGACAATTCAAGGTTCCAAAGTTAAGATGACATAATCCACGATACAAAATACTAAGACATTGATCCTCTCCTAAATTTCCACTAGATGTTATCAATAGTTGAACAATATAAAAAAAGATTCATGCAAAAGAACTTCTCAACTGAGGTTGATGTAAAAATCTACAAGTCTATCCCTCATCTACTCGCAAAAATCCATCTGCAACAAATTTTCCACAAGAGTCAGTTCGCGAGAACTGAGCAAGATAAGGCTACACAAAACCACCATAACTATTATCTAACAATACCACAAAAAGGAAGCACTTTATTACAAGAATTGGGTCAAACCTCTAAACACTATCAACACATCAAGTTATAATAAAGTCTCCATCATGCCAATCAAAGAAGGAGAAGACCTTGTACTTCAGTTAGGAGTAAAAGCAACGAAAGTATAGCAATCGTATGAGAATGGCCCTTGGCCCTATAAGGAGAAAATAAACAATCTAGCAAAAACAGAATTCCCATCAAGTAAGTAATTAAACAATAATTACAAGATTGAGATTTGATATATATACCAACCATCTAGAAATTTATCAAAGGTACCAAATGCATAGGCTAAAATAATATATTTCTAAAAGAACAAGAGTTGATCGGCCCAAGAAAGGGAAACCACGGGTTTCAAAAATTAACACAAAAAGCCATGTATAATTGAGTTTCAAACCGGAAATCAAAATAGAGTATACACACAACATAAGTTTCGAAGCGAAGGCAAAGTATACTAGTTTTGACCATTAACTCCAAGAGATTTTCCAATCATCCAAGAAGGGCCAATGTCTTACAGGCTAGTAGCAAACACGCGAGAGAAGAAGGGAGTTCCATCAAACAAGAGTATACAATAATGTCATCAACAAATTTTATAACACTAAAGATTTGCAAACCTCCACAACAATTCTAATGTTTGGTTAATTTAAAATAAATTACCTATTTCCCAAAACAACAATATTTTAAGGCAACCCTTGGTAACACAGTCAACCGTCACACAAGATACAAACATAATTTCTAAGTGACATTATCAAAACAAAACCTTCCACTATGAATCCATAAGACTATCAAATGAAAGATGAGTTTTTCCGAAGATTAATCACATTTAAGGAAATTTCCATCACAAAATATTAAGGTAATTACGTGCATAAAAACCGACCAATATTAATTAATAGCGTTAACACTACAAAGGAGAAATAATGCAAGTTAGGAAAAATAGAAGAGCGCCATCAACAACAATTCCGAGAGGGGGATTAGACCAAAACTATTCTAGTGTCAACGAGGTACTGGATTCGCACAAAGAAACCTCGAGCTTAGTTGATCCGAAAAGCTAGTTATGGTTCAAGTTGATAGGGATGGTCAAGGTACTTCTTGAGGATGGCCTTAAAAGCCTAGAAACAAGATGAAAGATAATATAAGAGTCTAAACACGTGAGACGGAAAACACATTGCACACAAACCTTTTCATTCTACAAGTTTTAATACCAAAACTCTAAGCTGGCTAGCCCACGCATTGCTCACACTAATCCTACAACCTTTCTTTCTCGATGCCAAAAGGTTATCAAAGGGACTTGCGAAGGAGCTAACAAAAAAACGTCAAAAGACAAACTTGGGTGCTAGGGAGGGCTTCATAGTTATCGTAAACTTACTTCCATGATAATGAAAATACTAGTTTGATCAACATCATAACTTGCAACTCAATCGCGAGAGAAGAATAAATACATAAACAAAGAGACGAAGGTCCACTCACTCGAGCAAGAGAAACATAACACCCGGAGGAGAGGGCATACGCATCCTTTCGACCAACATACGACAACGATAAAAGCTAAAACAAGAAGAAAAAGCAAGCGAGAAGGGGAAATCTCCCATCATGACATCCAACCGACAAAACAATGCAAGAAAAAGGTGGTTCGATTTCACAATAATTTTAAATATAAATAACATAGAAAGTGTAGAAATATCTTGCCTTTTTCTCCAGATTCAATAGGTTTCATGGACACCGCCTGGACCAGCAACAACAATCCTCAGGTCGAATCTCCCCTTTTTATAGGCTGGGCACTCAAGCTCCATTCTCGTCTATGCTTAGCCTAGGCAGAGAGCTCCATTTTATAAGAAACATCGAATGGAAAGAACGGTGGTCTCAGGTGCTGTCAAGACTACGGTATGCACAATATGGTTTTAATGACAAAAGTCCAGCACATACTTGAAAGAAAGGGACACGGCCAGACTGCACAACCCTCTAAACAACCTTCCAGCCTGCGTTAAAGATGGGGCACCAGAGAAGGACAGAGGCATCAAAAAGCACGAGGAACAAGGATAATAGAAATTTGAAGAAGAACACGCCTCCAAAATAACGTATGCAAGGAGAGAGAGAGATCCACGCAGCGAGCAAAACGTGACAAAATGCCACAAATCGATGGGGGAAAAAGGGTAGGAATACGTAGCAAGGAAAATTGCTTCAAGAATACTCTGATATGAAACAGATCCGCCTCTATGAGGTCCTCTTCCATGAGTTACATCGTAAAACAAGTAAGGTCTCAACAGAGAAACTTTGTAAATAAAATTTCATCAGGTCTCCTGGTAACACTCTCACTGTCACACAGTCGATTTTGATAAAAATATCTTGAAGGAGAAACCGAATTTGAGGATGCATTTGATACTGCACAGATAACAACATAGTTGGACAACCTGCTTGCTGGAAGCACTCACAAAGGCTTCTACTATACTGCAACATGCCTGCTGCCACATTTTTTTTTTCCATACTCGACCAGGAGGAGCCGTGACATGCCATGGGGTGTCTATAATCACAAAGCACGGGGAAAACGAAGCGACAGAGGAAGAAGAAGAGCCTGCGACTGGAACAACGAACTTCCTTCCCATGTTTTGATCCCACACGCTCTCCTGAAGGGAGAGTTATACATGGTCGAATCCTCTCTTTAACCCAATAAACCCACAGAAGAATAGACTGTAAGCTTGTGTGCTGATTCGAGGGTGTCGGGACTCTTGCAAAAGATATTATTATACATAAAGAATTAATGGAGACCACTAAGCACAGAACCACCATTCCATATATGTCCCTTCCACAAGCACACTCGCTTTGAACGTAGTGGATCGGGGATCTCTTCAGGCTTCTCACTGATACAATTTATAGTTTGAATTTCTGTCTCTATTCCAGTAGACGACCTTCTCTTGTTACCAACAGAATACTTCAACCCAGGCAACACATTGCTATTGTTATTTGACCCGACTTCCTGTACATATGATTGACAAACTCGTCAATGAGTAGAGGCCAGAGCACTTCTTCTATATCATAGCCTTCAAGATTTTCAGGTACAGATCGACTGAAATCCAGCAGTCCTCTCCATGTATCCTCAGAGATACTATGTCGTTGATTTTCTTGTACAAAGTCACACCACTGATCTAGCAACCGAAACCTTCCTGTAAACACCAATCTCCATGCCTCTATACTTGTGCTAACAACAATACTCCTCTGTCCACTTTCACAGCACATAAAGAACACAAAGTAATAGAAGCATCGAAACCTACAGGATTCCCTCATCAAATGCTGATTTTTATCAAGCAGGGCCTTCAAAGAGTGGAGAACATTAAGGGCAGAATGCCTAAAATTATAGCCTTAGCTGCTCTAGTTCCATCATGTCAAACCATTAACGTGCCCATACGCATTGAATAAGAGAATCAAAAGGAGATCCAGGTGAAGAAAAATAGGCCTCCACCGACTCCCATCTCCCTCACGCAAGGTAGAAACGTGATGGTCATTACAGTCTGCAGGTTGGGTGGTTGGGAGGTGACTAATGTCATCCACTTGCAAAACAAGATGCGAATGGACACAGTCGGCCAAGGTGGCGGTGGAGGGTAGGTGCAAGCTAACTAAAAGATTCAAAAACTGCAGTCCTCACCTTCAAAGGCGCCACCACCCAACCTCTCTCTCCCTTCCAAGTAAACCAAGGCTGGAAAAGACTACAAACATGCCGAATGCCTTGAAAAGGTTTTAATAATCTATTAGAACTTTTAACAACAAAAGTCATTACGCATTTCACCGATTCATGATAAGCTCAAAGCATGATAAGCTCACTAGATGAAAGTTAAAATGACCCTCGTCACTGAAAAAAAGGAGCAAAAAACATTCAATGTGCACTTAAACGACGATGCCCAATGGGATGGCGAGATCAAATTGGTTGCGAAAGAAGGAAAATTTGGAAAATGAAATTTTCCCAAAATTTTAATGTCGGGTGAAGAAAACTTGAAGGCCGTAACGTTTGATAGAGAGCTCGGTTTTGGAAAATGAGGACTTTCTGGAAATCTCTCGATGTCCTCTTTGCAAAAAAACACATTAATTTTAGGTTTAGATAAATTTAAAGGGGTTAAGTTTAAGAAAACGGCTGAAGGCTTTTATAGTGCGAACTAGTAAATTCTAACTTGTGGGATTTGTTTAATTTTGAATTTCTTCCTCACTCTACATGTCAAATAGACATGGATGATTGTTCCTAAATGGATTTAATAGGTATTCAAGATACAATTTTTTGATTGATTTACAATTTGAGCATTTCCGTTTCTTGATAGAAAAATGACTATAAAACGGTTTGAGCCCGATTTTGCTAAGTTTTGACACATTTCCTTTAAGTTTTTCTATCTATTTGAACTCGTTTAGGGCCTACTACTTCAATTCAATAATTTAATTTGTTATTTTATTATTACAAGTTTGAACTATGCATTTATGGTTAGATAAATTGTCGGTTTTAAATTACAAATAACGAGGATCAAATTTTGATGGGTCTATTTGCCATTTCTTCTTCCAAGTATTTAGAATACATTCCAATTCCAATTGAGCACATTTTAGGTTATTCAAAACAAACCATTCAAGACCAAATTGCAATACTCATTTCCATTTTTTCACATTTCAAAGAGACAAAATACTTTATTTTTTTCTCACACGCAATTCTTCCTTTCAATGAGATTTCAATACATTGAAATGATTAGATTCAACACTACAAAGCAATTTGATAAAAACCATTACATTCATTTATTGATTTCAAAAGTAAATTTACAACTTGTTTCTTTCATTTCTTCCAAAATCATTTATTGTATACAGAGTGCATATACATTTTCTTTTCACGTGTTCCACTTTACCACTTTTCAAACAGATTTCATAGAGTATGCAAAACACTGATTTCCAATGGAATAACTTCATATGAACAGGTAAACACTTCCATTAATTCCAATGAAACTCATACAACCTCCTTTCCATTTGAATTCAAAATACGAGAATACAAAACAATATCATTCTTACACATTCTTTCCAAAATAGAATACTCGAGTATAACTCTTTTACATTTCAAAGTTCACTTGCAAAACTGTATAACATCTTTCCATTATAAACATTTACAAGATCATCCACTTCAATTGGGAAGGTTCAATGAGATTTCATTTCAAAAGGGATCGAAACTATCTTTTCTCGGTTCGAACAACAACATGTATTCTTCGCATTCATCCAATTTGATAACAACAAGAGTAGGGAAAGGAAATGCTCTCCACCCAACCAAGACATGCAATGAAGAGGATAAACCATTCTTCTTCATTGGCCTCAGGAGCCCTAAGCACAAAGAAATAGAAGATGTGATCCAACTCATGGCAGCAACAACAAGCTTCCACAATACATACAAGCAACATTTTCACAATAAAACACAGGTCAAAATAGAATGTAGTTTTACAACTACATTAACACATGACAAGCAAATACTAAGGCTTCATCAAGCAAGCCAAAGGAGCAAGAGATATGGGGGATTCTTCTTATTCCTCCAAAGCGGGAAATGGGTATCACCACTTGAGTTACAAACCGCCAAAAAAGATAGTATATATGTTGGTGTCCATTTTGATCCTCTATTATTTTGCCCTAATTTTCCTTTCACTTTGCATTTCTGAAACATTTTCTACAATTTTAATGGGTGAAATGAAGTTTTACCTCTGTTCCCATGCCTTAGTCCATTTGAAAATCATTTGACATGCCCCATTTTGCAAGAATACTCAAGCTTGCACCGTGTTGCCCTAATTTTTCAAATCTGTACTTGCTCAAAACATTTTATTTTTTGAAATAATGGTCTATAACTTGTCCCTTCCAGTTGAATGTTTTAAAAATGCTCACAAACTTGTTGTTTTACCCTAGTTTGAGAGAAAAATCCATGCATGCCTTGTTTGTGCCCTAATTTTTCAAAATCTATGGGCTATGTCGTGTTCTCCTTTTGTCGATCATGAAAAATCAAAATTGATCATTTTATACATATATGCCTTCAAAAATTCAATCCCAAGGTTGAGAAATGCTTAGAATCATGTTTTGTCTGGTTCCAATTCAAAAAAATTCCATCCTTGGCAAAAAATCAATTTCTAGGGCATCCCTGGCATTTTCTGTATTTTGATGGTCAGACGGGCGTCATTTGCTCGTCAATTTCTTCCTCAGCATGCATTGGCAATGTGTGGGTTCTAATTGGCCAAGGGATGGCGGGTGGTCGATTCCCTTAGAATTTTTAGACTTTATTTTACAAAATTTTAAAAAGTCAAAAATTGGCCCGAAACCCTATGCCCAATCGAGAGTGGACACGTGTCCTAAAGATCAAAAAGGGAGGAGTGGGCCGATGGGGGACTTAGAGTTTTCTAAAGTTTCAAAATCAGTTTCAGCCCACTCCAATCAAAGGAGGACACGTGGCATCAATTTTGGGCAGAGGGGATGCGAGATGGTGGAGGTTCTTGAAGTTTTTGCCTTTGGAGGCAGAAAATATTAAGGTAAAATTTTGGAGCATGGCCCCGTGGCCAATCATAGGTGGACACGTGGCAGTGTGGTGGCAGAGGGAAGTGCGGGCCATGGAGGAAAAGGGGAATTTTTCCCTTTTTAAGCAAAAGGAGCTAAAGCAAAAAATTAAGTGCGGGCCCACGAATGAGCCATAGGGAGACACGTGGTGAAGGTAGAGTGGGTCGGTAGGGTGGTAGAGGCAAAAGGGAAATTTTTCCTTTTGTAAAAAGACTTGGAATGGAAAATTTGAGGTGTGGCCCCATGACGAATCATCGAGTGACACGTGGCAAGGGAGAAATCAGGTGTGCGGGACCACAGGATAAAAAGGTGAAAATTTTCCAAATTTCCAAAAAAGGTCAAAATGCGCAGAATTGAAGCGCGATCCCAATGGGACCCACCATGTGCCATGTGTCATCACCAAAATTCAAGGGCGGAGGGAGGAGAAAAAGTGTCAAATTTTTCCATTTTTTCAAAAATGTTAAAAAGTCAAAAGGTGAACCTCGAATTCATTCCCAATCGTATTTTGACACGTGGAGGGCCAGATTGAAGGAGAAAGAGCAGATCAAGGGTAACTGTACATTTTCATTTTTGGCCACCATTTTTTCCCAGGAAGCGTGGAGATGTGAATTTTGCATCATTTTTCATCGAATTTTTGATGAATTTGTGTCCTTTGTGCCTGCAAAGATCAATGCAAGTGGTTTTAGGGATTAATTTGTAGATTTGAGGTGTTTTTGAAACAATTTTTTTCCTAATCCGTCCAAACACGTGAAATGTCAAAATTGAAAGTTACAGAGGTAGTTTTAAAAGGTGAAAAGGTGAAATGATGAGAGGAAAGGCATCTGCATGCCTTGATGATGAAAAACGTGCCTCCAGGAAGGATAATGATCCAAATATTTGTAATGATTCAGTCTTTTTAAAACACCTAGAAACTCTCATTACAAATTTGTTAAATGTCATTTCAGTTTGAATCATGAGGAATTTTTGTAACAAACTTGATCCCTTGGCATATTCTTTTCTTGGGAGAGAAGGATCAAATGTAATTGAAAGTTATATAATGCATGTTTTGAGACATGCAAAAGGTCGAAAAACTTAGAAATTCACGGAAAATCTAGGAAGAAGCCCATTCTCTAAGAAACCACCTGAGAACCATTTCTAATTCCTTTTTGCATCATATTTGTATCATGTTGAGTTGGTTTTAGTTGTAAAGCCATCAAAAAGCTCTGAGATTGTTTCTATAACATTCCCCTACTGATAGATTTGAGCATTTCTAGATTATTTTGTGTTGTCTCTTGGAAAATTTTGCATGCACTTATGTTTCAGAATGTTTTCAATTTGTGTTTCTTGCTCCTGTTGCAATCTTGTGTTTAAAAATATCTCTTGATCATACATGGTCTCATTTCTTGTTGATAGTTTAGTGGCATCTACAATCTCACATTCAGAAGATCTTTCATCTAATAAAGAGATAAACATATTTAAATTCACTTTACCTTCCTTGAATTTAGAGATTTTTTGTAAACCTTTGGGTGCACCTTAGGTCATGATATAACAAAGATTTCTAGATGCTTTGTTGGTTTATCTACTTCAATATTTTGTGGCAGGTTGTCAAAGATTGTGTGGAAGAGTGCATATCTAGGCCTCCATTTGGTGCACATATTCTAGTTGAAGGAGTACCTTAACCCCTTTGAAGCATTCTGCTACTTAGGTGTTACAAATCTCTTGCAAAGGTCCTCAAAGAATTTTGCAAATTCTGGCTAATCTTGTCTAAAAATATCCCACCAAAATTCATTCAAAATAACTAATCCTACCCCATACTACCCCTGCATTGCATTGTGTGTCAACAAAAGAACACAATCCATTTACAAAAATGCACAAAGCAAATCAAGATCATACCATGTCTCTAGTAGCCTCAACCTTGTCTTGAAAGCATTTCCATCATTTAGTAGTGACAACTCTGTTGAGTTTGAATAATGGAAAATTGATCATGTTTTCCCAAGGCCATCTCCATACAATATGCACAGTATAAGGATATCTCCACCTCCTTCACAAAACAGAGGCTGCAATATAGGTTCTCTTACCTTGGTTGAAAGGCACAACCTAAAATAGTGAGGATTAGATCAAAATCCTTTCAAGGTGCTACCCACTTCTTCAAATCTTGAGTGCTAACAAGTCAGATAAATTGCTTCCCTGGCTACAAAATGACATATAAATCATTTATCTACCTCTGAGTGTCTTGTAAAATCCATGATGTTGCTCAAGTTGTGAAGGAGATTAAATTTGGGTACCAACAATATCAAATCCCTGAAATTCCTTTTGCCTCCCCAAGTACCACTTATTCCTCACATTTCCTTATGTCTCCCCAACCTCTTATGGTACCCCAAAATGAGTAAAAATCAAGCTATTTCTTTGTAAGGTGGAACCCAAATCCCAACTCCCTCCACCCTTATACCTCCCTAAAACACACTTGTGCCTCCCATAAAATAAAGCCCATAGCCTTCTCCTACACCATTCCTAAGCCATCTACCCAACAACCCACAAGAATAACAAACATACAAGTATTTACATATTCATAAAAAGGGAAAAGAAGAGCATTTCCAAGAGCCAAGATCTTACCTCTCTATGATGGAGTTTGTTCCATGTTTGTTGTCCACTCAAAATTCCCCGCTCTGATAAGAGTAAAAATTTCAAAACTTTGAGTTTAAGTGTTTTTCTCTGAAGTGCCTAAGTCGTGAAATTGAAAAATCTGTGTTTTAGGTCATTTTGTGTGATTTTCGACTGTCGGAAATTTTTGTCCCAACTATCCCAAATACGAAAGTGCACTCTGTTCCCCGATCGGCAAATCCCAGGCTGTCCCATTTTCGGGCCCGTCGGAAGAGTTTTGTCCCAAGTGTCCCAAAACTTATTGTGCGAGTTGTTCAATTTCGGCGAATCACCCGAGGCTGCGTCTATGCACTTTCATGTCTCAAATGTCCCAAAGTTAAAAGTGTGAGCTTTCAATTTTCAGCCAAAAACTCATGTCGCGTGCTTCAAAGCTCCTTGTCCCCGAATCGAAAAATGCAAAAGTTTCAATTTCAATTTCGCAGACCAAAGCCAAACCGCGTACTCCGGAACTTTTTGTCCCGAATGTCCCAAGTCCAAACGGGCCCACTGTTCCAATTTCAGCCGAATCACCCGAACCGCGTACTCCGCGCATTTTCATCCCAATCGTTCCAAAAAGCATTTGTGCATCCTCTCCCTGTTTCACCCGAGATCGGTCGGCCGAGCCGCGTGTTTCGCACATTTGCGTCTCACATGTCCCAGTGTACCAAGTGTCATTCACACTTAGTTTTCCCGCTCACTCAGTATGATTCTATTCAAATTGGTGGTTGTGTATTGATGCGCATTAAATTCATTCCTCTCTCCAAACATCTATATATGAGCATTTCCCCTTTGCATTTTTGCATTGCTTCCATGCTATCTTTTCTCGAACCCTTGCATTTGAAAATCTGCGCAAATATCCCCTCCCTTTGCAAATTCCTTCCCGAGTCTAGGTTGCAGCTCCGAGACTATCAATATGAAGATCAAGTTTCAGGGACAGGAGCAAATTTCTCCGCTTGAGTCTGTTGTTAGCAATATTGGGGACAGCGAAGCTCGTCATCTCGACTTCGGTGATTTTTGGGCAAGAATGGCAGATGCAAACCCTACACCAATAGCACAAACGATTCATGATAGCGGTTTGGCTTTTGCCGATGGTTTCCCAATCTCGATGCAGTGTCTTGATACTATGCTTTCATGCGAGCTCACTTCGACCCGCTTGAGTGAATTGACAAATGTACATGGGAACTCATTACAGGTGGGCCTGCCACTGCCATTGGCGCTGCTCTGAGGATTCCGGAGTTGGAAAATGCTATAGTCATCTCCAGGATCAAGCACAGACCCTATTCGATCAAGACAGTGACAAATATAAGGCGCGAGTGGCGAAGTCTTGGTTGAAGAACCCTAAGAAAGGTGCTTCTCGCCTAACCAAAACCCTCTTCCGAGCAGATTTCAATGAGGAATTGTCAGACTTCATAATCCTGCTGGCTCGGGTTATGGGTTTTCCCTCCACCAATGAGTTTCATTTCTGGATGTGCCCGCTCATCAGCATGGTGTGCGAGGGAACACAAAACATCAACTGGGCAGAGATCATCAGTATGAATTTGGCGGAGCAGCTATCCAACGTTCAGCAAACAAAGAAGTTCTATATGACTTCATACCTGATGTATACCCTAGCAGCATCAAGGCAGTGGTTTGGTTTCTCCTATATAGATGCACACAAAGATGATCCAGTGTATGCCTATTGCCTGCAGTTCACCCTGGAGACCAGCAATCGGAATTTCAGAAGGGTCAATGATGCTTTCACCATGTACGTGGTCAGATTGCTCGAAGGTGATACTGCTAGAAGGTTTTCAGATGAAGCCATGAACCTGATATCGCAGTATGGAGCCTATTTCATCCAATTCAGGAAATTTTCCTATATCAGGCTTGCTGGCTATGAAAGCACTCCTCTATGGCTTCCCATGTTCTGCAATGATAAAATGGCCTTGATAGAAATATGCAGGCAACTAGACAAGTTGCACAGAACTTGCAGAGACAAGAAGATTTCTGGCTTGCACTTTCCCATCTCTCTGGGAAACTACACATGCAAAACAACTCTGGATGCTCAGAACATAGAAAGAGACCACAGTCCCTATCATCTTTTTCATTTCTTGAAGCCAAGAACCTTCTTTGACTTGAAGAAGTTTATTGAAACAGAACATCAAGATAATCTACCATCATAGGGCGGATATAGAAGACTCTTGGGCTGATTTATGCGAGATGATTTTGAAGCCAGGAGAAGGCATTGTGGCAGGTTCTCCCTGCAATTGATTCAAGAACTCGGTCTGTACCAAGTTCCTCAAGGTCTCCAGGATGACAATTCTGACCTATACTCGTATGAGTATGAAAATGTGATTAAGCACACCCCTCTCTGGAGGACCTAGGATTGGAACAGGAAGAGGGGATGATCGGCTGAGATTCTTGCTCCAGTCTTAGTCAGGACTAAGGTCTGGTTCAGTAAGAAGATCCGAGAATTCAAGAGGCACTCAGGAGAATCCTCCTCCAAGGATGATTCGACACCAATAAGAGAGGCATCGAGTTCCAGTGCAAAACACCAATGCAAACCCTCTCCTGCCTCATCAACACAAGGACCTCTTTGAATCTACTCCTCTTCATCTACCCGGGTATATAAGAAGAAACTCAAAGAGGTAAAGAAGGAGCACTGCAGAGAATGACCCTCGAAAAATGAGCGAGTTGCCTATAGGGCTAGAGAACATCATTGTTCTCGGAAAGTGAAGAAAGTGAGATGCCAACTCTGCAAATGTTCTGAAGATCCAGCAGATAAGGACAAGGAGGTCCAGGCAGCCTTTGAACTTCCAGTGTGCTGATTCTTCTACCGCTATTGCCTCCGGTGCTCTACTCACATCTCGGCTTGAGTCAGCAGTGCCAGAGACCACAGTGTCATGAGCTCCTGTCTCTTGGTCCCCTTGCTTCCCCTGCAGATTCTTCTTCCTCTTTTGCTTGGGTGCAACCTTTGGTTGACAAAAGGAAGAGAAATCCTCCTCTCAAAGCTCGGGACCAAATTTAGATGTTTGTTTGCGGCCTTGTTGGGCACCACTCCTTCTCGTGCCAAGAAAGCCGGAACTACTTCGAATAGTGTCGATGCCCAAGGTCGTGCAATTCTTGGAGATTCTAAGCCTACGGTAGACAAATCGAGAATCGAGACTTGCGGCATCGACTTGGAGCTTTCAGAATCCCTATGGGAGAGTCTACTCCTGAAGGTGAAATTCACAACCTCCGAAGCATCCACAAGTCATTGGAAGGGTAGAGAAAGGGCGTGACTATTGAGCAGTTGGAAGAACAAGCCCAGATTCTCACAGGTTTCATCAAGTCTCTTTTATCTAAGGATAAAGTCTTGGACCCTACCCCATTGACTACTCTTCCACCTCCTGTAATTCTAAGCCAAGATGAAGTGCAAAGTATCAAAGATATGCACAAGTATTACATCATGGCGAGCTATTGAAGCCATGGTGGATGACATGCTTGTTGCTGGATTAAACTTCATCGATGAAGCTTTCAAACTCCACGAAAAGGTGAGTAATGTGCAACTGAAGCTCTCCTCCACTATCAATACCATGGATAAAGAACTAAAAATCTGGAGCAGTTGTATAGTAGACCTTCACCTTATGGGATAGACAGATGAGAACATCTTACTGGCGAATAAGATTTTCGATGATCTTTGAGGACAATCTATCAAAATCCACAGGTCTACAGCGTGGAGTGGAAGATCAGAGTTTTGGAGGAAGCTTTGGGAGAAATGAAGAACAGCTAGCAGAAGGGAGAAGCTTTCAAGACACCTTTGTTGTTTGCTTTCAAGGATATACATTGTCATCTTCAGGATGAAAACTCTGGTGTTTCCCTGTCCTTGCAAGAAATCAAAGCTCAGTTCAGAGCTTTTGTCAAAGATAATCTATTCAAGGAAAGCTCCATCTCTAAGGAAAAGATGAAGGAAATTTGTTCTCTTCAATCTGCCATTGAAGAAGCAAATAAAGATTATCATACTCACGTCGAGTTTGATAAAGAGATGGAGAAGTGTCTGGGATTTTGGACTCAGTCTGCAGCCAACACGTCAGTTCCACGTGGCAGAGACATAGCTGAGGCATTGAAGAAATTCAGGCAGCGGATTCTGAAGATAGTGGGTCCCTCCCAGTAGCTGGCCACCTGTCTCCTTCTCCTTTCTTTTCTCTTCTTCCCATTCTTTTCGTATTCTTTGTAATTAGTTAAGGTATTGCAATTGGCGATCCTTAACTATTCTTTAATTAAAAGAAATGGTTACGAAGAGTAACTGACTTGTAAGCTATATAATGGCCTTTCCACGCCATTTTGCAAGGGAGGAAGAACTTGGATATTTGCTGAAAGTGTAAATAGATCTTAAAGAAATCAATACAAAAGGGCTTTCCATTCTTTGTCTATCTAATTCTTGTTATCTCTGTGTTTTCCTTTAATATTGTGAAGATCATTTTGTTCCTAATTCGTTAGTCTCTCTGATTGCATACTGTTCAGTTTTGCAAATACAGTGATCTTGTATAACCAAGAAGGAACTTTGTGTCCTTGATTAATAAATCTGAAGAAGGTTATTTATGGAACTTTGTGTCTTTAAATTTAATCTCATTCAGCCAACGCAAATGATCTTGTCTTAAATTCTTTGAAGCTTCGCATACACGAAGAATTATTCTGCTATCTATAATTCTGAATGTTGCTATTCTGCTCATCTTCTTATTCCCTTTCCTCAGTCCTTGTGTAATTGATGATCCTTGTGGAAAACACTTTCGTAATATCCAAGTTTGACCATAAAACAATGTTCTGTACATTTGTAAATAAGTTCGTTTCTGAATAAGGGAACCTCTCCCATTAAAGAGGAGGGACTTCTTGTCCCCATTTATTGCTCTTCTAAAAAGTCCTATTTGACGACCAACAATTTTTGGTGACTCATTGGGAAAATCAATTCCAAAGATCTTGCAATTTTTCGATCATCCTTTGATCTAGCGACTCCACATTTCACTCGAGGGAGAAGGGCCCTTGGTATCGAAGATTCTCAGTTTCAGCTTTTGGAGCAACAGGGTTTTCCTTTCCCTTCAAATAGAAGAACTCGTTCGACGAGCACTCCACCTGTTCAAGATAGAAGTCCTACGGGTGGTATTCCTTCAGAACCTGCTAGTCCCAATCTACGAGCTTTGATCCTAGCTGGTGTTACAGTTCCCCTCCAAGCCGTATTTCCAAGAATGGCGGCACAATTGCCATGGGGTCAACGTGTCGGGCCCCTGGCCCTTACTCAGCCTTTGCATGAGTTACCTAGAGGTAACCGGAAGAACTTCCCCAAATTTAAAGGAGATGGCAAAGTACACCCTGATGAACACATTGCAGCCTTCATAGTTGCATGTGGAGTCTTGGGAGTTGAACATGAAGACGTCTCAGTAAGGCTGTTCGTTGAGACGTTACAAGATAATGCTGCTGATTGGTTCTATCACCTTCCGGCTGGTGCCATCACCGACTGGAATACAATGAGAACTCAGTTCGAAATCCGTTTCAAGCCGGCAGAAGATGTGCATGCCCTGCTTGCCCAAATTTCTCAGATAAAGAAAGATCCATCAGAACCCATGAGAGAATTTGTGGCTCGATTCAACAGACTGATCAACAAAATTCCTGTAAATACTGACCCGATTGATCAAATTCAAAAATGTTTCTTTCTAAATGCTCAAACGCCCAAAGTCAGTTATGCTCTAAGAAGGGCTAATCTCGGAACGTTAGTTCTGGATCAAGAACTGGCTGTTAGTGTCGAGGATGACTTGATCATGTCAGGGAAGTTGAGAAGAGATCCTCCCAAATCTAAATCTGCTGCTTCTTCCTCTTCCACCTCTGGACCCAATACTGATCCATTAGTCCAGAAACTTGCAAATGATCTAGTAGCTATAAAGAAACAATTGGCTCAGCATGCCCCGTATGCAGATGTTCCAAGAAGAAATTTTCAGCCCAGAAATCATTTGCCTGCTCCTCACACAAGACTAGCACTTGAAGGACCTCCTGTTAAAGTTCCTGTGAATGCAACCTGTGAAGTTGAAGAGCCAGATGATGATGTGGACGATGAAGCTCGTGAGGAGTTCCTGGAGGAATTTGATGATGAGGCGGAAGAACTTGAGGGATCTCGGGTTAATTTCTTTACCACCGAAGGCACTGATGATGGAGATGACTATGATGAAGTGGTAGCAGATATGAACAGTGAATCGTTTGCTGTCATGACTCGAGAACAGACAAGGCAGAAGGAGAAAGTAACACAGCCCATGAAGAAATCTAAGGAGCAGCCGGCAACTATTCCTGTAATTGCCAAAAGAGGATCTCCTATCCCTACCTCATCTGCACCAAAGGTAAGTCCTGTCAATCCTACTAGCAAAGTTCCTTCTTTTTCTCCTAAAGTTGATAAGCCTAGAATTCCAAATGATGATGGTCCATCCACCTCTGGATCCTTTGATATTGTTGATCACCTAAAAAGGACCAAGGTTCAAATTTCAGAAGCTGAATACTATCAAACCCATCCCAAAGCTTTTGCCAAGATGATCCAATTTGTTAATTCCCATTCCAAGACCACCTCTAAAGGCCTTTTGCCCACTCCTCCTTCTACACCACAGCCTAGTCTGGTAGTATTTATTGTCACCTCGCACAGTGACAAAATCAAGCCTTTTTATGTAACACTTCTTATAGCTGGCCATAGGCTCAGTAACTGTGTCATAGATTCCGGAGCCTCAGATAACGTGATGCCTGCTAAAGTAGCTCATGCTTTAGGCTTGACCCTCACTCGTACTTATGGATCTTGCTACTCCATGGAAAGTAAGGAAGTGCCTTTGGTTGGAAGGATTAAAGATGCACAAGTGGCTTTTGCTGCTTTACCTGAAAAGAAAGTCTTGGCTACCATCCTAGTAGCAGACATTCCTCCTTCTTATGGAATGTTGCTAAGTAGGAACTTCTGTAAAGATGTGGGTGGAGAGATTCAAATGGATTGGTCACATGCACTCATACCTGTCAATGGACACATGAAGAAGTGCTGCCTGAGAAACAATCTGAGTATATTGTGCAGAAAACGGATGATCCTAAGGCACAAATACTCTATGAGGACATGGGTCATGGTAATTACATGATTCTGTCCCCTGATGAAATCCAACCCTCCAAAGTATCACCTAAAGATCCCAATGGTGTTTGGATTTTAGAATTTGATGGAAGTTGTTCCTCAGCTGGTTCTGGAGCTGGTGTCCTGCTAGTGTCACCTGAAGGATGCCTACACCCTTTTTCATTTAAGTTGCAGTTCGAAAACACTAACAATACAGCAGAGTATGAGGCTCTCATTCTTGGACTGCAAGTGGCCAAAGAACGAGGTGTAAAAAATCTTCTGGCTCGTGGTGATGCAGAGCTGATTGTGAAGCAAGTCAGAAGCCTTTTCAGGTAAAAAATGGGAGGCTGAAGCATTACCGGAATCAGGTTTGGGATTCAATTGAATTCCTTGATGCTTTCTCTATTGAAGCAATACCTAGAGAAAGAACGCGTAGGGGTGATTCACTTTAGGTCTCTCGGGATCATTGCGATTCCCCATCCTGAATTCTCTCAGGATAAGTTCACTATTGAAATGGTCCACCGGCCTAGTGTACCTGACAATACCAATAACTGGAAAGTTTTCAACGATGACCAACATTTGCTTTCCTTCCTGGAACTCAAGGGTAATTTGAACAATGTTGTATTTTGAGGAAGTGACAACTGCCTCGTGAGAGTGTGTCCTCGACCATCCTATCACCCAAGGAGAAGAAACAGATCAGGAAGGGTGCATTAAACTCAAAGGAAACAAGATTCCCAAAGGTTTGGTGAGTTTGGAGGAGTTGTTTGATAAACATGATAGATATGTGAAATCTAAAGCTTCTTCTGGACCTCAACAATCAGCTGAGTATGATAAGATTGATATAGGGAGTTCTACCGACCAGAGCTAGTAAATATTGGAAATGTTGCACAACCAACGAGAGGAGAAAAGCAATTGATCTTCTAAGGAGGTATAAGGATGTTCTTGCTTATTCTTATGAAGATCTAAAAGCCTTCAAGCCAAAAGATATGCAGCATTCTATTCCTCTCAAACCAGGAATTAAGCCTTTCAAGCAGAAGCAGAGGCAGTACAATCCAAAAATAGCTGACACCATCTTTCAGGAGATCCAGAAGTTGTTGAAGGCTAAAATTATTTTTCCCATTCACCATTCGACATGGATCGCAAATATAGTGCCTGTTAGGAAGAAAAATGGTGAGATCCGCATCTGTGTTGATTTCAGGAACCTGAATCAGGCTTCTCTGAAAGATAACTACCCTTTGCCTATGATGGATCAAATATTGCAAGCAGTAACAGGATCTGAAATGTTATCTATGCTTGATGGATTCTCGGGATACAATCAGGTAGAGGTTGATACTGCAGATCAACACAAGACAACCTTCACCACTCCTTGGGGTACCTTTTCCTACAAGAGAATGCCTTTTGGGCTGATTAATGCTGGTGCCACTTTCCAGAGAGCTATGGATCTGGCTTTTGGAAGCTTGAAAGGGAAATGTATTGTCATATACCTTGATGACCTGACAGTGTTTTCAAAGACAAGAGCGGATCACTTCGACCACCTGGAAACGGTTCTGCTGAGATGCCGAGAGCATGGGATTTCTTTAAATCCTAAAAAATCTGTCTTCTGTGTTACAGAAGGAAAACTATTAGGGCACATCGTCTCCAAGGATGGTATTAAGATTGATCCTGAATGAGTTCAAGCCATCCAGCAAATTCCTCTCCCAACCAGTAAAAAAGGCGTGCATTCCTTCTTCGGTAAGATCAATTTTTTAAGAAGATTCATCCCTGATTTTGCTGAATTAACTTTGAATATTTCTCAGATGATGAAAGGGAAGCAAACATTTGGTTGGTCTTCTGAAGGAAAGGAATCCTTTGAGGGTATCAAGAAAGCTATTGCTAAAACTCCAGTTTTGGCCTGTCCCGATTTCAGCAAAGATTTCATCATCTATTGCTATGCTACAGATAATACCCTGGCTGCTGTCTTAACCCAAGAAGACTCTGATAAACATGAGCTACCAATTGCCTTCATGAGCTATATCCTGAAGAATCATGAGCTAAAATACACCATGATGGAGAAGCATGCTTTTGCAGTAGTCAAAGCTGTCAAGCAGTTCCGTTTCTATATCCTCAACTCTCACTCTATGGTGCTGGTTCCAGATACAACTGTTAAGTCAATTCTTACACAGCAAGAATTTGGGTCCAAGAGAGGAAACTGGGTGGCTAAAGTCCAGGAGTATGACATTGATATCAAACCGACCAAGCTGGTTCGTGGAAAAGGTCTTTGTGAGCTCATTGCTGAAGGAGCCAAACATGAGTTGCTGGAGGAGAAAGCTGACATTCCTACTGTTCTATTCCTTAGTTCAGTCGATGAATGGTATTCTGACATTGCCCATTTTCTCACCTATGGGGAATGCCCCTCTCATTTAACTACCAAGGAAAAGAGGACTGTTAAATTGAGATCAGCAATATGTACTATGGGAAAATGCCTTGTTCAAGCGTGGTTTAGATGGGAGATTTCTGAAGTGTGTGGACAAGGAACAACAGAGAAAGTTGCTCTCAGCTTTTCATGATCAGACATGTGGAGGGCACTATTCATCAACAGTCACAGCTCACAAGATACTCCGGGGAGGATATTACTGGCCTTCCTTGTTCAGAGATGCATCCAAGTGGGTGGATAAATGCGAGGCTTGTCAGACCTTTGTGGGAAGACCTAAATTGGCCTCTTTGCCTCTCAAGCCGGGCCAGTGATTGAGGAACCATTTCAACAGTGGGGTCTGGACTTCATTGGTGCACTCAACCCTGTTTCTAGTGCTGGTCACACTCATGTGCTAACCGCCACTGACTACTTCACCAAATGGGTGGAAGCTATTCCAGTCAAGAGCACTACTTCTGAAGTGGTATGCAACTTCATCAAAGAGAACATCTTGGTAAGGTATGGTGTACCTAACAAGATTGTAATAGATAATGCTTCGAACTTCTCCTCAACTAAGATAATGGATTTCTGCTACGGGTATGGCATCTCTCTGGCTCATTCTTCAGATTATTACCCCCAGGGAAATGGGCAAGTAGAATCCACCAACAAAAATCTGGTGACTATCATAAGGAAGTTGGTCAATGAGTCTCAGCGAACTGCATAAGAAGCTTTATGATGCTCTTTGGGCAGACAGGATCACACCTAAAAGAGCCATTGGAATGTCTCCTTTTCAAGTGGTGTATGGAGTAGAAGCTCAATTGCACAAATGGATAAATGTGGAACTACCACCTTGCACCTGATGAAGGCCATTGAAGATACTAGTTTCAGTGATGCTCTGGATAAAAGAATCATGTACCTGCACAAACTGAACGAGGATAGATTGGAGGTTGCTGATAGGATATCTGCTCACCAGCAGAAGGTAAAGGTTCTGTTTGACAAGAAAGCTAGGTTCAGAGAGTTCCAAGTTGGAGATACCGTGCTGTTATGGGACAAAAGACATGAACCTCGTGGCAGCCATGGAAAATTTGATTCCCTGTGGCTCGGACCTTTCAAGATAAGACACTTTGCTGGTAAGAACTCTTTCTATCTTGATTACATGGATGGTTCTCCCCTCCCACTTCCTTATAGTGGGCAGTATTTGAAGTTGTTCAAGTCATAGGTGACTAGGGAGTCCCTTTGTATATTCTGTACAGTGTTTTTGCTTTTCTGCTTTTGGTGTGTTTTCCTTCTGTTGTTGTGTGTGTTGCCCTCTGTATTGGTTTGTTTTTGACTCCTTTGCCCAATGGATAAGGCACTGGTCTGCTTCACCGAGTTTGTCTAAGTTCTTGCCTTGTCTCATTCCGAGAATTTATGCCAAGTCATCCCCGTGGAGCCAGCCCTTTATTGTCCACTCAAAATTCCCCCTTCTGATAAGAGTAAAATTTCAAAATTTTGAGTTTAAGTGTTTTTCTCTGAAGTGCCTAAGTCGTGAAATTGAAAAAATCTGTGTTTTGGGTCATTTTGTGTGATTTTCGGGTCTGTCGGAACTTTTTGTCCCAACTGTCCCAAGTACGAAAGTGCACTCTGTTCCCCGATCGGCCGAAATCCCCGAAGCTGTCCCATTTTCGGGCCCGTCGGAAAGTTTTGTCCCAAGTGTCCCAAAACTTATTGTGCGAGTTGTTCCAATTTCGGCCGAAACACCCGAACCGCGTACTACGCACTTTCATGTCTCAAATGTCCCAAAGTTAAAAAGTGCGAGCTTTCCAATTTTCGCCGAAACTCCCGTGTCGCGTACTTCAGAGCTCCTTGTCCCAAATCGAAAAATGCAAGCTGTTTCAATTTCGCCCGAACCGGCCAAACCGCGTACTCCGGAACTTTTTGTCCCGAATGTCCCAAGTCCAAACGGGCCCACTGTTCCATTTTCGCCGAATCACCCGAACCGCGTACTCACGCATTTTCGTCCCAATCGTTCCAAAAAGCATTTGTGCATCCTCTCCCTGTTTCACCCGAATCGGCCGAGCCGCGTGTTTCGCGCATTCGCGTCTCACATGTCCCAAGCGTACCAAGTGTCATTCACACTTAGTTTTTCCCGCTCACTCCGAGTATGATGCTATTCAAATTGGTGGTTGTGTATTCAATGCACATTAAATTCATTCCTCTCTCCAAATAGCTATATAACGAGCATTTCCCCTTTGCATTTTTCGCATTGCTTCCATGCTATCTTTGCTCGAACCCTTGCAATTTGAAAACCTGCGCAAATATCCCCTCCCTTTGCAAATTCCTTCCCGAGTCTAGGTTGCAGCTCCGAGACTATCAATATGAAGATCAAGTTTCAGGGACAGGAGCAAATTTCTCCACTTGAGTCTGCTGTTAGCAATATTGGGGACAACGAAGCTCGTCATCTCGACTTCGGTGATTTTTGGGCAAGAATGGCAGATGCAAACCCTACACCAATAGCACAAACGATTCATGATAGCGGTTTGGCTTTTGCCGGTGGTTTCCCAATCTCAGTACAGTGTGCTGATACTGTGCTTTCATGCGGAGCTCACTTCGACCCCGCTTCGAGCGAATTGACAAATGTACATGGGGAACTCATTGCCAAGCTGGACGCTGCCGCCATTGGCGCTGCTCTGAGGATTCCGGAGTTGGACAATGCTATAGTCGTCTCCCGGGATCAAGCACAGACCCTATTCGATCAAGACAGTGACAAATATAAGGCGCGAGTGGCGAAGTCTTGGTTGAAGAACCCTAAGAAAGGTGCTTCTCGCCTAACCAAAACCCTCTTCCGAGCAGATTTCAATGAGGAATTGTCAGACTTCATAATCCTGCTGGCTCGGGTTATGGGTTTGCCCTCCACCAATGAGTTTCATTTCTGGATGTGCCCGCTCATCAGCATGGTGTGCGAGGGAACACAAAACATCAACTCGGGCGAAATCATCGGTATGCATGAATTTGGCGGAGCAGCTATCCAACGTTCAGCAAACAAAGAAGTTCTATATGACTTCATACCTGATGTATACCCTAGCAGCATCAAGGCAGTGGTTTGGTTTCTCCTATATAGATGCACACAAAGATGATCCAGTGTATGCCTATTGCCCGCAGTTCACCCTGGAGACCAGCAATCGGAATTTCAGAAGGGTCAATGATGCTTTCACCATGTACGTGGTTAGATTGCTCGAAGGTGATACTGCTAGAAGGTTTTCAGATGAAGCCATGAACCTGATATCGCAGTATGGAGCCTATTTCATCCAATTCAGAAATTTTCCTATATCAAAGCTTCTTGTGAAAGCACTCCTCTACGGCTTCCCATGTTCTGCAATGATAAAATGGCCTTGATAGAAATATGCAGGCAACTAGACAAGTTGCACAGAACTTGCAGAGACAAGAAGATTTCTGGCTTGCACTTTCCCATCTCTCTGGAAACTACACATGCAAAACAGCTCTAGATGCTCAGAACATAGAAAGAGCCCTGGTCCCTATCACTGTTCATTTCTTCAAGCCAAGAACCCGTTTGACTTGAAGAAGTTTATTGAACAGAACATCAAGATAATCTACCATCATAGGGCGATACGTAGAAGACTACTGGGATCATGTTATGCGGATGATTTTGAAGCCGTGAGAAGGCATTGTGGCGGGTTCTCCTCACACCGATTCAAGAACTTCCTCATACCAAGTTCCTGAAGGTCTCCAGGATGACAATTCTGACCTATACTGTATGAGTATGAAAATGTGATTAAGCACACCCCTCTGGAGGACCTGGATTGGAACAGGAAAGAGAGGGATGATCTGGCTGAGATTCTTGCTCCAGTCTTAGTCAGGACTAAGGTCTGGTTCAGTAAGAAGATCCGAGAATTCAAGAGGCACTCAGGAGAATCCTCCTCCAAGGATGATTCGACACCAATAAGAGAGGCATCAGTTCCAAGGTCTGAAACACCAATGCAAACCCCTCCTGCCTCATCAACACAAGGACCTACTGAATCTACTCCCTCTCCATCTACCCAGGTATATAAGAAGAAACTCAAAGAGGTAAAGAAGGAGCCTGCAGAGAATGACCCTCCAAGAAAATAGGCAGAGTTGCCTATAGGGCCAGAGAACATCATTGTTCTCAGTGAAAGTGAAGAAAGTGAGATGCCAACTCCTGCAAATGTTCCTGAAGATCCAGCAGATAAGGACAAGGAGGTCCAGAGCACTGAACTTCCAGGTGCTACTGATTCTTCTACCGCTATTGCCTCCAGTGCTCTACTCACATCTCAGCTTGAGTCAACAGCTGCACAGACCCTGAGTGTCATGAGCTCCCTGTCTCTTGGTCCCCTTGCTTCTCCTGCAGATTCTTCTTCCTCTTTTGCTTGGGTGCAACCTTTGGTTGACAAAAGGAAGAGGAAATCCTCCTCTCAAAGCTTGGGACCAAATTTCAATGTCATTGTTGCACCTTGTTGGGCACCACTCCTTCTCGTGCCAAGAAATCCGTAACCACTTCCGAATAGTGTCGATGCCCAAGGTCAGCAATTCTGGAGATTGCTAAGCCTACAAGAGATGAGATCGAATCGACTACTGGCATCTCGACTTGGAGCTTTCTAGAATCCCTATGGGAGAGTCTACCTCAAGGTGAAATTCACAACCTCCGAAATAGCTCCAAGAGTCATTGGAAGGGTAGAGAAAGGGCAAAAAACTATTGAACAATTGGAAGAACAAGCCCGATTCTCACGGGTTTCATCAAGTCTCTTTTATCTAAGGATAAAGTCTTGGACCCTACCCCATTGACTACTCTTCCACCTCCCGTAATTCTAAGCCAAGATGAAGTGCAAAGTATCAAAGATATGCACAAGTATTCTGCCTATGCAGAGCTATTGAAGCCATGGTGGATGACATGCTTGTTCTTTGGATTAAACTTCATCGATGAAGCTTTCAAACTCCACGAAAAGGTGAGTAATGTGCAAATCGAAGCTCTCCTCCACTATCAATACCATGGATAAAGAACTAAAAATCTAGAGCGATTGTATAGTAGACCTTCGCCTTATGGGACAGGAGCATAAATGAGAACATCTTACTCGGAGAATAAGATTTTCGATGATGCTAAGGACAATCTATCAAAATCCTGGGTCTACAGCGTGGAGTGGAAGATCAGAGTTTTGGAGGAAGCTTTGGGAGAAATGAAGAACAACTGGCAGAAGGGAGAAGCTTTCAAGACACTTTTTCATTTATGCTTTCAAGGATATACATTGTCATCTTCAGGATGAAAACTCTGGTGTTTCCCTGTCCTTGCAAGAAATCAAAGCTCAGTTCAGAGCTTTTGTCAAAGATAATCTTTTCAAGGAAAGCTCCATCTCTAAGGAAAAGATGAAGGAAATTTGTTCTCTTGATCGCCATTAAAGAAGTAAATAAAGATTATCATACTCACGTCGAGTTTGATAAAGAGATGGAGAAGTGTCTGGGATTTTGGACTCAGTCTGCAGCCAACACGTCAGTTCCACGTGGCAGAGACATAGCTGAGGCATTGAAGAAATTCAGGCAGCGGATTCTGAAGACAGTGGGTCCCTCCCAGTAGCTGGCCACCTGTCTCCTTCTCCTTTCTTTTCTCTTCTTCCCATTCTTTTCGTATTCTTTGTAATTAGTTAAGGTATTGCAATTGGCGATCCTTAACTATTCTTTAGTTAAAAGAAACGGTTACGAAGAGTAACTGACTTGTAAGCTATATAATGGCCTTTCCACGCCATTTTGCAGGAGGAAGAACTTGGATATTTGCTGAAAGTGTAAATAGATCTTAAAGAAATCAATACAAAAGGGCTTTCCATTCTTTGTCTATCTAATTCTTGTTATCTCTCGTGTTTTCTTTTAATATTGTGAAGATCATTTTGTTCCTAATCCGTTAGTCTCTCCGATTGCATCTTTGTTCAGCTTTGCAAATACAGTGATCTTGTACAACCAAGAAGGAACTTTGTGTCCTTGATTAATAAATCTGAAGAAGGTTATTTATGGAACTTTGTGTCTTTAAATTTAATCTCATTCAACCAACGCAAATGATCTTGTCTTAAATTCTTTGAAGCTTCGCATACACGAAGAATTATTCTGCTATCTATAATTCTGAATGTTGCTATTCTCGCTCATCTTCTTATTCCCTTTCCTCGTGAGAGTAGTCAATGGGGTAGGGTCCAAGACTTTATCCTTAGATAAAAGAGACTTGATGAAACCTGTGAGAATCTGGGCTTGTTCTTCCAACTGTTCAATAGTTTGCTGCCCTTTCTCTACCCTTCCAATGACTCTTGTGACTGTTTCCTGGAGGTTGTGAATTTCACCTTCAGGAGTAGACTCTCCCATAGGGATTCTTGAAAGCTCCAAGTCAGATGCCAGCAAGTCTGATTCTGATTTGTCTACTGTAGGCTTAGCAATCTCCAAGAATTGCTGACCTTGGGCATCAGACACTATTCTGGAAGTGGTTCTGGCTTTCTTGGCACGAGAAGGAGTGGTGCCCAACAAGGCTGCAACAGCATCAAAATTTGGTCCCAAGCTTTGAGAGGAGGATTTCCTCTTCCTTTTGTCAACCAAAGGTTGCACCCAAGCAAAAGAGGAAGAAGAATCTGCAGGAGAAGCAAGGGGACCAAGAGACAGGGAGCTCATGACACTCGGGCTGTGCAGCTGTTGACTCAAGCTGAGATGTGAGTAGAGCACTGGAGGCAATAGCGGTAGAAGAATCGTGCACTGGAAGTTCGATTGCTCTGGACCTCCTTGTCCTTATCTCGCTTTGGATCTTCAGGAACATTTGCAGGAGTTGGCATCTCACTTTCTTCACTTTCACTGAGAACAATGATGTTCTCTGGCCCTATAGGCAACTCTGCCTGTTTTCTTGGAGGGTCATTCTCTGCAGGCTCCTTCTTTACCTCTTTGAGTTTCTTCTTATATACCTGGGTAGATGGAGAGGGAGTAGATTCAGTAGGTCCTTGTGTTGATGAGGCAGGAGGGGTTTGCATTGGTGTTTCAGACCTTGGAACTGATGCCTCTCTTATTGGTGTCGAATCATCCTTGGAGGAGGATTCTCCTGAGTGCCTCTTGAATTCTCGGATCTTCTTACTGAACCAGACCTTAGTCCTGACTAAGACTGGAGCAAGAATCTCAGCCAGATCATCCCTCTCTTTCCTGTTCCAATCCAGGTCCTCCAGAGGGGTGTGCTTAATCACATTTTCATACTCATACGAGTATAGGTCAGAATTGTCATCCTGGAGACCTTCAGGAACTTGGTACAGACCGAGTTCTTGAATCAATTGCAGGGAGAACCTGCCACAATGCCTTCTCCTGGCTTCAAAATCATCTGCACAGTCAGCCCAGTAGTCTTCTGTATCTGCCCTATGATGGTAGATTATCTTGATGTTCTGTTCAATAAACTTCTTCAAGTCAAAGCAGGTTCTTGGCTTGAAGAAATGAACAGTGATAGGGACCAGGGCTCTTTCTATGTTCTGAGCATCCAGAGCTGTTTTGCATGTGTAGTTTCCCAGAGAGATGGGAAAGTGCAAGCCAGAAATCTTCTTGTCTCTGCAAGTTCTGTGCAACTTGTCTAGTTGCCTGCATATTTCTATCAAGGCCATTTTATCATTGCAGAACATGGGAAGCCGTAGAGGAGTGCTTTCATAGCCAGCAAGCCTGATATAGGAAAATTTCCTGAATTGGATGAAATAGGCTCCATACTGCGATATCAGGTTCATGGCTTCATCTGAAAACCTTCTAGCAGTATCACCTTCGAGCAATCTGACCACGTACATGGTGAAGGTCTCTTATACAAGCTCTCCAGATTTTTAGTTCTTTATCCATGGTATTGATAGTGGAGGAGAGCTTGGCCAGCACATTACTCACCTTTTAAAGTGGAGTTTGAAAGCTTCATCGATGAAGTTTAATCCAAGAACAAGCATGTCATCCACCATGGCTTCAATAGCTCAGCCATGAGATAAGCATACTTGTGCATATCTTTGATACTTTGCACTTCATCTTGGCTTAAATTACAGGAGGTGGAAGAGTAGTCATGGGGTAGGGTCCAAGACTTTATCCTTAGATAAAAAGAGACTTGATGAAACTCCTGAGAATCTAGGCTTGTTCTTCCAATCGCTTTTAATAGTTTGCTGCCCTTTCTCTGACTTCCCTTCCAATGACTCTTGAGATCACATTTCACGGAGGTTGTGAATTTCACCTTCGGGAGTAGACTCTCCCATAGGGATTCTAGAAAGCTCCAAGTCGGATGCCGCAAGTCGATTCCTCTATTCTATCGTAGGCTTAGCAATCTCAAGAATTGCTGACCTTGGGCATCGAGACACTATTGCAGAGTGGTTCGGCTTTCTTAGCACGAGAAGGAGTGGTGCCCAACACAAGGCTACAACAACATCGAAATTTGTCCCAAGCTTTGAGAGGAGGATTTCCTCTTCCTTTTGTCAACCACCAAGGTTGCACCCAAGAAAAAGAGGAAGAAGAATCTACGGAGAAGCAAGGGGACCAAGGACAGGAGCCCATGACACTCGTGCCAGCACCGTTGACTCAAGCCGAGATGTGAGTAGAGCACTTGAGTGTCATGGGCTCCTCGTCCCTGGTCCCCTTGCTTCTCCCCGCAGCATTCTTCTTCCTCTTTTGCTTGGGTGCAACCTTTGGTTGACAAAAGGAAGAGGAAATCCTCCTCTCAAAGCTTGGGACCAAATTTCAATGTTGTCGCAGCCTTGTTGGGCACCACTCCTTGTGCCAAGAAAGCCAACCACTTCCGAATAGTGTCTCGATGCCCAAGGTCAGCAATTCTTGGAGATCGCTAAGCCTACAAGAGATGAGGCACGTCAGAATGGGACTTTCGGCATCATCGACTTGGAGCTTTCTGAATCCCTATGGAGAGTCTACTCTGAAGGTGAAATTCACAACCTCCAGAAAACAGCTCAAAGTCATCACTGGAAGGGTAGAGAAAGGGCAGCAAACTATTAAACAAATTGGAAGAACAAGCCTAGATTCTCACGAGTTTCATCAAGTCTCTTTTATCTAAGGATAAAGTCTTGACCCTACCCCATTGACTACTCTTCCACCTCCCGTAATTCTAAGCCAAGATGAAGTGCAAAGTATCAAAGATATGCACAAGTATTCTCAATCTCTATGGCAGAGCTATCAAGCCATGGTGGATGACATGCTGGCTGGATTAAACTTCATCGATGAAGCTTTCAAACTCCACGAGGTGAGTAATGTGCAAATCAAGCTCTCCTCCACTATCAATACCATGGATAAAGAACTAAAAATCTGGAGCTACCAGATAGTAGACTTCGCTTATATGCCATGGGACAGACAGATGAGAACATCTTACTGGCGAATAAGATTTTCGATGATGCTAAGGACAATCTATCAAAATCCTGGGTCTACAGCGTGGAGTGGAAGATCAGAGTTTTGGAGGAAGCTTTGGGAGAAATGAAGAACAGCTGGCAGAAGGGAGAAGCTTTCAAGACACTGGCTGTTGCTGCTTTCAAGGATATACATTGTCATCTTCAGGATGAAAACTCTGGTGTTTCCTGTCCTTGCAAGAAATCAAAGCTCAGTTCAGAGCTTTTGTCAAAGATAATCTATTCAAGGAAAGCTCCATCTCTAAGGAAAAGATGAAGGAAATTTGTTCTCTTCAATCGCCATTGAAGAAGGAAATAAAGATTATCATACTCACGTCCAAGTTTGATAAAGAGATGGAGAAGTGTCTGGGATTTTGGACTCAGTCTGCAGCCAACACGTCAGTTCCACGTGGCAGAGACATAGCTGAGGCATTGAAGAAATTCAGGCAGTGGATTCTGAAGATAGTGGGTCCCTCCCAGTAGCTGGCCACCTGTCTCCTTCTCCTTTCTTTTCTCTTCTTCCCATTCTTTTCATATTCTTTGTAATTAGTTAAGGTATTGCAATTGGCGATCCTTAACTATTCTTTAGTTAAAAGAAATGGTTACGAAGAGTAACCGACTTGTAGAGCTATATAATGGCCTTTCCACGCCATTTTGCAAGGAGGTAGAACTTGGATATTTGCTGAAATTGTAAATAGATCTTAAAGAAATCAATACAAAAGGGCTTTACATTCTTTGTCTATCTAATTCTAGTTATCTCTGTGTTTTCTTTTAATATTGTGAAGATCATTTTGTTCCTAATCCGTTAGTCTCTCGATTGCGTCATCGTTCAGCTTTTGCAAATACAAAGTGATCTTGTACAACCAAGAAGGAACTTTGTGTCCTTGATTAATAAATCAAGAAGGTTATTTATGGAACTTTGTGTCTTTAAATTTAATCTCATTCAACCAACACAAATGATCTTGTCTTAAATTCTTTGAAGCTTCGCATACGAAGAAGAATTATTCTCGCTATCTATAATTCTCAATGTTGCTATTCTGCTCATCTTCTTTTCCTTTCCTCAGTCCTTATGTAATTGATGATCCTTGTGGAAAACACTTTCGTAATATCCAAGTTTGACCATAAAACAATGTTCGTACATTTGTAAATAAGTTCGTTTCCTCGAATAAGGGAACCTCTCCCATTAAAGAGGAGGGACTTTTTGTCCCCTTACTCATTGCTCTTCTAAAAATTCGTATTTGACGACCAACAAATCTTACATTCATCAATCTTTCACAACAAGGATCACAATACAAAGGAAAGGGGAATAGGAAACGTTATCCACACAACCTTTAATACAATAAGAGGAGAAACCATCCCCTTATTGGGCCCCGAGCCCCAACCAAAGAATAATGAGGGATCTTGAACAACATTTGACAAATTTTCACAAGAATGGCTTCCACAAACAAAATACAATCCAAAACATTCAACACATAAAAAGGGACATACTTAACAAAATTCACAACTTTCACAAACAATACATTAGGCTTGATATCAAATCAAAAGGAGAAAAGAATAGGAAACCACCTCCTTTTTCCTCCCAAGTGAAGTGGGAGTTTCACCCAAAGCCTCCATGTGCACAATACAACAAAACAACCTTATCTCTCCCTTGCAAGTATGCAACAATATGACCATGTTTTCCTTTTCACTCCCCATAGGTGAAACTCTCAATCACACTCCCTCCAAAATGCATGCCTCACATATCCCTTTTCCCTCCCCAATGGTCCATAAATCCATCTCCACACACCAAACTTAACGAAACTACCCAACCACAAAAAAACAACACATTCACAACACTCATGCAATACTTAAAACAAGCACAATTCTTTTCTTTTCTTTTACATCTACAACATAATAAGAAAAACAAAAAAGGTAGAGAGCCTACCTCTCCATCGAGCTTCTTCAAGAAAACCTCACTCCACTAGTCTTTGACACCTTCAAGCCAAGCACACTCCAAAATCAACTCCAACAAGCTCCCAATTCCAAAAATGCAAAAGGAAGAAAATAAACAAGTAACCCCAATTCCATAAAATTCCATCAATAAATAGAAATGGAATGTGAGGATGATGAGGTGGCTCCATGTAGGATGCCACTTCATCATTCCTCCATTCCCACACACAAGTCAAAACACCATGCCCAAGACAATAAATGAACATGTAAGACTATGACAACCCAAAAGACACTCAAACTTGCACACCATGCCTACCAAGGAAAAATTAATTGTGGTAAGTAGGAAAGTGTAATTATTTTCACTTTTTTACACTCCAAAATACATAAATAAGTCTAAAATTAACTCCCCAACCCATAGGTATGGTTGTTGGGTGAATTTAAGAGGCATGGGATAAGCTTAGCTTGTCCCACAAGCCTCCAAAAAAGCCTCCCAAGTCAAAATCCGAATTTTGAAGTTGGGAAGAGTACATAACACACAAACCAACACAAATCCAACTTACATCCACAAGATTTCAAGGACCACCTACCCTCATAATTATCTAATTTTCACATCCTTATTTTAGTTAATAAATTAAGTTGATTAGCTAATTAAGACATAATAATAATTGTTAATAAAGTGACAAAATTTCCATAAAATAATTACATAAAATGCAAAAATAAATCACACACAAAATTAAATAAAGGGAAAATATTTCTCCCCATGGCCACATATGTGAGGTCACCCCCATGTGAAACCTCCTAACTAGGCATGCAAAAACACCACATAAAATAAGACATAGTTTTCAAATTTGGTCATGTTACACAATACCCAACATCCTTATGTGGTTGGTCCCCTATCCCCTTTCAATGTATGTGATAAAATATACATGCAACACAAATAGTATACCTCTCTAGTCTCATGGTTGCATCAATAACATCGAGAAATAATACATCTACATATAAATCAATAATCGTTCCAAAATTAAGTAATCCTATCATCAATCAACATATCAAATAATTTTATCATAATATCCATGAAGTAACTACGATGAACAAGAAAGAGAAGGAGAAGGAGAGGGTAGACGTGCATGAAAAATATTTTTAGATTCCCGCAGAGGCTCGTGTGCTCAAATCTTGGGCGGATTGGGTAGTGGTAAGAGAGAGTGTGGCCTTCCTCTCCCCTCAATCCAAGCTGAAACAGGAAGAAACATCCCTTTTCATGCCAAAGGAAGTGGTTTTTGGCCTAGAAACAGATATGGTCTCTCTCTCTTTGGTCGATTTACTGGCATTAGGCCAAATGTGGATCTAGTCGGGGGCATGGGGCAGATAAAATGGGCTCCCGTGAGGTGGTATCTTAGTTTTGGCCATTTCTAATTAATCCTTCTTGTTACATTTTGACAGGAGGAAGAGTATCTATTCACCATTAATGGAGGTCGTTGATTCTATGGGAAGACCATGCTGCACCTAGAACAATGGTGACCTAGGATTGATATGAAAAAAATTCTCCCAATGCTTTCCCTCAGTGGGTGAAGCTCCCTTAACTCGCCCTTGAATTTTGGGAAGTGGAGGTTTTAAAGGGATTACCAGTGCCATTGGTGATTTGTTATTCATCGATTCCAATATCGCTAGGAATAGGATGACCTCTTTCCATAATGTGTGTGAATGTTCAACTAGGGGAAACTACTACCCACTCTCATTCACCTTAGCTCAAGCCATGGGTTGGTCAAACAAGTGATCATCATGTATGAGCTTTCCCCGTGGTTTGTGGAAGGTGCAGGACTATTGGTCACGTGTTAGCACATGCTCTAGATATTCTCAGAATTATGGCTAAAGATTCATGTTTTCGTTATAGATGATGCTAGTGGTTTGAAACCAGATCCCCAATTTATTTTCCCAAATAGTGCAGAGATGCAAAATGATGGGTTGACATTTTTAGGGCTTTGGAGGTGGTGGGTGGGTTGGTTCCTTTCTTGGCTCCCTACGACCCTAAATAAAAAGACAAAAACACCTATTTTGGAGGTAATGAATGGGGTTAGTCTTTCAAGCATGGTGGGATTGTAGGTTTTCTCGTTGAAGAATGTGAAGTTTTGTTCCCAAAAGTCTCGACTTGGCCATTAATACAACTTTAAACTAAAATTTCTAGATGAGGAGGATGATGTGACTTAAGCTAAGGACAAGGTGTTTGAAGTGGAGGACACAACTCACAATGATGAGGAGGAGGAATCTTCAAACTGTGGGTATTCTAGTGGGACTGAGGATGAGAATGGTTCCTCCTCGTGTCTGATTCGAGGTTGAAAATATGTGTTATCCCCTATCCCTATGCTTTGGTCTAGGGGTTCCTTTGAAGAAGATTAGTGGAAATTTTAAGAGGGAAAAATGGATAATCCCATTAGAATCATTATCAAAGGAAACATAGAAATAGTTCTTGATATCGAAAAATCCTAAGAAGGTTGTTTCTAGGGTTTTAGATCCCAATAAACTCAAAATTTTGGAATTTTAGCAAGGATCTCATTATAATAGTTATCTTCTTGAAACCTTCGGTTTCATTAACCATGTCGAGCTCATTAAGCATGCTTTGGAGGACAACGGTTGGAGACTAGTCCAGTGAAGAAAATCAAAACAATCCTCTCCTCTTCTTACTTAGGAGATAGTTTTATCCTACTTTTATCAGTGCCTTTTTCCCGGTAGGACTTCACCTTTGGTAGGTTGGGTTGTCCCCTTAGTGTTGGTCAATTTTTTTGGTTGGCCCATCCCAATGTGATTCCCCTCCTCTCCTTAGGTTTCTCTTACTTGGGGTTCTTTGGCTTCTCATTTTCTCTTTTTGGGCCCGTTATGCCCTATTTTGTGTTGTTTCTCTCTTGTTCCTTGTTGCCTATCTTCGGTTGTTCAGTGGTTCTCAATCCCTTCAAAATCTACGTTTTACCGTATCTAATTAAAAATAATTATAATCAAAACATCCATAGTATAACGTGTTAGTATAAAATCCAAATAGTGCAAATCAACATGTATCGACTATCTACCAATGTCATCTAGTGTAACATAATCAAAATGTGAGTCACAACATGTCAATAGTCCAAATATCTACATAGTCTATCATCTACCGATCAATGTATCATAATCAAAATGTCTATGTAATACCAAAATTAATATCAACATAATGGAAATAGGGTTGAAAAGGAGTGGGAACTACATCCCCATCCCCTTAGACTTGACTTCCTCCTGAAGTCACTAAAATAGGTGAGGAATATGAGCCCATAAAAAATTAGTATCCTCCCATGTAGTCTAGTCTCATCATACCTATCCCACCGGACTGCACTGGTCAATCTCACGTCCTCGAAGGCCTGTGGGTCCCGCGCTCTATGATGCACATGGGCTCCACAATCACCTTCCCCTACTCCTACACATGCAATGTGGTCCAATCCAAAATATGAGATGGATCTAGAATGTATCTCCTAAGAACAAACATGAAATACATCATGCATACGAGATAAGCTAGGTGGCAAGGCTAGATGATAAGCTAAGGGACCAATCCGTTCTAAGATCTCGAATGGACCCATGAATCTAGGAGCTAACTTAGATCCTTTTCCATAATGGATATGGCTCTTATGAGGTCTGACACAAAGAAACACCTTCATGCCCACCTCATAGCTATGGTCAACTCTCCTCTAATATGCATATTTCTTCTATCTATCTTGTGCCTCCTAAAGCCTTTGTCTGATTAAAACAACATGCTACTCCATGTCCTATAACAAAGCTTTCCCAAGAGATACTTTGTCCTCTCATTTGTCCTAACTCAGTGGTGTCCTGCACTCACTCCCATAAAGTTCCTTAAATGGAGCCATACCAATAGAACTCTGAAAGTTTGTTATAAGAAATCTCCACCATGTACAAACACTCCTCCCACCTCTGACTAATGGTCCATAACGTACATCTAAAGCATGTCCTCCAAAATATGATTCACCCACTCTATTTATCCATCTATCTCTAGATGATAAGTTGTACTGAAATTGATACTCATCCCAAGGGCATGTTGCATGGTATTCTAGAAATGAGAGGTGTATAAGGGATCATAGTTATAGATAATCTTCCACATAAATCTCATGCGCATCGACAATATCATCAAGGTATACTTACGCACCACCGCACTGTTGTATAGGTGGTCTTCACTAGATAAAAATGATCCACTTTCATCAATCTATCCACCATGACCATGATGGCATCATGGTGGTATCTCGACATTGGTAGCCCTACTATGAAATCCATGGAAATGGTGTCCCATTTCCATTCCAAGATATCATTTGGGTAGAGGAAAGCTATGTTGATGTTCGGCATTCACCCTCTAAAACTCTAAATAGGAAAACACAAACTAAGCTACATCTCTTCGAATACCTCTCCAATGGTATAGTTGTCTTAAGGTGGTGTGCATCTTCTTCACCCCTAGATGGGCTGAATAAGGTGCACGATGAGCCTCTACCAAGATATCATGTCTCAAACCTTCATCCCTAGGTACATAGATCTGGCCTTTGTGTCTGAGAGAAGTCCATCTGAATCTAATGCAAAACCATCAAAATTCCCCTCAAGGGGTCTCTGAGACTCAATCTCTAATCTAGCTACAAGGTAGAAGTTATCATGTGGAATTTTTGCAAAATCCTACTCTACAAATATGTACCCACTGAAGTAGCCATAACCAAATGTCTCTATCTACTCAAAGCATCTACAACCACATTCTCCTTCCCCTTCACATGCTCTATCTCCATGTTGTACTCACATAGAAACTCCATCCAACGCTGAACAAGCGTTGAGATTAGGTTGTGTGAAGAGGTGACGTAATCTCAAATGGTCTATCTTGAGAATGAATCTCCTACCCAAAAGGAAATTTCTCCATTAAACCAAAGCATGCACAACTACTACAAGCTCAAGGTCATGAGTTAGATAATTGAGCTCATAATCCTTGAGTTTTCGAGACTCAAAGGCAACCACACGGCCCTCCTACATCAAAACACCACCTAATCATGCTAAAGAAGAATCTCATACACACAAAGAAATCCCTCTAAGGATAAGGTACTACGAGAATTGATGCTTTGACATAAGGCATCCCTTTAGTGTATTGAAGGCCTACTCACATCCATTAAACCAAAAAAAATTCTTCCCTTTCCGCTTGAAGGGAAGTGATGGGGTGTGCAATCTGAGAAAATTCTGAATAAATATCCTATAATAACCTTCCAACCCTCATGAAAATTTTCACCTCACCATAATAATCTTGTAATCTTGGAAGGATAAACTATGATTCCTTCCCCAAAATGATGTGACCCAAGTACTAAACCTATGACTAGAAAAAGGTGTCACTCTCCGTATTTCCTATAAAGATACTCGCTCATGAAGACACTTTAGAACCCGATCGAAGGTGCTCCTCATGCATATGTGAGTATATCATAATTTCATCAAGAAATATGAGCAAAAGTGATCCAAAAACATCCTAAACACCCCATTCATCAAACTCATGAATACATTAGGGGCATTCGCTAGACTAAATAACACCACCGTGAACTCATAGTGGTCATACTCATGTGAAAAGTTGTCCTGACTATCTACCTCCACAATACTCACCGATGGTAGCCTGACTTAAGATAAATTCTTAGAAAATACAGTGGCTCCCTTCATCTGATCAAATAAATCATCTATCCATGGAAGGGGGTAATGATTCTTGATCATTACTTTGTTCACTACCTATAGTCCACACATAAATGCAGAGATCCATCTTTTTATTTACAAAGATCATTGGTGCACCCCAAGGAGATACACTAGGATGGATTAGGCCTTTCTCAAGAAGGCCCTCCAACTACAACTTGAGCTCACATAGCTCAGGTGTGGTCATCCTATATGGTGCGCGTGAGATAGGCTCCGCTCCCGAAACCAAATCAATACAAAATTTGATCTCATGTGGGGGAGGTAGCCCTGACAACTCACTAGGAAAGACATCGAGAAACTCCTACAAAATGAGGTGGTCATCAAGTGATGTTCCATGAGTCTCATCCTTTGATCGGTCACTAATAGTGATGGAAAATAACTGACAACCCCATCGCACCCACACACACACCACTTTAACTGCATATAGCGGATATGGTGTGAATAGAGATGGGTCTCCTACTCCAACAATCACTAACTCCACTCCCAAATCATCTGCACAAGATATAACCTTTTTGTGACAATCAACTCTAGATCTATGCACAGATAACCAATCCATGCCCAAGATAACTCCATATGAACCCAAAGGAAGGATACGAAGATCCAAAGTCATGGTGAAGGGTCCTAGGTCCACTACACACTCCTTAACTAAGGATTCCACTAGCTTGGCTCTAGAAGCCATCTCAACATCTCAACTAAGGCCCTACCTAACTATCACCAACCTGCATCACTCTACTAAAGATGGAGAAATGAAAGAATATGATGTGACTGAATCAAATAAGATAGGGTAGAAATACCACCAATGCTACATATGGTCTCTATCACCGTCCTGGTGATCTTCTTCTAAGCTCTCAACCACAATCATAAATCCTGGCTTCTAGCCATGTCACCAACCGTAGGCTTAGAAACCAATGCCTTACCCTGATTAGTAGGGTTCTAAGGGCACTCTCTCCAATGATGACCATGTACACCACACCCATAACAACTACTTGGTCCTCTCCACTAAGTAGATACTCCTCCAGGTGGCCCAGTAGTCCGTGTTATAGAACTTGATGATCCTTATATAGATCTTTGGGTCCTACATTGGACATACTCTTCTTGACTATGCTCGAGGTGGAGCATGTGTTCTATTGGGCCCCCCAGCTTGAGAGGTCCCATACTATGCCCTCTCTAGCATCATGACATTGTGGAGGCCAAAAGGGAGGTCGAGTTTGTTCTTTTGTTGAAGAGGCTCGACCTAAAGGAAGAATATGATGAAGTGTTTCAACCATGAGGAGGAGGAGTTGATCCCCTCAATCTAGTATCCTATAACTATTGTATGTGTCTCCTCACTCTATCATGAACCTACCGAGTCTTCCCTTGTTTTCCTCTATAATATAGGCCTTATCCATGGCCTCTAAAAGTTTTATGTGGAAATGAATGTGCACTACCCCACCCAAGTCTAAGTTTTAGGCCCCTGATGAACCTGTGAACTCTAACCTACTCATCCTACATGTAATCGACATACTGAAGTAGATCTAAAACCGACCTCATACTCACCACTGTCATGGAAGCATGTCATAGATCATGAAAATCATCGATTTGTTATGGATGAATCTCTTAGATATTTATATACTACTCATGAAGCCCTCCTCAAGAGCTCCCAAGTGATTGTCTCAAATCTACATGGAGCTTCTCCTCCTCAGTCCTCCACCAAACTCTAGCTCCTCTCTCAAGGTTTGATAAAACAAAGCTTTTGTGTTGCTAGTACAAGGACATAGCTTGAAGCATCCACTCAAGCTAACAAACCATGCCTCGACCTGAAATCCTCTCGTGTCTCTAGAAAAATGTGGTGGGTGTAACTTCAATATCTCTCTTATGTGATCGGTCACTATGATTGTTGTCATCCTTAGGTCTCTCTATAGAACATCCCTCAGCCTAGGGCTCTTAGATCTGTCTTTGTGTCTCGAAGCTCTATCTATGTGCTCTCTAGGTGGTGACTCATGCCCACCGAATCCGCATGGGAGTGCTCTTTCCTATCCTTACACCGTGACGTGGTGGTGCATGAGCCTCTACTATCATGGCTTTCTATCCATTTTGCTAAGTCACCCTCTCGTAAGATCCTCCACATAAAGTGGCATTAACATATTATAGTGTCTACGTATCCGAGGCAATATGGATGCTACTTGCCTAATCTAGGGGTGGTATATCTAGGCTCACACGTGAAAATACCCATCATCTATTTCGTGCCTCCTAATGTACTCAAGATGGAAGTTAGTTTATCATCATCTAGGCTTTGTTTCAGTTTTCTAAGTTCCCTACATTTTAAAATATCATGCAATGTTGTGTGTTCTAGGTTTAGAGTTGCACTAGGTTTACTTTTTTATGGTTCATGTTTCTAAGTGTGCTTTGAGGTCCAAGCGTTGAACACATGGCTCACGATACCAAGTTTCTACCCTTAAAACAAAGAGAACTAATAAATTAATAGACAAGTTTATAGTAGCAAAAAATTTTTGTTTAATAGAGTTAGCAAGGTTAGACATTTTCACACTTAATAAATTTCTCGGTTAGGGCTTTCTACACAAGCTTGTGAATAAAGAATTAAATTAATAATTAAATATTATAATTTACTTCCTAAGTTATATTTACATTTTAAAACATCTACTAAGTCCCATTAGTTAATTTGGTTATCAAGTACCAAGGTTATATTATTTTCTAACTCAAAGGTTTAATTGTTTTACCTAGCCACTAAGTGGCCCCATTCACCCCATTACCCATGTTATTTCTTTTTATTTAAAATTTACATTCCCACAAAATACCTTCCCACTTAAGTGAGGTAGGGTTTAATTTGGGCCATAGGATTGAATCTATCCTAGCCCTTAGATTTAGGTTGCCCTAAATTTCCTTATGGTTCTCTTTTAATTCCTATTTTCCTCAAACAACCTCATTTTTCTTTTCTTATTTTCAAGTTTTGGAAGAGGAGGAGGAGGAGGAGGAGGAGGAGCCATGAGAGCAAGGGGAGCCACCATGGAAATTTTCTCTTGATATAATAGTTGTAAAGATTTTTCCATTGTAATGTTTCCCATTTGCTAAATGTAGAGATCCTATCTTGGATCTATTTTGTTATTTTAATAAAATCATTTTCTTGTTTTTTTAGTTCAACTTTTTGGGAAACCCCATTTCTTTTAAATCCATGAGTTTTACACATTTGGGTACAAAAAGGAGATTGGAAGGCTAGAAATTTTAAATTTAGTTGATTCCTAGTTGTTAGAAGGTTCCTTGTTAAATTTTTAAGCTTAGATTTTACTTAAATTTAAATTGGGATTTTCACGGATGGAAATTTATTTTCTATCAAAGTGAAAAATTGCCACCCTACACAGGTCGGGCCAACAATCATGTCCACCACCCTTCCTCGGGAGTGGTTCATCGACCACTCTCCTATGTTGGGTGGTGGTGCAAAACACCACTCTGATGGTTCTATTCACCGAAAACAGAACCTTCAAAAAACATTATTTTCACATTTTTCTTCTTGAGTTGATTTTTTAATGGAATATTAATTTTAATGAGGGTTTCATCTCTCATTTTTTGGTAAATTAATAGTGTATCTAGTTTTCTAATTCCAAAACAAACAACAACTCAATCTCTATTCTACCTTTGCAATAAAATGTAAAAAAATGAGTATAACATTACTACAATTCATTCTCTTTCATATATTCCATTTTTTCAACTAAAACAACAATAATTAAACACACTTTCTTTCAATACATCTTTGTTTTTCCAAATATACATGTATATACATTGCAACTTTGAATGCTTACAACTTTTAGGAGAGTTTCATTTCAAGACAAATAAACAACTTAAGTTTTCCTTTCACTATAACATTACAATACAACTATGGGAACTACCAATTTTCCAAATCATTCTTTTACAATGCAAGGACTTCAAATCATTTTCTTTCACTAAGACTAATTCTTTCCAACAAGGTAAGCAACCAAGAGATCTTTCTACATTTACTAACTCATTTCAATCTTGGAATAAATGAAATATTACAACTTTCCTTCAAACATAAAATATTACAAACTTCCACTCAAAGTGGGAATAATAATATGATCAATACAACATAGAGTTTTCAACAAGGCCAAACAAAAGTCTTCTTGCATGTCTTCTCCCAACTTGAAACTTCAATCTTGCATTCTTCAATCTTTCACAACAAGGATCACAATACAAAGGAAGGGGAATAGGCAACACTCTCCACCCAACCTTAATCCAATAAGAGGAGAAGCCATCCCCTTATTGGCCCCCAAGCCCCAACCAAATAACAATGAGGGATCTTGAGCAATATTTGACAACTTTTCACAAGAATGGCTTCCACAAAAAAATACAATCTAAAACATTCAACACATAGAAATGGACATACTCAACAAAATTCACAACTTTCACAAACAACACAATAGGCTTGATATCAAACCAAAAAGAGAAAGGACTATGGAAACCACCTCCTTTTTCCTCCCAAGTGAAGTGGGAGTTTCACCCAAATCCTCCATGTGTAAAATACAACAAAACAACCTTATCTCTTCCTTGCAAGTATGCAATAATATGACCATGTTTTCTTTTCACTCCCCATAGGTGAAACTCCCAATCACACTCCCTCCAAAATGCATGTCTCACATCTCCTTTTCCCTCCCCAATGGTCCCATAAATCCATCTCCACACACCCAACTTAAGGCAACTACCCAACCACACAAAAAAACACATTCACAACACTCATGCAATACTTAACAAGCACAATTATTTTCTTTTCTTTTACATCTACAATATAATAAGAAAAACAAAAAGGTGAGAGATCCTACCTCTCCATCAAGCTTCCAAGAAAACTTCACTCCACAAGTCTTTGACACCTTCAAGCCAAGCACACTCCAAAAGAAACTCCAACAAGCTCCCAATTCCAAAAATGCAAAAGGAAGAAAATGAACAAGTAACCCCAATTCCATCAAATTCCATCAATAAATAGAAATGGAATGTGAGGATGATGAGGTGGCTCCATGTAGGATGCCACTTCATCATTCCTCCATTCCCACACACAAGTCAAAACACCATGCCCAAGACAATAAATGAACATGTAAGACTATGAAAACCCAAACCCAAAAGACACTCAAACTTGCACACCATGCCTACCAAGGACAAATTAATTGTGGTAAGTAGGAAAGTGTAATTATTTTCACTTTTTACACTCCAAAATACATAAATAAGTCTAAATTTAACTCCCCAAACCATAGGTATGGTTGTTGGGTGAATTTAAGAGGCATGGGACAAGTTTAGCTTGTCCCACAAGCCTCCAAAAAGGCCTCCCAAGTCAAAATCTGAATTTTAAAGTTGGGGAAGAGTACATAACACACAAACTAACACAAATCCAACTTACATCCACAAGATTTCAAGGACCACCTACCCTCATAATTATCCAATTGTCACATCCTTATTTTAGTTAACAAATTAAGTTGGATTAGCTAATTAAGACATAATAATAATTGTTAATAAAGTGACAACAATTTCAAAAAATTAAATACATATAACACAAAATAAAGCACACACAAAATTAAAGAAAAGGAAAACATTTCACCCCATGGCCACACATGTGAGGTCACCCCCATGGAAACCTCCTAACTAGGCATGCAAAAACACCACATAAACATAAGACATAGTTGTCAAATTTGGTCATGTTGCACAACACCCAACATCCTTTCATGGTTGGCCCCTATCCCCTTTCAATGTATGTGATAAAATATACCTACAACACAAACAAAATACCTCTCTAGGCCTCATGGCCGCATCAACAACATCGAGAAATAATACATCTACATAGAAATCAATAATCGTCATCCAAAATTAAGTAATTCTATCATCTATCAACATATCAAATAATTTGATCCTAACATCCATGAGATTATAATTCTACTCAAAACATCCAGAGTATAACATGTCAATATAAAATCTAAATAGTGAAAATCAACATATATCGACTTTCTACCAATGTCATCTAGTGTAACATAATCAAAATGTGAGTCATAACATGTCAATAGTCCAAATATCTGCATAGTCTATCATCTACTGATCAATGTATCATAATCAAAATTTCTAAGTAATAGTCCAAAAGTAATATCAACATAATGCAAATAGTGTCGAAGAGGAGTGGGCACTACAATAATGGAATAATATCAAGAGGAGTGGGCACTCTGAGATTGCAAGGAAAAATTACTCAACTTGACTGTATTTCACTTCAAGGCCATGATTTTGTAGAGGAGTGCTTACTTACAAATCTCAAGTAAAGGTGACCATTTCCCACTTGATGAATCATCACAACCCTCTCCATATTGGAAAATTATCGTTACATAAAAATTGTTTAATAGGCGAAGGTAGACATCAAACTTAACCCTTGCGTGAAGATGATATAATGCAAGTGTGCAAGGTGGTATATGCAAAGACTAATGTCACCATTGAAAATGTATAACTAAAATCATGTCTTAATATGTTATCTTTATTCTGGTGCATACGTTGTAGGAAGAATTTTTTTCAAATTTTCACGGCCAAACGAGTTAGTGACTGACCAGTTCCACTAGTAACCATTAAAACCCTGCATTTTTTCCTCCTCATTTACGTCATCCTCAACTAAAAACTTGTTTTACCATGGGTTGAAATTCACACCTAAAATATATCTAAGTTTTAAATGTCGCCCATATATTAATAATATATATATATATATATATTATATATGTTTATTATAAATAATGGTCATATTTTAAATATACCAATGTTCACAAATATATTAATTTCTAATGTCGCCCAACTTTAAAATCGTGAATAATTGTTTTTTTTCAAGTATTTTATTTATTCCTATGTTTCCCAATATTGTTATGTTTTTTTGGTATTTTATATGTATTGTTATGAGTATAATTCCAATACACACGAGGGAGTATGGGAGAACATCACAAAAATAATTGGACTTTACAATTTAAATATATTTGGAGACATCAAAAAGATGTAGTCTAGTTGGTGAGGCTCATGGTGTAAAATTTCTTTCCTAGTTATTCATTAGGGTAAAAATCTTCTAGATATTTGAGAGTGGATTTCAAGTAGATGATGTTAGGATCATTTCCTAGGTGACTTTGACAAATTGAATTACCCCTAGTCATCGACATTTAATTAAAGGAAGGCTTTAATTTGTATCATGGACAGAGATGTTGATATCTATCTAACTCAAGAACCCTAAACAAAATAAATAAATTAGACAACTATCTTTAATAGTAATAAAAATATTTGAAATATTTTTATGATAATTATTAAAAATATATTGGGAAAATATTATTAAAGGTGAAATCATGAACGTGTTACATTTGTGATTACATTCATTTGTATAGTTGTGGCTCAAAACATAACATTGCTTAACTTTTTAGAAGCTTTTAATTATGAATATGGAAAAATTTAATATAAAACTTAAGATTAGTTGATAGTTTGAATTGAATGTTTTCAGGATGATGTTTATATTTAGTAGTATATGATTTAGAGAAAATGGTAACCATTACAAACAATAAACAATAAACAAGAAGGCTGTGAGTTTCAAATACATTTGTATAATTTAGCTAGTATGAAAACTCAGCATGGAATTTTTCCAAGTGTTGTCACCATTATAAAACAGCATAGTAAAAGTGATGGGTACTATAGAGCACTGCAATTAGGAGATTTTACAATGCTTGACTGCTTGATACATTCTAACAGCGGGATTCGACCTTGGGTGAAATGCCCGTAACGATGTATACTGCCATCGGCGCTGCGCAATTTCTGCGTCATATAAAGTGGAGTTTGTCTACTCACTGTATTTTACGGCTAAAATGACCGAGAAATAACGTCTAAATGGTCATCAAATTTAATCTCGTTCCTATCCAATATATATGTATTAATGTAATCATTATTTATTTTAACAAGTCAAACATTCACATATTTACGGGAATTGTATGATTTGAACCGACGTGACATTTCGGATGGTTTTATCAAATAAAATCTCTCAAATGTATGTGTTGATCCAGAGTGGTGAGATTGATTCTTAATTTGCCGTGAAAACTGTATTATGTTTAATAATTCGTGTGTTTTAGTTTTAGTTTTACATATAATCATGTTATTAGATTAAACAAACTTTTTGTTCTCTTAACTAATATATAATGTATATTTAAAAAAACAGTTTCACTATTAATATATAAAACTATTAAATTATTCAACTAATCAAATTGTTGATAAAGTTAAGCTAATTACATGATGTACTTGTCTAGAGGGGCTAACAAAGAGTTTGGCTTTAAAAGTATGAACTGTTATTGGATGTTGAAGATGGGTCATTTGAAGGAAGTGTAGCAACTTAGTGAATTTTTGCTATTAATGCTTGTATTGTGAAGCTTTGTTGTAATTATACAAATAACACTTATAAATTTAATTTCCTTGTAATTTGTAGATTGACAATCCTATTATTGGATGAAATATCTATATATTTTTTTGATCTATTGAAATTTTTATCCAAAAATTGTTCAAACCGTATTCTTGAAATATTCTTCCAAGGAAAAGAGACAAGTACATAGCAAGATAACATATTTCAGATTTCCTTCCCACATAAACTTTCTTAATGATTCAATCAAGCTTAGAGATTAATAAATAGAATCTTCGAACACACATAATCTACTATACGATAAAAGGGGGAATTAAGTTAAACATCTATGCAAAAATCATTTCCTATGCTTTATCAAGACACATGAGACGATCTTCACTTGAATGATTTCTTTTGATGCAAAACAAATGCACTGAGATCAAAGGACAACTCCATTTTATTTTGGATATGATTTCTTTCAAACAGTAGAGACCTTTGATTTTGGGGATCATGACAAGGGGAACATTAAAGACTTGAAATACGGGTGACCACTACATTCAATGTGAATTAATGGAGATATCATTTCTAAAGTCATTTGGAACCTACATAAGGTGGGGTTTGAGCTTCTCGTAGAATTGTTAAATGCTTTTGGAAACAAAATTTCTTCCAAATTTGAAACTTACTAGAGTGAGAAGAATATTTTTAAGGTCTAAACATATCCCTAAGGCCTTTTTCATGAGGGTGTTCCCTACATGACTAAATTATTTAGCAAACGCTTTCTAGGATTCTTAGCCTTCAAAGCCTCTCGATAATCCATTTAACACTAAGGATTTGACCTTGGATCTTGATGTCAATAAGCTCTGGTCCCCCAATTTCTTTAGGAGTACAACAACTATCCCAAGCCACTATGTGAAATAAGTTAATGCTTTCTGAGCTAGCTAAAAGAAACTCCCGCAAAATTTTATCAAGTTTTCCATAGAAATATTTGAATGGTGACCAATAAGATGAGTAATACACGTGGGTAACATAAAGAAACTTTGAACACATATGGATATTCTTTGTTGAGAGATGGGCTTGGTGATCCAAAATGAAATTTAATTTTCCACTCTTTCAACCAAACAAGACCATAGCTCAATAGGGTTATCTTGAAAGGTGAAGGGGATGCAAAGCCACTTGAACTCTACAATATGATGGATCTATTTCCATTTATATTTTTCAATCCAAGATGGAGTAGGGGACATGGATTTTCTATAACACTAGGTTTTTCATGACTATATGGAATATCCAATGACTAAACAAAAATGTTCCGAATTCCATAACATCGGTCATTGTTTTCTCTTCTTGAAGCAAGGTTAAAAAATAATCATCAGAAAGTGGCTATTAGTTAGTTGACCATGGTGGAAAAACATATTGAAAATGTGCACAAATATGGATCAAATCATAGGATTTGCAACATGTGTATGATTAAATTCCATTTAATACTAGATCATAAGCTTTCACAAAATCAATATCAATGAAGACAGCTTTTTTATTAGAGAGTCTAGCCCATTCCATTCCTTCCCATACTACAATAACATTGTCAAGGATATATCTATGTTTAATGAAACTTGTCTATTCACTCTAGGTCCCTAAGTATAAGAACCAAAGATTTGGAAATGACCTTATAAGATACATTGAGAAACGTAATAGGTATCCAAATATTGACTTGTTCTAGATCTATTTTCTTAGGAATGAATTTGATATTTCCATTATTGTTAAGATATTCCAAAGTGTTTGTTTGCAAGGCTTACATGTATACTTTGTAAAGGTCGGGCCAAATGTGTCTTAGAGGATTTGATAAAATTCACAAGGGAATGCATCAATTCCAAGAGATTTTTTGGTGTCCATCTATATTGTGGCTTCCTTGAGATCATTCATAGTAAGGATTTTATCACAGACACTCTTTAAGCTTCTAAAATATTAAATAGGAAAATTCAAGGAATTGAGAAATAACATTATCTATAGCATGTCAGAATATATAGCAATATAACCACCATTATAATGATGGACAAGGGAACCCATAATTTCATTTAATTTATTAATTATATTAGTATAATCCTTACTCACCTTAATCCTACTAGCATCGAGTCTAGAGTAAATGAGAGAAAAGAATTTTTTTACTATACCTAAATTTTAACTAATGCAACCGATCCCATAGTTGAGCACCATGGAATTTGTAAACCTACTTAAGCTAGATATCAATGATGAACTATCCAAATATTAGTACACTCTTTGGAGATTTGGGCGAGGTAATTAGACCCAAATACCCCAGAGAAACATGACCCCTATTTGAGAACTTGACATAAGAACTAGCCGAGAAAAGATAATTTTTTACAATGGATTGATTTGACACTGTCTCTGCTATTATTGTAGTTATGGGACGTGGAACTTAACCAAGACATGTTGCCTGGTTTGTAAAATGTAATGGATAAATGTTTCATGGAATGCCATGATTGGTAGATATTCTCAAAATGGGTTCATTAAAAAGGCCTTAGAAACTCTCAAGTAAATGATAATGATGCATGGACGTGGTAGGATTTACAATCTAAATGATGTGGCTCGCCCTCAAATGTTCCTTGGTGAAAACGCTTTAAAACCGCCTAACTTTTATCACCGAACAATTCCAGGCATGGTTCATCTCTCCTTATCTTTCATAAATTTTGTTCTTTAGTTGTTCATTTGCAATGAAATAATATTTTAAAATGTAGCATTATCCTAGGATTGATAGTTTTAAATAAACTTATTTTTAAAACAATATGACGACATACCGTAACTTCTTGTAATTAAAATATTCCTTAGTAGAAAAGCATGAACTCAAACCATCATTTTGATTGATTTAGTCGACTTCATGACCAAACTAGATTGCTAAAGTACCCATTTTTAATAACAGATTGAGCTTGAGTTCCTATAAAAAAATTTGGCCGCTCCTTGTTAAAATAGATAAATCAAGATTTTGGGAGGCTTAAAACAATCTTCGTAAATCCAGAAAATAGATGTTAAGCTCCTTCAGTGCTCCTTGTTATATGAGGAGTCCCTTCAAAACTTATATCAACCTTGATTGATTGGTTGTCCTCTTTTGACGCTCCTCCAGGAGCCTGTTACCTCATGTTGCACTTTTAGAAAGTTGTTAAAATTGAAAAGTTGGATTTCATATCAGCTCTCCATTTAAACCCTGAGCAACGAAATGCTTTCCCGCCTTCGCAAACCTCTAGTATTTTACTAGAAAATTGTTTGGAACCATTAGTTTGGGGGAAAATTTCTTATTGATAGTTTAAGCAAGGGCATTTTGTAGGCCTCCTGGTCACAGTTTGACTAGGTCAAACTAGACCAATTATGACCGTGACTCATGAAAACCTATCGCCGTTTGAAACTAGTTTTTCATTCCTCTATCCCATCGACTCTAGTGAATTCCCCATAGATAGGGAACTTGTAGGAAATTTCTTGTTGCGCATTCATCCATTGAACATTAGTTTTGGACGTGGTTTTTTGAGCCCTCGAGCTAACTTTTGATCATTTGCAACTAGGCCAATTACGACCGATGGCCTCGGAAAACTGGCCACCAATTGTAAACCACTAGCCAATTATGAATTCCATCAGTTCTATGAACTCTTGGTATATAGGTGGACATGTAGGAATTCTCCCATCGTGAATTTTGCTTATCGAAAGACATTTTTTTAATGCACTTTCTTAGCCTCCGAGCGTAAATTGAACATTTTTGCAACTAACAAGGAAAATGTAAAACAAAGTTGTAGGACCCTAGTCAAGTTAGCAAACCATCGTGGAAACTTATTAACACTTGTAAATAAATGTTTGAAACTCTATCATGTGACTTGTTGTGTGAAACTGAACTTTGGAAAAAAGTGTTTCTCTCTTTCCTATCTCTTTCTCTCTCCTTGGTTAAAAATGAAGTAAAATGAAATGAAATGAATACATGTCTCTAACCCTCTCCTTTCGAATGAAAATTATTATTATTATGTAAATGGAAACTAAAAAATGTTAATTATGCTAGATCTAGGTGGATGTCATGCCAACGATTTATCGTTGATTTCATGCTCACATGGTTTTACAAGATGCAAGAAAGATGGTGAAAAGGCATGGTGTAATTCATTGTTTATTATTGTAATCTATATAGGTCATTGTAGAATGTATATATGTATAATGTATTTCCATGTTACATAAAATTTTATATTTGAAATTTGGTAATACAGTATGAGATGTTAGTTTTAGGGATACCTTGAGAAATGTGCATTTAATCATAGGTGCAATTTTAATTCATATTTACGTATGGTAAAAAGGTTTGATATATATATGCTAAATAAATTTTAATTTAATATCTTGTAGGTGCGTTTCCAGTGTGCAATAGATGATTAAATAATTGGTGTGTTGCATTCTTTACCTTGAAAATGTAATAAAGAAATCTAACCACAACAAACAACCTTAGTCTAAAACTAGTGTTTATCTCCCCTTCTCGCGTGATCTTTCTTAGCATAGAAGAAATTGTAACCGTAGAATGAACTTAAACTTTCTACTCAATGGCACCTCCTATTTTAGGTAAATAATATCCCTAGTGTGTGTTTAACGACATTGTCGTAAACCTAATGGTTAGGAATGACATGGTCAAACTATTTCTGGTGTAAGCAGAACTAACACTTAGGATCCTAGTGGACTACCATGTTTTATGAAGTTAGATCTAGAAATTAACTTCATGATCGAATGAATTCCTTGTGGGATCTAGACAACACAAATGGAGCTAGTGAAATAGTTGTGTTATGACTTAAACTCTTGTTAATGATCTCTTTAGTTCCTTGTAGATAAATGTGTTACCTTGGTTACTAACAACATAACACCTTGGTCTTTCATGAAGGTTGTTTAGCATAAATATGTCCTCTCACCTTAAACTCATATATAGTTGGGGTGTAGATCCTTAGGTGTAATTGGAATTAAACCAAACCTTGGTTGATTAAGGGGTTAACTTGTGGGTGGAAATTGTACATAACTCTTAGCAAAATGCAATTGTATTTAAAATATGTTGACTTAAGAGAAGTGTAGAAACTAGAAATTTGGTCTCGTAACCCCATGTGCCTAGTTGACCTTTGAACCCTAGTGAGAGGCCCAAAACCAAACAAAGGTAGTAGGTGACACTCTTATGATTGATCTCGTGGTGGGATTTAAATGACACAAGTGGATGTCTTGGTTGTAGCATGTGTTTAACATTGTTGTGTATAAGAGAAAAGAAATGGGATGTCTCGTGCTAGGTTACACTCCTTGTAGTATAAAAATCAATTAGTGAAAAGTATGTGTTATTTTGTTTACAATTGTTATAAAACAATGTTAATAATGAGACCATAGTGCGATGTAAGAGTAAAGCATATAAGAGTATGGCGAGGTTTGAGGTTAGGAATAATGTCACTCTTGGAGTCCTTATAACTCAATTAAACATTTTCATGTGTTAGAAAGAATATGAATTTCCCTTGGTGAGATCAAACTTTGAGAAAACAAAATATATATATAAATCTAAATAAAATTTCTTGATGTGGAAATGTTGAATGGATTCAACAAGTTATTGAACTATATTAACTATGGTAGTGAAATAAATATACCGTGATCGAAGAATGTTTATGGGAAAAAGTATCTTGAATCTAAATCTCCCTTAAATCCTAAGATTTCTTTCTTGATATCATGTTAGATTCACTTATGTAGTAAGGGTAAAATTTAAACATGAATAAACATTGAGAAGCATAAGCTTAACATAAGAACGAGAGAATTAGGATCTTTGTATGCAAATTGAAATATGGCAAATAATTATGTAAATTATGGAGATTGTCGTTAGAGATAAATAGATAACTTAAATGATCGAACCGTAAGTGGAATGTGAAATGAATTATGAACTGTAGGTGAAAAAAAAGATTAAATTATCCTTGTATAATAATGTTCTTGGGATGTTAATCGTAAATTAAGATGTAATCATGGTAATAATGTGTTGTGGATTTGTCAACGCTTTCGCTCCTTTCTTTTGGTTGGGTCGTTTCAAAGCATTCTTTCAGTGGGAAAAATGTGGCATCAACATGTATATGGTGTTGTCACACGTCTATGTGAGTCAATGACTTATGTAAGTGTCGTATGCGTTGTTGAGTTTCTCTACTTGGAGCCCTTATGGTGTTGTGTAGTGAGCAATGTAAGTCAAAAAAATATTATGATATTTTTTACTATTGTATTTGTGTGTGTAAAATGTGGGCGTGACAACAAGATTGGGACAAATGCATATAAGTTAGAGTTTCTTGATAGATTGGACATCCTGTCACAAATCTTCAATGTTTCGAATTATATGAAATCCATGAATGGGACACTTGTGTACTTAGAGCTAAAGGACAATGCATAGAAGAGTTAGATTAAGATGTGCTAGAAGATTAAGAAACTTTAGATTGGATGAGGCAGCTACCAAAGAAAAGGGATGAAGAAATCGAGTCCATACTAGACTCAAGGGTGGTTAGGAAGATGCATAGAAAAAATATAGAGAATATTTAGTAAAATGGGAGAAACATGCAAAATAAGATGCGACATGGGTAAGTGTGAAGGAGCTTGGTCATCTAGACCATACTTTGGAGCCCAACTCGTGATATGGAGCTCACTTTTGTTTTACTCTGGGTGTTTTATGCAAGAGCAAAGTGTAGAAGAAATAGGTAACTCTATATATTTTAGGAAATTTTGGTGAAGTACGGTGGCATGCGCGAGAATTGAAATAGATTAGCTAAAAAGATAGGGTGCAAAAGCAAGTACACTTTGAAATATGAAAAATGTGTGAAGAGGGAAGGAATTCACAAAAATTGATAGATTATAGAGGGGAGAGAGGTTGGAGCCAAGCATATCATTTTGGAATTGACCCAATAGGGTGTGCGTGTAAATCTTTCAAGAGGGAAAATAAAATGAGTGCGAAGAAAATACTTTATGGTAGAAAATGACAAAGTGGTACGTATACGAAGGGTGGAAGTTCATTTGTGACGTGGAGTTCCACATGGACTTCGTTAACTACCAAGCCAAAAGTAGTTGGTTTTCATTAATTCACAGGAGTTTGAATTTACATTTGAGGAGGATTATGAGAGGATTCTAGAAGGAATTTCACAATCTTTATGGTTAGGAAAGATCGCTTCTAAATACCTGCCTGAAATCTTTTTTTAAGGAGGAGAAAAAAATGGAAACTTCTAGGAGTCATCACCCCTATAGCGGTATAGACTGAAAATCCCATTGAGGATTGATTAATGTAGATCCCGTATGGTTTTCTAAGAATAGAGTTCAAGTTCGAAAGTGAATTTTTTTGTTGTTTTTACTCTACAAATGTTCTAGGGCCCTTTTGATCTACCCAGATGTCATCACACATCTTTGGCTTAATAAAACCAATAAAAGAACCTTGTATATAAGGCGTGACTTTTTAAAGCTAAAGCTCAATTTCATAAAACTATTTCCCCCTTTTCCAACACTTTTAACACTTGGCAGTCCATTTGAGTGCAACGCAACATACAAAATGCACACGTCATTTACCATCTCATGCAGATTGATCGACATGTGATGTGGATCTACTGGTGTGTTTTGCTGCATCCAGGAGGAAATCATTCTCAACAAAATTTGAGCCATCCCGACACAACGGAAGGTTTTTTGATGGCTTGGATGGGACATTTTAGAAAGGACTGTATCATTAGAGTGGGGGTGACTATGTTTGGGATCTTGTCAAGTGGGAGTCACTGGAAACTGCAATTTTTCCGAGTGAATGGTCTCATATAAATGGTTGCAATTGGTCTGGAGCTTCCACAATTCTCTCTGCAGCGAACCCTGTGATTGTTTATATAGCATGTAATAACTCCTCTTAAGTAAGTCCAGAACATGGCTATTCTTAAAATTTCGTCTGATTGCAACTTAATGGGTGAAGATCCTTCATAATCTAATATTAGTTCTTAAAAATAGATTTACTGTGAGATAATATTTGAAGGATCATTATTTTTAGTATCAATATAAGGATGCATTGGAAATGGAGACTTGTTATTAGTAATAAGGATGACTACCATCATAAGGGAAAATGCAGCATCCTCCATGATTTCATAACTCCATGCTTTTTTAGCAGCATTCATTTTGAACAGAACATTTTCTTACCAGTGTTTGCTCTCTGCGGAATAAGAGATCTGCGAAATTTTGGTAAAAGGGATGGGTACTATAGAGTACCGCAATACACCACGCACTTCTTGCGCATAGCAACTGCTAGGTTTTCTCTATTTGTATATTTTTATTTAACAAGTCTATTATTTCTTTCCCCTAATTAGAGGATGCGTATCCAATATAAATATGTATAATAATAATTATTATTGCTTTAACAAAAGCTACACATATGTACATATTGACCGCAGCTGCAT
>CM031236.1:689283050-689354020 GCA_018340775.1 Taxus wallichiana var. yunnanensis | reverse complement strand
GGTATATGATCAAAATCAATCAACTCTTGTATACATCCTCACTCTCTTCAAAGATGTGCAGGGTGGTATATATCAAAATAAATAACTATAGAAATCGGAGGTACATACAGCCTATCGATATCACCCCGTTGGATATCCTCCATATCTGTCTCACCTATCTCCTCCTCCTCCTCCTCAGCTCCTGTACGGAAGCCTTCTAACATCTCACCACCCATTATGGGTCGTGGTTGGGTCCCTACTGGTACTTGCACCTAGAATCGGCCTCCGTGAACAAGTGGCCTCACCCTAACCTGTCTCAGGGCTCGCTGGCCACCTATGCTCTCCACACTGTGAGTGCACAACTTGTCCTCTCACTTGAGGCCTTTTGTGCCTAGTACTCTCCATAGGATAGGAAATTTATCCCTACCACCATCAAAATATCCTGATAATACCTAGCCTCACCTAGGGCATCTCGTAATTTGGCTACGGGTACTATCTATGGTGGCCCCATTGGCCTCGACCTGTCCCATGTGCATATACCTGTCCTAAGGGACCCTATCCCATTCCTACCTATATTTGGGTCTCAATAGTCATAATTTGTGCTCGTGTAGTGGCCAAATAGCCCTAAAAACTTGTAACTAGCACTTGTAGGGTGGCCACTTGTATCCCATCACCATTACCACCCTTTACGGTGCTTGTCCTATGTTATCTAGTCCTATAAATTGCCCCCGTGCTCGTAAAGTGGCCACATGTGCCTCTACACCTGTCAACTACCCCTGCACCATCCCTAGCTTTATAATCAATGTAGCTACCCGCCCTATGGGCATCCCTCTAAATAGTGATGATGGCTAAATTTTCCCACCACGGCTTCGATCGTACTTGCTCGTAGGTGTGCATCCCATCAATGTCTATATCCACAATCACCCCGACATCATCTGATCCTCCTGGTCTCTCACCTACTCCTCCTACCCTATAGGCACTATTGGTTGGGGCAAAGGAAATGACCTCTCCACATCATCCCTCTTGTACTATGGGAAGGGTGGAGGTATATCTTGCGGCAACCCAAATTTTTGTCTAACCCTATCTATGGGTATCATCTTGTGCTCTCGGCATGTTACCCCTCTATCCATCTGAGTAGATGCAATCCATCTAGCTCACATCCATCTACCCAAATGATGGATAACCCACATAGGGCCTCCAAATGATGTCTACAACGTACAACCCCTCTAGTAACCACCTGTAGTAGGTGAGATCATGTGTCACCCTGCCCGCTCAACACTCTCCAATAACTAATACCCATCACCTATATCCCACCTAAAAAAACTTGTCTCAAATACATCAGCTGGGCCATACCAACTAGGCGCACACACAATGTTCTCGGATGCCCAATAATGTAATAGGAAAGTGCAACACAAGTTGGACCTCTGAATCTACCCATATGCCCATAAATCCCTGTATAGCTACACTAGGAATGCTAGCGCCCATGCAAAATGGGTCTGGTCTATCACCATATCATGTAGTACCCCCATCAATGATCATGGGAATCTCCCACCCTCTGCATCTGGTAGTGCAAAGCAATAGATTACCTCCATCAATAATACAACTAGCCTAGTCTCCTCTTGGACAAGCCAAGTACATCTCTCCATATCTCATGCTGGCACTATGAAATCTCATCTCTGCCAACCCTCACCAAATTATGTCAACATCAACTCCTCAGATGCCTCTAAAGAGATGGAATATATCTACACCCCCACTATCGATAACCATAGGATCCTGTACACATCCTCCGGGTGATCGTGTGATCTCACTCATCGGTAGATTGAATGTGTTTGTCACCAAATCCCATCTATCAATGAGAGGGACCATCAAACTAGGCTATCAGACTACATGTCGGTGGTGTCGGCCCTAATCAATCCAAACTCTATAACATGCCGCAAATCCTCGGATGTCACACCTCTCGAACCATCACGGCGCGGGGTGGCACCCTATCTCACATCCATAGCTGGTCTCTCGCCTACATCCAACAAAACATCACATTAATACACCTTGATCATACCCACAATCACTCTTGACACTTCACCTACACCTATTACCCTCCCTCCTTTTCCCCTCGCAACTTACCCTCTTATCACATCTTCTATCTACCCACCCCAACCCTAACCCACTATCGATCATACCATACTTCTTTCAACCTCTTACCCATGCTCTATTTTTCATCAACAACATCTTCTTTTCCCACTATCTATCCCACCCAACCACCCCAGGATCTTTTGGCCCCTTTTTCTCCACATGATGACTAATCCGTTACTTCTAACCAACCACGGTCTATCCCAAACCAATATCACCACCTTAGCTATTCAGCCACCCCTTGACCAATCGACATGGTCACCCTATCAATGCCGGGTCACCGTCCCGAGAACTCGATACCCAAACCCCCTTTTCCCAAAACACTCCCTTCTTCTCACCCATTCCTACCTAACTCTACCCTCAACTCCTCCCCACCCCTTGTACACCTAACCACACCTCTCCCCATTCCTATTTTACCCAATTTTCCTTCCCAAATTCAAATCCCCTTTTCCCCCAAAATCTTGTATTCCTTCCCTAACCTATATACCCAATCTACCTCCCAAACCAATGCAAGATATTAAATCTTACCTCATCACACTACCGTCTCCATGGTGGTATTCGGAGCCATTACACTTGTGGTCCACCAGATCCTTCTCCCCGCCTCTGTCATGTCCAATCACCAAATCCAATCCTCTTGACCTCCACCCAATCACAATCAATCCCCTTATGCTCATGAACCCATCTACCTGGCTCCTCTAACCAACCAGATCCCTCCACCTCACAGGATATTGTCCCTCATCTTTTCTCCCGACAAAGCACAACTCGTTCAACGCTCTGTCATTTTCACAAAATCCAAAACATATAAATGAATCCATATTATATAGATTTTTCTTTTTATATACCCACGTCAACCTGACTAACATCGGTTATACCTAAACCAACATCGGTCCTATGCCCTAGCTCACCATGGTTGGTTATACCGAGACCAACATCGGTCATCTGGCCCTAATAAACAATGATTGGCTTACCTAGACTATCACTAGTTATGTATGACCGACATCGGTTACCTATCATATTCTTGCCCACTCCCCATTGTTGGCCCCACTTAACCAACCCAACCACCATTTGACCTTACCCACCCTTATTGCAACCAACCTCCATGCCTACCTTACCTATACTTGTCCTTAATTACATTTTGGGACTTGTTATTTTACCCATACCTCATCCCTACCTATGCCATGACCTAGCTACTTGGACCAGAACATTATTAGTGACATGTGAACTTATGTGCTTGTTATACCTTACAACATTGTTACCCATGTTGTTTGACCTAATGACCTTACCTTACCTCTTATCATGACCATTTATCCTGATAAAACCTTTGGTGTACCGGAACATACCTAAATGTTCCTAAACCTAACTGACCGACGTGCTTCCACACCATATCCTATACCTTGGATACCGGAATCACCTCAACCTTGTTTGGATAAACCTATCGACCTTAGACAATGTAGAGTTTGCATGCTCTTCAACCTAGTACCGTGTTGCAATTTATACATGTGTGTGCATTTGACTATTACTACCTTTGACCCTGACCAATACGGATCACTGATTAGACCTTTATCCCCTTACCCTTATTGTCCACCTTCCTCTTCATCACATTCATTTTTATCAAACTACTCACCGATTTTTTCTTCTGCCACATCAACTCCTAGTTTGAGGGGATCACCTTCACCCATACATGGGAAACCACATCTTATTTTTTTCATCGTCGCTTACCAATACAAGCTATGTAACAAAAAGGGGCAAAATGTAGACACCAAAATTGGGTCACATGCTCCTTGACCCCTCATTAAATAATCAACTTGAACACACTCACCTAACCATGGCCCCTTACACCCCACACTAATATTAATTTAATTAATTAAATTAAATTAATCCATGTCCTCACAATATTTATTATTTAATTATCCTAATTAAGATAATTCCCACCCCACCACCTCACCTAGCCACCTCACCCTAAGTCTATTCTTAGTATGTTTCGATAACTAATTAAGACCTAACTAAACCCTAAAAATCAAAGCCTACATCCCCTCTAACCACATTCCCACATAAGAAAAGGTAACTCCCACTCTTTCCCGGATGAATAGAGAGATCTGGTGGAAATCATTGCCATGATCTCCTATTTTTAGTAAACCTAGGGAATCTCACCCTAACGATCTTTGGTCACCCCCCTGAATCGATGTCGTTCAACCCGAACCATCATCGGTACCTTTTTTCCCTTTGGTAACCTTATTTCAAGGTTTACACATTTTCTCGAGAGCAAGGAAGGAGATGAGAGATGCATGCAAGAAAACAATCATCCTTTTACACATCCAAACATTGAGCCATCACTAAGATCAATCGGAGAGACATTGCATTCATGAGAACACTACGAGAAAGCACCACTACAGGACCATACATGTATTCTCTTATCAACCACCTCGACCAATCAGCCATCAAATCCTTAACACAAGTAAGTATGGCCCTAAGAAGTATGGTTTATTTCGAGTTAGTAATCTTTATTCTTTGCATGCTTATTGCTTCATCACCCACTTTCTTGTAAACCCAAATATCCCTTCACCCATATCACCAAATCACCCATTCTCACATGTTGTATACTTCTAAGCATACCTAAGATCTCTACAGACCTCCCCATTCACTCTCCCAAACCTTACTTTACCCCGATTACCTTTTCCATTTAATCTATTTTGAGTTTCTTTTACCTTGACCATACCGACACCGATTATCCACAACCATCGTCATCGGTTCTACCTAAACCGGCATTGGTCACATTTAACCAATGTCGGTCTCTTTGTTTTACATCTTGACCAAGAACAGACCCAAAATCACCCTACCAATAGACCTAAATAACCCATAATCGACCTTGACCGACTCCCCAGAAGACTTGACTGAGACACCTTACCTCCGAGATCCAACTATAGCCTATCTTGTTGTGATTGGATTTGCTTATTATATTTGAATGAGATACCTAAATCATATCAAATACAGTAGGACCTTGTTTATTTCTCACATTAACTTGTTTTAAATAGTGGATTGACAACCGTCTAGGAAGTATCACACTTCTCGGAACTAGCATACGCTAGGAAGTCCACTATCATATATCATTTAACTATCTTTTTGTGGTCTTGTTTTCTATTACAGGTAGTTCCTCCTAGCCAAAATGAAGCTCTCACATTCAGCTATGGATCAAGAAGTTAGAATGCACGCAACAACCATCAACTAACCAACATTTAATAGGTATTCCTCCTTAGCCCTTACCCTTATCTGTTTCATCATTTTAAAAAGGTAAAGAAAATGGTGAAACAATTTGAGGAACTTGCAAAGAAGCTAGGGTTTTCAAGTACATGTGAAAAATTTAATGTTACATGTGGATTTAAACATGCAAAAGTGTGATATAGTCAATAACAAAGAAACCTATAAAAATCAAACTCGAAAAGATAAAGGTACAAGAAATAGGAAAGGGGTGGTTTATGGGATCTAGTACTTGACCTTTTTATGGTCTAACACATACATTATGTTTGTGAAGAATAGTTTATTTGGGTTCACTAAAAATCCTTCACATCTCCTAACTTTGGTGGTGGTACAGTCAAAAACTAATCTAAGACTAGCTTATTCATTCTTCTAGTCCCCCTTGTGATTTCAATTGATTTATCAGTTTGGCATGCTTGAAAATAGCCAAGTTTTCATTACAACTCTATAATGATTGTACTATTCCATAGCCTATAATATATATATAGTAATCCATCCTAATTATATGAAGTGAATTAAACATATTAAATTAATTTAGGGTTGATACATTTTGGTGAGCCCGTCCATTTTTAAATGATTTATCTAATTTAGGGTTTAACTTGTATATTTCATAGTTAGGCTTTGTGATATACAATCCCCATGTAATTTATGGGTTCTTATTGAAATTATATATGGCTTGTTATAATGCTTTTCAAAACCACGAGGTTTATTACCCCTTTAATCGTGGTTCATGACACTTGTAGGTTAAAAAAAAGGATCCATCCATATCATATCCTAATGTGTTTGTTTTAACTTATGATGTGGATTATGGTTATGATAATGTATCTTAATCTTCTTTATCTAATATGGATTATGGGTATGAAAAATCATCATATGATCCTCATTCTAGGCTAAAAAATCCACTTGAATTTTCCACTCCTAGTTCCCTCACCCATTTTAACAGTACCACATGAGCCCATTTTTTATCATTCCTATCATGTTGTCCCACCTCCACCATATTATAATAACATGTTCAAACATATTTTTATGACATTAGCTCTTATTATTCTTCTAGTGACAATGAATGTCTTAGTTTGGATGAAGCTCCAAGATTTTGGATTTAAACTAAGCTTCCAACTTTTCCTAATCCTTCACTCTCTTTTGATATAAAATCCACTAAGGATCTAGATGACTCAATTTTAGATGATGATGAGTTTATATGGAAATTCCCCATACGATTGCCTCAATATACTATTTCTACCTTCTTTCCTACTACTAATATAGTTGGTGATAGTAATGATGATCATTCTTCTACTTTTATAGATAGTGATGTTGATATTCCATGTGAAAGTGAATTTCCTATTTTAGATGATTTTCCTATTTTTCTGATGCTCATGATGAATTTCTTATGTTAAAATTTTATTTCTCATGATGATCTTATTACTCTTAACAATGATATTTCTCGTAATGTATTTGTTATTCCTAGTCATGTTTTTATTTATAATAATGTTGATACCCATAATGGTGTTACCCCGCATTATGATGTTCCTATGTGTACTTTTGAAAGTATAATGTTATTACATGTGTCTCTACTCTTTCTCATACATGTACAAATGATGTTATTACTAGTGATGCTTCTCTTTCTCCTATACAAGTAGCTAATGCCAATGAAAATATACCATCTACAGTATCAATGATAGTACTCATGAATCTCCAACATGCATTTATTCTAGTTTCATTACTTATTTTTAACTTTTTGATGATCCCTTAGATGCAATTAGTGATAAGGTTCCCCTATACCATGTCACCCAAAGAAAACCTCTAGTTATTAATGTGCCTAAACATGATGACATCACCTCTAGACAAAATAATTATACCTTGTCTACTATAAATGGTGAATATCAGACCTTGAATGAGCCTCTTAGTGTTTATGCAATACCTCCTCAAGAGGTCCCCTTTCTTATACATGTGGTTGATGGCTTGTAATACATAGTTCATACTTTAATCTTGAAAGTAAGGCCTATTATGCTACAATTGATTAAAACATTATATATGGCAACCCTATTCGATGTAAAATATTCCAATCAACCTTCCCTCATAATTTTACCATGCCTAAGTTCAGATTATTGGGAATTCTAATCCTTATCTAAATCTCAAGTACCATAGGTCTACAATTTCTTCTTATAATAATGATAGGATACTTCTAAAATCCTTTCCAAAATTCTAACTAGTAATGTAATGTCTTGGTTTACTCACCTCACTAAATAGATATACATTAGCACATTATTAGAACTTAAGTAATATTTCCTCAATTGATTTATTGATTACAAGGATCCTAAAGTTACATATGATTTGTTAGCCTCTTTACATCAAGGAAAAACTAGTCCCGTTAGTGATTATATACTAGATTTCAAATCTAGTATGCAACAATTAATATATAATCTTATTGATTTAGAAGTGTAATACATCTTTTCCGAGGCCTCATATTCCCATTTAAGGAAGATGTTTCTTTATGAAACATATGATTCATTCAATTATATTTTTTTACATGTTATTGACCTCGAGAGTGATCTATTTCCCATACATACTACTACATATTCTTGTGATGTTATTCCTAGTAAATCCACACACTACATGTCCACCACTCCACATGATCTACCTACTTCTTTAGATGAGGTTAAAGTGTTTCACCATGGAAGTACTTATTACCATGTTACACCTAAAACCATGGTTACTATGAAGTCTCTACCACCTCCTAACCACAAATAAAAACATTTTTACAATACCATTGATCATCCACATAATATTATTCTCACCTTTTTTTATAAAAAATTGATTTGGTTACCCTCTAGCACACATCATTATTTCCATCACTTGGAATGTGTAAAAGTTCAAAATTTTGTAATTTCCATCATAGTAATGGACACTATGATAGTGATTGTTATGAGATAGATCAAAAGCTTAAGATGATTTAAGACAAAGTAATTATATCATATGATACACATTATGCACATAGATGTCCTTCCCTCCTCCACGACATCATCCTCTGAGAGGCTGTGATATTAGATGATGTGCCTTCCATGAGCTAGCTGATATTACAGCCTCTTAAGAAAGTTTCCCCTTTAAAGGAGGTTGTTAGTACATAACAAAAATAAAAATTCTAAATGTAAATGGGTTATAAAGGAATAATGATTTTTCATGCAATATACTCAGGTCAATCACATATTTTCTATGGTCATGACACAACCATTACCTATTCAACATTCGAGTACCTCACAACAATCCCCGACTATACATCTTGGAAATATAGAGTGATTTCAAATCCTTTATTCGGCTAGACTACCATAATTTCTTAACTTTACCTTCATCATGTGCAATATTTCTACTCTCTACACATGTTGAATCTTCTTGAATTCCCAATGGAATATGAGTATAAAATTTCTATCTTAATAACATGTTTCCTTGCCACTTTCTTTGTTCCCACATATTTTCATGAGGGACTCTTCTCACCGAAAGAGTTTCATGAGAATCAAATTGGAAATGATGCACCACAAATTATTTACACTCAAATGGAATCATGATAGCTCCAATGTAATCACAAGGATCGATCAACAATGGAAGAAATTTCTCAATAGAAACAAATCTTGCACATAGAGGAAAGACAATGGAGTGTCTTGGCATACTCATAAATCAGAATAAAAGGGTACATATAGGGTGTTGAGTAACCCTAGTGCATGACACATAAGAAAACCCTAAACCTAACCCATGTGAGATGACCCTCCATATGTGAGTGGAGGACACATAGGATCCCACACACTAACACCCCCTTCATCAAAGTTGGGGTAGCAGCTATGATGAGTCAGATAAAACAAGAAGACACTCCTAAATAACTAAGAAAGATGTGTCAATGGGGCTCGACAACTAAAGGCCTGATAAGGTGCCTATATATAAACAACATCTTCCTAGAAGAAGAAGAAGAAGAAGAGAAGGAATATATAGCCTAAAGAATATGAGCAGTTACATAAGACCTCACCCCAAGAAGAGAACACAAGTGAAGAAAATTCACCTTAGTGAAGGGCTTGGTAAATATATCTACAATTTGATCAGTTGTCTGAATGTACTGAATGTCAATAATACCATCATGAATAAGCTCTCATATGAAGTGCATATGGATCTCAATGTGCTTCATCCACTGATGCTGAACTGGATTTTTTCAAATTGAGATAGTTCTCGTGTTATCACAATAGATAATGGTAGGTCACCGAAAGTGGATGCCAAACTCTATCAAAATACCCTATAGCCAAACAACTTCTATGGCAGCGTTAACTACTTTGTATTTTGCCTCTATAGAAGATATCACAATTGTATTCTACTTCTTTCTAGACCAACTAACAGGACCCAAACCAAGAGAGAAATTATAGCTAGAGGTAGATTTTCGATGATCTAAGTCATCAGCCCAATCAAAATCTGTGAACCCAATCAATTCAATATCCACCCCTCCATAATAGTGAATGCCATCAGTATAGGTGCCACAAACATAATGAAGGATCCACTTAGCTACTTTCCAATGTAGCTCATGTGGCTCCTACATGAATCTGACATGATCCCAAAAACAATAAATAAATCCAATCAAGTGTGATTCAAGTAAATCAATATCCCCACCAACTATCGATAAAGGGTACCATCAACCAAGGGAGTAGATCAATCAGAAACCAACTTAACCCCAAAAAGAAAAGGAGTAGGAGAAGACTTGTAATCAGACATCTGAAAATGAGAAAGAAATTCAAGAGAATACTTAGGTTGTGAAATCACAATTCTTGAGTCAGATTGTGAAATCTGGATCCCAAGAAAGTAATGAAGAAGACCTAAGTCAGTCATGGAAAACTTGTTGGCCAAGGCGATCTTCACATAATCAATGATAGAGGAAGAGCTTCATGTGATCAACAAGTCATCAACATAGAGAACAAGGATGAGTATGGAGTCATCTTGTCATAGAATATAAACATTTGGATCAGAGTGACACCTAGTAAACCCTAATGTAAGTAAAAAGGAGTCCATCTTGGCATACCAAGCCCGAGGGGCTTGTTTAAGGCCATAAAGAGACTTCTTTAACTTACAAATGAGGGAGGGATCATGGACATAACCCGAAGGTTGTTCCATGTAGATCTCTTCCTCTAGGTCACCATGAAGGAAGGCACTCTTAACATCCATTTGATGGACTTTCCATTTGTTTTCTGCGGAAATGGAAAGGGTCAATCGAATAGAAGTCATCTTTGCAATCGGAGCAAAGGTTTCAGTATAATCAACCCCAACTATCTAGGAGAAACCCTTAGCTAATAATCTTTAAAAATTTTGACATCTCCATCTACTCCATACTTTGTTTGGAACACCCACTTACACCAAATATTTTTCTTCCTTTCGAAGAGGGGTGAGATCCCAAGTATCGCTCTTCATGAGAGAGGAATACTCCTCATCCATGGTAGAATCCCACTCAGGAATACCAAAAGCCTCCCAAAAAGACTATGGATCAGAAGCAGAGGTGAAGAAAGAGTGGGGTCCAATGAAATATGAGTGAGTACATCTCATATCCAAAGTATCTCCAACTAAATCTCCAACACTTTGCAAAGTTTTCCTATCCCAAAGAGGACCAGGAGGATCAGCTCAGAGTCAGAAGATTCTTCACTTGAGTGAGAAGGGACATAGTCCTCATCATCACTACTATCAAAATCAAAAGACTCAAAGGTCTAATGGTTGGGAGGATCAGGAAGAGGAGCACACTGCTCAACAACATCATCATCTGATGAGTCAAAATCTGAATCAAGCAAGTTGAAGAACCTCAATAGGTAGAGAAGTAGAAGTTGAAGAAGACTCATCAAACTTAACACTTCTCTCAATATAAAGCTCATGAGAAGTAGGATTAAAAATTGATATCCCTTCATGTCATCAAGATACCCTATAAAGATACAAGGTTTGGATTATGGTTCCAATGCCTTGCATTTCTTCTTGGGAATCTGAGCCATAACCTTGGATCTAAAGACTCAAAAGTGCTCAACATCAGGATTGCATGCATCCAAACCAGGCTTTGAAGGGTTTCATCCCTCTTACTACCTTGTGTGGAACATGGTTCTAAATGTAATTAGCACAATTCACTACTTCAGCCCAATACTACGGAGGAAGAGACTTCGAGTGAATCATACAAGTGGCCATCTCCTTAAGAGTATGGTTCTTTCTTTCTGCTACTCCATTATGCAAAGGGCTATAAGAAATCTGTATGATGCAAGGAGATCCCTTTAGAAGTATAGAAATCCATGAACCTATTGTTTACATATTCACCTCCATTTTTAGTTCAAAGAACCTTGATAGACCGTTCCGCCTATTTCTCAACAAGAGCCTTAAAGTCTTAAAATGTTCAAAGACTTCAGACTTAAGCTTAAGAAAATATACCCAAGTATATCGAATAGTCATCAATGAAGGTGAGCACATAAAGAGCTCTAGTAAATGAAGGAGATGGAAATGGACCAGAAATATCACTTGTGAACAAGATCCAAGGGATGAGTAGCTCTCCAGATTTTCCTTTGTCAAATTTCTTTTCAGGATGCTTTCCAAGGGTATAACCCTCACAAATACCCTTAGAAAACTTGATGTGGGGTAACCCATTGACCATTTCATTTTGGCTCAATTGTTCAAGGTAGCGATAATTTAGATGTCTGAAACTCATGCCATAGCTTACTAACCTCATTTACATGAGTGAGCAAGGCAATGGGCATAAAATTAGAAGTAAAGTGGGAAAAGGTATACAATTGTGAATGGTGATCTGCCTTTCCCTCAACCATTGTAGTGTCATCATTAAGCTCATGAATAATCACCGAGTTAGGACCAAATTCCACTCGCATTCCTTCACCAAGGTGAGTAATTTGGTAAAATGATAGGAGATTGGTAGAGAGATCAAGAAACTCAACACTTGGTTGAATGTTCCCCATCCATCTCTTTCCGATCCATTACTGAAATCGACAATGACATTGTCGTGTCATTACCCATCGTGATTTGGGACATACCACAAGGCTCAATGTTGGAGAACTCAACATGTGAAGAATCCATGTGGTGTGAGGCACCAAAATCTATAATCCATGTCGATGAAGGAGAAACTTTGGCTACAAGGGCCTTTCCTTTCTTCTTATCAGATTTAGACCCTTTTGTAGTAGAAGACTCGGCCTTTGGAGCATTTTGTTTGATAGACTCAGAACACCTATTTGATTTTTCTCAAGTAAATGAGTAAGGTGATCAATTTGTTTTCTCATACATAGATTCTCTTTATGACCAGGCTTCTTGCAATAGGAACACAAAAACTTTTCTTTTTGTGCTCTAGGCTCAAACTCAAGCATTCGTGTTAAATTTAGTTTTGTTCTTGGTTTCCTTCTTAGGTTGATCCTTTCTTTCTTTCTTCTTTTTAGTCTTCTTTTCCTTACTAGTACTTGCTACAAGGGCATGTGACTTGGACTTGAGAGACCCCATTTGAATGAGTTTGTCCTATTCTCGAATGAGTTGGGATGAAAAATAGTCAAAGGAGGAATATTCCAATCTTTTCCCAAGGCAAAATTTTGTAGCGTAAAAAGTTGACACAAAGAAAAATATTCAGGACCTAACTTAGAGAGAATCGACAAGATCAGTTGAGAATATTTCTTCTCTACTTGACATTCCTTTAACAATAATCTAGTGTGGACAAACTTAGAGAAGTATGCTTGTAGGTTTTCAAAATCACTAGGATTTAACCCTAGTAGTTCATTTTCCAACTCATGCACTCTCATGTCATCTTGTTGTCCAAACATTTTATCTAACATTTTCCATGTAGAATTAGGTGTTTCGGATGACTCAATGTGGAAGAGCAAGTCAGGAGAAATAGACATGCAAAGAAGACCTAAAGCTTCATCACTATGGTTTAACCACTTAGATTTTTCAGGGTCATTGTCTGGTTCAGTCTCAGTTCCCATGGTGATGTGGAATAACCCTTTACCCCTTAGTTTCATAATATTTTTGATCTCCATTCAAAAAAAGTTGAACGGTGTAAGAAAAGGAAGTGAATAAGCATCCATTGTGAAGAGAGAGAGAGGAATGCAGAAAAGAATCACAACCACCCAAGACAATATAGAAACCCCCTACTTTTGGCATTTTATAGTTGAGTGCATTGGATACAATTGGTCCGATCATGCATATTGAAATAGTTATTAACTCACCTTGAGATCAGCATAATAATGCGTAAGAGAGGAGACCACAATCGTGTTTCGTGGAGCACAACAAAGTGACACCGTATACAAGCACAACTTATAAAAAACTAGGAAGGAGGTGAAATCAAATCTTGGTTATGAAAAGAGCATCTCACGTTGCAAAGGATACCCCCTTGCTGCAAATTGTAGTGGATGCGCTCACTAGTCACAAGCAATAATAAGGGTAAATACAAGTTTTAGATGAACTCAAGATGAGTTTCGATGATCTTCAAAATGCTGGAAAAGTGCTCGGAAAGGCAAATAGGTGCTCAGAGTGATACTACACACTTGAGCGCACAATTAGTAAAAAAATCGACAATAACACCTAAAAAATTATCGTTTAAAACACCCAATTTGGCTAATTTTAGAGCTATTGGAGTTTAAAAAAATGACAATTAACGTTAATTTAAAAGATGATTTAAATTATTACTAATCGTAAAAGATAAACAAATTAGATTCGTAATTAATAAAACTAGATTTAATATAATTAAATCTAATTAATTACAATAATAAAGAAACACTAATTAAGATCTAATTAAAATTAAATCCTAATTAAATATTTAAATATATTTCCCTTTAAAAGAATTCCCACCAAAAAAAACAAACCGTAAATGAATTGTTTTAAAAAACTTACCAACCTAATTTTTAAATTATAAACATACCATAAATGAATAGGCACGAGGCTCAGTGGAAATCGATGGAGGCGGGAGGATCCCAAGTTGGGTGGTCAAAGTCTAGGAAAGCCGTGGGTAATGGATCCGAGCTATGTGGAGGTTGATGCCACAAAATGCGTCAAGAGATGTGGTGAACAGCTAGGTCAACGAATGGACTCGGCATGGGTTTCAGCAAGGCAAGCTGGTTGAGGGAGAGCTCAAGGGGTAGGCCCGAGGAACATGGATAAGCTGCTAGGAGTGGGCTAGTGGGCTAGTGAAATCTAGAGGGCTTGAGCTAGGAGAGACAGGCCACCCACATGGGAGAGCATGCATGGGAGGAGCTCGAGCTTGGGGCGGGGTAGGAGTCCGTTGAGGAAGACCATGATCCTATCGGCATAACAATAGGACTCACTTAGAGAAAAGAACAACTTTGCGAGAGAAAAAAGATGGCTTGGCCAAATAGACAATAATGGCTTGGCTAGAGATAATAAATGATCCCGAGCTAAAAACATGCCAGGGAACTCGGTTGAGGCAAAAAAAAAAAAATGAGTGAGATGTGAGACATGTTGAGCATGAGCCAGGATTCGTGGTGAGTTGAGGAGCTCGGGGCAGAGAAGAGGAGCTTGGAGGTGAGTTGAGGAGCTCAATGGAGAGCTCGGTTAGGAGAAGTGCACTAAAAAAAACCAAACTTCAAACCTAAAATTTGAACATCTATTCTGTAAAATACCATGCAAACACAGAAGAGAGACCAAAAAAATAGAGATCTAAAAAAATTTAGTTTAAAAAAATTAAAAAAATAGAGAAAATAACCTCTATTTTAACTGATCTTCCAAATTTAGTTACAGTTAGCTAAATGTAGTTGTAAAACCCCGAAATATTCAGAATACCTACACATGCACGAAGAACACAACAAAAAAACAACTTTCCAAGAACATCTTGTTAAATACGTTAGCAATAAATTTCTAAAATATAACGATCGAAAAACTTGCATGAGGAGTAAAAAAATAAGACCAAGAGTAATCACAACTCAAATGACGAATGCACATTTACCCGATCTCATCTCTGATACCATGAAAGAGTTTATGAGAATCGAATCAAAAATGATGCACCACAAAGTAGTTGCACTCAAACAGAATCGTGATAGATCCAAAGCGTAATCGCAAAGAACGATCAACAATGGAAGAAATTGCTCAACATAAACAAAGCTTACACAGAGGAAAGAGAAGCATGAGTGTGTCTTGCATAATCGTAAACAAGGAATAAAAGGGTACATATAGGGTGATGAGTAACCCTAGTGCATGACACACAAGAAAAACCTAAACCTAACCCATGTGAGATGACCCTCCATATGTGAGTGGAGGACACATAAGATCCCACACACCAACATCCACTTCTTTTACATGTGATACAAACACCAATGTGCATTGGCATATTGGCTCATTTTAATTAATGTCAACACATTTAGTCGCTCATTTTTACTCAAAGAAACCATCATAATTCAATACATTTTCATATCAAATTCTATATTACTCAACTACATTTGATACAAACACCAATGTGCATTGGCATATTGGCCCATTTTAATTAATGTCAACACATTTAGTTGCTCATTTTTACTTGAAGAAACCATCATTATTCAATGCATGTTTCATATCAAATTCTATATTATTCAACAAAATGAAGCTAAATAAATAATCAAACATCTCATCACACAATGGGGTAAGTGCACCAAGTTGGTGGACAAAAAAGGGGTCATAAGTGGACGTCATATTGCAAAAAATAGTGAAATCTCAACTTGTAGGGATTATTAGCAATACACACACTCAAAATTAGAAAAATTATATGAATATGAATCATAGTATCGGAATCTAGTTTCTAAAATACTATTTTTTTAAAAAAGCAGACAAGTTTAGCTATATTAAACACTTAAAATTATATGACTTGGTTTTTTTTTTTGAAAAAACCTATAAGATTGTAGTCCGTTTGCCCGCGATTTGGATGACCAAATCTTGTTTTTTTTTCCTTTGGTGAAAATTTAGATGTAGTTGTCTATCTTGGGATGGATTTTATTTTGTATTTTATTTTTTTATGATTTTTTCTATGAAAGTGGTCTAAAAAGATTTAGAAAATGGAGCGCTTTCTGTTTTCCCGCCATAACTATATCAAAAATTTCAAACCAAATATTTTTTTAACATGTATATAATTTCTCCACGCTTGGGATGGTATAAGTTTTATCACATTTTGATAAGTGAAACAAAATTTGTAGTCTTAAACATAGACATGAACATTCGTGGGAAAAAATGTCTTAAAGACCTATTGTTAGTAAAAAATTATAAAATGATATTTATCTTATTCTATTCACTTTAAAATCAATATTTCTACAAAGCTAACAATCTCCCCTATGCGATGGCACCATTTTTGTGAAATGTTTTCAGTTTTTCAGCATGGTTCAAGTCTGTGGAAGAGAAAATTTGAAGTTTTTTGACCCTTTACACTTCATAATGACCTTCCATAGCTTTGGTTGGGGCAAAACAAAGATTTCCCGAGCCTTAGGGTCATATTTGATAATACAGATAGAACCACGATCATGGGTTTTTAAATAAGAACTGTGATCATGCTTTATAAACCATGAGCACGGTTTATAAAGCACAATTGTAGTTCATAAATCATATTTATGTGCATCCCAATGTTCTAATTACCATGTGATTTTTTTGTTTGACTTTATCGCATTTAATTACTTTGTGATTTTTTTTTTTTGCACGTTTTTTTATCACCAGAAGTAAAACATCATGGGAGACAAAGAAACAAAGTCAAAAAAAGAATTCATTAAGTAAAAACACACAAAAAAAGTTGAGGCAAACAGATTTCAAAATCTAAGCGAATACGAGAATCTTCGTGAACCAAGAAGAGGTTCATCTTTAACCCCTACTATTGTAAGCAATGAGGAACCAGGTAATGTTTCTACTGTCAATGTTGAAGTTGAATTAAATACTCGTGATGAAGATGTTTTTCCTGTCAATGTTGAAGAAGAATTAAATACTTGTGATGTAGCAAATGTTGAAATTGAAGGAGACAATGAAAATGTGAATAAAGAAATTCAGGTTGAAATCTGTAGACAAATTTTTTTGACAAAAACACCTCCTAGGATTTTTCATAAGAAACCTAATTATTTTATTGAAATTGATGAAAGCATTTTGAAACCAATGTGTGAAAAACTTTTTGAATGGAAAATTAGAAGAAAATCCACTAAAATTTTGGATAATCATTTTGACATTTTAAATGATTCCCAAAGATGTCAGTTGTTGGTTAGTTTTAATGAAATTGAATAAAATGAGACCTACATTAAACAACTTAGGATTGACAACATCTAATATATGTGGTCAAACCTCTACAATTGTTGAAAACCTTCATGATGCATATCACATTGTTGGTGTCAAGAGACGCACTAGGGATAGTAATATTGTGCATCGTGTACTTGCTACTAGTGTTGTAAGTGAATCAATAAAAATAACGTTTGATTATGTAAACAAGTCGAATGTTGCAAGTTAATCGAAAAACTCTAATGAAATCAATTGAAAGACGTAATATCCTTCAATCACTCAATAACACCGATTTTTGGGCATTTTCTACGCTAGAGCACCGCATAAGGACAAATATAATATTGATGCTATAAGAGAAGTTGTTATTCAATTTTGGCATGATAACACTAGAGTTTCACCTAATACAAGAGATGTTGTAAAATGGAGAGTTGGTTCTATTAATTACGAACCACATCCAAAGCATTTCTTAGATATGACTCAAACTCATTTTTTTAAGTTTGAACAAGAGCATCTGAAATTAAAATTAGTCAACATTTTTTTGAAATGTTAAAACCATTATATGTGAAAATCAACCACGCTCGCACCATTTGTTGTTGTAGGAAACATGTTGAATTTTCTATGCATTATGCTAAATTTTTATGTATTCGTTTCTATTTTATATTCTAAAACTATGTTATTGGAATGTGGTGTTCAAGTTCCACCAATATCTTCCAGGATTTCATTCCTACGATATTTTGTGAAAAAGAAGTTGGACAATTTTTTTATAGTCATGATTGTTTAGATGGAAGTTGTGGTACATGTGGCGGATTACCTAAATTGGAAAGTTGCATTCATGAGTAAATTGAAGGTGCAATAGGAAATAATTTAGTTGATTTTGATAAATATAAATCAGTTGCATACCAGTTGAAAGATGGAAAATAGTCTAAACGGTGTGAGCTAGTTACGAGAATATATGCCTTTTTTTTTTAATTTATGAGAAAATTTAAGGATAAAATTGTTTATGAGTATGCTAAGCATACACATAGAGCTCGATGGTTGGATGAATAGTTCAAGATATGCAAAGACACATTTCCTATTGGTACTATTGTTTAAGTGGATGATTTTGTAGAGAATTACACATCGCTGACCACAAATGGAGGTTTAATCACAATATTACAACTCAATACAAGTTGCCATTTTTGTGCATATAGAATTTATACATTCTCTTGACAATACAGAGAATGATCAAAATTTTTAAGAGAGTACCAATTTTATATCAGTGATGATCATACTCATTCTACTAAATGTGTGCAAGGGTGTTTCTAGTTATTTTATGGAAACTTGTCTGATAGGGACATCCACTTCAAACAACATTATATATGGTAAGATAATTACATGAATGTTTTATTGGATGAGTAGGATGCATGTCAAGATGGGTGTGCAACATATTTGGAGTTTCAATGAGGATAGACATGGAAAAGGAGAGCATGACGGTGCAGGGGCATGTGTAAAAAGAGCTCTTACAAGAGAAGAGTTGAAGTACAAAGATGGTGCTAAATTGAAAGATGCAAAGAGCATAGTGGGAATGGTGTATTGACAACATGGCCCAAGGTTCTCAATAATTTTCCACGGTTCATAGATATTTTTGGTTGATAGAGTAATAACAAATTGCTAGCTACGAGATTGTATGACATGTTAGTGCTCAAAATTGTCTCGCCCCATTTGTGCCCTTGGAAATTTATTGATTTACAGCCTTTTTCATTTTATCCTTCCCCATGTTGTGCTTGGCTGGTCTTTATTGCCATTTTTAGTTTGCCCTTGGGTCAAAGATCATGTATGGGTCCATATTGGTCTCCTAGTTTCTTTGTTCCTCTGGAAAGGTCTGTATTTTGAGTTCCTCGTGCTCTGTCCTTTCAAAAACTCATGTTTTCATGTTCCCTCTATTTCCACAGTCAAAATTTATGTTCTTGATATTATTCCTTGAAATACTTGAAGAAGAGTGAGTTGATGTGTCCCTAAGGATCGTGTTTGAGCCTTGTCAGTTAAACTCTCTGTCATTGAAGAGAACTTCATTTTCAGGCTCAAATGCTCATGTTTCTATATTTTACGGTTTGACGGTGTTTTCTCCCGATCAAATTTACATCCTTGCATCTACAGGGGACATGGAACCTTTTGGTTGGATGCGGCTCAGCTAAATACTTCAAAAATTCTATAAAAGGCCTCAACTTAGAAATATGTCCATGTGGGTGAACGGCGCTCATTTTGAGAATCAACTTTTTGGTCTAGCTTTGAAGTAGCACCGGAGGACACGTGGAGGCTTGGTAAGATGGGGACACATGGAGGCCTCCACTTTCTTTGCATTTTACTTAGAATTTTCAACGGCCAAAAGGAGACTACCTCAGAGCATGACACGTGGTGCCTTCCACTAGGTTTCAAGCATTCAGACAAATATCACTTGCAATGTGACATGTGGCGAGCCCGCGCTTCATTCAAGGTATCCATTTTTTGGACTTGCCTCAAGGTGTGTTGTGGTGACACATGGTAGTTTGAAAATTCAAAGAGGCAGGGGAGACTAACCATCAAGACAACTTGGAAATTTTTCCTCTTGTATTCAAATGACTCAAAGTATCAAACTAACCCACAAGCCCGAGGGTAAAAGTTAAAATTCATCTGAGAAGTCAATAGCGGAGGTGCAGGCTGGTGGAGGAAAAGTGAAAATTTTTCCCTTTGAGGTAAAAAGGAGTTAAAGGCATAAAGGGACCCAAGGTTCTGCTAGGACCCACTTTAGAAGCTTGAAGCGGAAGGGCGAAGTGGCGGAGGAAAAATGAAATTTTTCCTTTTTCCATAAAGATGTAAAATGTGTAAAATTGAATTGTGAATCTATATCCATTCATATTGTGCCACATGTCAAGCCCAAATCTCATCGGTGGAATAGTGGAGGAAATCAAGAAATTGTGCAAATTTTCCAAAAAGTAGGGAAAATTTTAGTGGCGAATATTCCATTTTTGAAAAGTTTTAAAAGGCAAATTTTTTGGCGCTGGTCAAGACTTTGTTAAGTCTAAAAATTACACTTTAATTTTTGTTAGGGGTTGGCTTCGCTTACCTTTGAAAAATATCCCCTATATAATCCTAGATTATTTGCTAGGTAGAACACTTCTACTTCACATTTTGTTAACAATATGATATATCCCGTATTGCAAACGCACAACAAGGGGGTAAGTTATTAACACATGACAAGGAGGTTTTATAAACACATGATAATGGGGTTATTTTTTTGATGCATAACAACGATTGATAGATAGTTTATGCATGACAACGAGGTACTGCATATTGATGATATTGATGCATAATAGATGACAACAAAGAGTTTGTTGACACACATACACGAGATTTTTTGATGCATGAAAGTAGAGGGTAGAGGCTGCTTGAGATGCGTGACGAGGAGATTTGTTATCGCACTTCAAAAAAATTCATTGACGCGTTCAACATACCTCATTAAAGCACGTCAAAAACCTTGTTGATGCGTCAAAGAGGTTTGTTGATGTGTGTCAATGAGTGTGTTTTCCTATAAGGAGGGTTTTTAGACGCATGAAAATGGGGTTATTTGTTGACGCACGACACTAACAGATAGTTGATGTGCGACAAGGAGGTACTTTATAGATATTGACGCATAGTAGACGTATGACAAAGAGTTTTTGATGTACAACACAAGATTTCTTTGATACGTAAGTAGAGGAAGAGGTGTAGAGATGTGTGATGGGAGATTTACTGTCACACGTCAAAAAAATGCATTGACGCTCATCAACCAGAGACCTCATTGAATTGCAGCATTGTGTCACACCACTTGAAAATCAGGTGAATTTTTTTCATACAACCCCCAAAAAATTCACCTTCCCACAAAATTTGGTTCCAAGGATATTTTCCAGGTATTTTCCACCTCCAATTTCCAAGACGTCTCTTAAAATGAACCCTGTCCAAAAGTAGTAAAAGGTAAAAAGACATCCCGAGGCCTATTTTTACCCAGATCTGCCATGTGGAGGGCTCAAATTTGAAGTTGAGGAATAGATCGATGGTAGTTATGCATTTCACCAGTTTGGCTGCCATTTGAGCTCTAGGAAGTTTGGAGATGTGTTTTTTTGCATCAATCTTCATCAAATTTTTTGCCAATTCATGTCATTTTGGCCTGCAAGGTCCAGATTAATCAATTTGGGGGTTCAATTTGTGAATCCAAGGCATTTTTCAAATGAATTTTTATTCTGGTTCGTGAAAATGTGAATTACTAGATCCAAAGTTGCAAAGTAAAAATTAGGAAGGGAAAAGTTGAAATGAAAAGGATCTACATGCATGGGAAGTGAAAAACGTGCTTCCACTTTGAAGAATGATGAAATTTTTGTAATGATTCACCTTTTGAAAGAACAACTAACAACTTTTTGCAAGTTTGTTAAATGTCATTTTCCAGAAATATTGCAAAGCAAAGGTGCTTCGAATATTCCACTTTTGGAGGGAAGATTTGAGGGGCAAAGTGAGTGAGTGAGTGAAAGTTATATATTGCATGAATTTGTCATGCAAATTGTTAGGAATTTATTTTCACATGAAAATTTTGAGAGAAGCTCATCCTCTGAGAAAAATTTATGAGAAACCAGGTTAACTTCCTCTGTGTTAGATTTTCATTCATGTTGAGTTGGTTACAAGTGTATAGCCATCAACAAGCTTTGAGATTGTTTAAATAACTCTCCCTTACTAATGAATATGATAAATTTTGAGTTAATTTATGTCAAATCTCTGGAAAATTTTGTGTTTATTTCACTTTCAGAATGTCTGCAAGTAGTTTTTCTTGTTCCTATTTAATCTTGTATCAAAATCTCTTTGAATCACATAAATCTCAATCCTTGTGATAGTTTAGTGGCATCTATAATTTCATTTTTCAGAAGAGATTTCATCTGGGAATGAAATAAATGATTTAAAATCACTTTTCTTTCATCTATTGATAGAGATTGTTTGTAAGCCTCTGGGTGTACCTCAAGCGTGACTGATCTTAGATTTTGATGTTTTATTGGGTCTTCTAACTCAAGCCTTCATGCTAGAATCTCAAAGATTGTGTGAAAAAGTGAATGTCTGGGCCTCCATTGATGCACACCTTCTGGTTGAAGGAATTTTTAACTATTTTGAAGCTTTATGTTATTGAGTTCTCCATTTGTTGTGAAGTTTCTCAAGGATCTGGAAAATTCCAATCTATCTTCTTGATCTCCCACCAAAAAATTATTCAAATAACCAATCCCACCTATACTACCCCTGTGTTGCATTGTGTGTCAACAAGAGAATATAATCCATTTACAAAAATGCACAAAGCAATCAGGATCACACCATGTCTCTAGTAGCCTCAACCTTGTCTTGAAAGCATTTCCATCATTTAGTAGTGACAACTCTGTTGAGTTTGAATAATGGGAAATTGATCATGTTTTCTCAAGGCCATATCCATACAATCTGCATAATACAAGGACATCTTCACCCCCTTCACAAAATAGAGGCTACAATATAGGTTCTCTTACCTTGGTTGAGAGGCACAACCTAAAATAGTGAGGATAAGATCAAATCCTTTCAAGGTGCTACCCACTTCTTCAAAGCCTAAGTGCTAATAAGTTAGATAAATTGCTTCCCTAGCTACAAAATGACATATAAATCATTTATCTACCTCTAAGTGTCTTGTAAAATCCATGATGCTGCTCAAGTTGTGAAGGAGATTAAATTTGGGTACCAACATGACTCATTGGGTCCAGTGATATGCACTCATTTTGTAGCTCGAGCACTACTTCATGGGCCACATGGACAATAAAGATGACATTTTTTGTGCATCTTGTATCAAATTTTCAACTTGTTGAGTGTGATTCATAAGAATGGGTGGATGGATGGATTTGTAGGCCTCTAACTCTGCTTCCTAGTTATCAACCTCCACAAGCATTATGACTTGTTTATATAGATGAAGTTGCAACATCCAAGGAATTTGATGAAATTTTGATTTTGGTGCGACAAGGTATTTATGGTTATTTACAATTTTTGTATTGAGTTATGTCCATTGAAATTTTAATATGTATAATTTAAATTTGAGTTGAAACATTTTTTTGTAGGACATGTGTTTGCAGTTATTACAACAAAAGACAATGAAGAAGGAACAGACTATTTCTTATTTTTTTGCATCGAGGAAAGAAAGAAGTTGACTTCTCCATTATAGATGGCAAAGATATTGAGTACCCTATAGGGTTAGTGGTAGTTACTGGAACTTGGCTTTGATGGTATCCAATAAAAAACTCCTCTGTTTGGGTGTTTGAAGACTTTGAGACACATAGGAAAATACTCTTATATTCACATCTAGTTCTAGCGATAAATATTCAGTTGTATATATATTGAGGAAGGCCTAATAAAAGATTCTTTGGAAGGTTCGAGAGTCAAATCATGAAGCAATCATGTCTATTATTCAGAGTAGATCCGATCATAATGGTTCATTGGAATGAATTTACAATGCTCATGTATGGTATATATAATTTCTTTGGTATATATAAATTTGTTAGTTAGATAAATTTAAGTTCATATATTTTATTAAATTTGTGTATTTTGTATATATCTAGTATGGTTTTGATTTGAAACTTAAATTTATTTGACTAACACTTTTATATGTAGGTTAGTGGTGCCAAAAAAGCTTCCACCTTCACATGGTTGGCACTGTTAGTAGAGAATTATAAATTCTCGAAGCCAAGAGAAGCTTTCATTGTTTTACAAGAAAAGAGAAGTAATTAACAATGATTTATGTACCTATGGAGGGGGTTCTTGGCTCTGGAGGAGGTAGCCTAGAAGGACCTGGAGCTTAGAGAACCAAAACAACACCTCCCCAAGTGTTTACAAGACCATCCTACGCGTGTGCACATTCGGTTTGGTGCCATGACCCACCGTTTGAAAAATATATTGTTTGACAACCTTACACTATCTCAAACTAAACTATTAGGTGCGTTTACAAAAATAAGGCAATGAGAGCACCAATTGGAGAAGGAAAAAAATTGAGACAGTTATTGTAGAGGGTCCATACACCGAGGTGTAGGATCGAGACGAGATGTCTCTGGTGCCATGGAGTCTACGTAGCCACCTGTCAAAGTTGAATGATTTTTTTGGTCTCGGGGCTCTAAAGGGACTATGCCCGAATGAGGTAGCTTGAAGTAATGATGCCTCCTTTATAATTCACCTAGCCACCTAGACATGTTGGCACATTTGGTTTGGTGCCATGACCCACTATTTGCAAAATATATCGTTTGACAACCTTACATTGTCTCAAACTACACTATTCGGCGCATTTGCAAACAATAGGGCAATGAGAGCACCAATTGGAGAAGGAAAAAAATTGAGACAAGCTATTGTAGAGGGTCCCTACGCTGAGGTGTAGGATTAGATGAGACATCTCTAGGTGCCACGGAGTCTGCATAGCCACCCATCGAAGTTGAATGATTTTTTGGTCTCAGGGCTCTTAAGGGACTATGCCCGAATGAGGTAGCCCGGAAACAATGACATTATCGTGCATACCAAAATGATGCCTCCTCTAGTGTTCACTGCCACCTATATGTTTCACGTAGTCGGTTTGGTGTCACGACCCATTGTTTGCAAAATATATCATTTGACAGCCTTACACTGTCGCAAACTACACTATCCAATGTGTTTGCAAACAATAGGGCAGCAAGAGCACCGATTGGAGAAGGAAAAAACTAAGACATGCTATTATAGAGGGTCCCTACGGTGAGGTGTAAGATTAGACGAGATGTCTCTAGGTACCACAGAGTCACATAGCCACCCGTCGAAGTTGAACAATTTTTGGTCTCTGGGCTCTTAAGGGACTACACCCAAACGAGGTAGCCCAGAAGCAATGATGTTGTCACGTGCACCAAAATGATGCCTCCTCTAGCATTCACCTAGCCACCTAGATGTGTCCACGTAGTTGGTTTGGTGCCATGACCCACCGTTTACAAAATATACCATTTGACAGCCTTACACTATCTCAAACTACACTATTCGATACGTTTGCAAACAATAGGGCAGCAAGAGCACCGATTGGAGAAGGAAAAAACCAAGACAAGATATTGTAGAGGGTCCCTACACCAAGGTGTAGGATTAGACGAGACATCTCTAGGTGCCATGGAGTCTGCGTAGCCACCCATCGAAGTTGAATGATTTTTTCGTCTCATGGCTCTTAAGGGACTACGCCCAAAACAAGGTAGCCCGGAGCAATGACGTTGTCATGCAACAAAAAATGATGCATCCTCTAGCATTCACCTAGCCACATGAATGTGTCGGCATAGTCGATTCAGTGCCATGACCCACCATTTGTAAAATGTACCATTTGACAACCTTGCGCTATCTCAAACTACACTATTTGGTGCATTTGCAAACAATAGGGCAGCGAGAGCACCGATTGGAGAAGGAAAAAACTAAGACAGGCTATTATAGAGGGTCCCTATGCCAAGGTGTAGGATTAGACGAGACATCTCTAGGTGCCATGAAGTCTACGTAGCCACCCGTCAAAGATGAATTATTTTTGGTCTCAGGGTTCTTAAGGGACTACGGCCGAATGAGGTAGCTTGGAAGTAATGACGTTGTCATGCATCAAAACAATACCTCCTCTAGCATTCACCTAGCTACCTAGATGTTTTAGTGTAGTTGGTTTGGTTCCATGATCCACCATTTGTAAAATATACCATTTGACAACTTTACACTGTCTCAAACTACACTATTCGGTTTGTTTGCAAACAATAGGACAGCGAGAGAATCGATTGGAAAAGGAAAAAACTATACATACTATTGTATAGAGGGTCCCTATAGTGAGGTTTAGGATCGAACGATATATCTCTAGGTACCACGAGTCTGCGTAGCCACCCGTCGAAGTTGAACAATTTTTGGTCTCAGGGCTCTTAAGGGACTATGCCCGAACGAGGTAGCCTGGAAGCAACGACGTTGTCACACACCAAAATGATGCCTCCTCTAGCATTCACCTAGCCACTTAGATGTGTCCACATATTTGGTTTTGTGCCATGACCCACCGTTTACAAAATATACCATTTGACAGCCTTACACTGTCTCAAACTACACTATTCGGTGTGTTTACAAACAATAGGGCAGCGAGAGAACCGATTGGAGAAGGAAAAAACCGAGATAGGATATTATAGAGGGTCCCTACACTCGAGGTGTAGGATCAAATGAGACATCCTTAGGTGCCACGGAGTGCGCATAGTCACCCGTCGAAGTTGAACAATTTTTTTGTCTCAGGGCTCTTAAGGGACTATGCCCGAATGAGGTAGCCCGGAAGAAACAACGTTGTCATCGCACCAAAACAACACCTCCTATAGCATCCACCTAGCCACCCATATGTGTCTACGTAGTTGGTTTAGTGCCACGACCCACCGTTTACAAAATATACCGTTTGACTTCCTTATATTGGTTCAAACTACACTATTCGGTGTCTTTGCAAATAATAGGGCAGCGAGAGCACCGATTGGAGAAGGAAAAAACTGAGATGAGGCTATTATAGAGGGTCCTACACCAAGGTTAGGGTCAAAAAAAAATGTCCTTTGGTGCCACAAAGTACGCGTAGCCACCCGTCGAAGTTGAACAATTTTTTTGTCTCAAGGCTCTTAAGGGACTACGCCCAAACGAGGTAGCTGGAAGCAACGACATTTTCGCACACCAAAAAAATGCTTTTTCTAGTGTTCACATTTCCACCTAGATGTGTTTTCATAGTTTGTTTGGTTTGGTGCCATAACCCACCGTTTGTAAAATATACCATTTGACAACCTTACATTGTCTCAAACTACACTATTTGGTGCATTTGCAAACAATAGGCAGTGAGAGCACCGATTGGAGAAGGAAAAAACTGAGATAGGCTATTATAGAGGGTCCCTACGCCAAGGTGTGGGATCAAATGAGATGTCCTTAGGTGCCACAGAGAGCGCGTAGTCACTCGTCAAAGTTGAACAATTTTTTGGTCTCAAGGCTCTTAAGGGACTATGCTCGAACAAGGTAGCCCGGAAGCAATAACGTTGTCACGCATTGAAACAACACCTCCTCTAGCATTCACCTAGCCACCTAGACATGTCCACATAGTCGGTTTGGTGCCACGACCACCACTTTCAACTTTTTCAACAATTATGACTTTTTGAACTTTTTCAACAATTACAACTTTTTCAAGAAATTATTGAATTCGAAATTGAAAGAGAAGAAGAAGATGGTTATGCAATTATTGGTTATTGTGAATACTCACCTAACAAATATCCTGAATAATCTAGATAGATGATATGAATAGTTACTCTTTTTAGTGTTCACCCACTCATAAATAAATAAATAAGCCTCTTCTTCTACTTCCCAAGAAAAACACTTTAATCCTCGTCTAGTTTATCAAAGGAAGTAGTAAAAATACATGGTCCAAGAATCCTACCAACACTAAAGAATCACTTCCCACTCCTAGAACCTTATTTCCTTAAAATCCTCAGGCTTCTAGGAAATAAGAACCTTTCTATCTTTCCTTGATGGTCAATGGACCTATAAATTGAATAATTACATTATTGACTCGGCACCTATGACAATGTCATGCTTATAAATTTTTCTAACTCTATTGGTATTACTCTCAGCCTTGCTATTGGCCATTGTTACTACATGAAAACAAAATAATTACCTCTTTTCAGCCAGGTGAAAGATTCTCAAGCCAGAATTTGCAGACTTCCCTAACAAGAAAATCAAGATGGAAATACTTGTGGAAGACATGCTAGCTACGTATGGTATATTGTTGAGCCAAAGTTTCTATCATGATATTAGTGGGGATATAAAGATGGATTGGTCATACACCACCATACTCATCAATGGTAAAATGAATAATATCCTTCTGATAAATAAAATTAAATACACACTCAAAAACCAAATGAGCCAAGGAAGACATCTTATTTCAAGATTCAAGGTATGAAATATTTTTTCATGACTTAAGAGGAAAATGATAAGTTTCCCATGTTGATGGAGGAATACACATACTTCCCTTAATTTCTTAACAATTGTACCATGCAATGTTGCACCATAGTAATGTTATATTCATATATGTTGCACCATAGTTTTTAATTTTAAATCAAGCATACATATAGAATTAATATGCATAGAATATACATACATAAAAGCATATCATGTGCAATGAATTAAAATCAAACATAGAAGTAATATCATTATGAAAACCAACACATGGATATATAATGTATCAAACTAAGTGTGTTGAATGCACGTCTCTGAAAATATAAGTTCATAACATGTGTACATCTCAAACCAAGTGTGTCATACATATAGGACCACATGCGGTCACATAAGGCTATATATACAATGTCCTATGAAGAATCATGAACTAGGACCAAACTATATATATATATATATATATATATATATATATATATATATATATATATATATATATATATACATCCACATCCTATGAATCTAATCATGAAACATCTTCCCTCTCTTTGCCCTTAGCTAAAGTAGCATTCCACGACACAGGGATGTAGTGGAGGGAGATGTCACTACGGATTTCATCCGTGTGGTCCTAGGCATCTCTAAACAAGCCTACAACCTAACCTTCACATTCATAAAAAAACAAGTTTTTAACATCCATATTTTTAAAATACATTCAAAATTTAGAAACATAGAATTTAGTTAAAATAAATGTGAAATCTTACCGCATGTATGTCATGATCCCTATCAATTTGTCGTTGATGCATGATAAGGACGGAATTAGACTCATGAGAGGTAAGCTACATACAAATAATTAAATTTCAAATTAAATATTTCATGTGTACAAAATTTGATATTGTAGATTTAAGTAATAAGAAATAATTCTTGAATAAATTTAACAAATTTGAAAAATTGTATCTCGGTTAGTGGATTGCGAATCTTATGGCGATATTCTGATAGCCTCCACATGTCTGCATATATGGAGGAGTCTCTCTGGCAGTAGTCATAAGCTATACAAAAATATGTACAAATCAATATTAATATACATGATTGCCACATAACAGAGCCAAAGCATAATCCACGTGAACTTCCACAATTAGAAACAAATTGTAAAGAGAAACTAACCTTCATAAAATTCACGTGAGGTATGCCAATAGCCTCAGTTCCCATGAGTAGATGATGACCCACCAGGCTCTTTGCTACACGTATAAAAGACAAACATATATTAATATATACATGTATAGGTGAAACATTATAATAATAAAAGTGCACAATCAAATGAAATTTTAAATTTAAGTAAAACTTGAAACTTACGTTTGTAACATGCCCAACTATAGTAGCTAGCATGTCGATGCTAGATGTTTCCTTCACCGGCTCTTGTTATTTAAAATAAAATAAAAAATTAGTTTTTACATGTATATACATAACGTAAAATGAAATACATATATATTAAAATCTCAAACATGAATTAAACTATTGTATATATATATTAAATATTTATTTGACATTTACCTGTGAAAGACCAAGATCCTTTGCACCAGTTCCAAAAACATCCGCCATCATCTCATCTAGAGAAAATAAATCATGTGATCCAACAAATGATGTCTCGCCCACAGTGCATACAACACCACATGATCCATAGTGGTGTGGTGTGCTAGAACTAGCACCTCCACCAACATCACTAGATGTAATCTACTCACTATGTTGGGTCAGAGTGTCAATGAGCTCCCTCAATGCATGTAGTGTGTCAATCTCCACAACCTCCTTCACTGTAGGAGGGATAACTGAAGGAAGTGGGGGTTTTGGGGCATGGGGATCCTTGGTTGACCTACGTGTGCACCAGGTCTACTTTGTGTAGAGCCACCACCTCACCCATAAAAATAAAAAAAATCAAAGTAATTTGGGACCTCATTAAGCACAAACTGCAATATAATTTCTTCAAAAATAGAGGGAACCTCATTAATGTTGCATGGTGGATAATCAAAAACCATCCACCATTGGTCCCAAAAATTGTTCTTGATTCGGTCATCATTGCACCAATGGATTGGGAACCATTTGCAAGTAAATGCTGTGGGGGCCATTGGTTCTTGGGTCGATAAATAATGCACAAATGTGTCTTTTCCATTTTTTTGTCTTTTACTGGCCCTCATGGAATAATTTATTTGTATACCACTACCTGATCACCTCTAAAGGTATTCCATATGTCTATTTGGTTAGTTGAGGAGTCAACTTTGCCAATCAATGTTTGTAATGTGTTGGCTAAAGTCATGCGAGATGGATTTGTGGCATGATTTTGTCTTATATTCTGAATAAGGTTCTCAATGGTAATTTTATTTTGTCATATTTTTCCAACGATATTAGCTTGTGTTCCTATTGGTTTTGTGGGGACAGAAGGAGCCACAAGAGGTAGATCTATGTTTGGACGAGGTTTTATGGAATGTTTGGAGGGTTTTGAGGATTGTTTGGAGGGTTTAGAGGAATATTTTGACGGTTTATAGGATTACAAGCTTGCCGAACAACTGACAAAACAAAAAATTGTATACATAAACAAAAAATTGAAAAACCCATGAAAATCACAAAAATAACCTAAAATGCAAACAAAATGATCAAAATCGAGGGCTTACCTCTTTGTCTTGGTGGCATGGTTAAAACTATCATGATCCACAAGTCTGAAGATTAATTTTTAGGGGGTATTCAAACCATGAGTGCCAAAGGTCTAGGAGAAATCACGGTTGGAAAGGAAAAATGAGGGAAAATGAGGAGTCATGGGTCTATTTTTTTGTCTCAGAGGACTGCGATCATAGGTTTTAGGTTTGGAAATCACCAAGCCTATAAAAATAGTTGCGTGAATGCAATTTATAAACCATGATCATGGTACCTAAATTTTGGGTTTTTATGTCCACTTAATTGTCCACCATCTTGGTGCACTTACCCAATGGCACCATATGAAATCAATACAAATATATATGTGCACGCATGTGTGTGCACGAATTCTTGTGTGTATTACATACATATATATATATATATATACATGCATACACATGCACATGCACACTTACATATACATAATATATACATATTATGTATGTGTATGTGAATGTGTTATATGTGTATATACGCATTCACATACACATACATATGCATAATATCTATATATATATATGTGTGTGTGTGTGTATGCATGTGCATGTGTATATGTATTTATATGTATGTATGTTGTGTATATATGTGTTTGTACATATATACATACATATATACAAATATTCATAATATGCATATGTTTTCAATGGTGCTCTGGTTGGTTTATTTTCTATAAATAGAGGCATAAGGTAGGGATGCCCTATCTCTCTCCTCCTTTTCATCATTATAGAATAATGTCTCAGGTAGAACCATCACCAAATATATTACCTTGTGTTATCTTAAGGGCTTCACACCTACTTCTTTGGAGATCTTTGTCTCACATCAAGTAGTTTGTTGATGATACTATTCTTCTACTCCTAGCTTCCATTCTTGAATCTAAGATGATGAAGCTCATTTTTAAAACATATGAATATGCATTAGAAAAATATTAATTTTTACAAGATCTCTCATTATTTCTTCAATACCCTTCCCACTAGATAAAGGATAATTTCTTATATATTGGGCTATGAGATAAAATCTCTCCCCACCACTTATCTTGGTCTTCCTTTGGGTACTAACAAAGTGTCTTTGAATGTTTGGAATTATCTTCTTGACAGGTTCCAAAAGAAACTTGTTGGATGGAAGGGAACTATTATCTCCAATGCTAGAAAATGACTTCTTATCAAGAGCACATAATTATATTCCGATTTACATCATGTACATGGTATTTATTCCTGATGTTATTATTGAAAGGATGGAAAGAATTCAGAAACACTTCCTATGGACAAGTACATAGAAGAAAATATATTCCATTTAGTGGCTTGGGACAAGGTTTGCACAAATAAGAGAGTGGGTGGACTTGGAATTAAAAATATCATAACGATGAACATTTCCCTCATCTCCAAAATGAGTTGGAGAATCCTAAAGGAAGACCATCCATGGACTGATCTTATCAAAGTAAAATATCTTGACCAAGGAAAATCTCAAAATTTCCTAAACCTTGAATATCTCCCCTATGGCTCCATATTCTGGAATAATTTGACTAATTGTCTTGATCTTGAATGGGCCCAAGCAGCTGAAGCATAATGGACGAGACAATAAGGGACTTGGACAAAGAATGCAAGTGGAACTTGGGAAATGGTGAAGACATTCACTTATGGGAAGATAATTGGGCTGATTTCTAGAGTCTAAGCAATGGCATCTCCTTTAAACAACTTCATAGCAGCTGTTGGATAGAAATCCAGTGATTATATATGTTGCGTCGAATGGGAAATTCGAAGGAAGAACCTACATCCTGAATTTCCCTAATTTGAAGCTCTTCTTGCTGACATCTAAAGGATTTTTAGTCATAACCCAATAAGCCAGATTCAATCTAAAGATGAGTTCATCTGGGTCAAGTCATTTGATGAAGAATGTTCAGTTAATATTGGGTATCAATTGTTTATAGGTGATATTCCTTGCCACTTTGATTGGAGAAAAATATGGTTCAAAGAGCTTACTCATAAAATTAATAATTTCTTGATTAAAGGGAGATCAAGGGCCCACTCACCCTAAGAATCATATCTTTTGGTATTTCTTTATTGGTTGTTTTATTTTTTTTAATATATATGAATGTGTTTATCTATGTTTAGTACAATATAGTCCCTATTATTTGTTGTTGTATCTTTTATTCCTAATTAATCTTTAGAAAATTTATTATATAGTAATTCTCAATCAATAAACTTTCTTTTCTTTTACAATTTTAAATTCCATGCAGTGTATGATTTAATTCCCAACATTTAAATTCTATTTTTATTTTAAATCCTATAATTTCTAATTCTCCAAGTGTGTCTTCACTTCAAACATTGTATGTTTTAATTATACAAGATTGATTTTATTTTGTCTTGTATGTGTGTAATTTGTAATTCTAAATTTAATTTCATTTAAGACTTAAGGAAACCCCTAATGATAGTCCCACCAAGTAATTTTTAGTTACACAAAGGAATCTTATTACATACAACCTTGGACATTGCCCTAGTCAGAATGACATCAATAATTAAGTTGATTAAATGAGGAGTTAACAACAAGACTCAAATCAACTTCTAGGATTCGATTCTATTCATCAAGGTTTGCATGGGATCATTCTCGAGGGATTTGGATATTTTTGAAGAAGGATTAGACTATCCATAGATGAGGGGATTTGACTGGTATATTGATATGGTAAAAGAGGGTTTTGAAAAGGGGGAAGCTTCCTTGTATATTGTAAATTTACTTGAGAAACCAAAGGTTGTGAGGAAGAGTAAATATCTTGGTAAGGTTAGGGATAGAAGTGATAAGAAGGTGTTGTGAGGGTTGTGGATTTTGTTTAGGGGAGAATATATTTATATTGTGGGATGCCATTTGTGGATTATATTTGGGAGAGAGGTTGAGATCTAGTGATAACACTCATATTAATAAGCGAAAGTAAGGATGCGGGGATGGATACGACTAGGTTTTGAAATGTGGATCGGGACTACCGAGAGATAAGGAGTTGGGACATGACTAGGGAACATAAAAATTGAGGCATCTTGAAGGATCTCGTCGAGGGAGGAGGAGATGTAGACGTAGCATGAATAACCATATGAGGAAGGATAGATGTATTAGGATGTTTCTTATGAGAGTTAATAGTAGAGAAAGATAGTAGGAGATATTGTTGAATAATTATGTTTTGTGATAAGATAGTGTTAAGTTTAAATATAAAAGGTTTGATAATATGGGTATGGATGTTTATATAGGAATGGGGTGGAATAAATAGTGAATTATTTGATGACTGGATGATAGGTAGTGTTAATGTGCCAAGTGGGGTTATAAGTAACAAAATTGATGTCTGGTTTGCGTGTATGGATTATTATGGGGGATGTTAATGGCTGGTGAAGTAAGGTAAATGCTAAGGACAATAGGTTTGGTATGTCATGCCCACAATATACACACCCATATACAACAATAAAAAAAACATAGGAATAATTTATTTTTCTTCCATTACTTGTTACACACACCACATGGGATCACTTAGGATAACTCACATCACATGAGACACTTACACAAGCATGGGATCAAATAGACAATAGGATAACTCTAACGCACACTACTTCCAAAACTTATTCAAAAGGAAAAACATAATATACAATGACTCAACCCCCACATGGAAACTTAAAACCAAACCTATTCCACAATGACAGATCATTCATGATTACATCTTTATTATATTTCATTTCCATTGTTTAACCTTATAGGTTAAAGATCATTTAACATATAAGATAAAATTCTCATTCCCAAAGCTAAATATTCATTTGTTTCATTTTACATCATTTATTAAACCAAAATTATGTGCACGAAGAAAGTTCTCATGCCTCATAGTTACATTTTCTCATTTAAATATATTTTTTTATCATCGTTGATGTTCTCCTTTATTTTCATTCATTTTATGATCCCATTAAGATTTTTAGTTAGCTTAGAATCATTTAATATGCTTGCAAGTTTTTTTATGGTCACTCCATAATTCCATCTCATTTACCCTTGTTTTACTTACAGTTACGTTGTTACTTTGGCCTCATGTTAGCATGGTTTAGAATAGTTATAATTCATATAAAACTTACTTTACACTTAGGAATTCAAGACTACAAGGAGTGCAACCTCACACAAGATAACTCATTTCTCTTAAACACTCAAGTATTATATGCATATTTTATCAAAAAGTTACATCACCCCCTAATGGCTAGCATGTGAATGGGGAATTCGGTGTAACTTTGCTAACATGGAGTTATCTTGAAGTGTGGGACCTTGCGAATTAGATAACTCTCCAGAGAATGTTGGCTCCTCTTCCTAATCCTACTTGCCACATTTACTCCTAATGCAATTAAATACCTATCCTAAATCCAATCTAACGATACAAGGAGAGATATGCATGAAGTAAAATCTACACTAGAAGCGGTGATACACCAAGAAAAGGAGATGTTAGACATTATGCTTTAAAGGAGAATGGGAGTAGAGAATGCAATGCACCAGGGAAGGCCAAATAGTTGTGAAAAATGGAAAGATTCATTCACCACCAAATCTCCATTAAACACAACAATACAACACATGCAAACATGTAAATGAGAAATGAAATATACATGAACACAACCAAACAAAGTAAAAAGAGGCAAGGAGAAAAATGAAATCAAATGCTAGGGTTGAGAAACACCACAAAACACCAATTCAATTGCTCTTAGGATATGAAAAATATATTACATCTAAAGAGGAGAGGAACAATTTCATTATAGAGCCATGAGAAGGATTTCAGCTCAAATAATTTGACAAAAGAAATTGGTAGGTTTCCCCAAATGACCAAAACACCTCTTCCTCAAAATGAAAAGCTTACAATTTATAGAAATTTTGGAAGAGAGAGAGATAGAAATCCTAAATGCATTCTCCATTTTCCCAAAATTTGAAGCATAAAAACACTTGAAAATAGCATGGAGACTATGAAAATACCCATTCCATCTGTACCATGCCTTGCTTGGAGAAGAAAGAGAGCCATAATGCATTAAATTCAGTACCTGGCTATTAATGGTGCATGGGCGTGCAGCAAAGTAATGTAATTTTTAATGCCTTCCCTTTACCAAATTTGAAATCTAAATTTAATGGTGTGTAGAAGGCTCTGAGACCTTTCCATAAAGGTCCAAGAATGCTCTAAATGGAGCTCTCAACTGAAAGTTATGTATGTTTGAAGTTTTCAGTTCTACGGGAAACTAGGGGCCATTACTTCTATTTTCCTTACCTGTGGTGATTCAACCCTCTCTTACTTTTACCTTTCACCATCACACTTTATCCATCTACTTTAATTTTATTATTTTTAATAATTAATTAGTTTCAATTCCCACTTTGCTTTACTTTTTTCATTTTTCTTAGTTCGGTGGTCTTTTCACATTGCTTTACTTCTCTTATGTTTAGGGAAGTAAAGTAGTTTGCATTCACCGCATTACTTTACTTCACTTATTTTCCTTCTCCGTGGTATTTTCACATTACTTTACTTCTCTTATTTTTATGAAGTAAAGTAGTTTGAATTCACCACTTTACTTTACTTTTTTCATTTTCCCCCTTTATATGGATTTTTCACTTTACTTTACTTAAAATAAGTAAATTAGTTCCAATTCACCACTTTACTTTACTTTTTTTCCCCTTAGTTTTGGCTTTTTCATACTTTATTGTTTTACTTAAAATAAGTAAAGTAGTTCCAATTCACCACTTTACTCACTTTTTTCCCCTTACCTATGTTGATTTCATATTACTTTACTTAAAATAAGTAAAGTAATTCAAAAGCCCAAAATACAAAGGAAAGTAATAATGGGGTCAAAAACCCAATTGGCCATAACTTTTGACCAGATGCTTCATTTTTGAGATCTTGACTTTTGGAAATATCTCGACCTCCTCTTCACGTTGGAATCATGAAAATCATATTTTGATGGGGTTAAGTGGGAGAAAATGGTAAAAACACTCCCAAGCATAGGAGTTAGAAAAATTACAGTAAAGTGCCCCCAAGCCAGTTTTACCATTTTAAACCATTTTTGCAATTCTTTGGTTGGGTATGGAATTCTAAAGCCCATAGAGAGGGGAATGCCATCAAATGACTGCAAGTGCTAAAAACCATGAAATTTACCTTCTTTCTTCCAAATTCATCATTAAAGCTCCATCAACTAGCCCAATTCCATTTTTTCTCAAGTTGTCCATTTTTACCAGGGGTAAAAATGGATAACAATTTGGCAACTCACGGGACATCTACCTACTAGATGGAGTAGACCAGTTTCCTTGAAGCATCCATTGGGCATGGAGTCCTCTGAAAGCAACTTGAAACTGATCTATACTTGAAAACTTGCACCTGAACCTAAACATTGAAACACATGCTGCCATGAATCTTCAATTCATAATAAGATCTTCTTGAAATTAACTTTATGATACTTGTATTAAGACTCAATTCACCTTTCCCTAATATGATCCATGAGGTGAATGATGAATACCTATAATTCATTCTTCCTCAACATCTGATTCTTGTCAACATGAAGCACAAACCAACTGATTTCTTGACAAGATGAAGCATTATAGGACTTTAAAGGCATATGATGATTTGGGGCAATAGGACTAATGTGAGACCGAGTTCGATATTCTACCTTCTTTTAACTAGATTCTTTATTTTGATATGTTGCTCATTGGGACAACTCTGGAAGTAGGGCCATTTGGGCTTCTAACTGAAATTGGAAATTTGTCATGACATTTTTCTAATTTTTATTTTCTTTGATTTCTTGCAATAAGCTAGAAGCTATGCTGATCTTGAGGACAAAGAATTGAAAACACTGAAAACTTCCCCTTAAACTGATTTTAGTTGCTCTGCATTTGAATATCCTTGAGGATTACAACTTCTTCATGCAACTATGATCCATTTGCTACAACTACTTATGGGGACATGATGCACTTGCACTACTTAGACTACTTGGAGAAACCATGAACAAAATATATACAAAAATACAAATCATACATGCCTCAAGTAAGACATGCAGAGTGTGCATAAGCACTTCTTCTACTTGAAAAAACCTACTCCTACCCTACACTAACTAGAGAAATGAGCAACTCAAACAAAACCTAAACACTCGCAATGAAAAAGTAGCTCCCTTTTCTCATATTTTAGCCATGTGGATGATTTTGCACTAGAATGGTATGGTTAAGAGTGAAAAACTACTGCACAAGCTGATTTTCCACTCCATCATCAAAGTATCAACATCAAAAAGACAAATACCTCCTTCTATGTGCTCTCATTTGATCTTGAGAGGCATTATGTTGATCCTTGGCACTTTGAGACATCCTCATGCTTAGAAGTAAGCATGACTAGTTGTGGCTCCTCCTTTGGCTCCAATGAAGCCAAGTACCTGATTGGGCAAGGTCTGATCCATTGGATTTTCCCATTGCTACTTGAGCTTCAACTCCAATAAGGAAGTCTTCTTGCAAGCATTCTTGGAAAAGGTGATTGTCTGTGAGTTGATCTTCTCTTTGTTGCTCATCTATAGACAACTGATCTTCTACATTGATGACTGGTATGAAATGGTTGTCATCCTTGCTTTTCTTCTCCTCATTTGAAACTGGAAGATTCAATTCCTCCAATATTGATTCAGAGGGTTGTTATGAAATGCTATTGTTACAACTTCCAATGGCAATCATTATTTGTCATTGTTGAAGGATGAATGATGGAGTAACAAAGGTTGTGATCTCCATAGGCTCCTCTCCATCAAAGCACTCCTCCAAGTCGATAAGAAGATTGAGCTTCTTGTCTCTTGAATGAATCTCTATCTTCTAACATGAAGTTTGATAAATCAAACTCTTCAACTTGTTCTCTGAGTAGCTTCATTTTCAAACAAGGTCTTCTTGGATGTTCTCTCTCCTCATCATGACTCATCAAAAAAATCATATTCTCCAAATGAAAGAAAAAAATCTCAATGATGTCATTTTCATTCAATGTCTCCAAATCTGATTTTGTTCTCCTCCATGTGCTCCTCTTTAACTAGACTTGGAGCTGATTCTTTCTCCTCCTCTCTTGACTAATTTACAGCTTGGTGGATGATCAACAATTTGAAAGGATAGTGCCATCATGCACACTACATTCGAGAAAATTGACTATGATGATCATCACTTTCTTCTTCTTGCTCGCTTTTTGCTACAAAATCAGCCTTCACCTCTTGTTCTTGAATCTCAACCTTCACTGGAGGCTTAACCATTAATGGAATTTGCTTGATATCAAACTTGGCAACCCACTCTTTCAAGTTTCTTGCTAATTCTTCCTTGCTAAGCTCTTCAATCTTCTCCTCTCCTCTTCTGATTTTCTGATTTTGCTCTCTTCCCAAAATGGATTTGGGACTACAAGAGGAGGGGTGGGTTGGGATTCAACTAGTTTTTCTCTAATGTTTGAGGTGGTGGGAGAGGCACAACTTCTTGTTTTTAGGAGGGATGGTTTCTTGGAAGGGAAAAGGGTAAAAATTAAGATGGGATGGAAGACTAGAAGATGGAGAAGGGGATTCCACACTAGGGGTAGTATGCAAGAAACTAGACTCATGACATTCTAAAAATGATATAGATTAGGAAGGAGAAAAGGAAATACTATGAGATGTGGTGGACTTACCCATTGACAAGGTTGTCTTGCATCAAGCTCATAAACTTCAATCTCCTTGGTCCATTTTGCAAGTAATGGCAAACATTTCAACCATGAAGTCAAGTTGTTTCTTGAAGGTTGTAATGTCTTGGAAAAGGGCCCACCCATGGACAAGGTGTCCTAAAACCAATCTTGAATGCCTTCATCTGAGATGTAGCTCTTGACTGCACCATCTTAGCCTCCATACTTTGAATTGTCTCCTGCAAATCAATGTTCTCCACATAACTATTGTCACCATATGCATATCCCTCTTCTTGATAGGCTCCATAGCCAAACTGATTTGATATTGCTCATAGGGATAGGCATAGTGATTCTGAATTTGATCATAAAAATGATCTGGAGGAGTTGAGAAATGCATTGGAGGTGGATTGTATTGTTACCTGTGCAAGTGTGAATTCCATGAAGGGAATGAAGTCATGATTGCACAACTTCATGGAATGGAAGAAAGTGAAAGATATGGAAAGATGGATGGAAATGGAAAAATGGATGGAAATGGATGGAAGGAAAGGTCTGCAACTCAGAGAATGGGTTGTTTGGATCAATGGAGTCACCAAATGTGTTTGGGTTTTGGATCCTTGAACTACTTAAGTCTTTCAATTGCTGCAGCTTGAAGTAATCAACTTACTTGAAAGTAATCAACTTGCTTGAAGTAATGGATCAACTTGAAGTAACACAACTTACTTCTTCTTCTTCTTATCGGTTATTCTTGACCTGCATTACTTCCCTTTGTTTCATCGGTCGATTTTGAGGCCTTGATTACTTTCTTTCCTTCAGTTCATTAGAACTTCTTACTTCATTTATGTATTGACTTTGAACCTACTTACTTCCCTTTCTCGTTGTTTAGAGATGCACTTACTTCTTTACTTAAGTCTTTAATTTGGATGTAATTTATTAATTTATTAAGTCTTTCAACTTTAGAGTAATTGGATTACTTAAAGTAGTGCAAAGTCTTTTAACTTGAGTGAAGTAAAGTCTTAAGTCTTTCACTTTGACTTGACTAAAAGTAGTAATGAAGTAATGTAACAACTTGAAAATGCTGTAGTGTAACTTGAGGTGCAAACTACTTAAGTAATTTCAATTTGATTGAAGTAAAGACTTTGAATTAAAATGCTTTGAAGTAATTCAAACTCTTAGAGGTTAACTTAATTTTAAGACTTTCCAACTTGAAGTAATTAAACAAATTACTTCCTTCTCTTCTTATCGGTGATTTGAAGTGCAATTACTTACTCCTTATCTCGTTATTTTGACTCATTATTTCTTGTTTTTTTCGTTGTTCTACTACTCATTACTTAGCAGTAATGCAAGATGAGATCACCAATTACTTCTTCTTTCTCGCAGGTGTTATAGGACCTCATTACTTCAATTTCTCTTTGTTGCAAGGCTTCAAAATTACAATTTTTTTTCCAAGAACACATCAACTCAAAGAAAATGGAAATTCTTCAACTACACTCCAACTAAATATATTGAATTTGATTTTTGTCCCACCGGGTGTTCCAAATTATTATCACAAAATTACAACACCCCGAATGGCCAAGCATGTGAATGGGGCATTCGGTGTAATTTTCTAACATGGAGTTATCTTGAAGTGTGGGACCTTGCATGAATCAAATAACTCTCCGAGAGAAGGTTGGCTCCTCTTCCTAATCCTACCTGCCACAACTACTCCTAATGCAAGAAAATACCTATCTAAACCTATCCTAATCTTCCAAGGAGATAGGGAGAGAGATTGCATGAAATAAAACCTACACTAAGAGTGGTGATACACCAAGAAAAGGAGTGTGTTAGACAAATTTCCCAGCCTGAAAAGAGAGAAAGGTGAACTGGAGAGGGTGGACATGCACCACAACAAATTACACATACACATCAACCACCAAGTACCATTAAAAACAAAATACCTTCCTAAACAATGACAAACAAATAATATGCAAAAAATTTGAGAGCAAATGAGAGGCAAGAAAAGAAATAAAAAAATGCAGAGGTTAGAAAGAACACAAAAACACACAATTTTATTACTCCTTAGTATGCACAACATTACATTATAGTAGAGAGGAAGAAGAAATTCCATTAAAAATTTTAGAAGAAGGCTTGAAGCCCCAAAATTCATAAGAAGAATGGAGAAGGGGAGCATGGGGAGAAAAATGACCAACAACCTTTCCTCAAAATGCATCCCCTTTACAATTTATAGAAATTTTGGAGAGAGAGAGAAAGAAGAAACCCGAATGCATGCTTCCATTTTCCAAAAAATTGCAAAACTGATGTGTGAATGCAGCATGGGTTACCTACAAAATCCCATTCCATCATGTACTCTTGCTTGCAGAAAAAGAAAATTGACCTACATGCCTCATTAATGGTGGTGGTAGTTATTACTTGCATGGGCATATAGAAGAAGTAATGTAATTTTTTAATGCCTTCCCTTTACTAAATTTTAAATCTGAATTTAATGGTGTGTAGAGGGCTCAAGACCTTTCCGAAAGTCCAAGAATGCATGAAACGAGCTCCAAGCTGAAATTTATGGCGTTTGAAGTTTTGTAGTTCTGGAAAACCAAGGGCCATTACTGCACTTTTCCTTACCTGCGGTGATCTGACCCCCTATTACTTCTCCTTTTCATCACTTCTCCATTTACTTTACTTTTCTTATTTTTAAAAGTAAAGTAGTTTCATTTATCTTTTTACTCTACTTTTTCATTTTCCTTTTCTTTTTCAGTTTGTGGTATTTTCACATTTTGCTTTACTTTTCTTATTTTAGAGAAGTAAAGTAGTTTGCATTTCTCTACATTAATTTACTTTTCTTATCTGCCTTCTCTGTGGTGTTTTCACATTACTTTACTTCTCTTATTTTTATGAAGTAAAGTAGTTTGATTATTCACTTTACTAAGTACTTCACACTTTACTTCACTTTTCTCATTTTCCTTTCCTTTATGGGCTTTTTCACTTTACTTTATTAAAATAAGTAAAGTAGTTCCAATTCACCACTTTACTTTACTTTTTTCACCTTAGTTCTGTAACCTTTTCATACTGCTTTTACTTAAAATAAGTAAAGTAGTTCCAATTCACCAATTTACTCACTTTTTCTCCCCTTACCTTGATTGATTTCATACTTTACTTTACTTAAAATAAATAAAGTAGTTCCAATTCACCACTTTACTCATTTTTGTCCCCCTTACCTGCATTGATTTCATACTTTACTTTACTTAAAATAAGTAAAGTAGTTCCAATTCACCACTTTACTCACTTTTTCTCCCCCTTACCTACGTTGATTTCATACTACTTTACTTAAAATAAGTAAAGTAATTTAGAAAGCTTAAAATACAAAGGAAAGCAATAATGAGGGGTCAAAACCCCGATTGGCCAGACTTCGACTTATCAAATGATCTGCAAGTCATAAAAACCATGAAATTTACCTACTTTCTTCTAGATTCATCACTGAAATTCCATCAACTACCCAATTATATTTTCTCAAGTTGTCCATTTTACAAGGGGGTAAAAATCGATAACACATATTACAAGTGAGACATCCATTACAATTTTATGCATTTATAATTCCTTCTAATGAACTATTTCAAACATTAGGTAAATATGAATCAGATTTTCTTTCACCAATAACCTTAAGAGAGGTCCCATGATCTATTAACTTCCACAACATTAAAAGTGGATGGGAACCACACCCCACTACAAGAAAGAACTAGGGAGGTCAAATATACTTATCTTAAAAACCCTAGAGAAATCCAAGGTAATTTTATACTACTCACCAAGGTAACACTTTTATTTATGAGGGACAAAAGGGTTCAAATGTAGGAATTTAGTGCATATGTAAATTGACACAAAGATTCCACTCACGTCATTTAGATCTCTCAATGAGACCAATCGTAGGTGAAACATCCCAACTAAATTTGCAAGGATTTAGCCACCCAATAGGGTACTAAGGACAATTTCACATATGAGGAATAAACTTATCCATGATGTGATCAAGCCTATGAAACCTAGAGATGTTGGTCTCACTTTCCCAAGGAAGACAGGGTTCACTTAGTATAGTCACTTCCTCACATAAAATACTTAAGGAAATGGTCAATTAGTAATTGTCTTATATCAAAAATAAGAAGACAATTAAAAAATTATATTATTTTCTTAACATGATGTTGTCATGCAAATTTGCAACATGCAAATTTCATATTTTCGAGCATAACAATGTCCCTAGTGCCAAAAACATTTGTGTGTGAAACCTCTCAGAACATCCCCAAATCAGCCACCCCTTCTATTATTATTTTCCTTGTCCATGTAATTCCCATGTTGGTGCTCCTAACCTTTCCCATGTGTCAAAGAGATAAAACAAGCTTACACAATTCTTTTGACATAATGTCTTTTAAGGTGGATCTTTCAAAAGGTTTGGGAATTGCAATTTTTAGCCTTTCTAAGGTTGGTGCATATTCTTAAGAGTGAATTTGAAGGCATAAATTCATCGAGAAGATATATTCATGAGCTAAGATCATTGTTCAAGTTATTTAGGAATATTTAGGGAAGATTTGGAGATTCATGAGCAAGTTCAGTAAAAAGTGGGTTTTTGAGGTCAAAGGAGCTTGCACTATGAAAAAACACCTAAGCTTCAGGAGATGATTTTGGGAGCTCTGGAATGAGTTGGAGGTCAAAAAAATATCAATATAAATCTTATTCAATTCCCTACATGTTGGTAATCTCATATTTTTCACAACACCCATGTATTTCTTTCCACAACTCATTCTTCATAGGCACAATGGTAGTCCCGATCAAAAAGGACATTTTTGATAATGTTGCAAGATTAATCAGACATTTAGACCCATCCCCTCCTAATTTTTTTTTCCATTCAAAATAATATAAATAACTTCCCAAACATTCATCTAGGAGCTCCAAATGTCATTTTCAATCTCCTCTCCAAGGTACAAGCTTTGTACTTAACCAAAACTTTCAGTGACACATGTCACCATGAGGATAATGTTCAATTTATATGTTCCTCTATCCCTTTATAATGGGACAAGGGGGCATAAAAAAATTCCCACCACCTTAAGCCTCATGGACCTATCATATGGTCCCGAAGGCCTCCGATAAGCACCTTTTGATAGTTTTTAAGCCTCCTCTCCTTGTTCCCCGGGCTTAACACTTGTCATCACTAGGATAATGCATAATTTTGGTTTCCCTCCATCCATTTCCAAGGGTACAAGGGATAATAAAATTTTCCCTCCCCTTGCTTCCACATGGTTTTTCATATGACCAAGTCTCACCCCGTGAGGAGAATGGAGTCAAACCAGTACATGATATTTGGCGGATAATTTTGGGAGCTCTGTAAGGATTTAGGAGGAAAAAATAACTCATTGGAAATATAAGAGGATCCTCTACAATATGGAACATTCATATTTTTCATAAACCCTTGGAGCTTCTCGGGGAGAGATTTTTGTAGGCACATTCAAGATTCCAAGGAAGAAGGTCATTTTTCAAGGGTTACAAGTGTAACAAAACCTTTAGACCCATCTCATTATTCTCCAAATGATGTTTTAAGTCAAAATCATATAAATAAGTTCCCAAAAAGACCTCTAGGAGCTCCAGAACTTCGTTTTCCAAGCTCTCTCTCAAGAAGCCTCCTCTCCTTGTTCCCCGGCTTAACACTTGTCATCACGGATAATGCATAATTTTGGTTTCACTCCATCCATTTCAAGGGTACAAGGGAAAATAAAATTTTCCCTCCCCTTGCTTCCACATGGTTTTTCATATGACCAAGTCTCACCCCGTGAGGAGAATGGAGTCAAACCAGGGTACATGATATTTGGCGGATAATTTTGGGAGCTCACGTAAGGATTTAGGAGGAAAAAATAACTCATTGGAAATATAAGAGGATCCTCTACAATATGGAACATTCATATTTTTCATAAGCCCTTGGAGCTTCTCGGGGAGAGATTTTTGTAGGCACACTCTGTGATTCCAAGGAAGAAGGTCATTTTTGAAGGGGTTACTGAGTGTAACAAAACCTTTAGACCCATCTCATTATTCTCTAAATGATGTTTTCAATCAAAATAATATAAATAAGTTCCTAAAAATACCTCTAGGAGCTCCAGCAACTTCGTTTTCAAGCTCTCTCTCAAAGCCTCCTCTCCTTGTTCCCCAGGGCTTAACACTTGTCATCACCAGATAATGTATAATTTTGGTTTCCCTCCATCCATTTCCAAGTACAAGGGGAAAATAAAATTTTCCCTCCCCTCGCTTCCACATGGGTTTTCATATGACCAAGTCTCAGCCCCGTGAGGAGAATGGAGTCAAACCAGTACATGATATTTGGCGGATAATTTTGGGAGCTTTGTAAGGATTTAGGAGGGAAAAAAATAACTCATTGGAAATATAAGAGGATCCTCTACAATATGTAACATTCATATTTTTCATAAACCCTTGGAGCTTCTCGGGAGAGATTTTTGTAGGCACACTCAGTGATTCCAAGGAAGAAGGTCATTTTTCAAGGGGTTACAAGTGTAACAAAACCTTTAGACCCATCTCATTATTCTCTAAATGATGTTTTAAATCAAAATAATATAAATAAGTTCCTAGAAATACCTCTAGAGCTCCAGAACTTCGTTTTCAAGCTCTCTCTCAAGAATACTCTCGCAGTTAGAAAATTTTGCAAGTGCCACTTATCACCATAGCACTAATACGCACTTTTGGTATCCATTTTTCCCTTTCCAAGGGGATATAGGGATAACATATTGCACCCCACCCCCCCACACCTTATACGTCATGGACACACCACATGACCACGGAGGCTCTGATAAGCACTTTTTGCCAATTTTTAAGCCCCCTCCAAGCCATGCATGCCCGCCACTTGTCACCACAGGATAAGGCACACTTTAGGTGTCCCATAATCCCTTTCCCATGGGACAAGGGGGACAAAAAAAAATTACCCCCTTCCTCTTTCTCCCTCATGCTTATAAAACCCATCACTTAACCATTTTCAATCCCCCTCTTTTACTTCATTTCTACCGAGATCTCTAGAAAAAGTTTTCCAAATCCCTCCATATAAATTTTCCCACTTGAATTCATTCCTCCATGTTCATATGAGCATGGTAAGGATAAAATTTAATAAAAAAATTCAAAATTTTAAGAATTCCATGTCATGTTTACCATATTGACTATGTAGCCCATGAAAAAACAAATATTCATATCTTGCAAACCGATGCATGGATTTATGTGTGGTTTTTTACATTCTTCATAATATTTAGAAACCCTCACAACCCAAGTGATGGAACTGGCATGAATTTTCCATATTTTTCCGATGAACAAACCCCAAATTCATGCCCTCATTTTACCGTTGTTTTGGAGATCGATCAAGAAAAAATGTACATGAGATAAAGAGAAAAACCATATCAAAAATTTAGTTCCATAAAAATCCAAGGTCAGGAAAGCCACTTTCCAAAAATATTAAGTATCTACATGAGAACTTATTATAAATAGTAAATTCTCACAAAGGGAAAAATTCTACAAAGGCAAGTGTTTACGGTGAACATCCAAGACAACAAGAAGGGTGATCGAAAGTAAAGAAAGTGAAAAATGGCATTTTCTAAAAATAACAAATCCTCATTCAGAGTGCTAGAATTCATAGTTTCTATCTCTATTCACCTCTCTACTTTGCAACATCTTCACGGGGTGTGTGAAAGTGGCATAAGTTCAAACGATGCGCTTCATCCTCCAAAGACATCATTGTGGTCACATTAGTGTACATAAGAAAAAAACATTGTAGGGTGTAGTAGTTACAAATGAGAAACATTATGCAAAGATAAAAGGATATTCAATTTTTTTGGGAGATTCATATATTATCATTATAAATATTTAATCAAGTCAAAGGCATCTACTCTCCTTTAGTGAGAAAGTTGAGTGGGCTAGGTAAATTGTTGAAAGTGTGCCAAACTAGTTGTTGAACTCCGCATGGGCTAGGTGAGAATTTTGGGTTGAATCTCTTTTTTTTTTTGATAATTGCATCCTGGTTCTAAATACCTAATTTAGAACTCACAATCAAATAACCATTCTTATAACAGACAACCATATGCAGCTGTAATGACTCGGAGTACCTCCGATCTATTCATTCCATGACTCGGTAATCTACCGATCTATTCATGAGTAATAAGAGTTGGCGTTTTTATTTAACACTTCACTCTTGCGGTTCTCTTCCCTATTCTGGGATTCAGAATGCTCTGTCCAAGGAACCTAACTGAATAATTGTTACCATTATTCATCGGCATCTCATCCCTTAGACTAGGTGAATTAGGACAACGCAATCAGCAGCTTGCGATACTTTGGCCAAAGATTTGAAACATACTGTTTATGTCTCGTATTCCTTAACGGCATACTCGTCAATCTGGAATACGCCCTTCACCCCATTCTTATGTTATGTAGAATGTCTTATACCGACTTCTGTCAGTCCCTCCTATCTCAACTTATTCACTCGGAAACGGATTAACAAGGTGATAACGTTATATGGATGCCCACGAGGATTAGGGATACGATGACATACTGGTTCAACCCTAGTTAAACCAGTGTGTCAAGATACCCCGAATCTCCTAGGCAGCCTTATAACGTGACCACATTCCTAATCGGTCCCTGAGTAACTCGTTCGAGATCAAAGTGTAAATCTTAGCGATCAATGCAAAGGGTGTCGTCATAAGTCACCTGCATTGTTGTAACTTCGAGAAGATCCTAATCTTCTCGGAGGTACAACCCTGCAGTTGACTTGTGCCATCAACCTTTAAATCCACCTCGGAAAGATCTACTTATTAATATGCGTTACGCACGTTGAGTTTAAATTACATTAAAGACGTTCCCCTAAGGTTAGCCTCTCCTGATCCCTGGATTCTTCATCTTAGGATGACCTTCCTCAATAAAACCCATTACACGGTGGAGATATTAAGGCCAAGGTCTCATCAAGGAGTTCTTAGAATATACATGATTCTAAAACAACGAAATGGGACAATAACTCGTAAACTTCACATGAGATTGCCATCTGAACCCCATTAGGTTTATATCAGTTCTCCTAACTGAATTTATATCATACTTATTAGTATCAAGATATAAATGATTAAGAATCCAATTAAATGTTGTCCTGTCATAATCAAGACTAGGGATTAGTAATTTAATTCAGCTTGATTAGCGTTCTGCTTAGGTTTATTTTAATCCTATCTTTTAGAAAGACAATGATTTAAATTTCAATTTTGCTTTCGATAGAACAAATTAGAACTACTAAACACTCATAAGAATTCAATCACATTTTCTTGTAAGCTTTCATTGACAATCACAAAAGTCTCCAAATTATACAAAGATAACATTGCCCCTCCGGTATATAAACCGAAGAAGGTCAACTATCAAAATAAGAATACAACACATAAGTAGCAAATACTTATTTCTATTCCTTTCGAACTATACAAATACATTTTATGCATTCAAATACTTGATATACAATGCTCAACGGAAAAGGAACATCTTTCCACATATAGTACATTTAGAAAATCAAGATGTAATTCATTATAAATCAAATTAAACAATCTGATCATCCTGTCAGATCTGCATTGCTTTTACCACTTACGGCATCCATCTGCAAAAATTATCAACATGGGTCAGTTCAATGAACTGAGCATGATAAGCACTAACTCTTAAAACAATTGCAATCCGTCAATTGTTTTCATTAAACACCCTGTTTAAATGATATAAAATCACCAAACAAGTAAACATGATTCAGACTATACGTTAGGAATATATCATGTCTATAACGTGTAATAATAATTTTCGTTACAGAGTAGTCCTATATACTTCTCAAATATTTCATCAAAATATTAGGGATCAAGAAGAACAAAAGTATCCTAAGCAATTATTCATTGTAAATCCCAAGATGAACAATCATCAGACAAATCATGATATTCAACTTAAAAAGAGGAATACCATATCAATCCTGATACCGTCATTATGTAAAAACAATTACAGATGTTAGTTAAACAATTATATCAACTTATAATTTACAACAGAAGAGAAATAAACAAATTGTACATGTTTCCCTCTGAACTAGCTCATGACTGTACTGTCTTTCAAAAAGCAAGGCATTCACTTAATACACATGCAAATAAATCAATCGAGTCCATCAACAGCACCACTGTTTTGTTAAAACTTACAATAAAGCAACTACAGTATAGTAGCCCTCTTGCCAAACAACGGTGTCTATCTACCAAGCAGACTCAGTATGACCTTACGCAAGAAGCGACAGACAAGAAGATAAACACTGCCGTTACCTGTTTAGGTACAGTCGACAACTCCTAAATTCAATCATGCTCAAGAATGGATATCTATGCAAAGAAGACGTAACACGCCAACAATCCCTATAACAACCTACAGCCCATTCAAACCCTTTCTACACTGTAAGGCTTTTAGACCCAAGGTCGAATTCAAAGGATCTCCTTCGTTGTCGCAGTCAACAAGAGACTCGAAATCATTTAAGCAATGTCATCTCCCTATGACTATGCAGAGAGATTTTTAAACGAAATCCACGCAACATGCATGCACTGACCACATCAAACTGGAATGTAATCAGAAAGAAAACATAACATAGAATATCGTAGTCACTTCTGAACGCAATCAGAGTTGAAAGTATGGTATTCACGACCTACTTTATAAAAGCCATAATACAAGATGTCAAGCTATTTAAAGAAATCCAACAAAGCCAAAAACATTACATGTTCATACTCAGGCTTATACAGAAACAGTGACACAGATTACCACGCAAGGATTTTAAAACTAAATCCGTAAACAGTATTATCAGTATAGCTTTTTCCAAAAGCCGATAATAAGATATCTTCCCATACTCAAGGAACCCAACAAAGGTCGAAAACACTAGTAAACTAAACAAGCTTAATTGAGGCAAGTACTTTGTAGTTACCTAGAAAGGTTTCAACTGAACCCGAGTAACAGTATATCAAATAAATAATAAACAATGATTCCCAACTGTGCCAACAATGATAAACATTAAAAATCAGGCTTAAACAAATTACTGATTTCGTAACAAGAATTCCCACTGAACCTCTTCAATATTCTCGAACAAGCTTACACAGAAGGAAACGTAATAGTACAACCAGGGAGTCTGTACCTAAATTTATTACAAATTACAGAGGTCGTATGACCTGTTACTTCTTCAAGACTCCAACGAAACTCAAATTACCAATATTCAAAGATATATAAAGCTTCCACAATGGTCCATAGTGTACGAATCATTCAATGGACTCTACAGAGTCGTTTCAAATAAAATAAACATATATATATAAAAAACGGGTTGAATCCCCATAACCTCCTCGCAAGGGAAAAACAACTCCAAGAAAGTCGTAATGAATACTGTAACACAGTAAGTTATCTCTTCACAATAACTATAAAATTTCATAACGAAACCCAAAAAGAATCAATAATCACCACTAAATAATAACCACAACAAGCTTACAAAAAGTTCAATTTAACTGAACAATCACACCAATGTCCATCAGTATCCCTCCCGACCAGTATCCACAACAAACATCAACGGCAAGTATCAGCAACAAGCATCGACTACGAGTATAAATCGACAAGCATCACAGTGGCTTGTACCCATCACGAGAATAATTTATGGGCTCTCGCAGAGTAGGCCGAGCATACATTCTTTTCATATATTTCGCATATTTAAGCCAGAATGCAAAACACAAAGAAATATAGAAACAGTTCGAATATAATAAACACCCCTCAAGGGTTAAATGAAAAATCGAACCCGCAGGAAGATTCAGTGCCAAAAATCACACAAGGCTACCATAGAAACCATCTATTTCCATAAATCATTTGAACAGAGTTGTTCTAATGAAATCATTTGAAGAAGAGCAAGATTTTTAAAAGTTAGGGCCTAACATGCCTGGATATTTGCTCAAAATTCCGAAGCAGACCACTGAAAGAGCTCGGACTTTCTTTTCCTTTTCCAAGTTAGAGCCACCAACAAAATTTTGCTATTTCCATGACTTATATATTTTCCTTGCCAGAGGAAAGAGCTAGATACGCTCATACTCGCCATGCAACACCAAGAAGATGGTGTGAAGAACCAGTGAACAGGCAGAGGGAAAACCGAATTCGTGATAAGCCAAACAAAACATTAACTTTCCAATTTGCATGCCTTCTCGCGAATTCCGAGCTCGACTTCCGAGCTCATTAATTGCATTTACTCCCAACTTCCCGCTCAAACTCCACTGCCACCGACCGCCATAGTTGGCGATAGACAAATAAAATTTCAAGACCATTTTCGCTTTGGCGACCTGCCACGTCGGCTCAAGTTAGCCGTTTCTAAAACTTCTACCAATACCTGTCCTTCATACTTATCCTTTGCATTTAATGACATAGAAAAATCCGCCCATGGTTCGCATCCCTCCATAGGTCCCCTTACATCCTTGTTCAATAGTTAGGTTAGTAACTTAGGTTAGAATTTAGGATAACACCTAGTCTAACTTCATAGAACATAGATACTAACTTAGGACATTAGCTCTTAGCCTAGGTCTAGGTTAGATTATCACTAATCTAACCCCTAGGTTAAGTTTAGTTTTAGGTTACTAACATTAATAATTCCAGTTAGGTCTACATTCCGTATGCTCAGAAAAAGACCTACAACATGCATTCTCGAACAGGGTTAACTCCTGTACTGCCATTAGGCTACAGAATTTGTATGTAACTGAATTATTACCTGGTCCGCGATCAAGACCTTCCAGATATATTTAGATATCGGAACCAATCCTTTTCACACGATCAACCTGAGTCATACTCCGGACTAGCTTATTCAATGCATCTAGACCTTGCAACCTGTTCAAGGTCTGTAATTTTAATTCATCACGAACAAACTTAAAGCAATACTTGGGTCAATTCCACTGATCCAAGGCTAGGTATTATAGGTGGATAACTCTATAATTCATTCCGAGATCAGATTAAACTCAGATACAAAATGAAAGAAATAAAAGAGTCCAATCATATTCCGACTCAGTCAAAGATCTGCAATCTGCAAAGAAGATACAGTACATATCAAGCATGATTTCTCAATCAAGGAACACATCCTTTTACAAAGAAACCATATATCAACACTTGAATGCTCAGGAGGAGGTAACAACAGTTCAGGGTGTTACATGCTTCCCTCCTAAAAGATTCATCGTCCCGATGATTACATATTTGATTAACCTTCAGGTCAACCAATTTATCAGTACACAAACAATGTGACTATTTCCAATTTGAATAGTTCCAGAAATCAATGTCACAAAGATATTTTATTCAACTTTGAATAATGTTTGCCTTCATCGCTTTCATAAATACTTAAAAAAATAAGTTCATTAAAGAATGTTTTGTCAATGATTTCATTCTTTGAAAAAGAGAAGGAAAAGCAATTTTCATCTCTTCCATTTTTCCCAAGTTGCACTTTCTTCGTTAAACCGGTCCCACTTTGGACCTTACATTGCTGTATTTCACGATTTCTTAAATGCAATTGGCGAGTTTCCAAAGACTCGTGTGGGTTTAACCACGATTATTCCTGGGTCTTGGACCTGCAAGGAATTCCAATTTAAAACATGTGACAGATCTGAAACGTATTTCTTAAGCAAAGAAATATGGAAAACATCATGCATGCGAGATAAAGCAGGTGGTAATGCTAAACGATAAGCTACAGGATTGATTATTTCGACAATTTCGAAAGGTCCCACGAATCGAGGTGACAACTTGGCAGCCTTGCCAAAAGTTATAGAACTCTTTCTGGGTTTAACACGAAGAAAAACCTTATCACCAAGCTCAAACCTTCTATCAACCCGCTTAAGGTCAGCATAGCTCTTCTGCCTATCCGCTGCTTCCTTTAATCTTTCACGAATCAACTTAACTTGCTGTTCCATTTCTGTGAGAATCTCTGGTCCAATTACCACTCTATCCTCAACACTGTCCCAACTAACAGGAGTTCTGCACTTTCTTCCATAAAGTGCTTCAAAGGGTGCCATTTTGAGAGATGAATGATAAGTGTTGTTGTATGCGAACTCAACTAATGGAAGATACTCTTCCCATTTATACTGTTGATCCATGCAATACATCCGCAACATGTCCTCCAACACTTGATTTACCCTTTCAGTTTGTCCATCCGTTTCCGGATGATATGCAGAACTGAAGTTTAGTTTTGTTCCAAGAGCTGTATTAAGTGTTTGCCAAAACCTTGACGTCATTCTTGGATCCCTGTCAGATATAATCAATTCTGGTACACCATGCAATCTGAAAATTTCGTGTACGAATCTTTTGGCCAGCACTGGTGAATCATCCTTTAGATTTCCAGCGATGAAATGAGCTACCTTAGTCAGTTTATCTACAACTACCAGGATAACATCATGTTTATTCCTAGACATGGGTAATCCTTGTACAAAATCCATGGTTATTACTTGCCATTTGTACTGCGGTATGCTATGAGGATATAACAGTCCAGCAGGGTGCATATGTTCTGCCTTAACCCACTGACACTCCAAACAATGGGTCACAAAATTTATGACATCCTTTTTCATACCTTTCCAAAAGTATTGTTGTTTCAGATCAGCAAGCATCTTTGTGATACCCGGGTGTCCAGAGAAAGGTGAATTATGAAATTCCACTAACAACTTCTTCCTCAAGTCGTTCAACATAGGTACATATACCCTGTTTTCATAACGCAAGATTCCTTCATTATCAAAATGAAAACCTTTATACCTTTCATCATTAGGTTCTGCAGCAAGCGCTGCCTTTACCTGCAGAAAGTAATTATCAGATTCTGAGGCACTCTTTACCTCCTCCTTGAACTGAGTTCTTAATGTTATAAGAGCAGAAATGTGCCTCCTACGACTTAGAGCATCAGCTACTCTATTCTCCTTCCCTTTGATATAGCTAATATCAAAATCATATTGTGATAAAAATTCTAACCACCTTCTCTGTCTGGCATTCAGATTAGGCTGAGTAAAAATATATTTCAGCCCTAAGTGATCAGTTTTCAACTCAAAAGGTTTCCCAAGTAAGTAGTGTCTCCAGACTTGAAGTGCATGAACAATGGCAGCAAGCTCCAAATCATGAGGGGCATAGTTCAGCTCATGTAACTTGAGTTTTCTACTTTCATATGCAATGACTTGATCATTTTGTAGCAAAACACCTCCAAGGCCTTCCCCGGAAGCATCCGTTACGACAGTAAAATTCCCATTAGGGTCTGGTACAGCTAATATAGGTGCAGAAGTCAACTGGTCTTTCAGACTTTTGAAAGCCGCTTCGCACTTGTCGTTCCATATGAATTTCTTATCCTTCTTCTGCAATGAAGTTATTGGTGCAGCTACCTTAGAAAAATCCTTTACAAATTTTCTATAGTAACCTGCAAGACCCATGAAGCTTCTTACTTCATGCACATTCTTTGGCGCAGGCCACTCAGTTATTGCCACTATTTTTGAAGGATCTACAGCAATTCCTTCTTTACTTATGACATGACCCAAATAGTGAACTTCTGAATCAAAGAAAGAACATTTGGATAACTTACCATACAACTTTCTTTTTCTCAGAATTTCCAAAACTATCTTCAAATGCTCATTGTGCTCCTCAACGCTTTTAGAATAAATGAGAATATCGTCCAAGAATACAAGTACAAACTTGTCCAGATATTCTTGAAAAATATTGTTCATTAAGTTCATAAAGGCTGCGGGTGCATTAGTTAATCCAAAGGGTAGAACCGTGAATTCATAATGTCCGTACCTTGTTCGGAAAGTTGTTTTATGAATGTCTTCTTCTTTAATCCTTAACTGATGATAACCAGATCGAAGGTCTATCTTAGAATAAACCGCTGCTCCACGCATCTGATCAAATAGATCGTCGATCCTTGGAAGTGGATATCGGTTCTTGATTGTTGCTTTGTTCAACATCCGATAATCAATACACAGCCTAAGTGTTCCATCCTTCTTTTCACAAATATCACAGCGCACTCCCCAAGGTGAAACACTTGGTCTAATCAAACCTTTTGTCAAAAGTTTCTTGCAATCGTGCCTTAAGCTCGACTAACTCTCAGTAGTAGTCATCCTATAAGGCGCTTTGGAAATAGGTTCGGTTCCTGGTTTGATTTCAATGGTGAAGTCAAATTCTCTCTTGGGTGGTAACCTGTAATTCTTCAGAAAGACATCCTCGAAACTTTGTAATGAGAGGAATTTGCTTCATATAATCACCATCTTCTTCTCGAAGATTCGAGATATCTTTACCGCATAAAGAGTACATCCTTTATTCTTAGCCTTTTTAAGTCGCATATGCCGATTGACAGCTTTCTAACTGAAATTTCTCGTTTCACACCTTGAATCTCTCATTGCTTGTTTCAGTGATCATCTAAACATTTTATGTTCTTTTCATAGCAGTCTACTTTTGCTTTATGGTCAGCTAACCAATTGACACCGATGACAATGTCATACGATCCCAAAGGTGTAACATAGAGATCAACTTCCGTGGAAAAGTTAGGTAAGTCAAGGACTGCCCCAAAAAGACACATACTCACTGTATGAACAGAGTTATTACCATACTGTACAGTCCAAGATTTATCCATTTTTCCAGCTTTTCTTTTAAGTTTAGAAGCAAGTTTATTAGAAATAAAACATTCAGTAGCTCCTGTATCAAAAAGAATAGTGACAGGTATGCCAAATAACTTACCCGGAACTTCTATAGGTGTTACTTGCTTTTCAGCTTGCTTGTCTGCTACTGCAGCATGTATCTTATGCTGCTGATTACGATCATCCTTCTTCAAAGGGCACTGATTTGCGTAGTGATCTTTGCCACAATTGTAGCAGCCTCCTACAGGTCCCTTTTTAGGCTCAAAGTTGCCTCCAGTTTTGTAATTGTCACGCTGTCCTCCATAGGGCTTCTGCCCATTATTATAATTTTTAACAAAATTATCCCTTACATTTCCAGCAGGCTTATTTACTACTGCTTTCTTATTGTTATCTCCTGGAAACTTACTCTTGTTTCCAAACTTTTTCCATGGTCCTTTTCTGGGTGCAAGAGAGGTTGAAGAAGGGTTTGCAGTCTTCTTCCGCACTTCCTCTTTATGAGCAGAAATAGCCTTTAATTTCTGTTCTTGCCTTATGGCCTTTTCAACAACTCCTTCCATAGTGGTTGGACTGTGAACATCGACCTCTCCCCCTATCACGGGATTCAATCCCATGATGAATTTCCGTATTCTGAACTTCTCGTCAGTTTGATACTGCGGTACATACTTGAGGAGTTTTGTAAACCGCTCCCAGTATTCAATTACCGTTAGCTTCCATTGAGCTAAGTTCTGAAATTCTGTCATTTTCTGATCATAGAAAAGTTGTGGCAGCCAACGTTGCCTAAAATAGCCTTTAAATTGATCCCAAGTAATATTGGTCTCATCAATGTTTAGTTCGGCTTTACGGCTATCCCACCACGAAGATGCTTCGTGGGAAAGCGATAGGCTCCCAAATAGCTTTGGTTTCCTCGAGAAGTTCCTTATTGCAAAGTACTTCTCCATTTCACCGAGCCGCTTCTCGCTCCATCTCCTAATGTGGTGCCATCATACTTAGGTGGACTTATCCTTTTATATCATTAGTGAGTTCTCACGCTAATCTGCCTTTTTTTTTTCGGTTGGACAGTGCATTCCCAAAGCATTAACATCAACACCCATATCGGGGTTGTCCTCGGAGGTTGCTGATTATTATTATCAGCTTCTTCATCCTCCTCATTTCCCATCACCTGCTGTTCAAGTACAACTAAGCGATCTCTTGTGTCCAACAAGGCAGCAAGGATCTCATCAAGTTTCTGGGTTGTTGCCGCCCCTCCTTCAGGTGGAGCATTATTCGCAACGTTCCCCCTTGTTCTAACCATTTTCTGTTACAAGAAAATTCAAGTTTTTATCAGATTATGGACACAATAGGTCCAAGAGCTGCAACCTTCAGCTCTGATACCAAGATGTAACATCCTCATTTTAGACAATAGAACAAGTCAATTTTTTTTTTTTTTTTTTTTAATTGCATCCTGGTTCTAAATACCTAATTTAGAACTCACAATCAAATAACCATTCTTATAACAGATAACCATATGCAGCTGTAATGACTCGGAGTACCTCCGATCTATTCATTCCATGACTCGGTAATCTACCGATCTATTCATGAGTAATAAGAGTTGGCGTTTTTATTTAACACTTCACTCTTGTGGTTCTCTTCCCTATTCTGGGATTCAGAATGCTCTGTCTAAGGAACCTAACTGAATAATTGTTACCATTATTCATCGGCATCTCATCCCTTAGACTAGGTGAATTAGGACAACGCAATCAGCAGCTTGCGATACTTTGGCCAAAGATTTGAAACATACTGTTTATGTCTCGTATTCCTTAACGGCATACTCGTCAATCTGGAATACGCCCTTCACCCCATTCTTATGTTATGTAGAATGTCTTATACCGACTTCTGTCAGTCCCTCCTATCTCAACTTATTCACTCGGAAATGGATTAACAAGGTGATAACGTTATATGGATGCCCACGAGGATTAGGGATACGATGACATACTGGTTCAACCCTAGTTAAACCAGTGTGTCAAGATACCCCGAATCTCCTAGGCAGCCTTATAACGTGACCACATTCCTAATCGGTCCCTGAGTAACTCGTTCGAGATCAAAGTGTAAATCTTAGCGATCAATGCAAAGGGTGTCGTCATAAGTCACCTGCATTGTTGTAACTTCGAGAAGATCCTAATCTTCTCGGAGGTACAACCCTGCAGTTGACTTGTGCCGTCAACCTTTAAATCCACCTCGGAAAGATCTACTTATTAATATGCGTTACGCACGTTGAGTTTAAATTACATTAAAGACGTTCCCCTAAGGTTAGCCTCTCCCGATCCTGGATTCTTCATCTTAGGATGACCTTCCTCAATAAAACCCATTACACGGTGGAGATATTAAGGCCAAGGTCTCATCAAGGAGTTCTTAGAATATACATGATTCTAAAACAACGAAATGGGACAATAACTCGTAAACTTCACATGAGATTGCCATCTGAACCCCATTAGGTTTATATCAGTTCTCCTAACTGAATTTATATCATACTTATTAGTATCAAGATATAAATGATTAAGAATCCAATTAAATGTTGTCCTGTCATAATCAAGACTAGGGATTAGTAATTTAATTCAGCTTGATTAGCGTTCTGCTTAGGTTTATTTTAATCCTATCTTTTAGAAAGACAATGATTTAAATTTCAATTTTGCTTTCGATAGAACAAATTAGAACTACTAAACACTCATAAGAATTCAATCACATTTTCTTGTAAGCTTTCATTGACAATCACAAAAGTCTCCAAATTATACAAAGATAACATTGCCCCTCCGGTATATAAACCGAAGAAGGTCAACTATCAAAATAAGAATACAACACATAAGTAGCAAATACTTATTTCTATTCCTTTCAGAACTATACAAATACATTTTATGCATTCAGCATACTTGATACAATGCTCAACGGAAAAGGAACATCTTTCCACATATAGTACATTTAGAAAATCAAGATGTAATTCATTATAAATCAAATTAAACAATCTGATCATCCTGTCAGATCTGCATTGCTTTTACCACTTACGGCATCCATCTGCAAAAATTATCAACATGGGTCAGTTCAATGAACTGAGCATGATAAGCACTAACTCTTAAAACAATTGCAATCCGTCAATTGTTTTCATTAAACACCCTGTTTAAATGATATAAAATCACCAAACAAGTAAACATGATTCAGACTATACGTTAGGAATATATCATGTCTATAACGTGTAATAATAATTTTCATTACAGAGTAGTCCTATATACTTCTCAAATATTTCATCAAAATATTAGGGATCAAGAAGAACAAAAGTATCCTAAGCAATTATTCATTGTAAATCCCAAGATGAACAATCATCAGACAAATCATGATATTCAACTTAAAAAGAGGAATACCATATCAATCCTGATACCGTCATTATGTAAAAACAATTACAGATGTTAGTTAAACAATTATATCAACTTATAATTTACAACAGAAGAGAAATAAACAAATTGTACATGTTTCCCTCTGAACTAGCTCATGATTGTACCGTCTTTCAAAAAGCAAGGCATTCACTTAATACACATGCAAATAAATCAGTCGAGTCCATCAACAGCACCACTGTTTTGTTAAAACTTACAATAAAGCAACTACAGTACAGTAGCCCTCTTGCCAAACAACGGTGTCTATCTACCAAGCAGACTCAGTATGACCTTACGCAAGAAGCGACAGACAAGAAGATAAACACTTTGCCGTTACCTGTTTAGGTACAGTCGACAACTCCTAAATTCAATCATGCTCAAGAATGGATATCTATGCAAAGAAGACGTAACACGCCAACAATCCCTATAACAACCTACAGCCCATTCAAACCCTTTCTACACTGTAAGGCTTTTAGACCCAAGGTCGAATTCAAAGGATCTCCTTCGTTGTCGCAGTCAACAAGAGACTCGAAATCATTTAAGCAATGTCATCTCCCTATGACTATGCAGAGAGATTTTTAAACGAAATCCACGCAACATGCACAGCCACATCAAACTGGAATGTAATCAGAAAGAAAACATAACATAGAATATCGTAGTCACTTCTGAACGCAATCAGAGTTGAAAGTATGGTATTCACGACCTACTTTATAAAAGCCATAATACAAGATGTCAAGCTATTTAAAGAAATCCAACAAAGCCAAAAACATTACATGTTCATACTCAGGCTTATACAGAAACAGTGACACAGATTACCACGCAAGGATTTTAAAACTAAATCCGTAAACAGTATTAACAGTATAGCTTTTTCCAAAAGCCGATAATAAGATATCTTCCCATACTCAAGGAACCCAACAGTGTCGAAAACACTAGTAAACTAAACAAGCTTAATTGAGGCAGGTACTGTAGTTACCTAGAAAGGTTTCAACTGAACCCGAGTAACAGTATATCAAATAAATAATAAACAATGATTCCCAACTGTGCCAACAATGATAAACATTAAAAATCAGGCTTAAACAAATTACTGATTTCGTAACAAGAATTCCCACTGAACCTCTTCAATATTCTCGAACAAGCTTACACAGAAGGAAACGTAACAGTACAACCAGGGAGTCTGTACCTAAATTTATTACAAATTACAGAGGTCGTATGACCTGTTACTTCTTCAAGACTCCAACGAAACTCAAATTACCAATATTCAAAGATATATAAAGCTTCCACAGTGGTCCATAGTGTACGAATCATTCAATGGACTCTACAGAGTCGTTTCAAATAAAATAAACATATATATATAAAAATGGGTTGAATCCCCATAACCTCCTCGCAAGGGAAAAACAACTCCAAGAAAGTCGTAATGAATACTGTAACACAGTAAGTTATCTCTTCACAATAACTATAAAATTTCATAACGAAACCCAGCAAGAATCAATAATCACCACTAAATAATAACCACAACAAGCTTACAAAAAGTTCAATTTAACTGAACAATCACACCAATGTCCATCAGTATCCCTCCCGACCAGTATCCACAACAAACATCAACGGCAAGTATCAGCAACAAGCATCGACTACGAGTATAAATCGACAAGCATCACAGTGGCCTGTACCCATCACGAGAATAATTTATGGGCTCTCGCAGAGCAGGCCGAGCATACATTCTTTTCATATATTTCGCATATTTAAGCCAGAATGCAAAACACAAAGAAATATAGAAACAGTTCGAATATAATAAACACCCCTCAAGGGTTAAATGAAAAATCGAACCAGCAGGAAGATTCAGTGCCAAAAATCACACAAGGCTACCATAGAAACCATCTATTTCCATAAATCATTTGAACAGAGTTGTTCTAATGAAATCATTTGAAGAAGAGCAAGATTTTTAAAAGTTAGGGCCTAACATGCCTGGATATTTGCTCAAAATTCCGAAGCAGACCACTGAAAGAGCTCGGACTTTCTTTTCCTTTTCCAAGTTAGAGCCACCAACAAAATTTTGCTATTTCCATGACTTATATATTTTCCTTGCCAGAGGAAAGAGCTAGATACGCTCATACTCGCCATGCAACACCAAGAAGACTGGTGCGAAGAACCAGTGAACAGGCAGAGGGAAAACCGGAATTCGTGATAAGCCAAACAAAACATTAACTTTCCAATTTGCATGCCTTCTCACGAATTCCGAGCTCGACTTCCGAGCTCATTAATTGCATTTACTCCCAACTTCCCGCTCAAACTCCACTGCCACCGACCGCCATAGTTGGCGATAGACAAATAAAATTTCAAGACCATTTTCAGTTTTGGCGACCTGCCACGTCGGCTCAAGTTAGCCGTTTCTAAAACTTCTACCAATACCTGTCCTTCATACTTATCCTTTGCATTTAATGACATAGAAAAAGCCGCCCATGGTTCGCATCCCTCCATAGGTCCCCTTACATCCTTGTTCAATAGTTAGGTTAGTAACTTAGGTTAGAATTTAGGATAACACCTAGTCTAACTTCATAGAACATAGATACTAACTTAGGACATTAGCTCTTAGCCTAGGTCTAGGTTAGATTATCACTAATCTAACCCCTAGGTTAAGTTTAGTTTTAGGTTACTAACATTAATAATTCCAGTTAGGTCTACATTCCGTATGCTCAGAAAAAGACCTACAACATGCATTCTCGAACAGGGTTAACTCCTGTACTGCCATTAGGCTACAAAATTTGTATGTAACTGAATTATTACCTGGTCCGCGATCAAGACCTTCCAGATATATTTAGATATCGGGAACCAATCCTTTTCACACGATCAACCTGAGTCATACTCCGGACTAGCTTATTCAATGCATCTAGACCTTGCAACCTGTTCAAGGTCTGTAATTTTAATTCATCACGAACAAACTTAAAGCAATACTTGGGTCAATTCCACTGATCCAAGGCTAGGTATTATAGGTGGATAACTCTATAATTCATTCCGAGATCAGATTAAACTCAGATACAAAATGAAAGAAATAAAAGAGTCCAATCATATTCCGACTCAGTCAAAGATCTGCAATCTGCAAAGAAGATACAGTACATATCAAGCATGATTTCTCAATCAAGGAACACATCCTTTTACAAAGAAACCATATAAATTCTTCGCTCATATGCATGATCGGTTCTGAAAGAAGTGGAAATTTTTCATGGTTTGATCAAGTATTTTGGGGGCATACTTCATTATCTATAGTAGTCTATTGTTCAATTACTTATCACTTATTCACTCGATGTACCTGATGGGCTGCAGTTGTTGATCATTCAAAGGGAGGTTTCTCATGATGCAAAAGAGCTCAAGATTGCAAGTTTTCACCATTTAGGAGGAGGCTTCTTTCAATATAGAGTTTCATAGTTCTCCACTCAGAGTTCATGACTACATCAAGGCATTCAATTGAATCATCACAAGGAGTGGATTTCCTTCATCTCCTCTCTCCTTCCCTCTTTCTCCCTCTTCCTTCTCTCTCCTTTCTAATTCTTCATTGGGCTTCATCATTGTATTTTTTCCTATTCACTTAAGTGACATATTTTCAAAATTGTAAAAGTATTTTCTCAAAATTATAAGAGAAATACTTAATTTTTCTTTTCTAATGGAAAATGAAAATTCACAAGTGGAATATGAATGCGAAGATTCATGTGAGGGAAGATGAGAGGTCAATTCACATTGCTATAAATTTAGATGGATTCTCCATTTGAAAGGATCCCAAACATTACATCCTAAAAATTTATTTCTTTGTAACAATAGTGGATTTTGATATGTGTTGATCTTTGTATCACTAATGCACATGAAATAAAAGTTACATTTCTTCCATTCTCATTTTCTTGTGTTTCTTCTACCTCTCTCTTTTATGCACTTTGCAAGCATAGTGACCCAATAAGAGATTTGTATATTTGATAGATGAACCTAAGAAATTGGTGTCTTGGTTTGTCCATCTCACTAGATAGCTTCATCATTGCTTTCCTCTATATTGAATGTTGAACTACTTTGATTATTGGGTGTGAACTTTGCAATTGGCCTACTCATGGCAAAATAACCTTCCTTTCCTAATTTCTCTCCTTCAACCCTCATCATTATGATTTCTTCCCTTGCACCCTCATACAAGAAATTTTCCATAGGTTCAGTGGAGTTTCCATGTGTGATCCTTGGCCTTTTGGCTATCCCATAGTAATAAATAGGATTATATTACTTTTCATTCAATAATGGGAGTTACATTATTCAATGCAGAGGGACGTATCCCTGTGAAAGTTGGTGGAGACACCTAATTTTCCCACCTGAAAAATTATCTCACCAATATTTTTTTTTACTCTACTAGGGAGAGATTTTCCTAAGTGTACCCAAAAAGGTCTCTTCCTAAAAATACCAAAAATTATATATTCAAAACAAAACAAAATTCAAAGAAAAATCATTTTTGAAGGTGACTTTGTCAAGGAAAAATCCGTGTCATGTTCATTTCCCGCAATATGATGAAGAAATTTACAAACTGGAGTGAAGTACCAATGATTGATAATGAAGAAGAGTAAGAAGAATATGGTTTCTGAGAAATGTATATTGTTGATCAATCATGGTTCTGAACCAGTCCTTGCAAAGATGAAAATTGAGAACAAAAAAAAGGTCTATTACTTCAAGAAATAACTTGTAATTAGAAAAAGGAAAGAAAAAGGGACTTACTAATGAGGAAGAAGATAGGGAACTATTGAAAAATCTATAAAGAAGATACAATATTTTGTGTGAAGATCAATAAGACCAAGAAATTGTCTAAGGTAACACTTTCAATCTCACTCAATTGAATGAGAAGCTCGGAGCCATGTCTTTCCTCACTCTCCCTTGGGATGATTTCATTGCATATAGAAATGATGAGATGACAGCCTTGAATATTGAGTATGTGCAAAGAATCATAAGCATTGTACAAGGAGATTCTGATCCCCAAATCTACCTCAAAATTTTGAAATATGTTAAAGCCTTGCAAGAAATGTACGAACAAATTGAAGCACTCCATAAAAAGGAAGAAGAAGAGGATATTTATCTTATGGAGGAAGACCATGATAATTTCCACACTATGAGGTGTTCATCCCTAGAATATTCTTAGATGCTTCTGAGGAATGTCTTATCCTTGAACCTTCTAATGAGAATCAAATCAGCACTATGGAGGATGAAAAGGATAGGATGGTACAGAACCCATAGAGGGTATATTTTGCAACTTCACACGGATCACTATGAAATTGATAACATTTTCCTTCTTATCCCTCTCTCTAGATGACTTCCTTATATACGGTGATGAAGAAATGGACATTTTAAAAATAGAAAATGGGAAAAGGCTTCTAAGTGTAGTAGAAGGAAATTATGACCCCGAAGCCTATCATGAAATTTGGAGGTATGCTTTGGCTTTGTAAAGAAGGTATGAACACCTTGAAGCACTTTGCATTGTTAAGGATGAAGAAACTCAAGAAGATCCTAACAAATATCCAAACTATGAGGTGTTCATCCCTATAATATTCTTGAATGCTTCTGAATAATATCTTATCTTTGAACCTTCGATAAAAACCAAGGCAACACCTTGGAGGATGATCAAGAAGACATGTCAATTGAACTCTCCATTCATCAATTCATTTTGGATCAAGGCACATCTCATTGATGAAACAATGAATTTAAGTGAGGAAGATTATTTTTTGTCATATGATAGATGATCCAATGCTTTATGAGGACTCCACCAATAATGAAGAAATATGGGAAGCCGGTCATGCATCCTAGACACAATACGATGAATTTGAGATGATCATGGATAATTTTCCTTCCTATTTTGATTCTTCAAGTGATGTAGAAATGTTGAATGAAGAAATAGAGACATTTGAAGAATCAAATTCCCTTCCCAATTCAATCATGGATGACCAAATGGAGAGGCCAATTTATTTTCTTGAATCCAAGGAGAATGATTAATTTGAGCATAACCTCTTTGAGGATTTAACTCCACCATTCTCACCCAAGGAGCATAATATTGATCATCACTGGTAATAATGAAATCTTTAATTTTCCAAATGAGCAATAGGATTCAATAATGGATGATCAAGATAGAGTTGAAAATCCTTCCCATATTGCTACCCCAACATGGTTTTATGCTTCCCATCAAGAGGATGATGAAATGGATTTTGAGCTCGAAGGAGTGCCCTTCCCACAAAACATGGATATCTTCTCCTTGTCGAAAATGTTGAAAACAAAGTATTCCCATTCTTACAAGAAGGTGAGACTTGGATGATATAAAATGCAATAGGAGGTGAATGAGGATGTTTTAAATGAATCATGGACATGTGTGATCATATTTTTAACCATCTCCTTGGAGGTGCAATGCAAAGATTCTTCCAATGAAGATGAAGATGAGTATATGGAAAACTTGGAAGAGTTATCTATGCAAGACATATTGAAGGATACAAAAGAAACTAAAGACCCTCAACTCAGTCTCGAGATCTTGACTTGGGCTATGGAAATGCAAGATAGGTATGAGTCAATTTGTGCTTCTCATTTTGATACACCAATGTTTGATGTTGATATGGAGCAGATGGATGAGCTTGATGTCCTCCCCAATTCCTTAGTTGGTGAGAAGAATGTGAAAGTATGTATTTCTCTTTCACACTTTGTGAAGAATATCATGAATGTAAGAGGAATGAGATTCTTGAAGGGAAATGAGATTCTTGAATCCAAAATGAATATTCCCAATTTGGAAGACGTCTCTACCATGGAAAATGATAGTGAGAAAAAATGTGGAGTTGATTTTCATTGAAGAGGGTTGTTCAAAACAAGGAGAAAAATTACAGGAGTCTTGTAAACTATTTCTCACCACTATTGATGACCTACCAATTCAAAACAAGAATCCACACTGCAATATTCATTTAATTATGAAGAATGATTCAATGAAAAGATCAATTTTCCCATACTTTTGAAGACATGGATAAATGGTGTCTCATGATCATAGGACATAAATAGGAAGCCTCAAGTTGCAAAAGTTTGAGAAGATGAGGAAGTTTCCATTGGATGCAAGAATATTCTTGGTGTAGTATGCATACAAAGATGGAATCATTATCGATCTTCTTCTTCTCGAGGACCATGCAAGAAGTGTCTCCATCATAGGACAGGTACATGGTATGATCAAATAGTAACTTTTGTGCTTCAAAGATCATATTTTAGTTTGTTTAAGTCCATGATGGCATGTACTTTTCCCAACTCATTGTTGGGTATGTGTATATTATTTCAAACTCTATAAATACCCTTCCATTATAACATAATTTCCATTTTCCATTGTGTCTATTTCCTACTTTTTGTGTGTGTTTCCTTTTGTGTGTGTTTGTTTGTTTGTGTGTGTGTGTGTGTGTGTGTGTGTTGGAAGAAATGACTCCATAATCCCAATGGATAAGGCATTTTCCACAAAGTGAATTGAGATTATGGGATTCCTCATGTTATTTCCTCACTTACGCTTGATCTAAAACATGTCTCCAATCTAGAGCCAATTGTCATCATGATGAAATGTGCAACATGAAAATTTCATATTTTCAAGCATGATAATGGACCCCAATGTCAAACATTTTTGTGTGAAAACTCTTGAGAACTTCCTTGATCAGTCCACCCCCTTATGTCAATACTTTCTCCATCTATTAATTACCATGTTAGTGTTCCTAACCTTTCCCATGTGTCAAAGATAAAAACAAGCTCACATGATTCTTTTGAGATAGTTTCTTTCAAGGTGGATCTTTGGAAGGCTTGGGAATGGATATTTTTAGCCTTTCTAAGGCTAGTGCATATTATTTAGAGTAGATTTGAAGGTCTAATTTCACCAAGAATCTATATTCATGATCCAATATCATTGTGCAAAAGTGATTTAGGAATATTTAGGGAATATTTGGAGATTCGAGAGCAAGTTTAACAAAAGTAGGTTTTGAGGCCAAAGGAGCTTGCATTATGAAAAAACACTTGAGCTTCGAGAGATGATTCAAGAGATCTAGAATTAGTTTGAGGTAAAAAAAATATAAATGTAAATATGATTCAATTCCCTACATGGTGGTAATATCATATTTTCACAACACCCATGCATTTCTTTCCACAACTCATTCTTCATGACACACAAATGGCGGTCTCGATCAAAATTCCATTTTTAAGACTTTTTCAAGCTTAATAATACCTTGATACCCATACCATCATTCTAAAAATGTTTTTTCCAATCAAAATAATATAAATAAGTTCCTAAAAATTCATTTGGGAGCTCCAGAAATGTCATTTTCAATCTCCTCTCCAAGGTACAAGCTTCAGTACTTAGCCAAAAATTTAGTGACATGTGTCACCATGAGGCTAATGCAAACTTTTGGTGTCCCTTTATTTCCCAGGAAAAGGGGGTTGAAAAATTTTCCCCCACCTTAAGCCTCATGGACCCATCATATGACCTCGAGGCCTCTGATAAACACCTTTTGTTAGTTTTTAAGCCCCCTCTCCTCGCTCCACATGCTTGACACTTGTCATCACTAGGATAATGTGAAATTTTAGTGTCCCTCCATCCATTTCCAAGGGGACAATGGGGATAAGAAAATTTTCCCTCCCCCTTTCTTCCACATGGTTTTTCATATGACCCAGTCTCAGCCCCCATGAGGAGAAGGGAGTCAAAATAGGTACCTAATCTTCGACGGATGATTGTGGGAGCTTCGTAAGGAGTTAGGAGGAAAACAATCACTCATTGTAAATATAATAGGATCCTCTACAAGATGGAACATTTATATTTTTCACAATCCCTTGGTACTTCTCAAGGGAGCTCATTTTTTGTGGGAACACTTGGTGATTCCAAGGAATAAGGTCATTTTTAAGGGGTTTTAGGAAAAACTAGACCTTGAGACCCATCTCATTCTTCTCAAAATGATGTTTTAGTCAAAATCATATAAATAAGTTCAGAAAAATACCTTTTGGATCTCCAAGAACTTTTTTCAAGATCTCTCTCAAAATAGTCTCTCACGAGTTAAAAAATTTTGCAAGTGTCACTTGTCACCATGGCACTAATGCACACTTTTGGTGTCCCTTTCCCTTTCCAAGGGGACATGGGGGAAAATAAATTATTCCCCCACCTTAGACCTCATGGACACACCACATGACCCTAGGAGGCTCGATAAGCACTTTTTACCAATTTTTAAGCCCCCTCTCCAAGCCACGCATGCCCGCCACTTGTCACCATAGGGCTAAGGTGCACTTTTGTGTCCCTTGTCCTTTCCAAGGGTACAATAAGGTAAAAAAAATGTTCCCCCTTCCTCTCTCTCCTCATGCTTATAAAACCCAACACTTAGCCATTTTTCACTCTACCCCCAACTTTTTCTCTTTTCTACCCGAACTCAAAAATTTCAAAATCCTCCATCTCCATTTTTCCACTTGAATTCATTCCTCCATGTTCCCATGATCATAGAAAGGATAAATTTTCATTAAAATTTTCAATTTTTTAAGAATTTCAGTCATTTTTAGTAATTGACTTTGTAGCCTCACAAAAAAAATCTTCATATCTTACAAACCGTGCACAAATTAATGTGGGGTTTTTTTGCATTCTTCATCATTTTTAGGTTCCCTCATAGCCCAAGTGATAAATGACATGAATTTTATATTTTTTACGGTGAAAAACCCTTAATTCATGCCCTCATTTTATAAATTTTATTTCCCACTCCTTCTCGAGATCAGTTAAAGAGCTAAAACTTTGTATGTGAGATAAAGAGAAAAATATACCAAAAATTTGGTTCCATAAAAATCTAAGGTCAAGAAATCCACTTTCCAAAAATAGTAAGTCTCTACATGAGCACTTACTATAAATAGAAAATTATCATGAAGGGAAAAAATTCTACAATGGCAGTGTGTATGAGGAACATTCAGGACAATAAGAAGGGTGATCAAAAGTAAAGAAAGTGAAAAATGACATTTTCTAAAAATAGAAAATCCTCATTCTAAGTGTTGGAAGTTGCATTTTTTTCTATCTCCATTCACTTTCTTCTTTGTAAAACATCTTCACATGGGTGTGTAATAGTGGAAAATTTCAAATGAGGCAATTCATCCTCCACAGGGATCTCGATCATCTATGGTCACAATTAGTGTACATAAGTAAAAAGGAAATCATAGGGTGCAATAGATGCAAACAGAAACATCATACGCATTCCAAGAGGATATTCAAAAAGGTTTGAGAGCTTCAAATATCATCATTATAAATCTTCAATCAAGTTGAAGGCATCCACTCCCCTAGTGAGAAAGATGAGTGAGCTCGGTGAAGTTGTTCAAAGTGAGCCAAACTAGTTGAACTCAGTGAGCTAGGTGAGACAAGTTGGGTTGAATCTCTCAAGAAAAGAAATATCCATCAAGAGGGAGTAATTCATTAAAGCATCCAAGTGTCTAAGCATGTCTTCCCAAAGGTCATAGTTTCCCATGATAAAGAATTGATTCCATAACAAGCTCTTGAGGATGCTCTCAGTGGGAAACATCATGGTTACATGGTGTGAGAAATTTCTCCCAAGTCTTTGTTCATATGCATGATTGGTTACAAAGGAGTGGCAACTACTCATGGTTTGATCAAGTATTTTGGGGGTATCCTTTATTTTCTATAGTAGTCCTAGTGATCATGTGCTTCTCACTTCTTCACTTGATGTGCCTGATGGGATGCAGTTGTTGATCATTCAAAGGAAGGTTTCTCATGATGCAAAAGAGATCAAATTTTAAGTTTTCACCATTTAGGAGGAGGCTTCTTTCAGTATGGAGTGTCGATTTCTCACTCAGAGTTCATGATTGCATCAAGGCATTCAATTGAATCATCACAAGGAGTGGATTTCCTTCATCTCCTCTCTCCTTCCCTTTTTCTATGTCTCCTTCTCTCTCCTTTCTAATTCTTCATTGGGCTTCATCATTGTATTTTTTCCTATTCACTTAAGTGACATATTTTCAAAATTGTAAAAGTATTTTCTCAAAATTATAAGAGAAATACTTAATTTTTCTTTTCTAATGGAAAATGAAAAGTCACAAGTGGAATATGAA
>CM031236.1:689176572-689282950 GCA_018340775.1 Taxus wallichiana var. yunnanensis | reverse complement strand
ATTTGTTGATAAAGGGTAGGAGAGCGGGAGAGCATGAGTGGATACCCATAGAGTGGGTTAGATGTCAGTTTGGATTGGTCCAGGGTGTACCACCTTCGTTCCCTTAATCACGGAGAGATGATGTGGAGAGACCTATGTCTCCACCATGACCTAAAGTGTCGACCGGACAGAGGAGCAGCCATTGAGAGACACCCGCAGATCGATGATCTTTGGGGTTATAGATGGGTACAGGTAGTGGTGGGCAACACAACTGAGAGCCATACCATCGAGGCCATGGCAGCTAGACTTAGCCACCATCATAGTTTAGAGAGACGCACTATAAGGGTAGGTGGCTACTTTGGTGACGCAGCTTGGGATCATGCGCAGGGGGTAGCTCATAGGTTCAAAGGCATAGTTACCACATTATAGGCCTAGATAGTGACATCAGAGGCTTCGGGTAGGAAGGGATAGGTACCTGCGTAGGTGGAGGCAGGGGGAGATGGAGATGGAGAGGAGGTAGGCGGAGATGGTGGAGAGAGAGCTGCTTTATGATAGGCACAGTGCGAGCTTTACAGGCCGATTAGCCACATAAGACAGGGTAGGTTACGGGTCGAGGTTAAATTGACAAGAAGCAACTGAGCATAGATTACTACCCCGCAGCCCGGATATGGGCACAGCTCCAGGCCGACTCAGCTCTAATACCATCGCAAGGCTCGGTGTAGGTTTAGGGACGGGGTCCCATCAGACAGTGCCTACGCAGTAGTGGGACCCATGGCACCTCCAAAGACAGTGCCCATGGCTAGGTTCAGAGATGCCCTAGGAGAGGCACGATACTATATGATCATTTTTAGTCAGTCGGGCTAGATGTGCCCTCCTATGCCGAGTACAGAGCACAGCAGGCCTCCAGTGAGAGGACTAGATCCCGCACTCATAGTTTGGAGAGTACATGGGGCCAGCGAGCCTAGGGACGAGTCGTGGTGAGGCCACTAGTGTGCAGAGGCCATCCCCAAGTGAGGGGCCATCAGCAGGAGGTGAGGTAGGTGTCGAGCCCCAGACAGGTGTGGTAGAGGGTCGGGAGAGACACAATCACAGGGAGCATTCCCGACATTAGATGGGGAGATGATTGACCTACTATGGACCAGCCTACGTGCCGAGTCATTTTTGTATGTATTATATATGAGACCGGCCTGTGTGCTGAAGAGATTTTGTATTTATTATTGTGTTGTACATGATACTAGCCCATGAGCCGAGGATATTTGTATTGATTCATTCATTCTTTTTGTATATATGAGACCGTCCTACCTACCGATGACATTTTGTATTATATATCACCGCATGCCGACATTTTGAGATAATGGCCATGATGAGACATGCATGTATTTTGAGATACACATTTATTGATTTATATGATGAGATTCATAGTATTTTTGATGTGTTAATGTGTTTATGAGATATCATTTTATGGCTTGTGTTAGATGAGATATGGATTTGTTACTTTGTATTATATGAGATATGGGTTTGTTGGTTTGATATGGATGGAAATTAGGTGAGTTAGGCATGATGGAGTCAGGTCAGTTTAGGCATGGATCGAGTCAGGTTGGTTAGGCATGGTTGAGTCGGGTGATAGGCATGGATCAAGTCAAGTTGGTTAGGCATGGTGGAGTCAAGGTTAGTTTAGGCATGGATCGATTCAGGTTGGTTAGGCATGGATCGAGTCAAAGTTGGTTAGGCATGGTTGAGTTAGGTTAGTTAGGCATGGATTGAGTTTAGGCATGGTTGAGTCAAAGTTGGTTTAGGCATGGATTGAGTCAAGCTAGTTTAGGCATGGTAGAGTCGAGTTTTTAGGCATGGTTGAGTCAAAGTTGGTTTAGGCATGGATTGAGTCAGGTTGGTTTAGGCATGGATGTTCATTTCAGTATTTTGATAACAAATGGCAATGTAAATGTATGAGATGGTGTAAAATCTGGAAAATGCTGGTTATGTATGAAAATGTGAAATAATATAAGTGGTAAAATTCATCTCTGGTTTATGGTATAGATGTCAAGGTTTTTGATTATGAACAGAAATCAGGTAAAGGTGGGGAAAATGGTTAGGGTAAAGAGTGGTCGAGCTAACCTTCTAGGGCCCCATGCCCTGGAAGTGTTGCCTACATAGTCCCGATGAAAAGGGACCTCAGACCGATGTAGTTCTCCCATAAGCTAGGGAAGAATATGAGAAGATAGAGGAAAGTAGGGGTGATTTTAGGTTGATAGGTAGTGTTGATTCTAGGCCATGGGTATGATTAGGTCAAGGTTGATTAGGTTAGGTGGAATATAGGTAGATAGGTATGGGTGATTTTAGGTCGATAGGTAGTGTTGATTCCAGGCCATAGGTATGATTAGGTCAAGGTCAATTAGGTTAGGTGGAATATAGGTAGATAGGTATGGGTGATTTTAGGTGATAGGTAGTGTTGATTCCAGGCCATAGGTATGATTAGGTCAAGGTCGATTAGGTTAGGTGGAATATAGGTAGATAGGTAAAGGTGATTTTAGGTTGATTGAGGTGTGAGAAGAAAATCCCAAAAGACAAGTGTCGAGGGTCTAGTCCTATATAGGAAGATCAAAAGGTAATGAAGAAGAGAAAAGATAGGAGGGGGAAAGAAAGCCACCCGATTGGCAAGGATCAAAATGTATGAAACACATCTATAGATAGGCTAGTGAACGTAAGACCCTAAAGACATTGCATGATTGATTACTCTAAAGGTGAAGAATAGTCACAGAATCACCAAATATCATAGGTTCAATAGGTCCCTGAGGTATGAAGTGAAAATACAATGGGTAAGGAGGTGAAGGTAATTGGGTCATAAATGGGAGGTAAAATGCCTTGGGAAACAGAGCCAAGATCACAATAGGCAAGTCCATGACGAAAAAGGTTACTTTTCTTTTTCTTTTCTTGTTTGACTTTTTAGATAGACTGATCAATACGGGAAGTCTATACGGGATGAGTATATGTCTCCTTGAGGTCTTTGCGAAGTTGATTGATGCGGGAAGCTTCTAAATTTTGATTTTTGAGAAAAATAGTCCTCTTTTTGGAAAGACTATGTAGAGAGTTGTGAGCTTTTTATAGTTGTCCTTCGAGGGAGCAGTCTACTTATAGTGACAATTGAAGGTGAAGATGTCCTTTGAGGGATTCATCTTTTATATTGGAAGTTTGACTCAAGGAGTTGATCTCTTATTTTGGAAGATGTCCTTCTGAGGGATTCATCTTTTTTTTTGGGATTTTAAGTCATGGATGAGACTATAACGAAGCATTTGGTTCTTGTTGAGAAGGCAAGGGTGAACGACCATGGGATCTCATCTAAAAGAAGATGAAAAGTATCCATGAGAAACATGTCATGTGCAGAGCCGTGGTGCACCTATTTTCAGATAAGGCAAAAGGGTGACGGGTAATCACATGATTCTTGTTTAGTCATTGGAGATGAGGTGTGGAAAAGAAAAAGGTAAATGGCACTCAAGGGATGAGCATGAACTAGATAAATAGTGATGTAGGACTAGAAGTCAACAGTAGAATGGTCGAAGATGCAAGGCATTGAGGGGCTCAGGTTCGGGCTTACCATCAAGTGAATACAAAGCAATAAGCACCTGATCCATAGTCATGGGTCATGATGTATGGTCCAAGCCAATTAGGAGCAAATTTTCCCGTTTGCTTTTTTCTGCTTTGGTTACGTGTTGATTTTCCTTGAGGATGAGATCACCGACCTTGAAGGTGCGTTCATGGACACGTTTTTCATAGGCATGCTTGATGCATTTTGGTAGACTTGGAGATGGTCGAGGGCATGAAGATGACGTTTGTCTAATAACTCAAGTTGTGCTAAACGGTCTTGGCGAAAGTCATCATCAGTGAGCATATCTTGAAGAGAGATATGAAGAGATGGGATCTGGACTTCGAGAGGAAAAATAGCCTGTACCGTAGACCAAAGAAAAGGGAGTGGCAGCAGTGGAGGTGTGAATACTAGTACGGTATGCCCAAAGAGTGAAAGGAATGTGTGTATGCCAATCCTTCCCAATATCGTTAACCACTTTCATGAGAATTTTGTTTAGGGTTTTGTTGGTGGATTTGGCTTGGCCATTGGTTTGTGGGTAATATGGTGAGGAGAAGCTAAGCTGGATATCGAAAGGCATCGTAAAGTTTTCAGAGAGTTTTTTTTTGAATTGTTTTCCGTTATCGCTGATAAGGCGATGGGGAACACCGAAGCCACAAATAATGTGATGATTGATGAACTCACATATTTTCTCAACTTTAGTGGAGATGAGGGGTACGGATTCAACCCATTTGGTGTAATATTTAGTAGCAAGGTGATGATCCATTGATGTCTTAGGGAAGAGCGAGGATTTATCTCTCCGATAAGATCCAAACCCTATCGAGAGAAGGGCCAAAGGTCACGAGTGACTTGTAAGGCATGAATAGGTGTGTGATGAAGATTGGCATGTTGTTGGCATTTTACACAATTATTAATGTAGTCGTAATAATCATGATTGAGGGTCGGCAAGTAAAATCCTAGGTGAAGAATGCGTTTAGGAACAGCAAGGCCACTGAAGTGACCTCCGCATATGCCATCGTGAACTTCTTGAATGGTATAGGTGATTTTAAATTTGGTAAGGTATCGTAAGAGAATACCATCAAAGCCTCGTTTATAGAGAAGGCCACCCATGACAACATAACGAGAGGCCTTTTTGAGAAAGGCACGTTGTCCATTACATGTGAGATCAGGATGTAATATAGAAAGGGAAAGGTAGTCCACCAAGCGCTTATACCAAAGGTCTTGTGTGTTTAGTGAGGCAGTTCAAACGAGGTTAACACAACAAGATTTATAAGAAGGTCTCGGTATGTGTTTTATGGTAACAAAGATGTCTGAATCGAGTAGGTGAAGTAGGTATTTGGGAAGCGAGGTAGGCCATGGTATCCGTGAATTTATTGGTGGATCGCGGAACGGTTTGAATTTTATAGCGGTCAAAGGTAGTCAACATGATGCCAACGTAACATTTGTATTCTTGAAGTATTTCATTATGACACTGATAAACACCATTGACTTGGTTTACTACCAGTTGAGAATCACCAAAGATATTAATGGATCTGACATCTAAGGCATAGGTAGTCATGAGACCCAATACGAGTGCTTCGTATTTGGCGATATTGTTAGTGCACTCGAAGTCGAGTTTAAATGATAAAGGCATGGGTTCACCATCAAGAGGAATGAGGATAATACCCGCACCACCCCCACGCTGACATTTGGAACCATCAAAGAATAAGGTCATTTGGTAAGGGTCATCATCCAAAGAGAGGTTAGAAATGGATTCATCAGGGAAATCAAAATTCGAAGGTTGATTCCCAGAAAGAGGCACATCAAGTGAGCTGGTCAGCAATGGCCTGGCCCTTGATATATTTTTGGTGGATGAATTCTAGGTCTAGGTCAGCAAGGAGCATGAGCCAACATATACTGGCACGCTGATTTTGGTAAGTTTTAGCATACATGAAGTGTAAGGGGTCAGTGTTGGTCACAACATAGGTTTTGTGGTTAAGTAGGTAATGGCGAAGTTTGGTGGTAAAAAAACTAAGGCTAAGCAAAGTTTTTCAGGGTGAGTGTATCGGGTTTCGTAGTCCAGAAGGGTATGGCTTATATAATAAACCACCTGCTCCCTATGTTGTTCATCACGATGAGTGAGCATAGCCCCTAAGGAGTGATCGGTAGCAGAGATGTATAGGTAGAAGGGTTGGTCATCTTTAGGTGGAATGAGTACGGGTGGTTGGAGAAGGTATTATTTCAAGGGCCTCAAAAGCGTTGTGGTAGTCATCATCCCATTTGAAAGAGACATCCTTTTTGAGAAGGTGATGAAATGGTTGACAACGGTTAGATAATTGTGAAATGAAACGGTGAATGGACTATAATTTACCTTGCAGGCTACGAAGTTGTTTAAGGTTAGTGGGCGGAGACATTTCTAAAATGGCCTTGACTTTAGCAGGTCAACTTCTATACCACGTAAGGAAACAATAAATCCTAGGAGCTTTCCTGAGAGAACCACGAAGACGCACTTTTTAGGTCAAGGCGATTTAATATTTAATAAGGTGGTCAAAGATGGTTTTAGGAAGTTGAGGTGCTTGATGTGACATTTAGATTTGGCCAAGAGATCATCCACGTAATCTTCCAATATGCGATGCATGATATCATAGAAGATGTAAGTCATAGCTCATACCGATAGGTGGCACCAAAGCATTTTTAAGGCCGAAAGGCATGATTTGATAGCAGAAGGTCCCCAAGGGGTAATGACTGCGTGGTTTTGTGTTGATCCTCATGGGGTGAGCGAGATTTTGTTATAACCCGAGAAACCATCCATAAGTGATAGCATCTTATTTCCAGCAAGTAAGGTCAAACAACTGGTCAATACCAGGTAGAGGAAAATCGTCCTTAGGGAAGGCAAGGTTGAGATCACGGAAGTCGGTGCAAATGTGAAGTCCCCTGTCACCTTAGTGACAAGGATAATGTTATAAATCCATTGGGGGTAATCGATGGGTAAGATGAAGGAAATTGAGAGAAGGCGTTGAAGTTATTCTTTGACAAGAAGAGCAATGCAAGGGTGCATTTTCCTCAACTTTTGTTTTATGGGTTTGGCATCGGGAATGGTTACAATATTATGGACCACGATAGTGGGATCGATGCTCAAAGCATGTCAAAGATAGGACCAAGTGAAAGCATGGCTATGATTTTTAAGAAAATAAGTGAGGGCTTCCTGTTCAGCAGCATCCAGAGATTGGCCAATCTTGAGAATGTGGGGGTCATCCTGAGTGTGGATGTTGACTTCGATAGTCGATTCATTCAACATTGTTTGCATCTCAAAAGGTAACAACCGGTGAATATAAGAGTCTTCAGCACTAAGGTAGGTGAGTATGGACTCATCATCCTACCATCAACGACATTAATAGGAGTATCATTCCCTATCATATCGTGGATACAAGAAAGGAAGAGAGGAAGGAGCCTCGCCATCGCGGATGATAGGTCAAGGAGGCCCCATGGAGGGATAGATTTAGGATCCATCAACTCCGTTGGTGAAGGTGGTGAAGGTAGGGTAGGTGAAGAAGGTGGAGAGGGGTCAATGTCTTCAATGAGTTCAATACGGGGCTTTTTGGTAGGCATTTGGTAAACTGATTCCACTATGATCATTGTGTTTACATGTGGTACATGAAATAATGGTGTGACAACCTTGTTTGTAAAGGCCAAAGTGAAACCCTTCCAGCACAAAGATTGTAGGAAAGTGTGAGCAAAGCGGCGGTTGGTAAGTGACTAAAGGTCAGCCGAAAAGGGTCGGGTTTGTGATGGTGGTTTGGGTGTGTAAGTGGAAATGTCAAGTCCCCCATAAGTAAGATGGGTACAAAGGTGGGGAGGACCATAAAGGAGATGCTCTCTTATGTAGTGATCATAGTGAGGATGTTAGTGAAGGTTTCCATACTCTTGTGGAGTAAGGAATGTATTGACATTATACAGGTGATACTCCCCCATAGTGAGGCATTGAAAAACACCTTCCAAGGGATCATTGGTTGATATATTGGTGGTTGGAATGGAGGAAGCATTAGAAGTTAGATCAGTGGAGGTGTTGGTTAGTTGGTAAGCTGATGTGTGACTAGTAGGTGAAACAACAAAGGTGGGAATAGAAGATTTGGGTGAAGGTGACGTTAAAGAAAGACGGTGGATGGGGTCATGTGTGAAGAGGATGTAGGTAGGATTTAGACGCCTTAACAGTACAAGGACATCATTGGGCTGGTAAAGCATGTTGCAAGTTTTGAAAGGTGATGGGTCACTGGAATGGTATAGGAACATCCTTCATATTCAAAATTTACACATCGGTGCAAAGTAGAAGGAACACAACCCATGGCATGAATCCAGTGGTCGCCCAAAGAATAAATTGTATTGAAACTCCCCTTACAACATGTAGAACAACTCAGAACACTATGGGGACCCACATGAACATGGAGGATGATAGTGTCGAGTGTAGAGGTAATAAGCATCATTGAATGAATGCAACATGAATGGATGTTTATGCACGTAGTTTTTGGGTATGCGCATTTGTTTAAATACGTGAGAGGAGATGATGTTAATGCTAGCGCCCCATCGATCATAACATGTCAGATGCATATATTATCGATATGGATAGAGAAGAAAAGTGCAGGATCTGGGTCATCATTTTGGTGGGGGACAATTTCATCATCTGAGAAACTAAGGATAGTAACTTGGTGAACATGTGGAGGTGATGAGGTGGATGGCAATTTGGTGAGTGAGGTGACATGATGAGGTGTGATAATAGATGCTACAAGTGTGGGGTCATTAGGTAAAACTTCAATAGATTGAAGGACCTCCATGAGAGCTTGACAATGTGACTCTGAGGTTTGGATGAGGTCGTATAAGGAAATTTTAAGGGGAGATTGGTGTAGTTGTTTGAGCATGGTGCGATGTGTGACGCCATTAGAAATGGGGTATGCAAGGCCTCGATAGTTATCTTAGGTGTGGGTGCAGATGGTATGTTGAGTATAGGGTTTGCTTGGTGGGTTACCTACCTTTTCTTTGCCCTTTAAGACATGTGTGTAAAGTGACATGTACCATGTTGATTTGAGGGGATTTGGAAAATGGAGAAGGTGTAGGGTGAGTGGTATAACGACACAATGGGAAAAACCTATGGAGGAGAAAATCCTTGTGAGGTGATTTGGGCACAACGACATTTGGGTGGAGGCGTGGCAAGTTCTCCGATGTGAACCATATTAATTTCGAATTTCAGATATGGAAAGGAAGGTTATGGTGGTGAAGATGGAGGTTCTGTATAGGTGTAGGAGGAAGATGTGAAGAAGGTGGTGATGGTGAAATAGGTTCATCATCAGAGGTCGTCATCATCAAAATTGGGGTCGAAGGACATAATTGAATGAGGGCAGCCTTTAGACCCTTACAATTCTCAACATCATGTCCTGGCACATGATGGTAAGTACAAATGTTTTATATCATCAAACCCTTCGGCTTAGGTTTAAGAGTGTCATAAGGTCTAAGAGGAGGGAGGGTGATAACAGAGCTTTCCAGGAGGTTAGCCAAGATGGTGGCATATGATCCCACTAGTGGATCACAATGTGAAGTAAAAGTAGGTTTGGTTGGAAGATTGGGTAGTTGTGGTGGTAGTTGAGGTGATGCATTCTTGGATTTGGGTTGTACTTTCTTTAGTGTAGGTGTAATAACAGAAAGAGGGGTAGGTTTAACCACCTCTTTGGAAATTAACTATTTTTTTATTTTTGGTGTTTTTTCTTAGGTAGAGGTGTAGGGGGAGCATGTGATGTAGATGGCAAGGAAGATGGTGGGAGAGGACGAGTGACCCAAGGGGACAACTGAGGTGCAGCGGTAGGTGTTGGTCAAGGTCGAGAGGGAGGTACAAGTGAGGTGGAAGAAAATGTCATAGGTAGTGAAGGAAGTATAGAAGGTAATGGTGGTATAGGAGGTAAAGAAGTTATAGATGGTGATGAAGGACGCAAGGTTCACCTAGGTAGAGAGCAGGTTGTGGTAAAGGGGTCAAGGGAATTTTAGGTTTACCCCTAGAGAGGGTAGATTTTGTTAAGGTAGAGGGGTGAGGTCCCAAGATGGATGGTAAGGGTGAAGGTGATAAAGGTGTAGTTAGTGAGGTCGGTGCATGTGGATTAGAAGGTTGGGTTTTTCATTTAGGTTGAGGGATTGGTTCCATAGGTATATGGGAAGATGTGGTCAAGTGTATCCTAATAGGAGGATGTGCAAGGTTTGATGTGGGTGTGACCCCTAGAACACTAGTGGGTTTAGATACAAGAGATGGTGTTGAAACACGTCGGCTAGTAGGTAGAGAGGTGGGTATAGATGAGGATGATGCAGTAGAAGATGTATCAAGAGTTATGTTCATGTGCGGTTTGGGTTGTTGAAACTTATTCGGATAAATGGTAGAGGTGTCAGTGGAAGATGATTGCATTTGGGTCGAGACCAGGAGTAAGAGACGCCCCCAAAGTGAAGCCCTATCAACATAGTCCAGCGGTCACCAAACGTGAGAATGGCACTGTGGTAGATGAGGCAGATATGGAGCAAGTGGGTATTCCCATAAAATGTGTCCGAGAAATAGGAATTCTCTCGGCTTTGGCCTCTGTAGGTAAAAGAGTCAAAAGTAGGTCTGCAGGATCTTGGGTAGCTGACGGAGAATGGTCACCAAGCAGTAACGGCAAATCTATCAGATCCCGAATAGGTGGAGAAGATGATGGGCACTCCTCTATGGGTGAAGGAGGTATAATTGGTAGTGGCTTACTCGGTAGGGAAGCTAAAGGGGAAATGATATCGATGCTAACGAGAGACTCCTTTGTAGGTGTATGGGGAGGTAAAGCGCTTTCCTCTATGGGTAGAGGAACAGATAAAGTAGGTTCCCGTGTGGGTAGATGATTTTGGGCTAGGATTTCCTGATGGAGGGGGTAGGAGATATTTGGGAATCAAGTGGTAAGTCACCAAGATAACATGTACCTCACGTGTATTACTTTCATTGTGTGAGGCATCACCAGTTTGATCATTAGATGGGGAATGGTTAGGGAAAGGTTTCTGAATATATGAAGGTCTTGATTAGTAGGTGCATTAGGGCTATCTAGGACTAACTCGCCACTCTCAAGCATTCCCGAACAATGTTTTTAAAGGTGACACAATTTTGTCCACCGTGACCATTTACCCGGTGATAGTTACAATAGTCATTTTCTTGTACCAACATGGTATGGGGCAAGAGGGGTCAAAACCAAGATGTGGTTTGATAGAGGAAGGGTGATGGCATTAGCTTTAATAATCTTTTCTAAAATACATGAATACGGTTTCCCAATTGAGGTGTATTTCTTTTGTTCTCGTTTGAATTGGAAGGCTTGGACTGGTGACAGATTGGATGAAGGTTTAGCATGATTGGATGGATGGGTAGGGCCAGCCTTAAGTACCTCTATGTTGGCAGTTCCCTTGGCTTTGGAATAACTCATCTAAGGTTTAGAGGAAGACGAAGTATCGTGTGATTTAAATGAGGAATTCTTGTTTCATAATTGTATCTTCTTCTCTTCGATGGCACGAATTTCAATCTTACGTGCCATGGTGAAAGCCTCATCGAATGTGTGGAAGGTTTGCACCTATAAGGTAGGTGAGATATGTCTAGCACAGGCTCATGTGAAGAGCTCTATGAGTTCATTTTGTGGTAATTGGAAAGTGAGTTGGTTGATTAGGCTATGCCAACAAGTGACAAAATCTATGATAGATTCATCATCATATTGACGCGTGGAGTAAAGATCGGTCATGGTAACCTTCTTGACAACGTTAATCGAAAAATGATCCAAGAAGGCTTGGGATATTTGGTTGAATGAGAAGATGGAATGTCTAGGTAATCCACTATACCAGTCCAATGCTGGACCAGTTAGGGACATGGGAAAGGTTTGCAAAAGCAAAGCATCATCATGGGCAATTAAGTAACACCCATGTTTGAAAGATGCAAATGTTGCTGTGGGTTGTCCTTATTGTTAAAGCGGTTAAACTTAGGCATCTCCCAGTGTATAGGATATGGGTGAATGGGAATGGATGGGTGAATAGGCTCATTACAAATCTCATCATAGGTGAGAGAATTACGGGAGCTGGAAACAGATGCTTCTAATGTCTGCATCTTATCCATCATTAACTTGATAAATTCATTATTAGGTTGTGAGGATTAAGTACCCCCAGAGAAAAAGGAGGTTGTTGTTGGATATAACAACATTCCAGAGTATGGTGGTGTCGAATAAGTAGGCGGAATTGAGAGACAAACATAGAGGGTATATACCCAGATCGAATGACCGATGAAACAGAGGCGACCGGTAGTAGGTATGTGAGGGTGGGACACTCATCAGTGACCCTGGTAGAGATGGGAGGTAGAGATTGGGGAATAGAAAGGACAACATTTTGAAATGGGTAGAGGTTAATGACACCAAGGTGGTAGCGTTGCATGACCGGTGTATATGAGACAACAAAGTGCGGAGGATGCTATGTTTTGGGTGGTGGATGAAGGTATGGCGGAGATCTATGGGTGCTATAGAGGTAGCGGATGTGGCGGTCAAAGCTGGTGTGGGACCTAGCTGCGACACAACTGGGGATAGAACGGGTGAGGTCACCATGGTAGGAGGTCGAGCCAAGGTGGAAGCCATCATTAAGGAAGGAGATAAGGATACGGGCATGCCATAGATCAATTGACCCGAGGCATCTCGAGTGGAGGCATGGGTGAGGTAGTGGCTCAAAGCAAAGTGGGATTCTAATCTAGGAGTCGTGCGAACTCCGTGTCACCTGTAGGAATGGTGATAGGTTGATTAGGATCTATGGATGATGAGATGGAAGGTGGCGAAGGACTAGGTGATGAAGGGCTAGGTGGGAGAGTAGTAGTCGACTAGTGTGAAATCCGAGGGCACTTGCTATCTACGAGTTAGCACCATGTGGATAAGAACTGATTTGGTGAGACTGTATTATGTTTGAATGGCACATAACACAACAGAACTAGGAAAACAATCAATGGTGAATGAATTAGGTCGATTGGTGAGTCAGAAACAACACATGGTGACCAACATCGATTCAGGTAAACCAATTTCAGTTAGGCTTAACCGGTGCCGGTCACTGAAAACCAACAATCTGTTAAATGATAGTCCCAGAGTGACAATTTTTGCACAGGATGAGACGTAAGGTGACTGTGATTGAAGTAATGACAATATGGAAGGTGATAGGATCCTTTTACAGCTCAGAAAGTGAAATAGGTGTCTTTTGGATAGGTATCCAAGAAGACTTCAGACCGACGCGGTTGGGTTAAACCGATGCGATTAAAGGTAACCGTAGCCGGTTATTGTGAAATTGAAACAGAGAATAAGAAAGATGGTTGTGATTTAAAAATCTGGTGTTGAATCAAACCCAGAAGTCTGAGAATGATGTAGATGTGGTCCAGCACACTCTCGGATGAAGTCGAATACACCGACTATGATTGGGAGTGTGCAAGGAAAGACAAAAATAATGATCGAAAGCTCTCACCTCAAAATGCAAATCAAGCAGAACACTAAGAAAGAATGTTCCTAGAGTGCCTATTCTATTACGTTTGTTTAGCTTATGCTAACTATTATGAACAAAACAATAGAATTTCTTGGTGAGGAAGGCTTCTATGAAGAAATAATTCTAAAGGGTGAGGTTTCGTAAATGTTATGGTGGGGCGGGCTTCGCTCAAGTATGACTCGACAAAGCGGCGAGATGGGTGCCTACCGTATCGTGATCGTGTGATCACCTACACGGCTTCTTCCGGGTAGGATGTTGTTTAAGAATGTATGTATTTTGAATTTTTGTGTGTTTGGTAAGACTCGAGAGAAAGATAAGAGGATAGAAGTGCTTTTATATGATTCATTTGTCAACCATCAACTGGTCATGACCTCCAGCGTATAGGTTGCCCTCAATTAATGTGAGCTAATGCAACAAATTAGAATGGAATGCACTTGTTTTAAACCCAAATCGAAAGTATGATATTCGATGACAGCAATAGATGAATAGGAAGAGGGATGCTCTTTCACTAAAATGCAGAAAACAAAGGGGAAGAAGGTTCTTTTTAAATACACCAAAAGAAATGTGTCTTTCGGAGCAAATAGAAAGAAGAGAATGTTACCAAGGAGAAGGTATTAATGTGAATGCTATTAGAAGGGAAACAAACACACACAATTTTTCACCTAGGAATGAAGAAAGATGCAAGGAACCCCAAATGGGTCCCATCGGGCGTGCCAAAATGTTTCACCTGATTTCTTAGTTTTCTAAGAAGTACTTGATGAAACAGATAAGGTAAAGGTGGTAAGAGGAATACCTGGTTTGAGATGGTTGAAGGTTGTATGCGTGCATATCTGAATCTTGAATCAAAGTGATTATGAGACCTTCCTTTTGTCTAGGAGGAACTACCTGTATAAGAATCAAAACAAGACCACCAAAGAGAGTTAAACGATATATGCAGTGGACTGCCTAGCATATGCTAGATCCTGGAAGTGCGATACTTCCTAGATGGCTATCAGTCCACTGTTTAAAACAATTCAATGCTGAAATAAAGTAAATATTGTCCTATTGTAGTTTAATATGATTTAGGCATCTCATACAAACGCAATAGGCTAGATCTAATCTAACAGGCTAGGCTAGAAGGAGATCCAAAGGTCAAATAGGTTGGTTATAGGTGAATTTGAGCTAACAGGCTAGGTTAGATACAGATTTGAAGGTCAAATAGGTGTTCAGTGGGTATGGGCCAAAAAAAAAAGTTGTTATTCGGTAGAGATCGGGTGACATAGAGACCGATGACGGTTTTACAGAATCGATGACGGTTTGACTTTAATCGGTGATGGTTAAAGAGAACCAACGATGGTTAAGTCGGAAGGGCTGGTGGAATCACACAATGGGTTTTCTAAGTTTTGGGTGAAAGTGGAGTGAATAGTAGATGGGAATTGATCACGAGAGGGGATGTAGATATGTTATGAAGGTCCGAGATTACCGAGGAGGTTAAGATGGGAAATTTGGGCCAAGTGTTAAGATGATTGGGTATGGAAGGTGGCTACAACTAGAGAGAGAGGGAATGGACGGGGGTAAAAGATTAGGTTCCTTTACCACAAATACTACAGCTGCGATAAGAAAGTGAAATAGATGGAAGGAAGATACTTACTCTTCCGTGAGGTACAGGTCTGAAGAATAATGAAGAAGTTTTACGTTGGAGAATGCTGGGAAGAAAGTTTCACTGTTGTGCCAGTGTATTTGGTTGCCTTTGTTGATCACAAACCGATCTTCATTTTGTTGTGTCTCAGAGAGATCGAACTCGCGATAAGAAGTTTCAAATCAACGATGAACAACCAACAATCAACAACCCATATTAAAAAGCTGTATATGGGGCTAAATAGGCCATTTGGTCCATCCCGGTATAACAAGCGTCGATTTAGGGGAACTGACATCGGTTTAGGGTAAACCGACGTCGGTTTGGGCGAGATATCTTGGGTTGTTCAAAAGTTGCCTAGGAATTTGTTCCACCATTTGATAAGGGTCTCTTCTTTTCCTCAGGTAAAACGACCTTAGGAGGCTTTTAAATGTGAGGTGAGGGGATGGGTGTAATGTTAGGTTTTATTTAGGATATGGTTTAAGGTTTAGGTTAATGGGTCAAATGATGGGGGTGGTTAGGTGAGGGGCATTTAATAAAGGCAATTGTATTGAATAGGTGTATGAGGGTGGTGAATTAATTTTAATGTAAATAATTAAATTAATATGTGTGTGGGTAAAAGGTCATTAACTTAATTAAAATAATTAAATTAATATGTATGGAGGTAAATGGCATTAATTTAATTAAAGTAATTAAATTAAAATGTGTGGGGTGCAGGAGGTAGGTGCTAAGGTGTTGAGGATGAGGAAATGATTATAGGGCTGTGGTAGGGGACCAAGGTGATTACAACACGATTTCGGTGTCTACACTTCCCTACACTCGATGATCAAGTCTTACTCTCTCGAGAATATCGTAAGAGAGACTTTCTTCTATCTTTCCCATATCCTTAAACTCTCATACCCCCTAGAGTCACATCATCCTCATTCTATCCATGATATTCCCACATCATTAATCATTAATCACCTATGTTTACTTCCTTGGCCCATCCCATGGGGATTTGAGTATGCACAAAAGGCCCTTACGCTTTTTGGCATGTACAAAACCCCACTATGCACATGTCAAAAATTGTAGAAAGAAATCCAAGATTGTATTATGCCCCCTGGCTAAGATGTATGGTCCTACACATGAGAAATTCCAAGTTCGAGTTTAATAGAAAAAACATTTATAGATTCAAAGTATCCTTTTCACAGAGATTACACACCCATGTCACTATTATACCACTATGTGCAACTAAATATTCATCCTTTCTTGTGTTTTAAGAAATCATTATATCATTTTATCATAGTGAAAGTATTAAAATCTTTATTCTTGATTGTATGATTAACGTTTATTAATTTATTCAAAATATTCAACCTATAACATATCTTACATCCTCACATGATAAATCTTCACCATATATTTTTAGAGTGTAAACTAGTCTAAATTTATACCATTTCTTAACTAGATAGTATGCCATTTTATAGAAAAAGTAAGTAAAACACCAACTTCCCTAAAAATAACACTTTGTAAATCGTTTTTAACGCATATTCTATGCATAATGTTCTATAATGTTTTTACTAATATTCTATTTTTTTAATAATTTGTGTAAACAACCAACCTCAAAAGTTAGACCACATGACTTCTACATATATAATTGATCTAAACTCCATTTTTGACATTGACTATATTGTATAGAAATTTTTGAATATTTTTCAAATTTTCTTATAATAGTGAATTTTTCATAACATCTTGAAACGAAAGCACAAAATTCTATCAAGGGAAGAAAAATAATTGTGTGCACGTGTGTGTGTGTGCATGTATGCATGTGTGTGTGTGTGTGTGTGTGTGTGTGTGTGTGTGTGTGTGTGTGTGTGTGTGTGTGTGTGTGTGTGTGTGTGTGTGTGTGTGTGTGTGTGTGTGTGTGTGTGCACGTGCATGTGTGAACGTGTGTGTGTGTGTGTGTGTGTGTGTGTGTGTGTGTGTGCATGTGTGTGTGTGTGTGTGTGTGTGTGTGTGTGTGTGTGTGTGTGTGTGTGTGTGTGTGTGTGTGTGTGTGTGTGTGTGTGTGTGTGTGTGTGTGTGTGTGTGTGTGTGTGTGTGTGTGTGTGTGTGTGTGCATGTGTATGCACATGTGTGCATGGGTGTGGGGTTCTACAATATGAGATTTATTTTCATATAAAATTTTGAGAAATTAAAAGAAATCATGTCTCTAAGGAAAATTAATGAAAATGAAGACATTTTTGTCCTTAAATGGACAAGGGTAATGTCGTTGTCATTCTTGACAAATCTGATTATAAGAGGAAAATGTTGGATCATTTAGGATGTGGGAGCTATATGTCGGTTAATAAGAATCCTCTAAATAAGATCACGAAGGAGGTTATCCAGGTCATCAACAACTCATCTCTAAGTGTGGAACAAAAATGAAAGCTAAAACCCTTAGATCCGATTATGCCTAGAATTTATGCTTACCAAAAATACACAAATCGGGCATACCACTTAGACCCATTGTTGACATGATTGACTCACCGACGTACGGTTTAGCTAAATATCTTGCGGGAAACTTGAACAATTTGTTAGAAATACCTCCTCGTTTATAAAATATTCCACCGATTTTGTTCACATAATTGAAAGTAAGAACGTTGAAAAACAAGACATCTGGTAAGCTTTGATGTTATTTCCCTTTACACTAAAATACTAGAAGACGATACCATAGATGTGATTACATTTTTAAATGATCAAAGACAATTTGAATTAACTAAATTTTGTCTTCGCTCCACTTTCTTCACCTTCGATGGTAAATTCTATGAACAAAATGAGGGGGTTGTGATGGGTTCTCCTTTGTCACCCATTGTGGCAAACCTATTCATGGAAATATTTGAAGAGAAAGCACTTAGATCTACACCCCTAAAACCCGAGTGGTGGTATAGATTTTTTGATGATACGAATGTAAATTGGAAACATGGCATGGATCAACTGCATAAATTCTGGAACATTTAAATATGTAATCACCACACATACAATTCACTATGGAGGTTGAAGAAAGTGGAATGCTCCTATTTCTTTATGTTCTAATCAAACGTTATGAGGATGTCTCTCTTGCAAGATAATTTTACCAAAAAAAGATTCAAATTGACATATATATTAGGGCCGACTTGCACCATCACCCTTCTCAGAAGGATGGGGTCTTAAATACTCTGTTTACAAGAGCCTTGAGAATTTTGGATAATAATCACTTACACTCAAAAGAGAAATATCTCACCAACGTTCTCATAAGGAATGGTTACAAGAAATGGAAAATCAGATTCGTCACTAGAAGAGCTAAGGTGGGTGTGTCTAGGTCACCTCGATCTTCATCTCTATGCATTAGGGGTAATAATAAAGCCTTCCTACCCTACATTTATGGGACTACTGATAGGATTGCCAGGATTTTAAAAAGAAAGGGTATTAAAACTTGTTTCAAACCGATTAAAACCATTAGAAACAAGCTTTAAAACCCTAAAGACCTGGTTTTTCCTAATTTAAGAAAAGGGGTTTACTCCATACCATGTGTGTGTGGAAAAACATACATCAGTGAAATGGGGAGATCACTAAAAACAAGACTTCATGAACATTGTAAAGATTTAGAATTTACCCGGGTTCATAAATTGGCTCTGACAGAACACGAAGACATAACAAAGCATGCCATCTATATTAACAACGCAAAATTAATAGCTACAGAATTGCACTACGTAAACAGAAAATTACATGAAGTTGTCAAGATTGAGAAACACCTAAACAACCTAAATCGCAACGATGGGTGGAAGCTCAGTCAATCTTGGAAACCCCTTTTGCATAAGTTGACTACCTCTACTCCCCCACCCTTGTGTGTTGAATTATTTGGTGTATTTCTTTTCTTCATTGACCTTTTAAGTGTCTTACTCATCCGCTATTCTAGGCTCCTTCTTCCCGTGCTTCCATCATTCTTCACTTTAATTCCCCCTCTTTTTGTTTTTTCCTCATTCTTCTTAGTATTCTATCTTAATTTAATATTCTTATTAATTGTTTATTTTATCTTTTTACTTTTTTCATTTTCACATCTCTTCTAGAACAACATGTCCTTTGGTCAAATTAATTATTTATACTAGTTCTTTTTCATCTCAACTCAAGCAAATGCTCACCCTGATGATGGTTCTAAAAGACGTGAACCGAAACGTTGGTGCTAATCCTCACTACGCAATGTATCCGAAGTTTCATTCTTCATCTAACCACGATATAAACCTAAAATCTTTAATCATGAACTAGTTTGGCATTTTTTACTCTTCTCGAAAGTAGCCTAAATGTGGCCAATCGTAAATACACATAGATTAGTAGGAGAAGTGACCATGAGACACCATGTGAGAGGTTTTACTCAAAAATGGTTAAATTGAAACCCAAATATTTGAACAAACTTACTTTTGACCAAGTACCTTGTTTATGCCATGTTCTATGCATCCCTACACCTCCTTTTGCAAATATATAAATATGCATAAATGTTCTTTTTAAATTACAAAATAAAGATGATTATTGTTATGTAAATTTTAAAATTTTAACAATACAATCAATTTTATGTTTATATATGTTAACTTGAAAGCTTTCACAAGAAATTCAATTAAAGTATTAAATTTTATGACTTTTTACATGTGTGTTAAAGTCATTTTAAAATGATCTCTATGAATCATTATTATCGTAATGATGTTTTCCTTATGTATTTTTTGTAATAGTCATGTTCATAAGGCAATGGGGGCCCACTTTAGCATAGAAACATTGTACATATGTGTTAATAGGGTGAGGGTAATGAATGTGATCCACTCCGTTGGGCTTCTCAACCGGAATAATTTAAAAACAATAACACATTTCTTATAATGGTGCACAAAATCAATCGTTGTGCTAAGTTTCCTTTTTAACATAAATAATGTTGAGTTAAAAGGGATTGTAGTCTTACCAATGAGACCATTGGTATATTATAATTGTTAAACAAATACTTGAAATAAAATGGATAGGCTTAGATTTGAGTAGGAAAGAAATTTTATGGAGTGTACACCCTCATTACTAAATATTAAATAAAAGATGGTCAATTATTTATACACCCAAATCAATACATCTATAGATCAATTCACAACATTGATTCAATATAAATGGAAAATGAGACATTGACTTACCTCACATGTCTCTATCTTGACGTGCTTTGTACTCTATCTCATAGTGGAGTTGTATTCTAACTTAAGAATTTCCTTGTAATATGCTAAGCCTAGGATAGTGTGGGATGTGATAATGATCCCCTTGTCTAACATCTATAAATTAAAAGAAAATATATTTAAAAAGTTGATTTGAACAATATATTTACTAATTAAAAGGTTTTTGGAAAAAATTCATCACAATTTTTCCAAAACCTCTAATTATATTATCGATGACGAAAATCACAACAATTAAATTGCACGAATTTAATCATACAATCGATATGAGAAAAGGTATTTTTCATCTACACGTTATTGAAAATATTAAAAGATCAAAATATTTATCCTTCAATTATACTAAAAAGAAGTCAAAGTGAAATAAATAATCTCCCTCCCCAACAACCAATACTATTCATTCGTTGAAGGGGACTTGAAGCTACCACTGTGATCCATAACTGGTCATCCTCCTCATCCGATGGCTGAGACAGAAACCTGCTTTTTCCAGTCATAAGATTATGATTGGCAGCGCATCTGAGACGTTTCCGTGACGTATCCACTGCGTCACTCAGAAAAAAAAAAATCCCAAATTTAATGGCCGAGAAAGAAAAAAACAAAATTCCACGAGCTTGGCGTCTCCCTTTGACGCAACGCACCACGTCGTCATGGCGGTGACCGACTGGTTCCAACTTCCGATGCCGCCTCTGCCCACCACCACCATAGTCTTTTTGGTTATTATGGCTTCCGTTACATCAAAAGATTTGTTTTGGATTCGAACCCGGGACCTATCACTTCAAATTATAATTCATAACATACACTTAATCGGTGGGATGGAGAGATGGGGGTCGATGTGATGTATTCTGCCTGATATGGACAAAAACATCCAATTGAAATGAAATGATTTTAATTATGTTTTGGAGACCACTTTTATACATTTTCGTTGTGTGTAATAGTTGATATTTTTGAAATATTATTTTTTAAAGAAAATGGAAAAATATGTTCAACGAACTTTAACAAAAGAAGGGTGGATTTGTCTACATCGACTCTATTTTAGATGGCCCTGGCAGTACCTTGAAAGAGACTCTATAAGTTAACATGGCTATGTGTGTGTGTCTTTCATTTTGATAGTTTCTTTTGTCGCTCCCAATTTAAAGGATGTTTGGCATTTGCCAACATTCCCTAACACACATGATTAGAAGTTGTTGGTACACGATGATGATGAGAAGTTGTTGGCACAGATGATGATGAGAAGTTGTTGGCACACTTTTTCCAAATCAAAGATCACCCTTATTGATTTATGCTCTTTGCGTCTTTCTAAAAAGGGTAAAGAAAATATTTAGATCTATCTTTTGTGTTGGATATGTTGGTTCTCTTGGTTTCTAGTTTTAGTATTTTTGTGTTTGTTACTTAGTGTACTTTGCCATACTTACTCTCATGTTGTACTACCCTCTTTCTCTTGTAACATTGCTTCCTCATTTTAAATATGTAGGTTAACAACCTTTTTATTCTTTAGTTATATAGTTTGTATACTTGTTTTATTATGGGCAAGGGCCTTAATAAAACCCTCCTTGTAACTAATAAAAAAATAGTTACATTTTAAATTAACTCGAATTTCACAAACCACCCCACATAAAAAAAAGAGTTAAGATTGTCCTTATAGACTATGTAAAGTGGTATTTTGACATAATTTCATTATAAAATATAATGAAAAACAATTTCAATGAGAAAAAAATTACATTAAAACAATTACAACATTGTTCAATAGATGAAGGTTTGATATTTGAATCAATACTCAATATATCAGCCATATGAATTTGAAATGAAAAATCCTTCTATTAACCTTCTTTCCTCATGACACTCCATACATTGTAACTAACATGACTAAAACATATTTAAGCTTAATTATCATTGCAATGGATGTTTGCTTTGAGTATTGCTTCTAATAGCATTAGAATGTATGTGTGTATCATTGATCATACATTACACATTGACTACCCATATTTTTAATGTTTTCCCTGTTCTAGTATTACAAATTACATGTTTGTTCATCTTTCATAACATAATTCAAAATAGAAAGATAATACTTCCAATAACTTTAAATTATATAAATAAATTATGCCATGGGATATGTCATATATTTATTAATGAAAATATGCAAGTTAAGATTAGAATAATATTAGCATGCCCTAGTTCAAAAGTGTGATAATATGGTAAAATTGGTTAGAGAAGCTAGGTGAAATGTTCTCAAGGCACTTGTAAAATCTATGGACTTGAAAATGTGCATAAGAAAAGTTCATCGGATTGGGGACATGTGTTATAACCATACCTATCTAAGGAGATATGAATATGTTTGGTACTATCTTGACACATAGTCTAGTGGATTAGGATTTGGTTCGCCCATGTCTTTAGACCTACTTTGTGTATCTAGATCAATATGATGACAATGTTGTGACCTAATATTGCTTCTCCTCTCTTATTAACCTAAAAATGAATTAGTCTACTTTGTGCATCTAGATCAATATGATGACAATGTTGTGAATGAATATTGCTTCCCCTCTCTTGTTAACATAAAAATGAAATAGTCACAATTTGTGCTAAATTGACCACAAAGACAACCCCATTGATGTGATGAGCATCGCATTACGTACCAATACTCCAAAGTGGGATCAAGTCACACATGTAGTTCTCCTAATTTTGTGATGAGATTCAGAGTGATAAATAAGGTAAACAAGATGGAACCCTCCATTCCGCCCTCACACTTAGAAATTGACACTTGGAGCATCATGTATAGTGCATGTATTTGTGATCTATTTCAACAATATGATGTATTCAGAATTTAAATAACTTGATGTAATTTTTCTCTAAGGAATGGATGCTCTCAATGCTTTTCTCATATCCTTTAGAGTGTTTTTTATAAGAGATCCTCGAGATACCCCTAACAACTTAGAATGTGTGTGTGTGTGTTTGTATAGGCGACCATTTGAATGTTTTCCTATTGAAAAGACTTAAAAGTACCACCTAGGATGACCAAGTTAAATTGTGCATTTAAAATTTAAATGCCCCCGTTGCAAGTATAGTTTCATAACATGTGGACACGTTCATTAGCCAAATTTTCATGGGCACACGAATGTCCATACCAATGACAAAGTCAATATAGAAATAGGAAATACAATGTGGATGTGTTTTTATTTAGTGTGAAAGGATTATTGAAGTGTCCATTTGGGAAATAACAAGGACATATAATTTATGGTATATATTCTAGGGTAAGAGGATTTAACTTGGTCGGTAAATAGGTAAATGGAATAATGTCAAAATTAATTATGCCAAAGTGATATTGCCAAGAGCACATGTCCAAATTTTGGGTAGTACAACTTTCAAATGAATCATGCCTTTGTAACCTAATAAACAAGTGATAATCGTCGTCAATTACATTTATTTTTATTCATGAATGCACGAGGTTTGACCATTGAATTGTGTGTACATTAGCATTCACCTTGGTGCCTACCTCCACTTTCTTTTTGCATTAGCAATGGTATCCCCATTGGATTATAAATTTGTCTCAAAATAAATTTTGTTGTCACGAGGATCAAAGACCATTATAACTAGTGCATTATCAACCATTAGGCACGTGTCATTTATTTATTTAAATAATAAATTTTCAAGTGTATTGGGTAGTGTAATAGTGTTATTTTTAGCTACAAGCATCATGGATTGCTCGATTGTATATTTCTAACTATGAAAGTATTGGGTGGAATCACTACCTCTTTGTAGAGGTTTCAAAAAAATTTTGAGCTTACTTTAGTCTTTGGTCCTCACCAATAGTAATAATAGCTTTGTTTAGTTGGTTTAGAGCCATGTCTCAAACTAAACTTGTCCAAAGGCCAAAAGGATGGGAATAATATTGAAATAAATACAACCAAAATTTTAAAAATCAGGTAAACATAATATCGTGGCACAACTTGACCTTGTGAAATTAAGATTACCTAACAAAAACATACAAACCTTAACACAACACAAATTTCTCGAAATACTTCATGTTCATTCATCTCGTGTAAATTATTTTATAATTTTGTAATCATAAATATATTTATTTTAATACTTACCCCTTATTTTCTTATACAACAATGACGATGAAATAATTATAATAATGATTTTGATAAGAAAAGAAAGACTTTATTAAATCCGCAATTCGAGGCAAGTCATAGCTAATAAGTTTCAAGCATTTGACCCCTTCATTCATCACAATTCTTTAGATAGATAAAGATTTTAATAACGTGTATAGAGATCATTCTTTAATTGAATAGGAAAACATGTGCTCGTTAAAAAAGGAAGGAAGGAAAAAAAGGAGGGAAGAAAATGCCTCATTAATGATGTTTCTAAAGTATCAATATGAAAAGTTATACACACGGCAATGAAAGCTTTCCGCTGTATGTCAGCGTCTTGATAAAGACTGCTCACCAAATTCATACTCATTACAGCGACAAAAAAACTTTAGCGTATGACATTTTCAGAGTTTAGTGTGAACCGCACCCGGATTTCCTGTGTTAGTTGTGTTATACAAATCAAATTTAATGATTCTCTCATACATTCTCTCTCATATATATATATAATCTCGGAACTGATTTGTTACAGCCATTCAAAGATGGAGTTTTTGTCGCAGGTTGCAAAGAGCTCCGTTTCCAACAGTTTCGATCCTTTTGAGTTTTCCAACGCAGGAGCGGTCTTCCCGATCCTCCTCCTGCTCATCGTACTGCGTTAGAAAATTGGCTGCAGCTGTACCACAAAACCATGTTTTGAGCAACGATCTAGCGGGTCAGAAGGAACTCGCAGTGAGCAACGGTGGTGATCAATGCTTCAGCTCGGAAGCGACCTCTGTGACCACCATGGCGGCGCCGCCGAGCGGCGGCCGCCATTTGTTTGTCGGCGGAGCGGCGGGGAAAGTGGGGAAAAAACGATCGAGAGCGTCGCGGAGGGCGCCGACAACGCTGTTGAGAACCGACACTGCGAATTTCAGGGCCATGGTGCAGCAGTTTACAGGTATCCCACACTCGCCCTATTCCGCCACTCCCTTCCCCAACTCCGCCGCTCATCTCCCTCCGCACCACTATTATTCCTCCTTTCTGTCTCACAGTAATATGAACACCACTCCCTTTTTGGTCCCAAGAGCTTCTGATTCTCAAACCAGGCAGCCCACTGCAGCGCTGGATGATATGCTCTTTATGCGTTCTCCAGCTCTCTAATTAGAACTATGCCTCATACCCTAACAACATTAGCACTGTGGGAATAGAAGCAAATATTCCATATGTTTGTAGTATTTGCAAATGTGCATGAAAATTAGCAGCAGAATTAGGTTTAATAGGAAACCAAGTTTATATTTGTTTCATTATGACTGAAGACAAAACCATTTGTCAGGATTTTTTTGTTTTATTTTGCCTCTATTGCCATTTAATATAGAAATATTTTAGTTTTGTATATTTCCTATTTTTATAACACTGTTCTTTTGGGCAGTCTCTTGACTCAGTTAAAGCATCTGGATCAGCGTATTATTTAAAATACACATGATCTTTAGATACAGTCAATTCAAATTAAGTTAATAAATAGTGTCTTAATTTCACGATATAACGTAGTATAAATATATCTGGAGAATTGTGTTGCAGTTTACATGAGTGTAAAGTAGATGTAAGTTAGCGGTTCACTTCCGAGATTTCTACAATATAACACAGTGTAAATATATATGGAGAAGCTCTGTTGAAGTTTATAAGTTAATAGTGCATCTTTTATAGCTTTGCAATATTTATTTATTTATTTTCAGAGATTTCTACAATATGACATAGTATGTTACAATACAGGATGAAAATAAATAGATATAAATTAGTGGTGCGCCTTTTATGGCTTTGCAATATTTGTTTATTTTCCACTTTCGCAAGTCTTGTTTTCTGAGGGATAAATTGTGCTTTCAGACATTTGTGGTTATGGAGAATAATTTTATAAAGATGAATTGGATGTTCAGATTGTTAATTTTACTTAATTCATTGATTTATCTATTTGCATCATATAAATTAAAACATCAATCTTATTAAGGTTATATTTAGAATATATAGCTTCAAATTTTGTGCAATTAATCATCAATGTTCAAGACAATCAAAGTTTAATGGTTATCTAGTTTCATAATATTTTGTTACTATTTTGATAACCACAAGCTCATCTCCTTTTAATACATCCGCAAAAATATTTTGTTACTATTTTGAGACAATTGCTAGTGCACAAATAAATTTAGTTATTTTCAAAAATAACTATAAAAATCATTTAAACATTTATATGTTATACAAATATATATTGAACAAGCTTGCAATGATACACTTTTGTAGATACATGGATTTGTTAGTTAAATTACATAATTTTAATTTGTTTGTTTACTTGTTGATTATGAGATCAATTTAGATGTTATTGGCATATTTTACAAATTGTTGCTCTATTTCATATTATTCTCTTTTCTATCTAGTTTAAGCACTTTGGATTCTATTGTTTGGAAGGTCTCAATGTTTTCCCTAATAAATTTTCAAATTAATTTAATTAGATTTGATTGAATTAAATTGATATTATTGACTTTTCAAGTCTTCCGGTCTCAAATGGCCATGATATGTCAAAAACTTATATCCATGTGTGTTGTCAAAGATTATTTGTCATGTTTTAGACACCTTAGGTCCTATCTTGCAATGGAAAAGTTGTGTATTGTAGTGAAAAGGATCATATTAGCCTTTGTTTAAGGCCTTCTTCATGTCTAATGGGTCTTATAGGTCTAAAAGGTGTTTCATGATGAAAAATATGACTTATTATCATGCATAAAGCTATTTTATAGTTCAAAAGCCTTAAAAACCCATTTTTGTCCTATTATCATGCATAAAGCTATTTTATAATTCAAAAGCATTAAAAGGTGTTTCTATCTCACATTAATATGAACACGAGTCCCTTTTTTGTCCCAGAGTTTTGATTCTCAAACCGGGCAACCAAGCTGCAAAGACTTTAGACGATATGTTGTTTATGCGTTCTCCAACTCTATAATTAATTAATTAGGGCTACTACCTCATACCCTAACAAAATTAGCAATATGATTAAGTTTAATGGGAATAGAGGCAACAAAAAATATTGTGGTTTAGTTGTGCCTAAATATTTCGTAAGTTTGTAGTATTTGCAAATGTGTATGATATATAGGCTCTTTCGTCTTGAATATGCTAACAAAATTAAGTTTAATATGAAATGAAGATTATAGTAGCTCCATTATGAATGAAGAGAAAATCATTTGTCAAGATTTTTGTTTTGTTTTGTTTTCATCTACTACCATTTAATATAGAAATATTTTAATTTTTTATATTTCCCATTTTTATGATTTTATAACACTTGGTTTTGTGATCTGTTGACTCACAATTAAAGCATATCTATATTGTAATTTGCATCAACATATTGTTTAAAATACACCTAATATTTGGATACTGATCACTTTAAATTAACAAATGGGAAGTGTCTTACTATGTATTTTGTCTAGATTTCCACTTTGTATAACATAGTGCACATATATTTGGAGAACCGTTTTGAAGTTTATAGGAGTCTAAAATTTAAAAAAATAGATGTAAGTTTGAGAAACACCTTTTATGGTTTTGCAATATTTGATTATTTTCTGATATTTCTACTATATTATATAATACAAATATATCTCAAGATCTCGTGTTGAAGTTTACAAGAGTTCAAAATAAATAGATGTAAGTTAATGGTGTATCTTTTATAACTTTACAATATTTAGTTATTTTCGGAGATTTCTACAATAGAATATAGTGCAAATATATCTGGAAAACTATGTTGAAGTTTGGAGGAGTCCAAAATAAATAGATATAAATTAGTGGCGCACCTTTTATGGCTTTGCAATATTTTTTATTTTCTATTTTCATAAGTCTTGTTTTCTCAAGGATAAATCTTGCTTTCGGTATTTGTGACTATGGAGAATAATTTTATAATGATGAATTGGATGTTCAAATCCCAAATTTCCACTTAATTCATTTATTTATCAATTCGCATCATATTAATTAATGCAACACATGAAAAATCAATCTTATTGAGGTTATATTTAGAATATACAACTTCAAATTTTGTGCAATTAATCATCAGCGTTCAAGACAATCAAATTTAATGGTTATCTAGTTTCAAAAAATTGTGTGGGAAAAACAATAAGGCAAAACAAAAAAAAAAAGATGATCATTTCAATGGTATAAGTGAACCGGAAGCTTGTCTCCTTTTAATTTTGGAGAGATCATCTATAAAAATATTTTGTTACTATCTTGAGACAACGCTAGTGCGCAAATAAATTTAGTTATTTTCAAAATATTATTATTAAAATCATTTAAACATTTATATGTTATACAAATATATATTGAACAAGCTTGGCGATGATACACTTTTGTAGATACATGGATTTGTTAGTTAAATTACATAATTTTAATTTGTTTGTTTACTTGTTGATTATGGGATCAATTTAGATGTTATTGGCATATTTTATGAATTATTTCTCTATTGCATATTATTCTCTTCTCTATCTAGTTTAAGTACTTTGGATTCTTTTGTTTGGAAGGTCCCAATGTTTTCCCTAATTAATTTTCAGATTAATTTAATTAGGTTTGATTGAATTGAATTGATATTATTGAATTTTCAAGTCTTCCCAATCTCAAATGGCCATGATATGCCAAAAACTTATATCCATGTGTGTTGTCAAAGATTATTTTTCATGTTTTAGCCACCTTAGGTCCTATATTGCATGGAAAAGTTGTTTTGTAGTGAAAAGAATCATATTATCCTTGTTTAAGGTCTTCTTCATGTATAATGGGTCTTAAAGATATAAAAGGTGTTTCGTGATGAAAAAATATGACTTATTATCATGCATAAAGCTATTTTATAGTTCAAAATCCTTCAAAAAAATACATGAAGTCCGCACATCTTGTATTGGAGGGGTTTTGAGTTTGAAAATCAAGGGAAAAAGTCATTTGCATGTTTGACAAGGAGGAATACCAATTTTTTTGGAGTCTTCTTACTAAGTTCCTACATGTTTAATGGAGTAGGAAAACTTTCAAAAGCTTCTAAATGTCATCAAGGGAAGTATAGATTAGGTTGTGATAGTGGTATCCTTCATCTAGGGGTGTATGAGCTCATTTTTGAGGTCCTACAATAGGGAAAGGACACATACAGGTATGTCATACAAAACAACAACACTTTCTTGCATGTCTTGAAGTCCATCTTGGAAAAACACTTCAATTTACAGTCCAAATGAGGGCATTATCATGATCTTGTGATCACTTGTAGAATTTTTAGGAGGTTTCAAGCATTTGCATGCATGTCAAACATTATAACAGACTATCAACCATGTTTCATTGTCTTCTTTGAATGGACACTCCATCTACATACATGTTGAGGTAGTTGGATATTCAAAGAGCATTTGTAAAAGTCTCACATGCCTTATCTACAATAAGGATCTAAATTTCAAGCCTATCAAACACCAATATGAAGACCTTTCATGCTTAAAAATGTATTTTCATGGATATAATATTCATCTACATGGATGCATGGACAAGTGTTATGGTGGCAAAGACATTTTGGGTTTGATAAGGCTCAAATAATCAAGGATAAGCTCCCATGCATCATGTTACACATTTAACTAGTTGAGGAAGGTTTTTGTAGTCTTAAACCTTGTTCAAGAGAAAAAAACCCGATCAAGATAAAAGAGGAGCTTTTCAAGATTGTTTCATGGCATTCTAGATTCTTTAAACATGTTGCAAGTCTTTTAAGATTCTATAATAGTCTAAGAATACTTTAAACCATTCCATTCAACCCCGACTCATTCTAAATGATCATTAACATGCATGTGGACTATTATCAAGACTATAATGATTGCTAAGAAGATTAGAAAGTTATTTTTAGATTAAATAAGGTTGTAATAATCCTTCAAAATTATAAACAAGAGAAGAAAAATAGTCTAAGAGTGTGTTAGACTATAAACCCTATTTTGTGGTCTTTACATAGTCCATAAGCTTTTGTACCTCAATCTTTGTCTATTTTGAATTAGTATGAGGGTTGAATGCATGGTTTTGAGTGCTTAGAGAAGTTATTAGGGTATTCAAAAGTAAAAATGAAGTACTAAAAGATTCATAGAGCCAGGATAAGGTCACCAAGAATGAGGTTTTTATATACTCAAGGAGATCTCCAAACTCATGAAGCAAGACAATGGTTTCTTTAGGCCATGAAGGGCCATGACATGTTCTCAAGCCTTACGGTGAGGCCATCAAATCATCTCAACAAACCTAGACATCAAACCTCAAAAAAGAGAACAATGAATACAATGTATGAGTGGTTCAGGGCATCAACAAGTTTACAATGGAGACTTATGGAAGAGTGCCCCTACACCACCTAATAAGAATAACTTACAATTATGATGGTTGAAGAAATTTAAGGAATTATAGGAAGTTAGAAGGTAGTTGAAGGTGGTTAAGAACTTTCAAAGAGACAAGAGGACCTATTCCTATACTACGCAGAAGACAAGGAGACCTACATTCTCTCAAACACATGTTGAATGGAAAAGTGGCTACATTATAGGCTTGTAGACTGCTTCAAGATTTGTAAACCACTACATGGAAATGCCTTTTAAATAAGTCTACAAGAGAAAATCAAGCAACAAGATTCCCTCTACACCCCCATGGAGTTATTTTAAGTTGAGGTATGAGAAATAAAAGGTATTTGATAGGCATTGAGGCCTTAATTACTTGAGACACTCCTCCTAGATGCTATGATGAATATAGGACCCCTCTTTATCTCAAAAATCAGAACATGGTATTGATATATACTATTGTAACAAATAAAATCGGGACCTTTTGCTATTGCATTTTCAAAGACTACTTTTAAGTTTTTAATGTAGGCTTATAACCTTGAATCATCAATAAAAGATTGAATTTACCCTCACTTGTCTTGTTGTTTTATCATGTAATTTTTAAATTCCAAATTGTATTTGTGAATTTTAGTCTCTTTTGAATCATTTAAAGTCAATTGTGGGTGTATTCCAATCCCTTTTAGTTCATTTTAAATAAATTGTAGACATTGTTGTCCTTTTGCAAGTTAATCTTCATATTTTTACCTTGTTGCAACATTTTTATAAGATTCATGCAACTAAAATTGACCTCTTAAAGTCCTCGTGTTAGTGGGAGAAAAAAAAGTTTTCATCAAACTCTTGGTGCATCACCACACCTTTATTTATTATTTAGTTTTTCCTAACTTTTAAGAAGCATAGTCATAATATGAGGGAGGTGTTAGTAAGTAGATTTTTAGGACTATGTATTGATATAACATCAATAAACCTAGTTTAGGAAGGATTTGTCCTTCTATAGAGGTTCATATCAAGAATCCAAGGTACCTGCAACTTAGAGATGATCTCACTATTGCATTAAATCAATCAATCATCAAAGTGGGTACAAGATTCATGTGACAACAATTTCTAAAGAGACTATACTTGATGAATTTGTACAAATTTATATTTAAGACCATATACGAAGAATATACAATATATCAATCAACCATATCATTAAAGTAATTGAAATTAAAATCACAAACAAAATAGAAAGAGGCACTTAGTTGGTTCAAAAATAATCAAGATGTGTCGATGAGTGATATAGGACAAGAGAAGAGCTTGTGAACTAGAACAATATTTTTATGGAGTCCTAGACCTTTTGGTCAAGACTATAAGGTATGGTTCGACCTAACCATACATTTTACACTTGTGAATGGATGGAATATGTAACTTATAATGTGAATGTGTGTTGTTATTTATTTCTCTTTGATACCTTTAACTTCACATAAAACCCTAGATGTTGCACCTAAAACCCGCCTTAAAAAAACCCTATCTATCATATAACAAACTCAAGCAATCATTAGCTAAAAATTCTTGAGTCAAACCAACCTCAGAATTCACCTCGTATGTGAGTCACCAAGAACAATAATACATTTTAGACTTAATGTAGTTCTCTATTACTTTTTGTAAAGATGCATGCAACTATCCCTTGACCTAGATTGACCCTTGTGCCTCAACACCAATAGTGGGATATGATACTTCATTCCAATAGAAACCCTTATGTGTAGATGAAAAATTCAAAGTTATACCCTCTTATATTATGTATGCAATATGTAGATGTAGTCATTGCTCTTTCAACTTAGTATGTGGTAGATAAATAGGTGATTGCTATATGATAAATTATTAGATTAGACTTGTATGCATATGCGTATGTATATGTATATGTATGTATGTGTATGTGTATGTGTATGTGTATGTGTATGTGTATGTGTATGTGTATGTGTATGTGTATGTGTATGTGTATGTATGTGTATGTGTATGTGTATGTATGTGTATGTGTATGTGTATGTGTACTGTATGTGTATGTGTATGTGTATGTGTATGTGTATGTGTATGTGTAAGGTATGTGTATGTGACAAAGCATGTATATGTGTGTGTGTGTGTGTGCCAATGTTACGAAGCTCCAATGTCTATGTCTATGTCGTGATGTCATGTCTATGTCTATGTCTATGTTTGTTTGGGACTTAGATATTGATTAGAGTACAAAAGGCACGTAGGTACAACGTGATTCAAGAAAAGCATGACAAAGCGTGCAAGGCAAGGTTTTGGAAAAGGGTTTAAGGAAGCCGTGGCGCTACGATGCATGTATGGACGTTGCCCCGGAGGAGACAAATTAGACGTTTGGGGTAGAACACGTGAAAAGCATGAACATCATGGATAAAGGTGTAGGGAAGATGGCATGGAGGAGCATGCTCGTGGTAGAATCTTCAGAAGCACATCATGGGATAAAGTGGGAAGATCGGGCTGGAGGATGAGTTGGCAATCTAAAAAAGCTATAAATACAAGCTCCCTAGAGTAAACAGAGAGACTTAGAGTGTGGGTGGAGCTCTATAGAAATACTGCAAGAACTTTATTAATGGGTAATTACATTCGGGAAAGGATGTATTGGGCATGGGGATTGTAATTTTATTTTTGGTAGCTTAGTTACATTAGTCCAGTTGTAATGCATGACTATGGTTTGCTTCTCTGTGACACTCTATAATGGCTCCATGGATGTAATGAGGTTACCTATTATATATACATGAATATCAATGATTTTGATGCATACTTCTCTCTCATGAGTTCTCTTTCCTTTTATGCTAAGTATGGATGCTTGTATGCTTCTTTCTGTTATGATACACGTTATAGATTTTGTTAAGTACTCTGTCTAAAATGACTGCAAGGATCTAGAGGCCATTCTGAGCTCTATGGTTCTTGTATGTCCTAAATCCATTTGAAAGTATTTTAAACACAAATCATAGATGATGTTTCCCACTAAACTCATAAAAGATAGATTTGGCACTGCGCGTCCCTCGAGTGAGCGCCCGGCTCTGGCCGGGTGATAGGTCGGCACATGGGGTTCCTTTCTTTTGTGTTAAGGGTAAAAATGACTACATCTTGGTTCGTTGCTGGGACCTCTTTTCAAAGTTGTAGTGGGAGTTAGCATTCATCATGGTCTGTGTAGTGAGTAATGATAGAGTGGTTAACTTTGGAAAGTGTTGAATCATGGTTTAAGAGCATGGAGGATGAATTCACTCAGAGATTCAACACTGGACCTAAGTTTAATGCACGTAGATGGGTAGAAGAGAACCTCTACCATGATCTGTATGAGACTTTTTCTGCTACTTCCCAGTGGAACTGTATGAATGGCTCATAGCCTATGCATCTAGATCAAGTTGGCATTATGGATCACGTGTGTGGCAAGATGATAGATATGACATGGACCTGTGCTTTATGGATCATTGGTGGAAAGGAGTATTGGCTAACTACACTGAGTATGTAATTTCCACATATTCTTGTATGGAGGTTGCTTGAGTTTGAGTTCTCACGGAGCCCAGAGGATCATTTCTACAAGTTGTCCCTCCGGCTATGAAGATCTTGATGGTTACCATGATTTTAGAGGCATTCCCAATGGCCGGCTAAACCATTCTAAGCGTTGGCAAGGAAGCTAGGGTGGAGGAAGATGGCAGATGTTGTGATGAGAAGGATAGGGAGGAAAGATGACTCAAGTATGGTGAAGCACGTGAAAGGGAGATTGCTAGACAACGTAAGGTTGCAAGTGTGATGGATGTATGGCGGAAAATGTTGTGGGAAGGATTTGAGGTTCACGAGAGGAAGTGAAACCCGAGCATCTATGTGACCCCATCTTGGAAAGTGCATAAGAGAGACCCCTTCGACTTCTAATGAGAGTTCATCACGTGGAGAAAGAAGAACCATTGGCGCACATCTGAGCCCACCTAGTGACCGGACCTTGGTGCTTGGTTTTCTAGATCAAGGGAAAAATATTTTCAGTCCAGTTGGTTACATTAGAAGTGATCATTCTACACCTAGGAGGTATAATTTCTCATTTGGGCCTTCTATGGCTGCAAACACCAACCCAGTGTTAGGAATTTTCGGGCAAGGTATAGACACACAAGCTTTTGGTCTCACGTCTGGGAGTGGCGTGGGGTATACTATTGGCAATGGGGCATTGTCACAAACCATAGGTGTGTAGCTCAATGGAACTGTGGGGACCCTTGGCATGACCACTTTAGGACCTGGTGGGTCTGGTGGTTCAGGAGGAATAGGAGATGGCGGGTCCGGTGGATCTGTGGTTCGGGACCGGTGGGCCGGTGGATCTGGAGGACCTGGTGAACATGGTGGATAGGTGGCAGAGGAAACACAAAGGAAACCAAGGCTCTGGCTCAAGAGGATTTGGACCCCAACCACCCCCACAAGTTTTCTTTGAAATGTCTCTACATTTTCCTGATTACAGAGGTATTGAGGATGTTGCGGAACATGTTCACAAGTGTGAACTACTATGGCACGCAAAGGGTATCACAACCCCAGAATGGAAGGCTAGTCAGTTTACAACCACATTACAAGGGTGCGCACATAGCTGGTATAGGAAGTATGACCCTCATTAAATAGTGATGGACTATACTGCTTTAATGAATGCGTTCTCGGAAAAATTCCACATTCTGAGTTTTAGTATAAGAGCATCGTGCTTTGAAGGAGATTCAAATGAAGGAATGGCAGAGAGTGTGCAAGAGTATGATGCACACTTTAAAACTCTCTTGTCTAAATTATCATATGATATTCACCCTTCACAGCATGCTCAAGTGGTTTTTTGGAGGGTTGATCACTCCTTTTAGAAGGGCCTTATCTCATAAAACTTTTACAGACCCACACGAGGCATCGAAGCCGCTCGCATGCACCAAGGCGATTGGTAGTGTTGATACTAGCGTTAGCCCTTCCTGAGACACTTAGATTGTTGCTATGGCCAAGAAGTTCGAAAATTTGTCTCGCAAACTTAGCCCTTGAGACTGCAGTGGTTTGTGGTGCATGATTATGAAGTAAAGGGGCACGTTAAAGGATAATTGCCCCAATAGTATAGTATGCGCGTGGCGTAGATTTGAAATTTTTCATGGGGACCATGATGCGAGTAGGTGCCTATACGTACCAAAATTATAGGGTACTGCACCGCTATAAAAAGGTTACACATACCCCAATGATGATACAAGTTCTCCTCGCAAGGTGTTCGGAATCCATAAAATCTCGCCAAGTATATGTTTGCATCCCATGAGCCTCGCTCGGCCTCCGCTTGTTCTTCCCTCTCCCCCCTTTTTCCTTGCATTTTGGTCTTAAGTGACGAAACCGCCACCCTACCTGGGTGGTGGTCTTGTGACCACCGCCCAAGATAGGGCGGCGGTCCTATAACCGCCGCCCTACACAGGTGGTGGCGGTCCTGTGTGCATTTTCCAGAATGTTCTCGACGATCTCGTCAAACGTAAATTTCAAATTTCTACCCGCATTCTTCAACCACTTTTCTTTGCATTTATGTTTTGGCCACCCAATAAATAGTGTTTTCTCTTTGTTTAATGGTAAAAGAGTTCAATTCCAAGTTACCTTCTAGTGAATGCAATTGCTATAAATAGCCAACTTGTTTTCAAACAAGAGGCCCCTCTCCTTCTCTATTTAAATCATTCAGTTCATTTGAAGTTCTTGCTTAGAGTTCCAATAGTTTCATGTTTTGCATCAGTTATTAGCTTTTCCTTTGTTGTTTAGGATTACTTGATCTTCTTGTTTCCATCTTACTTCATTGTTGTTCCATACAATCAGCTTAGGATAAGGTAGTTTCATTCTTAGATTGGAATCCATTTAGAGTCAGCAGTTTTTTTTTGTCACAAAAGATAGTTTCAATAATTCTCAGCGTATTTGTGTTGTATTCCCGTAATAAATCCTGCTAGGAATTACATAGTCAAGCTCTGTTCACTTGCACTATCCCTCTCTTACTTGCATTGTATTCGGTCTATATCCAAAACTGCCATTGTTCGACTATCTTCTTCTATTGATGCTATCATATACACGCTTTTCGGATTCACGAACACGAAGGAACAAGAAGATCACACCGAGGGACGAAGTCACACACAACCTGGATTTACCACTGCATTCAGTAAAATCTAGGTTTGAGCTATCAAAGTTCTAGTTACAATGTATCAAATAAAGTAGTAAATTATTTCATTTTAGTTAAAGTTCGCTTTCAATATTTCCAGGGAAGTTGTGGGGAATGATAGTTTCTGAGAAGCTATGATTCATTCCTCACTTCTGAGGTAGGATTGAGAGTTTTTTATTAAACTAGTTGGTTATTTAGATATTTAGGATAAACTCACAACTGCATAGGTAAATAGCTACATCGGGCTACTTTGCTTGTTTTGATTCTGTCATTAGATTAATTGTCCTTTTTTAATATATTAGAATAGTTGCTCTTTTAATTTCGTTAAAATACTTCATCGAAAATACAAAAATAAAAGAACATATGCATAGTGTAGATACATCTTTCATAATCAGTTTATTCGTTTCAGTTAAAATTGAATCATCTTTGCATGACAATCACGGGACCTAGAGAGCCCAGAGAATACATATTTGAACTAATAGTGCCTCAACCAAATCTCCCCACAACACTAGCTGATATAGATCAAGACCTTAGGATCCAGGTCTTTCAAACAATAGTAAACCTACGAGCAATTAGTGAACAATTGAGAGAGTTAAATATTGAAGACGACAAGGCATACACATTTTGGTCAAATCATCCTAACTACTGCATCGCCTTGATAGGTTATCCGTATGACCGTACAAGGACTCAAAAGAGAACAAATATTTGGATGTAATCCTCTAGTTCCACAACCCAACGCAGAGACCTCCTCATCGACATGACACTAGCTTATGCATTCAAGTTACTAGAACACTTATAAGGTATTTCGAGAAAATTACACAACTCCTAGTTCTAAACATGAGGTTGAAAAGGCATATGATTATTGGATAGTCGGAAGGAGAGATTAACTCTTCATATGACCATAGGAGGTGCACACAACTACGAACTTACGGTTATGATCCACAAGTCCCACAACCCAACGGGCCTATGGATCAATCGACATTGATGTTGGTTTATGAACACTAGTATTTAGGTCCTCAACAATTCCACCAAACATCATTACACAATTCTCCATATTAAACATAATGACCCAATCAAAGCTAGGAATTTTTCACTAGACCAGAGAATCGTCCATAAAACTCCGGAGGATCTACTACACCTCTCATCACCATTCTCATGACCTTGTCTGGAAATATACATGAAGCACCTATAGGTCACTTTCCACGTATCCAACAACCAATAAATAGGATCTCGGAGAGCTCAACATTGATTGGAGCCTCCGAACAACTATTATATCCGAACAATCCATTACACCAATTCAAGTTAGGAGGGCCTTCTTCACCTTAGATTCATGATTCCATTATTGTGTATTGAGGATATAAGATTACCCAACTAGTTTTTCTATATCCGTATAAATTCCATTCTCACCGGAATTTGTCTCTCACGCACTCCTCGGGAGGTCGGGTACAAAGAAGAGTTACTTGTAGATTCTCATGCTTGCATGTCACTTATCCATCGTACAAAATTAGTGAACCCAATGTGAAACAAACAATTGTTCCCGTTTTAATTTCATCTCTTTATGTCATTCACCTTCACCCTTTCCCATTATTCTACGAGTATTCATATACCCCTTAATATGTCGGGATATGACGCATATGGTAGACCTCTCTCAGGTCTTGAAGAAAATTATAGTCAAACAAATAGACAACCGTCACCCTCACTTTCTGCATGGGCTGACAACTATTCAAGTAATTACTTGTCATCTCAAACTCCCCCTCAAAGAACTAGCTCTAGTTCTTCATTCCGAATTGAGGAGTTAGATCAGCTTGCACAAACACAACAACCAGAGCCCTCAGGCTCTAACAATATGACGTTTACTGGAGAATCTATTTCATCTCCTCAGGTTTTGTTCAGACCACAAATCAGTAGACAGTTAGATCCACTCCCATTTTTAGATGAGGATTATTTAGCATGCTACGCTAGAAGTGAACAACGCTTCCAAAACATGTACCCACCTATAGGGAGTTTGCAAACACAAACCGATACCCTACTCCAAGAAAACACCCCCATTCCACCACCTATGGGAAATACTCTCGGTGAAGCTTGGCAAGGTAATGATCAATTCATAGCAGGGTATCATACCCCTTTACAACCTCAAAGTGTACAACAAATTCCATTAAGGCAAAGCACCATGTCTTCACCAATCGAGGTCATTTCAACCTTAGTTGAGAAAGTTAGAGGATTGGAACTTGCTCAAGCAAATCAAAATTCATATTTCGGGCAAGGGAATCCCCAACCCTCCACATCATCCCAGCCAAGTTGACCTCCTTATAGGAATAGGTACGTTAGGCTTGCCTCCTCAACATTTGTATAACTATCTATAACAAACACCAACTAGAACCGCGTTTTCAAATGCCACTCCAGTTGAAAATATGACACCTCCCGGCTTAGCACCAAATAACCCATACTAGAACAATGCTCCTCCCTACTTAAACATTTATTCAAAATCACCACAGGGAGACATGTTCTCCTCTCCTAGGATGTTCACTCAACCACAGGGATTCCCTTATGCCCCTGTAAATACATATGCTATGCCATATCAACAAACCATTCCACCCCACCCCCTCAGCAAACACCATCAATGGTCGAAGCCTATGCGGTAGGGACTTACTCAGAATATTTAAAAGATCCCCTAGACTTCACCATATGAAGTGTCTTGCTTCCAAGACCTCTTCCCAATTTACCCAAATACAAAGGGGAGGGGGATCCAAATGCACACATCAAATCCTATGCCATGGCCATACGGGAATTACTCCCTTGGGATGGGGTTGTTACTAATATATTCCATAAAACCTTGGAGGGTATTGCCCTTGATTGGTACTACTGAGAATACCGAAGCCTCGATACACTCATTTAAACAACTCATGTCAAATTTCATCAAGGCTTTTATATGAACAAATTATTGAGAACAAGAATCAGGGAATTCTTGCATATTAAACAAGAGCATAATGAATCCTCTTCTCATTTTATTCAAATATGGTGTATGGTTCTCTACTCATCGGTGAAGTGCTCCAAACATGGATCGGATGGAACTATGTGATTTATTCCTTCATTCCCTCAATCTGAGAGATAAATGAAGAAGTCTAGAAGTTCCCACTAAAAACTTATGATGAAGTACTCAAGAGTGCTCTCGGGAATTGACCAAGCGGCAATAGATAGTGGTTGTAAGACATATGGAACAAATGGGAAATTAATCACTCCTAATAAAAACACTATGACCTATCCTAGTACTGGGAATACCAATCAAGGACCTAAAATCCTTAACAAAAACTGCGGGGTTACAACAAATGGAGTAACAGACCAAGTTAAAAAAGCAAATGTCATGAACATTTCGCCACCTGTTAACAATCAATGAAATAACAATTTTACTCCAACAATCAACGCGGTGGATTTTAATCATCCACCATGACAACAACAACAAAGAAAAATCCAAACACAAGGTCCAAATCGAAACCCAACTGGATATCAGAGTCAAAACCAAAGGCAACAACCTCAAAATTTTAACTCTAATAACCAACAACCTTATCAGAATTTTGGGCCACAACGTGACTTTCAAATCAACAACCTCGAAATTACAATCCCAATTTGTATTGTGGTTTCCACAAGATTCAAGGACTTGATACTAGGACTTGTCATGACTACAATAAATTCATGCGGTATTTTCCGTAGAAAACAAAAGACAACTCTTTATAGATATTTTCTTAGCAAATTTTGTAGTTCCGTGTAAATACTTACACAGGGGCAATTTGCCCTCAAAATGCACCCCTCAAGATCTTTAACGATCCGCTCCCAAATCATACTAACAATAACAGGTTAGATCCAAGCGGAATGAATAAGGGTGTTATAACAGGAAATAACGATCATGAAGCTTCAACTTCATTAAATCCACCAGTCGCACCCCAATTAGGAACTCGACCGCAAACCAAGATAGTTGGTCTAGTAGAGTTAGATACCGAGCTACCCGTAGAAACCATAACAAGAACACGGGATTATTCTTTTCAACCAGTTCCAAGTTATCCATTAGAACTAGACAACATTCAACAAACATTGGTAAAACCCATAGGCGCTTATGATTTAATTAATGACTTAACGAAGACCTTCTCTCATATTTCCTTCTTGGATTTATTGAAAAACTCTCCCACCCATAAGGCTGCTCTCTTAGAAGCATTAGGCCTTGGTCATTTAATTAATATTACCCTCCTCCGGAAACGCAAGTAAACCATGTAGAATTTGATGTCTACCCTCTAGTGCAGCCAAATAGGGATACTAATTTTATATTTGATATAATCAAAATGCCGATGGATGCTGAAATTGCAGTAGAGGCGACCTAACTTTACATTTACAAGTATGGGTTTACAATAATTATGTTAAACGTGCAATGATTGACGATGGGGTAGTAGTTAACATAGTCCCCTTCACTTTTATTCAAAAGTTAGGATATGGAGAAACAAATTGTTCCACAACACGAAATACGCTAAGAGGTTATCATAGCCTCAAGGCGAACCATAGTTTTACCGGTCACCTTAGGACCCAAGACGGTCCCGACCAAAATTTATATTATAGATCGGGAAACCAAATATAATATGATCCTTGGTCGACAATGGATACACCACATGAAGGCAATCTCTTCCATGTTATTCTAAGAAATAAAATTTTTACACTTAGGGAAAATATTTGTGGCACAAGGCGACCCAAAACCCTTCGATATACACCTAGCTGATTTGAAGAAAAGACCAGGCATTCACTCCGAGTTTGAACTCCCAATGAATCAACTTAGCAAACCAATTAATTCAAAACCAAAAGATAATTTTATACCTACCACATAATTGGAAATTACAAATCTAGTTGAGGCATTCCAGCACTCCAAAACAAGACTAACGTCATAGAAATGGTGTCGCTAGGGACTACCGCAAAGATTGTAGAATTACTAGAGAAAGATCTACCCATTCTCCTACCATTTGATTCTATGGGTATGGGATACACCCTAGGAATTGGTTCCCTTCCATCAAATGAAGTTTGTATGGTAGAAGTAACCGAGGTAGAAGAAACAGATACGACAAATATCCCAACATCCATTTTCCCAAGCAAATATTGGACTCTCCACTTCGATGGAGCTAGATGTCACTTTGGAGCTGGGGTAGGAGTGATCTTTACTTCTCCTGAGGGAAAGATCCTACCTTTTCCTTTAAATTAAACTTTGAGTGTACAAACAATGGGGCAGAATATGAAGCCCTCCTCCTTGGCCTCATCCTAGCCAAAAGAATGGGTGTCAATAACATTAGAGTACTAGGAGACTCACAACTGGTTGCAAACCAAGTCTCTGAGGTATATGAGACTAGAGCTAAACATTTACAACTCTACAAAATAATGGTGCTAGATCTAAGCAAAGGATTCAACTTCATATCAATCGAAGCAATCCCACAAGAGCAGAACCTTCTCGCAGATTCAATAACAACCTCAGCTTCCCATTTCACTCCAAACAGTGAGTTGGAAGATACAAGTTTCACAAAGTATCACTTCATACTGAACCATTAGTGCGTAAAATACCAACAAACCCACTCCTGACTCATAGAGAAGCTGAAAATGATTTTGCTATCCTAGATCACTTTGACAATGATAGAGTCACCCTCGAATATCTAAATGCCTATGTAGAGTTACATCATGCTCACCACATAATAGATCTTTCCCTAATACCACATTCCTCTTCCTATTTTGGAAATCCCATGGTAGAGTCTCCCCCACAGAAGGATCTCGATATCTATGAGGTAGAGAACGGAGAAAGTTTGGAACTACCTCTGGCCCCGCCTGAATTTGAAGAAGGAAATGCTTCTTTAATCAAAGAAACAATTGACATAAACATTGGAACGGAGGAAGAACCAAAAATTTTGAAGTTGGGATCCTCGTTAACTCCAGAGGAGATAGAAATACACACCCAAATCCTCAAAGAGCATCAAAAGGCTTTTGTGTTTAATTATAAAGAAATGACAGGAATTGCACCACATATCGTGGTACATAATCTTGTCACTAAACCAGATGCAAAACCGATTAAACAAAAGTCAAGACCAATGAAGCCAAAAGTGGCTCTCATGGTAAAAGAAGAAGTAATGAAACTTCTCCAAGTAGGATTCATCAAACCCGTTGATTATTCACAATGGGTATCTAATATCATCCATGTTCTCAAAAAGAATGGGAAGATACGCATTTGCATAGATTTTCAGGATATTAACAAAGCATGTCCCAAAGATGACTTCCCATTACCATCCATTGATGTCATTGTTGATGCAACAGCTAGATTTGAACTGTTGTCCCTCATGGATGGGTTCTCAGGGTATAATCAAATTAAAATATCTGAACAGGATCAAGCCAAAACCATGTTCATAACTCCTTGGGGAACTTATTGTTACGTTGTCATGCCATTCGGTCTTAAGAATGTCAGTGCTACATACCAATGGGAAATGACATACATATTCCATGACCTTATTCATAAAATTGTGGAATCCTATGTGGATGACTTGTTGGCCAAGGCCAAGAAGCGTTGTGATCACCCAGAAGTACTGTATCATCCTCTCACGATTAATTGAATATGGTGTCACGTTAAACCCTAGAGAAGTGCATATTTGGGGTGATAGGAGGCAAACTTCTGGGTTACATTATATCTTCACGAGGGATTGATGTAGATCCAGCCAAAATCCAGGTTGTTCTTGAGATGATTCCACCATCAAATGAGTCTGGAATTAGATCATTTCTTGGGAAACTCGGTGCAATCCGAAGGTTCATCCTAGATTTAAGTTTTTCTATTCATCCAATCAACAATTTGTTAAATAAATATTATAACATTGATTGGATGGAAGAATGCAACGAGGCATTCAAAGCGGTTAAACACTTCTTGTTGTCTCCGCCCACGCTAATGCCTCTATGCACTGAGATCATCATTTGATCCTATACTCACAGGCTATTGATGTCTTGCTAGCCTACATGTTGGCTCAAGAGGACAATGATAAATGAGAATGTGCAGTCTATTTCATTAGCGAACATTGCTCGATTATGAAACACGTTATACACAGGTAGAGAAAGAATGCCTTGCCATAGTCTTTGCAACAAAACGTTTAAGACATTACATGTTAAATCAAGAAACAAGGGTCATTGTAAAGACAGATCATTTACAAACATTCCTCACATAAGGGTCTTTATCTAAAAAGGTTGGACATTTCATAACCTTAATGGGTAAATTTGAATTAACGTTTGTAAACCAAAAATTTGTTAAGGGTCAAATCATTATAGACTGGTTAGTTGAAAATCCATTAGATGGAGGCGATCTAGTAAATCTAGACTTTCTCGATGAGTGCGGGTACCATGAGCTCAAAGGTGTTCACCATTCCTTGGGGAGATGAAGACAAAGTTGAAGGACGGTGCACGCTCGGTCGAGGAAAGTTCCTACCGGATGAATCCCAATTTACATGAAGGTTAAGGAGGAGATAGACAAAATGATAGCTTATGGGATCATTGAAGTGTGGAGGAATCAAAATGGATAAGTCGATGGTAATCAAGCATCAAGAAGGATTGTGGATTAGGATCTACATGGATTATAGGGATCTCGAACGTAGTTTGTGTCATTGATCCTTTCCACCCCCTTCACTGAAGAAATTTTGGAAGGAGTCACTGGGTGTGAAATCTATTCCTTTACGGATGGATTTTTGGGTACCACCAAGTCCGGATTGCAAAGGAGGACCAGGAGAAGACAACTTTCGCCACTAAGTGGGGAAGTTTTGCATACATAGTCATGCCCTTTGGGTTGAAGAATGCACTGCTATTTTTTCGTGCATAGTGGTGCAAGCATTCCAAGACTTCATCCATAAGTTTCTTTAGGTCTATTTGGATGATTGGATAGTGTATGGTCTAGTTAAAGACCATTGTGACAATTTAAGGTTAATGTTTGAGAGGTGTAGGCAGTTGAGGATATCCCTCAACATTAAGAAGTGTGTGTTTGCTACACCCTTTGGGACCTTATTGGGGCATATCATATGTAAGGAGGGCTTGTTGGTAGATCCCACTAAGGTTATAGTTATTATTGGGTTAGGGAGCCTACTAGCCAAAGCGTAGTACGCGGATTCCTTGGGCATATGGGTTATTATAGGAAATTCATCAAGGGTATGCCAAGATCGCCGTGCCTTTAGAGGAACTGCTCAGACATAAAAGTGCCTTCCATTGGGGAGAGGCACAACAGAGGGCATTTGATACATTAAAGGATAGGCTTGTCACCGCGCCTATATTACGTTTTTCCCTCTTGGGACAAGCCCTTTCATGTCCATGTAGATGCCTCAAGGACATTATTGGAGCAGTGCTTGCACAACCAAGTGAAGGAATTGTTGATCATCCTCTATGTTTTGCAAGTAGGAAGTTGACACCAGCAGAGCAGAACTACACCATAACTGAGCATGAGGCATTGTCAATGATCTATGTGCTTTTCAAGTTTAGACAGTATCTGTTAGCAACACCCTTTGTGTTTTACACCGACCACATGGCATTAAAGTATTTGGTGAACAAGCTTATTCTACAAGGGCGCATATGTTGGTGGGTGTTGTTGTTTCAAGAGTTTGAATTCACCATTGTAGTGAAGCCTAGGAAAAGAAATTATGGACCTAATCATCTGTCGAGAATTGATTTAGGGGAGGATGCGTAGAGTATTGAGGAGACAATTCCAGATGTGTAATTGTTTAGGTTGCAGGTGCACGCCTCGGATTTGGAAGAGATTGCAGTATTTTTAAAGGAAGGTGTGGCGCCGAAAGGAATGAAGGCATTAGAGAAAAATTAGTTAGCCATACGCACCACTCCCTACATGTTAATCAGTGGAGACTTATACAAGTTGGGACGTGATGAAGTTTTGCGTAGGTGTGTATTAGAGCATGAGCACCTAGCCATCATGGAGGAAGCACACGAGAGGAAGTGCGGGTGGGCATTATGCAGGTGATGCCACCATGCGTAAGATATTAATGGCAAGGTTTGTGGTGGGAAACCCTATACAAGGATTGTAAAGACTATTGTAAAGCGTGTGACCATTATCAGTGCATTGGAAAACTAGGAAAGAGAGATGAAATGCCTTTGTGCCCTATCCCTAGCATGGAACCTTTTGAAAAGTGGGCAATAGACTTTGTAGGCCCTATTGCACAATGGCACGTAGGACTGGGTCACGCTATGTCATCACTTGCATGGATTATTTGACCAGGTGGGCAGAGGCAACCCCAACTAAAGATTGCACAGCCACAATGGCAAGGTTCTTGTGGGAGAACATTATCACAAGGTATGGATGTCCGTTGAGTTTGACCAATGATAGGGGTATGCATTTCTTGAATGAGACCGTGAGGATCCTGTTAGTAGAGTTCATGGTGGCTCATCACAAGACTATGCCCTATCACCCACAAGAAAATGGAACCGTGGAAGCATTCAACAAAATACTGAGTCATACCCTGACCAAAATTTGTGATGTCGAAGACAAGATTGGGATGACAAAGTATCAAGTAGTATTGTGGGCTTACAAGACAACGTATAAAAGGCTGAACAAAGCCACACCATTTTAGTTGGTGTTTGGCATGGAAGTTGTTCTACCGGTTGAATTCATGTTACCTTCTCTACGAATAATGTGCATAGGAGGGTTGGCTGATGAGAAAGCGCTGGAAGAAAGAATTGAGGAGTTAATGAAATTGGATGAGAGACGATCACTCGCCAGGTGGAGCCAAACAATAGAGAAAGCAAAGCAGAAAGCTTGGCATGATCGCCACATTAGAAACAAGAAGTTTGAGGTTGGGTAGATGGTTTTACTATATGATTCTAAGTTTTGTGCCATCCTGGGAAGTTGAAAGTCCATTGGTTGGGTCCTTACACAATCTCGTACATCCTTGATTTAGGCATGTGCCAGTTAAATGCTGGATGGGATGAAGTTTCTGGACACTTTAATGGGAGTAGGCTAAAGCCCTACTATAAATAAGTCTTCTTGGTGTTTGTAAATAAGGTAGTTTTTCCAGTTAGTTTAGAATTTTCCTTTATGCATTTCTTTTCTTGTGTTTCCCTTTTGCGTTGTTGTTTTGTTTTACACCTTGGGCATCGGTAACCTTATTGCTACTTTTTGAGAATTTGTGAAGTGTAGAGGACTATGCATCATTTTAAGTGTGGGGTGGAGTAATGTGAAGGAGTGCATGGTTAAAGTGCCAAGGAAGTTTGTGTTAAAAATCCCAGTTGAATGGCCCGGTTGAAAGAGGTGTATGGAGAGAAAAGATGGAAAAAGGATGGTTGGTGCCAAGATAAAGCTACTTATAGATCCCATGTACAAAGGAGGAGAAAGCACATTAAGCAACACGAGGTAGGCGAGAGAAAAAATTAGGATAGAAGAAGTGCCTTCGGCATTGGTTTTACGCACGTAAGAGTCTCTGTCAGGTTGGATTGGTTGCGTGCTAGAAGGTTGGAGGATTTTCCGCGCAGGTTGGGCGCGTGAGGGAAAGCGCTTAAGTCAGGATTTGTTTGAAAAAGCTGCATTAAATGAAGAAATTATGGTGGTAGGTGAAGTAGCACTTAATGCTCAAAAAGGGAAAAACTATAAATAAGGGGGTGGGACACTTCATTTTTCACTTTGTGTATAAGAGAATGAAGTGCTTTTTACACCTTTGCAAACTAGGGCTTCCAAAAAAACTGATCCATGTGAAGAAAAATTTGGAGAAATTGAAGTGTAAGTAGCTAGTTTGGATTTGTGAACCAGGAGGAAGGGATTTCATGGGTGTGGGAGAAAGTGTGAGAAGACGTCATCTTGTGAAGGGAGTATCCCAGTTAGGGTTTGAAGAACTAGGGCATGGGTGTGAGTAATTTTCTTCACAAGTTTGAGATCTAAGGTTGGAGAGAGCGGAAGAAAAAAGTAATAGAAGTGATTGAAGTGGGAAGAAGACCTAGAAAATGGCACCCAAGAAACCAGCTAGTACACCCAAGAAGGGAAAAGGAAAGGGCAAGGGCAAAAACAAGAAATTGAAGCAAGCACAAATGAGGAATGGTATGCAGAAATGTAGTACCCAGATGGAGTGTTGTTGGGGAAGGAGTGGGAGTCCCATCTTAGGGATATGTCTGTAAATGATTATAATCATCGGACAAGCACAATTGAAAAGGAGTTGGCATTGGAGTTAGTGTGCCCAACAAACAAGAGGATGCCAGAAGGTTTTCCCATATATAATGATGACGTGAAGGTCAAGTTGGAGAAGGCAGGGTTACTACAACTCTTTGAGTTTCCCTACTTTGGGAAACCTGAGTGACTGATATAGTGGCTGATGTCACACGTGCATGAGGACTATTTCCACTTCGGGGGCGCAAGATGCACATAACTCCTCAGCTCATTTCACAATTCACAAGCCTCATCTATGAAGGAGATGGGTTGGAAGATGATTTGATGACAAGGAAGTGATTAAGGAAACTATCGCCACTCTTGCTTGCAAAAAGGGGTCAAGGTATTATGATGTCAGACATCAAGGATCCAGTAATGAAGATGGCCACGCACTGGTGTCAAAGCTAAATGGCCAAGAGAGATGGACTCAAGTCAAGTAAGCCATGGTTAAATGTTTGTAGAAATATTTTAGAGGGCACCATCTATAATTTGTCCGCATTCATCATGGATGAAATTATCAACTACATGAAGGAAGGTGACAGGATCCTTTTTGGAAATGTGTTGCTGACCATCATGTTCTTAGAGATAGGGGTACAGATGCATTAGATAAGTTCATATGGGAGTACCCTGATGAAGACCCCTCACCCACCAAAATATTTGAGAAGTACGCTTGTGACACTATGACAACAGTGCACAAGGCATGCTTGGAAAAGTGGTACATGCACCTAAGGAATGTGTTTCGAGGTAGAATGGAGAATTCCCAAACAACTACCAGTGGCCACTAGGGGAGAGGTAGAATTTTTTATGTACCAACATTACTACCTGGGTAGATTCAAGTTGATAGATGACTCATGGAGCCCATGGTGCAAGCTCCCCTTTGCCTTCACAACTCAATACTTCCAAGTGGGAGTAAACAGTTCAAGGAGTCCAAAAATTTTAAGTTGGACCTTGGTAGTTTGGACAAAGACCATAGGGAATTGTGCAAAGGGTTGGTCTACCTAGAAAGTGTGCATACATAGAGTGGTACATGTCACATGAAGTACAAATGACAAGGCCCATGACTCTACCCATTGCAGGAGGATCCATGGGCATGCACGTTTACATTCACATAAGGCCCAAGTCAGAGAAGGGCACATACCTAGAGAAAATGAGGTATCTATACCTCAGGATCCAACTAGGAGGAAAAGACCCACACCCAAATGGGAGGAAAAAGAACCAGAAAAGAAAATCCCAAGTGTGGTGGAGACACAAGAAATAGGTTCCCCGGGACAAGTGCTAGAACCAAACATACGCACACGCGTAAGAAAAAGGCCATAATAGAGAAAAGACTCCAAAACCTAGAAGAACCATCGATAAGGAGTCATCAGAAGAAGAAACAAAGTCACCTACACTAGAATCTCCTAGTTAGGAAAAAGTAGAGGGTAGAAGAGGAGACCACCTCGGAAGAAGCTGGAAGTATGGGCAAGTACATAGGAGAGAAGGATGGTAGTGAGAAGAAGAAGTAAGTGGGGAAGAGGACCCCTGGGAAAGATCAAGGGCCACCTATTTTCAATATACATGATTTAGAGGAGGAAGGTGGAGAAGAAGAACAAGGGTTCCTTTTTGTGTGGTGCAAGGATAGCCAGGTAGGAGGAAGCACCAGGACATGGGAAAAGATGAAGAGGCTAGCGCGCAGAAACAAGAGGTTCCAAGCTCGGCACAAGAGCAAATGGCCAAGGTGGCAGAAGAAGAGGAGACAAGGGACATTGAGAACCTGGTGGAGGACAAGGTGGAGTGCAATTCGAGCTAGTGTTGAACAAGGAGAAGGAGAGCGTGGAAGAGGAACGCGGAAAGCACTAGAGGCCCGGTTTTAACTGTAAGTATACCCAAAGGTACGCACATGGGAGGAAGGCACGAGAGGGGGAGGCCAGAGATGGGTTATATTGATGACCCCAAGAAGGTGTTTGCACATGGTTCCAGAGTACACTTCTGGTGGAGGAGCTTGTATGCATGTCATCTTTCGACAAGGAGGCTGCCTACCCATGGACAAGGAAGATGATCTCTTGGGAAATTGAGTCCCACCTTGATGAACTAGAGTTTGAGGTAAGCCAAGGGGAAATAGTAACATTTCTAGGACCAGGAGAAGATAACCCAGTGGTGGATACCCATAGCTCTCGGATGAACAACTGAGCAAACGCACTTAACAAAGTCTCCATTGAGATAGAAGCTAGACTCTTCGGGTGAAATGATAGGATCAGGGATCTGGAAGGGGAGATGAAGGAGAAAGAGGAAGAGCTAGCTACATTAACCAAGGAGTTGAGCCAAGAAAATTTAATCAAAGTGCCCAAGTGGCAGTGGGAATTGAAGGATGAAAAGGCCAAGGTGAGCGTTGTGTACAAGAAAGTAGAATCCATCAACGAGGCCATACTATTAAAGCATCCGGACCTGGCATCACCCGCGCAGAAGTATGGATCTGCTTTGGGATGCTGGAGGATTTAACAAGGGTCCTCACCATGGAAAGATAGCCGCTAGCCTTGGAGTCTGCAGAGGAAGTGGCGCGTGCCTAGAGAAGGAAGACAAGTTGAAGATCATAGCGCTCATCAGAGTACAACAAAGTGCTTGCTGATGTAAGGGCCACTTCCCGGACTCATTGAGGCCATGTATGACAATTGCGTGAGATAGAGACAAAGTGGCAGCACCTGGTCGCCACTCATGAAGTGGAACTCAAGGAGTTCCAGGAGAAAAACAAGGGGAATAGGGTGGAAAGAGACAAAATCCTTGCCGAGGTTGAGAAGAAATCAGAGGCCATTGAAACCTTAAGGGTTTCAATCAAAAACCAGTTGAAGGAGCTATATCCACGCGTATCACACACGAAGAATGGATGCATTGGAGGATATATGCAAGGAGTTGGAGAAAATCATGGATACTATGAGCATGCAAGGAGATGGACTAAATTTTGGGGAGGTAAGCACCTGGTCGGTGACCTCTGTCAAAGAGCATAGGATGAAGTCGATGCTGGAATAAATTGGAGGCCGACTTGCAAAAGGATTTTCCTAGTCTGTTGCAATGATTCTTTCACTCTCCCATTCTTTCTTCTTTCCCATTCTTTCATCCTCTTATTTTTTTCCTAGGTGTAAGCCTATTTGTATTCTTTCTCTCACTAAGGGAAGTGTTCCCATGGATGGAGAACAGGCATAGTGTGGGGTGATGTTGGGCCCCTAGAATATTGACTAAGTACAAAAGGCACGTAGGCACAAGGTCCTAGTTAAAGAAAGGTGTGTAAGGACAAAGCATGCAAGGCAAGGTTTTAGAAAAGGGTTTAAGGAAGCCCATGGGCGTGCACATGCGCATGGAAGAACCAAGGGTTGAGACTTAGACAAATTGGACATTTGGGGTAGAACACGTGAAAAGCATGACCCGACTACACATGGATAAGGTGCCAGCCTAGTGACAGGTTGGCCCAGGAAGGAGCATGCCTATGGTAGAATCTTCTAGAAGCACATCATGGGATAAAGTGGGAAGCTCAGGCCTGGAGGAGCATGCTCGCATGGAGGACCACATTCAGACACTTGGCATCGGATCTGAGGGCTGGAGGATGAGTTGGTAGTCCTAGAAAAGCTATAAATACAAGCCCGCAGAGTAAACAAAGAGAGAGTAAACAGAGAGACTTAGAGTGTGGGTAGAGCTCTGCAGAAATACTACAAGAACTCTGTTAATGGGTAATTACATTTGGGAAAGGATGTATTGGGCATGGGGATTGTAATTTTCTTTTTGGTAGCTTAGTTACATTAGTCCAGTTGCAATGCATGATCATGTGGTTCTTTGTGACACTCTGTAATGGCTCCATGGATGTAATGAGGTTACCTATTATATATACATGAATATCAATGATTATGATGCATACTTCTCTCTCATGAGTTCTCTTTCCTTTTATGCTAAGTATGGATGCTTGTATGCTTCTTTCTGTTATGATACATGTTATAGATTTTATAGATTTGCAAAAAGATCTAGAGTTAGAGCTCTATGGTTCTTGTATGTCCTAAATCCATTTTAAATGACAAATCATAGAGGATCTAGAGAGGTCTTCGTTAGGCCATGAGCTCTATGGTTCTTGTATGTCCTAAATCCATTTGAAAGTCTTTTAAACACAAATCATAGATGATGTTTCCCACTAAACTCAAAATAATGCGTACGCATTCTTAGTATTTTTAATTTTAGAAGGGGAAGGGGCATATTTATTATAATAAATGTTAATTTTAATATTTTTGGTCACTCTACACCTGATGGAACTGGTCCCGTAGTTCCAATAGTTATAATCTAGAAGATAGTTTTTCAAAATCTAATCTGGTCAATACTTACTCATTTTCCAAATTTCAGCAAGGACCTAAAGCTTTCAAGGCATATATATTGTATTTGATATTTGTTTTGGGAAAACATACTGATCGTTTTGTAGGTTTTTGACCTTATGGATTAGTTTTTAGCATTTATAGGAGTTTTGGATGTGTTAAAATTATATTTTACAAACTACACAACACCCAAAGATAGTGATACTTTCTTGAATATATGGACTCATGATTTTACCCATGAGTGTGGATTTGAAGCCTTAATTTCATCTTGGAAGAAGGGTAACATCATATTATGGATGAGTACTTACTTGCAAGCTTGAAACTATCCAATCAATTATATAAATAAGTCCAATAGGTGAAGTGGATCTTAATTATCTCACCACACTAATCCATGCATTCATCTTGAGAGGGAGCCATAAATATTTTCCATATGAGACGAGGGATTGATGATGAATAAACATACTCAAACCCAAAAAATGACACTCTTTCTTGAGAGATATTTTAGGTAAATAGAATATAGGGAGCCCACACCATATCTATATACATGGGTGTTTACCCCATATCTATATTGAGGATAGGGGTGGGGAATAATGAGTAAATATAGGGGTGCATACATCTAGGCTAAACACTAGATAGAGAGAGAATGGTGTGGGAGTTCCAACTGACTATATAAAATGCATAACCACCCTCCCTCGATTATTTCAACTGATCATAGGTACGTTAGGGATAACAAGTTGATGAATCCTAAGATATTTTATCAATGGAGTTGTTTTGTGCCATATGAGGAGAGGAAGGGGATGAGCACGAGTGTTATATCAATTGGTTCACTATGCTTATCCATATAGAGATAGGGGCCCTACCACTACTTTAATTGGTACTATTTTTAAATTTGGTCCATAATTCACTTTAGTGACCATGAATCAACTCTATGATGTTTGTCTTCTTCTTCATTGAAATGTGATCCTAACTTTATAGATAGAGTATTGCTCTCCCTGAATGGGATTCCTATCCTATGGTAAAAATGATGTGATTGTAATGTGCCTCCTCCTTGAGGTATGATCACACTACTAGGTGTTGAATGAGTGTTTAAGAACACTACCAAGTGAGTGAAATCAAGTGAACTAAGTTGATTGCTCACTATTGGAAACAAGGTACTCCATATGAAGATCATCCCCTCACCTTTCCTAGCTCTAAAATCCTCCTTTCATGGAATCAACTTCGTGATTCTTGTTGGTTGGAAAAAAATTGTTATAGAAGCAATCAAAAGTTTAGGGGATGACAATCCCTCCTCTTTAATGGGGAGGTTCCCTTATTGAGTCAAAAACTTGAGTCTCTAAAATATTTACAAATGTACAAACTAATTAATTTGTGATGAGGATATTGGTGAACATGAATGACCTCATGATTCTTAATAAAGAAGATAAATTAGGAACTAATACTATAAGAATTACAACAACAAGATTATGGAAAGATAGATTAATTAGAGAAACACAGTTATGACTAATTAATCAACCAAGGATATAAGGATCCTCCTTGGTTTTACAAGATTACCTGATCGATTGTATAAGTAAAGGAGAGAGGAAGAAAAAATATCAAATAAGAAGACTACCAAACTTATAATACTCATGTATGTCAATGAAATTAAAGAACATACATCTTGCTTAAATGTAAATTACACAATATATAAGATGCAAATTAAATCAAAGTTCATAAGATCTTACTTCATGAAAAGAATACAAAGCTTCAAATTCCAAATAAATAAACAATGTACTAAATGAATCAAGGCAAGAATATTGGAAGGAAAAAAAGGAGAGAAGTAGGGTTCTTCTTATGTATTTCCAAAATATGTATCTTTACATTCAAATGCACCAATATCTAACCCCTTTTACAAAGAAAATGAAGCCTTTATATAGGCTAAGGGGTGAGGATAACTACCTCAACTAACTAATTTCTCTTAATTAAGTGTTAAAACACTTAATTAATTGATTTACATAAATTGAATTTATATTACAATTTTGCTTTTAATATAATAAAGCCAATTACAAATAGAATAACTAGTGAGACTAGGAACTAGAGGAAGAAGGAACGGATGATGTAGACACTTTGAGCTTTAGAATGTGCATCCAAACTTAGTGCCTATAATGGAAATCTCTATATTCTTGGGGATGATGGTAGTTTACAGATTTTTCAACAACTACCTATGGTAGACTCCATTTATTTTTCTATCCCACCATATTGTGCAAGTCCCTTAGTTGCTTCTATGATAACATTGTTGAGTTTTGATAACTCTTCCATCCTCTCCTTGTTAACCAATTCTTCCTTGAACAAATTTTCCTTGATAAGTGCATTGAAATTACCCTTGATATGATCAATTAAATTTCTCTAAGATGAGTTATCTTTGAAAAATTAGAAGCGAAGGGCTTGCAACTCTGCAAATATCTCAACTTTTAGTGATTTTCCCTTCTGGAATACACCTTTTAATTAAGTGGTAGATTCCTCAAGGAATCTGATTCTCCATTCCACACTAAAAGTCCAAATCTTAGAAAAATTACTTTTAGAATCATCAAAAATCTTTTATGAAAGGAATAATTTTCATTTGTGAGCACCATGATTCAAAGATCCGGAATAACATAAGCCCAAATATTAAGCTCTTTATCAATACCATCAATCCTGAATTGATTTGATTTTGGGCTGAGATGATGTTATCATAAATCTTACATGCTTCATCAATGAATTGCAGCCCTAAAACAAGAATACCTTCAACCCAAGCTTCTAAAGCCTTGCCAAAAGTAGCATGCGTGTGAATCTCTGTAATAGATTTCAATTCAATTCCGAGAAATGGGTGGAAGTGTGGATAGGGGTGTTGGATCTAGAGAGGATTTTTCAAATGAAAGAAATGACTTGATGAAACTAGTAAGTACCGCACTTGCTCCTCTAGCTGCTCTTGAGTCTGTTTCCCCTTTTCAACTCTTTCATCGACCTTAGAGACAATCTCTCTTATATTGTGAACTTCACCTAGGAGTTGATTCACCCAATGAAATTCTAGTGAGTTCAAGATTTGAAATTAATATACCTTTGTAATTATTGCCCTCATTCATTCTAGAAATTTCTAAGAATTATTGCCCTATTGTATATTATACAATCCGAGAAGTGGTCTTGGATTTCTTCAGGAGGAGGAGGAGAAACAAAAAAGAGATCAATCACTACATCAACTTCAAGAACCTTGATTCGGGGTTGATATTTCCTCTTTTTATTATCAACCATGGGTTGAACCAAGGTGAAATAATCTCCCAAAGATGTTTCCAAAGGAGGAAATGCAAGAGAAATTTGAGAGCTTGGATATTGAGAGGAAATAAAGTCAAAAATGGAAGTAACAATTGAAGAGGAAGAAGGCCTTATAACCTCCAACTTTGGCCTTGAAACACTAGTCTTCCCTGAATCAGGTGCAACTATCTCAACCACATCCTCTTCTTCATCATTTTCTTCACTTTCATTTTCTTCTTGTTCATCTTTCTTCTTCTTAGCTACTTCTTCTTCAAGTAAGATGTGGTGTTTTCTTAGGAGTTTCTGACTTTGCCAATTTTGTATTTTATGATGCTTATCTCCTTGCTCAAATGTTTCCACTCTCTTTTCAACCTCTTTGGCCTTATCTTTATTCATGTAAACCTTGGTTCCTAAATCCAAAGGAGAGGAGGAAGGATTTTATTGAGTCAAAACATCATTTTGTGAAGAAGATGCTTCTTGAGAAGAAGACATCTTCTGAGATTCCTTAAATTCCTTAAATTTTTGTTGAACCAATACCTTGTTCTTAGGAGCACATGAGTATTTAGATCATTAGGGTTATCTTTCTCCTTTTGGGACCAATCAATAGTGGGAAAAGGAGTATACTGAATATATTTTATATATTCTGTAGTGTAAGGATCAGAACCATCATCAATCATTCCTTCAGGAACTGTATATAATTTGAAGTCCTTGATCTGCTGCAATGATAGCCTGCCAAACATTATTTTCCTAACTTCATATTCATCAACACAATCCTCCTAATAATCATAAAATGCTAGAAAGTGATAGTATGTCATCCTTAGATTGTTTGCAATGAAAATATTGCTATCAAAAGAAGCCCTTTTTTGGTACGAATGGAAATTGAACACAAAAATGGTTCTTTCAATGTTTTGAGCATCCAGGGCTAATCTACATGTATAATTCCCCAAAGTGATGGGAAATTGGATTCTTGAAATCTTCTTATGTTTGCAAGTTCTATGAAGAACATCTAGCTACCCAAAAATCTTAACAAGAACTATCTTATCATTGCAGTAGATTGGAAGTTTGTATATGGTTCTCCTTTAAACCCAGTTGTTCGAATGTAGGAGAACTTCCTAAACTATATAAATAGGTTGCCATAGGTCAAAACCAATTTCTGGCTTCTTGAGATACCCTATTGGTCACATTTCCTTCAAGAAATCTTACCAAGAACATGGTGAAAGCATCATTAACTCTCCTATGATGATTTTTTTGTTCTCATAGGTGAGTTGAGTATAAAAATCATATATAGTTGAGCTTTTCCTATTGTCTTGACCTGTTAAGCCAATTCATATTTTATACCCTACTATAGTATACATTAAATATGAGATCATATAGAATGTTTTTCTCTGGTGGACTTGGGTGAGTTGGTGAGTCATATTTTCACAAATCATCTCTACCCAATTCAAGTGTTGTGTGTCTTCACAAATTATGTTGATATACATGCTCATCTAGTTTTGAAACTCATTAGTTGATGGAAGACCCATTACCCTTGCAAGAAGTGTTATTATATCAGAAATTTCCTCTAAGAAGTCAATTCAAGAGGGTTTTAGGTAATTTGGATGGCCCCTTTCTTTTAACTCTCAGCCATGTCTTAGAAATCATTGTCTTGTATTTGTCTCTGGATTGAGGTCAAACAATATTTGAGATTCTTCCCTGGTTAATATCTTAGAGTCTTCAAAAGTGGGAATACCTAAGGCCACATTAATATGGTTGGCATCAAGTTAAGCAATGACTTGTCCCTGAGGATATTTCAACTCTTTTGTTTGTGGATTAAAACTGGAAGCACATGCTAGGACCATGTCAATGCATTGGACCGAAGTGGGGAAACCAATAAAGCATGATCCAATCCACTATCTCTAACACATTGGGCCAATGGGGTTGGGTTATCATCTCTTATCCTAGCCCAAAAATCCTCTAAATTCATATGTTTCACATCACTATCACCTATCTCAGGGACAGAGGTTTCTAGGAGGAAATATGCTTGTATCCAACATATTGGAACTTCATGGTGATAATTTGGGTAGGAATCAGGGAAAAACATTGATTTTTTAATGAGTTTTGAAGAGATTATGAGGGGAAGGGCTCCAAAACTCAAATAATTATTAAAATGGACAAAAAAAGGATAAAATTACTCACCTCTTAGATGAAAATGATGGTGACTTCACAATGGTCCTAACGCACCTAGAATTTTTGAATTTGGATAGGAAATGAGGAAGTTATGAGCCAAAACACACTTTCACATGTGGAAGGAGGGATGAACACAACATTGCAATAGACAAGTCTGTTTAAAATATAAAAAGAATTTAGTAGGGATAATTTATGAAAACCTTGGGGTTGAACTATCCAATTCTCCCATTCCAACACCAAATTGGTGAATCATGGGTTAATAAGCCTGTGGCCACACTTTTAAACACAATTTATCCCTCCTTTGCATTCAAATTGGATATGATGAGCATGGGAAGAACTAATAGAACATAACTTATTCAACCCAATTTCTATAATGCATGTATATCGAGAAGGAAGGATGGACACAACACTACAATTTGGAGAGCCAACATTAATCGCCAACTTGTACTTTCTCACCATGTTGTTGTAAAATACATTACAAAATATGCATCAAAGGATAAGAAATCGTCAGAAACATATCACCAAATGATTTCTAGAATCACAAGAGATGTCAAACTGATTTCCATGCGCATGTCACAATACACAAGATGCTATCAAACAGTTTTGTCGAGAACATAACATAAGCACCCAAGAAACTTTGTCATATATGTTACAAAAATTTCACTAGTTTTGTGCGATGCGTTGCTTTGTTTCCTTAAATGTAGGGAAAAAGATATTCCAAAAATTGTCGAATGTGAGTTGCATTTGGAGGATACAACAATGTTCATTGATTCCTATAAGACAAGGCCCCTAATATGGAAACCCTTTCTCTCATTGAAACAACCAAAGATTGGACTTATAGTCGACATCATAAAGACGATAAATGGAAACAACAAGCCTCGACAACAATTGTTTGTGTCTTCCCAAGATTCTCCCAAGAACCATCACCAGATTCACCTTCCTTTGAACTCTTTTGTTGGTCAGAACTCCTCTTATACAAGCCATTTTGTGTCATCTCCATAGATATTGGTACCACAACAAAAGATATTGTCTTTAACTAGAGATTTCTTAAGAGCACTTACAAGCCCCGGTATATTCATCAATTTTCTCCTATTTCAAAGGAATTGTCTCGACTTAGACCAATATTTTGACCATCACTCTAACCACAATGAACATCATCAATATAAATGGCAATTTATTTCCCGGTTGCACCTAGTGCGAAAAGATCAGACTATAGAGCATGCATTTGTTAGGGTGGCATGACTTCGATATTCAACATAATTGGAATGCACATGGTGTTCCTCATTCCTTACAGGAAACAAGGCCTTCATTTATTGAATTACAAAGAAACACTACATGTATGGATCAATTTCATGTATCCTCTACAACATCTATTGACAACTTCTCCCGGGTCAAAAACTAGCATTTGATACCATTTTCTAGCACTTTGCAAACAACTCTAAACTTATGCCTCTGAGATTGATAATTCAAGGCACTGTAGGAACAAGAAAATCATATCTAATTAATGTAGTGAGATCAATATATTCACTAGCGTAACATGTATGGAAAAATCACCTTTGTTTTTCTCACACCGATGGGTGTTGTTGCATTCAACATTTCTGCTTCTACCATACATGCCTCCCTTCGCATACCTATAAAGGAACTCAAACCACTAGAAGGTCAATCTCTATCCTCTTTCAAGACTCCCTCAAGCATGTTCAATATGTTCTTATCGATGAAATGAGCTTCATTGGACCTAAGTTGCTAACCAAGATTGACTTCCACTTAAGAGAGGCTTTCCCGCATTCTAGGACCTTGTTGTTCGGTGGAAAGTCAATTATTCTTATTGGTGACTTGGGACAGCTTCCTCCATCATGGACACTCCTCTCTATGCAAGTCACTCCTATGGTGCAATGCTCTGGAAGGGTTTTAATAATTTAATAACTTTAGACACAATTTTTCTGGCAACAAGGCTCCTCCCCCGATTAGCTTTCCTTTCGTGCATTACTCCTCAATGTCCGAAATGGGTTGCCTACCTTGCATGATTGGGAACTACTTATGTCAAGGACAAATTCTTGTCTCCCACAACATGAACTACAATCTTTCCAAGAATGCCCACACTTGTTCGCTAAAAATGATTTGGTTGATGACCACAATATGCATATGCTGAAATCTTTGAATGTTCCAATAGCTCATTGCATTACACAAAACACCAAATCAGAAGCTTAGCATCATCGACGATGAACAACTAGAATTCAAAGTTCTTAGAAGAAACTAGATAGTCATCGATAAATTAGCTAACCTATGGGTTGATGCAGGCTTGTAAATGGTTCAACAGGGAAAATAGTAGACATAGTTTATGACAGTTCTTGACTCCCCTCGACTTGCCTTTATTTGTTGTCATTAAGTTTGACAAATACATTGGCCCAAGCTGGGATCCAGATAATCCATCGCATGTTCTAGTTCCTCCTATCTCCAGAGGCAATCATAGGAAACTTCCACTCAAAATGGCGTGGGCTTTGACTATCCACAAGGCCCAAGGTCTTACTCAAAAAAATCTACTGTTGATATTGGTGAAACCGAAAGACAAGGTCTTACATTCACTGCCTTCTCCAGAGTGCCATCCCTGGACAATTTGCGCATCTCCCCTCCTTTCTCTTTCGAGCACTTTTGTAAAATGACTAAATGGCCCCTTCTTCAATTACGCAAGAAAGAGGAGGATCGACTTCAAAGCCTTTCTTCACCAAATGTATTAATATGATGTAACCCACAGTCCCTCCACATTTAAGCATAAATATGTATTCCTTGCTTTATAGCTAACATCCCAATTTTAAGATCCTTTAGAACAAGTTTTTAAAAAAAAAAAAATTATACAACGTCTCTCATTTTGTCGAATTACATAATTCAAACACACATTCAAGTTTTAATAATTGTTCTCTCTGTCCAATTAATGTAATTTGATCACACAATTTCTTTTAAAAACTAATGTTCCATGTTCACATATTAGAAGCGATATGGAACACACATTCAATGCCATTCAATCATATAATGATACCATACGCTCAGTGTAAATGACTCGAAGAACTATCGATCTCCCATTTTATGGCTCGGAGTTTAGTGATCTCTCATTTCATGACTCAAATGACTTACCAATCCTTCATGTTAATCCATGAATCATTGTATAATAACTATACAAGTGTTCTGTTACCATTTCCGGTTATCGAAGTGATCCATTTAAGAATCCTATCTCGAATATTTATTCGATATTCATCGACATCCCGCATCTTAAACTAGGTGATTAGGACAACGCAATGAAATGACTTGCGATACTTTGGCCAAAGATTTTCACATGCCTTGCATGATCATATTCCTAGATGTAATACACATCAATGGAATACATCCTTCACCTCACTTAATCGTTATCTAGAAAGGTCTTTCCCGATCTCTCTCACAAATCACTCCTTCCGTTTAAGGTCAAGCTCTAACCCCAACTAGCAATATGAACGAGTATAGGAAGTTACTCATGGTAACTAAAGGTACGCAGACATACGGTGTCATCCCTAGGTGACTCTGTGTGTCTAGTTACCTTTAGTCCTCCGGAGTCACTCCGTATACGTGATCACATTCCTATCCCCATCTAAGAATCTAGTATCCAGCTTATGTAAACTTGATGATTTGATTCGGGAGGGCGTTGTAACATGTCAGCTACAACATTGTGTCGGCATGAAGGCCCCGCCTTCATGAAGACACCATATTGTAGCTGGCGTGTGCCAAGGTCCTACGGAATCCTCTCATCAAGAAGTACACATCCAGCTCGAGTGTGATCAGATTATAATCTTAATATTTAAGATCAATTTTCAGCAACCGTGCTGATCCTTTAACCTCGTTCTCGTTACAGTTGTATGTAGCTAAGAGAGACTTAATTTGTCTTATAGCTTAATATACATCCTTTCCTTCATACCGAAGGGTTGCATATTTTCTTCTTGGTTCTTTTCTTTAATCTTTGGACTAACCAGTCCATTACAGATGAACGTAATAAGTTTAACCTATTAAACTTAACCAAGTTTTACCCACATAGTGTAAACAAATTCAGAATTCCATCTCATTAGACATCATTTAAACGAGGTCTAATTCTAAATGAATTTATTCATTTATTCTCCATATCCTTACTTCAGTTAAGGTTGGTCACCAATAGATATGTTTCCCCATATCTAATAATTTCTGAATTTAAACATTTCGATAATGTTAACGGAGTCCGAATACAAAGTTCGGCTACTCCTATGTTATTTGATATTCCTTAGCTTATAAGCTAATCCTGAATACCTTTCAATTAAGAGATCATATTCACCTAAATCCATTTTAATGTCAATTTAAAATTCATCTTAACCCAAGTATGAACTAATTGTACATTCCAACGTAAAAGTTGCATTCAGGTAAAGAATAGATGTTATTTCCTTTTAAATCTATCCACTATCATTTGAATAATTCCAAATCAAGGAATAATATTATATTCTCAATCTTATTCAACAATATCAAATTGATACCATTAAAAAATCACACTTTTCCTTGTATTCATCCATAAGTTTTACAATCTATACATTTGCCAGTCCAAACGACTGGACTTCATTTATATCAAACAACATTATAACTCATAAAGATAGAAGAATGTAATTTCTTCCTTTCTCATTTCCTCGTAGAGGAATAATAGCTATCAAATACAATCCATCCTCAGTTAATCAAAATAAGTATAAGAAAACAACCATGTCTTCGTTTATACTCAAGTTCCATCTGCAAAATTACTTGCAGGGCTCTTCAATCGAGCATATTAAGCACTTGTCATTAAAATGAGGTGCTTTTAATTAACTGTCTCAATAAAATAACCCTTCTTTTATGAAACGTTAAAATGAACATCATCCAAGAATTAAGTACCGATAAGGATGAACAGCATAACAACCCAATCATCTAATTACCCTCCTAATCAGAAAAGAAAGGATTACTGCCCTTTTTCCCAAATAATTACTACAAGAAGTAATTTCCTTCAACTAGTTCCAGAATTAACATCTGTAAGAACTAAAACACAATTATGCATACTGTTGTTCCAATATAAATGCTGTAATTTCCATTCCCTTACAATAGTTGTAATTTCAAAAGATAAAATTTGACTAAAAATTTAAACCGAATTACTTTCCTTTCCTTTCATACAACTCATCTGATTTCAAGCAATCAAACGCTGAAGAGAAAAGTAAACAACAATTAAATGCAGATGCTTAAACCAAAGCAGTACAAAATTCATTCCATAACAATTATAGATTTCCAACTGTACAAGAGAAGAAATGAACATTAATTCAAATTATCCATCCAACACTCTCTTTCCTTTCCTCATAACTGTATTGAGAATTTAATCCAGACGTGATATCAATCAATGATAACAGTCAAAGAGAAATAAATAAAATCAATAATCGTATAAAAGGAAGAAGGATCATATTACCTCTTTTCACTGTTTAACCAAATATCCACTATTTAGCACAGACATAATCCAATAGTATGATTCATTCTGCATAGTATATTTCAATATGCAAAAACTACTATTTACCTTTCCAAAAGTTGACCAGAGTTCATTGCAACTGGTCCGTAAGCATCGATACCAAAAGAACCTCTAAACACAATCATTTCCTTTTAAAATAATTCACTCTGCAGACATTTACGTCTATATGTAACATGTAAGAGTGTACAACAACAACAAGTCACACTTTCGTCATAATAATGAGAGAATTCACTTTCCAACAGCAAAGTAAGAAATCCATTCATATTCTGCTCCAATGAAAACAATGAAAGGTTCTCAATCCTTAAAATTATATATATATATATATATATATATATATATATATATATATATATCCTTGAGTTTAGCAAGACACAAAGTATGATTTGTATGCTCTACCCAGTCTACTCTATAGATTGATTTTTCTGTTCCCATTCAGATCAGAACTTCCTTCCAAACAGTCCTATATGAATACCAAGAACTAGCAGGCAGAACACCATATCTAATTAGAACAACAAAGTAAGATGCTACTATGACCTTACTGTCCTAGGGAAACCGTATTCTATGCAATGAAAAATATCTAGGAGATATAACTCGCACAATAGTTCATCAACATCACCACGAATTTATTTTTCCCAAATGTTTTCACGCACTGAACTCAGAAATACAATATTCGCATAACAATACATTTATCAATTCAAACCCGTATAGGGTAATAGATGCGTATGCAAAACACAGTAAAAAACAACTCATACAGCAAGCATGACCCCCTATATTTCACTCATTTGCAAGAAATACCCAAGGTCGTGTTCCTTTTTATTATGATGACAATTCGAACTGCATACAGAATCACCTTATCCTTCTATTTTTACAAGAATGCACAAAACTCAGAATTGATACACACATAGCTAATGTATTATTCAGCACAAACTCAACTCATATTGAGTAAAGATCGATTACCCAACATTACCAAACAACTCACTCATCAAGAGCAGATTTATTTCATTTACCCATTTCACAAAAGAAATTACCCAAGTCGTACTCAGCAAAGGAAAAATGACTCAGTCCAGAGATCACTTCATTCAAAACAACAACATCATTTAACTAAATCACCCCTCATAAGAGCAGGGTTGTTTTAATGAGACGTTTAAGCAAAAGCAAACGGTTTAAGGAGAAGGGCTTAACATGCCTGTATTTTTTTGTGGTTCGAAGAAAACCGCATCCACTGGAGTTGTTTCTCTCCACGACGTCCTCAGCCAGGCTTTCCAAACAGTCCACTAACTTCCACAGGCTCAAAAATAGCCTTTGCTTCTCCAAAGAACAGAAATAATAACCAAAATACAACAGGTTCGACAGAACCATGGAAGAACAAAATGCAGAGCAACTAAAACCCGATTGCACACAATAACAAACAAATTTTCTTTTTCCTCTATCCTCTTTCCAAGGCGAGCTGGTCGCTAAGACCAATGTCATTGAATGCATTGAATGCATTAATTTTCCTCATTCCTCACGCCACCAGACTCAGGTTGGCGAGTTTTCTTTTTTTAAAATTTTGCTTGCAATCACATTTTAGCTTCATAGCTAGTTGGATGCCTCCAACTTTTCCATGTTCCCGCCAAACTTGGCGCTGCAACTTGTAAGGACTTCATTTACTGTCCTATTAATTTTCTAACCTTCCCTTCTTATCTGTTTCCATCCACATGGGTCCATAAGTCCCCTTCCATAGGTTAGTAATAGTTTAGGATTTAATAGTCCATAGCTAGGTTATTCACCTAGTTCATAAGTTATTAGAATTTGCATCTATTTTCATCCTTATGAAATTTAAAATCCATATAGGGTAGTAGTTAGGGTATAGGGTAAAACTTAGTAGTAGGTTAGGGTTTAATCCCATAGTATTTATTTAATAGTTTCCAATCAAGTCTTTCCGACTGGCATTCGTATTCAACACAATGCAGGGACATGTTTCGTCCTATGTTCCACATACCTGTGTCACTCGCATCCCGGCCCTTATTGTCTTACGCTATCTAGCGTTACAACTGTATGTGGTTCGAGAATCGAACCTTTTTCATTGGCATCTACGTACCAGATATTCATACTGAAATCAGGTGCTGTAACATTTATATCAACCTTGATCTGGTTTAGAAGTAAATCGACAAAGCGATCACAAGAAGGCCACAACATACCTTGGATCAATGGAATTGATTCAAGGTGTGCTATCAATCAGCGAAAAGAGAGTTCATCAAGCATACAACAAGTCTGTTGTCTCATTAGCAACACACAAGCAATAATAACCTCTATCCCAAGTAAACAAATTACAGCAAACAAGGGTCCAGAATTAGTAACACATTCCTTTTAAGATCAAAAGATATATCTTAACCTATTTATCTTCATTTTGCGATTCAACATCATGAAAAGTGATTACCATGATAGCTTACAAAAATCAAGGCTATAATAGCTCCATTTTTTTTACATTTTTCCTTTAAATTTATTTGTTTTTAATTTCGCACACTATAATGTATACATTCTACCCCTACACATTTTGTCACCGCCTCCCTTTCGGCGTTCACATTGTTACTTTCGGCTTGCAAGTGCAATTACTAGTATATAACATAAGTGTTTATGAGATATATTTAATAAAATTAAAAAACTACAAGAAATTTAGTGTGAATTTAGTAGCTAACAAAGATGCGTACACATGTGGGTGGTAAAGGATGCTCGCTTTGGTCGAGTGGTTAAGGCGCGTGCCTGTCTAAGTACATGGGGTTTCCTCGCGAGTGTTCGAATCTCTCAGCAACGCATTCTTTCTATCAATTGAATTTAAATAAATTTAATGACACCCACAAAACCACTACTACTTCGAATTCAACAAGAGAAGCATGCATTCATCCTTGAATGGTGAATTGAATCTTCTAATCCTTTTTTTTAGTTGTGTTGAAATTTCCCAACTCTCCACTAGGAATTGTAATCTACCATTTACTCTTCCGCTCAGTTGTTGTTGTGTTGTAATTTGGAATGGTGACGAGCAATGAAATGTTATGTTCTGTGGGAGAAGATGAAGTTTGTAGTAGTAATGATGATTAATGATCCCACATGCACAACGTGAGAAGTAGGAAGGGAGAAGAGAGTGTATAAAATGGAGGGATGGGGAGAGAGAAGGCATACTTACGGGTGGGGTCAATCGATGATCAAAAAGTTTGATGGCCTAGAGAAGGCATCTTCATTGCACTTGGAAGGGGGCTCTATCTAGCATCCCCATTGTGGAGAGTGGACGTCATAATTTGTGTTAGCAAATGCTCATTTTTTTTGCGCGGCCTCTACACAATTCTAAATTGAATCTTGAATCTTTTACTCTTATTGAATCTTGATTTAGAAAAAAATCAAAATTCTATTTTTGGAAATTCCTAAAAATCTATCATTAGTAGTTTTTGGTAGCTTTTTAGTATTTTCCATTTTTAGGGTTCTTCAAAGCATTTATTGGCTTCAGATGATACAATGATAGCTAGAGTGCAATCATCGTAGGGGAAATTTTCAAGATTTCTCTGTCATATTTCCAATAGATCTTGCAGTTCAAAAATTGGGTGTACAAGCTAGGAGATATGAACCCAACAAGGAACACTAAAAAATATAGTAATAATAGGACACATCTAAGATTTTTTCCTCTTCTACCTTTTCGAATCCATTCCTAAGGTGAATACTAATGGTTTTCATGTAAGGTGACTTTTTGGTTCCCACATGAAACCCTTGATATTCTATTTTTAGGATTTTTTCATATTCTCCATTGTATAGCTATAAAGTAGCTTGTTTTGAATAAAGAGATAGAGGCATACATCTTTGTTATGGATTTTTAGAATTTTTATACATTGTGAATTGATATAAAATTAGTTTGTTTCTATAGCTCTTTCATTGTGGATTGATTTCTACAACACACAAAACACCATTTTTACTGCATTTTCCACCACATTATAGAAAAATGTGTTTATATGGAGTATATAATTCCTGAAACTTACTTGACACTTGTAAATACAACTAAAAAACAATGTACTTTTTAAAGTATTAAATAAAGAAAAATTATTTAACAAAGATAGAAAACTCTTTAAAAACTGGTAATGTCATACATTTTTGGTTTTCGGTGGGGTCGATCGTTAAATCTCATCCTTGCTCCTTATGGGAAAATAGGTAGATCATCCATAGAGGTGGTTGATTACTTGTCAAACGCTTTATCATCACCTCCTCTTTCACTGTGAACCGAAACCAAACATTAAAAAGATATATTAATAATAAATATTTGAAAGAGGCTAAAAATTCTATTAGGGCCACAGAAATCATATATCTCACATTGGAATCCCGGGTTGGGACCAAAACATGTTCCAATTGTTGTTTTCAATCCACGTATATTGTCAGGCTTCTCCGACCATGTCTAATATGAACCACACCAAGACCAACCGGACGCCCGACTTCAGTGAATAAGTAAAATACATCTCGACCTGTTGTTCACGAAGATGAAGTCATAAACATGTTCCGACCTCCTTATCATTTCGATAGCCTCGTTAAAGAATTGCCTGTTTCAAATCCCTCTTTTGTAGTACAAATAATCCCTTCCACAACAGAATGAACTTCCCGACTTTGGACGGGTTGAGCTCTAGCGTGAACGATCCTGTTGCAGCGACATGAAGTCCACAAACACATTCCTCTGAGTGGGTGTATTCATTTGAACAAGTCTTGGTGATTGCACTTTGGGAATGAACTCGAGCTTCCCCTCCGACCCCATGCCCAGAAATATCATGCTTTTCTAGACAATGAAAGGGGCGATAAACCTAAAAAAAAATTAATTTAAGGAAAGAGAATTAAGAGTGAACAACGAAGCAAATTACTTGAGCACTATCGCATCCAAGGCATGTTTAATGTTGAGCTCCAAGCATCTAATTTCTAAACATCCCACATCCACCTAAAACCCAAGCACACACAATTATGGAAAGAGAAATGAAGAAGATGTTCGAGGTGGAGCAGCGAGATGGATCGAGAAGCATTGACAAGCAATAGAAGCGGTGAGTTGTCAATGGAGTAGTAGTGGGCGAGAATGATGTGAGTTTTAAAGGTGAGGATGTGCAGAACAAAGCTCATGCTCTTTACAATGCACTCCCCCTCTAGCTCATCTGTGCTCAGAATGTCGTCGCCTTGAAGAATGTCGAAGATGGATTTCTAAAATATTTTTCTCTACGTCAACCACAAAGTCATGCTTTGCACAAATTTGTGGGTTGAAACACGTCTTCTTAATGGTGTTGTTAGCTCTATCATCGAGGTTCTTTACGACAAATCCTTCCGTCCACCTGGTTTGTCTTTACTTGTTGTCAACAACTTGATCGATACACAATGCTTCATTGTCTACTTCAATTTCCTTTTCTCTCACCATTATTTCTCTTTCGGCATTATCATCGCACACACCTCACGTGCGATTGCTAGTGGATAATGATTGTTAGTCTAAGACAAATTTGTATATCAAGGAACATCGGTAGATCACATGGTTACATTTTTTTATGGAACCATTACATTCATTACACCGAAGGCATATGTACAATTGGGTTGAGGTATTCTGGGGGATCTCTCGACCCATGTCGAGAAGAGAAGGGATGGGTGAGATGAAATGGTACAAGAGGACGTTGATTACGGACGTAATCCAGCCATCCATGCCAAAATTTTGACAGTGGTAGGATTTACACTGTCAAAGGCATGACCATGACCCTTGAACCGAACCTAGTTCTATTTGAAATCGCCATACTTGCACCTGTGGAGCCCTACACTGATCACAGTTTCCAAGGTTTTGAGGGCCGCTAATGTCCGTGAAGAGATGGAAATGTCTGTCTAAGTAGCACGGTTCCCTTGCGTAAGAGGGCTGATGATCTCTGTGCAGGTATGGAGGTCTACATCAGTGAGATTATTATATGTACAGTCAACAGACATAATATTATTTTTTTGGGTCGCATCAGTATGAGCTGCTGCCTACAAATGGAGGTGGGTTTTGGGCAGTCGCGGTACAGGCACTCCAGAGCCTCCACCTGCTCAGTCATCAATCGAATCAGGACCGTTCACAATAGACAGCAAGGCTGCACTAAAAAATAATGAAAGAACTCTGAAGTAAAATGAAATCAGCGTTTATTTGGAGGTCTTTCAAAGTTATTTTTTAAGTTAAAGAATATTGATGTTTTTGGCAAGTGTCATAGGGAATAAATGGGTTTGTTTGATGGTATTTGATATAATCATAGTCATTTCCGTAGAAAGTAATGATTGGGTATTGCATTAGATATAGTGGATGTTAATTTGGTGGTTAATTTTCGGAAGGTCCTTAATCACTCGAACATATTAACCAGGTGCATTGAGATTTGTGTCTTGTATTAGGGAACATGAAGGGTATAGGGTTCCGTTGTCATAAGGAGGGTAACAATTCAAATATTTTGCATAGGGAAGGTAGGAGCCACTTCACATGACCACCGGCAACAATACAATTTTGCTATGATTTTCTTGTAACTTATTATACATCATTGTATTGACCCATGGGTTGGATCATTCAGACAAAACTCAAGTTTGGTTAAACCTAGTTTAGCAACCTCCCGATTAACTAAAAGATCTAAAATGTCCACATAATAACAACCATGAGTGGTAGCTTATGGAGAAATTTTCAATAAAGCACCAACTCACATTCATTTAGTTTACTATGTGACAATTGTTTTTCAATATTGTCCTTTAAACATAAATGGCTGATAAAACATTAAAAAGTTTAACTTTATTAATTACAAAAATTTCAAATACATTATGTATATTTATATGGTTTGTATATAAATATATATACAAAATGAAAGACATATTTTAAATACTCAAGTCATACATGTCTATTTTTTGAAATTTATAAGTATTTAAGATTTACAACTATTGACCGTTAAATTTAACATTTGATAGCAATTCATTTAGGGTTTCTGAACCCCATCATGTTTGGTTTAATTTTTAATATATGTTATACAAACAAGTCAACAACTTGCCTTTTTAAGATGGTGCTAGGTGGGGATTCAACCTGTGTTCCTTTGTTAGAAACCTACCTCGAGCCTCTTTTCACCTCTCACTTCTCTAACCACCATAGCCACCCAACCTCATTCCCTTCTTCCTTCACCTTTTACATTCCATCCTTCCCTTTAAAGCTAACAAAATCATTTTTTAGCATGCAAACCATATTGTTTCCTAATTGGTTTATTCAATTAGACGTAGATTATTAACTTTTTTCCACTCTTTATCAACTTGTGCCTATCAAATCTTTTGCAAATCTTGATTGTTATCTTTTGTAAATCTTGATTGTTAGGTGGTGGGAATTGAAAAGATGGGTTTTAAGTTTTAACTTTCGATTCAAAGTTATTTTATATTATTGCATTTTTATTACACCTAAGTCGCAAGTATTTTCTTCCCACCTTTTTATTTTTAACTTTCCGTCTATGTATTTGTCTTACGTAACAAATTAAATGTTGTCTAATCAACAAACTTTATTTCATAAAGATAGATCGACATATAACATCTACCATCTTCACCATCAAATATTTCACAAATCTTGACCGTTAGCTCTTTGTAAGGTGTTGGGGATTGAACATATGGGTTTCGACTTGTGATTCAATGTTATTTTGCATTCTTTCATTTATTTTATTACGTTGAAACAACAAGTATTTACCTCCCACATTTTTAATTCCACCTCCCTGTTCATTTCATTGTCTTTACACCAAAGGCATTCACAATTGGGTTGAGGCTTCCCCCCTATGACATCAAACAATGATGTGGACGACGAAGATTAGCATGCGTACATCATCGACATATTAATATTTTAATTAGATCTGACAGTTTGTGTCACCGTTCATGTCCTCTGTGCTTAGTACAAGGTGTGGATTTGTCTGTTCCTCTATGTTTGCAGCTCGTTGTTCACTTCAGATTGGAATCCACAAAAAAATAATAGTTTGGAGGGGGTGTTCAAAGGTCGGTGGTTCGATCTCATGATCTCACATCTAGCGTTTTGGTGGAGGAGAGATTTAACTCTGATTACCTCCACAAAAATGTGTTTTCTGATGATTCCGTGTATTGCATATATTTTTACCGAACCTCCTTTTACATTTTAAACAAAAAAATGAAGCTCAGGAGTTGACATTTTATGCTTTTGAGAACATGATTGTTGAGTGATGTGAAGCAACCATTTATTTTCCGTAGATGTTGCTATACATCATGATTTGTTGGGAAGTTATGTGTGTGTTAGATCCTCTGGAAGCCAATTTTTCTCCGCTCCCATGTGTGTTTCATGTAATTTTGTAGCAGACAAACGGTTTTGCGTCTTTTGGGCATGCTCACTTGCTGCTGTGGATTATATTTCGGAGGTCATCCCTTACTAGAATTATAGTGGAGGGGTAGATCATGTTTTTGCAGCCACCCATGATTATGGAGATTGCTTCCATGCAATGGTTAGTTTCTCTTTTCTTTTCGATATAAATAAAGTGGAGGGGCTTTGTTGCCTTCCGTTGCATATCCCATTATGATAAATTTTATGCTTTATATATTTTATTGGAGGATGTTGATGTCAAGGATGTGATACTGCCTTTTCTGCGGATGTCTATAATTATGTATACCTTTGGTGTGAAGCTAAAAACACTGTGTCTTGATGTGGAGCATATACAGATTCCTCCTTGCATGTCTTTGAGATCCATCCATGTTACTTTGGGCTTTGTGGTTTCTCCAAAGAAAATGTGTGACATTTGAGTCTCTTCAGAGGCAAAATGGAGATTCATCCCATGAATATCAGAGGTTGCACATACAACAAGTAAGCACTTCCCTTATTCTACCTGAAATTTTGTAGATTTATAGGACTAGAATCTACGTTTTGTCAATGTAACAACAAAATTTTAATGCTTAGTCACACAGTCATGATTTTCAGTGATTAATATGTCATGACAAACATATTTACCCAATTACTTTTTCATTCTATAATCTCATGTGACATTTATTTGGGTCATGTTTTTTTCATGGGATGCTCTTAACTTCTTCATGTCAATATTCTTGTTTAAACTCAATGATCACATGATGTGTCCTTCAAATTTAATGTGATATGTCTAATTTTTTTGGTTTGTTTGTGTTGGTGCAGCTCTAGTTTATATTAATTATTGTTGTTGTATTTGTGGGTTATCATTTATGGATCTTTTTTTCATTTTATTTATGGCTCACATGACGTGTCCTTCAAATTTAATGTGATATGTTTAATTTAGATGATACATATATTGATATATAGTATACTTCAAGATCCTTTTGTTATCGTGGATTACAAAATCCAGAATGCATTCCGCTAAGCTCTTGTTCTGCATTGCTTTCAATTGTGTACAACCATTTTTATGGTGTCATACAACTTATGGACAAGTTATTGACACTTACTGGGTGGCTGCTCCATATTCCTTAGGATTAACACAATATATTATTCCTCCTCGAAATAAGCATAGCTTCCACAATATGGTTCCCCCCAACATTATCCTCTCCTAATTCCTTCTCCTCCCTCTAATCCCCTCTTCTACAACCCTCTTCCTCCTCTTATGTTTTGATCCGTCAAAATCAACCTCATCTTAGACTTTCCCTTCTTGCCGGGGTTAAATTTGTGATCCACCCCCACCCGTCAAGAAATTTTTTTGTGACGGTTTTGTAATTAATATCACCTTGCATGTGACGTTTCATTTTTAATTTTGACTTTCATGATTTTCATATAAATATCAAAATTTATATTTTCATATAATAACACTATATGAAATAGAGATATTGTACGCAAAACCGAAATCTTATTCTATTATAAATATATATTAACATAGCTATAAAACACTAACATGTCATAATATTGTGGACGCATTTAATTTAAGATCATAATCATCCAACGAAATAATTTGTATAAAATGTATAGCCTAATTTAGCATTAAAAATTAAATTTTCAATATAATTTTTATAATACAAAACAATATACATAAATTAAGAATTGATTTTTTTAAAATTAAATGATACTTGATTAAAGATAATATATCTTTTCTATTGGTGAAGTCAATTAATGCAACATATTTGACAATACTTAGATGGGCTTCACTATCATATCATCCCAATACACGTTAATGTATATTCAAAATAATCAAATGTCTAATATCCTTTTCTATTCAAGAAAACATTTTAAACAAAGTATTATAACATCCTCAATACACACTAATAAATATTTGAAAAAACTCAAACATATATCACATATATCTTCAAAAAGATCAAATGTATATCATGGATTCACCACTTTTGACTTGAGAAAGTACCCTTAAACAATTTACATAAGTAGTGTAAACAAAATATCTAGTGTTCGTGGGTTCATATGAAATACCCCATCATTACAAATATGTCAACACAAAACATTCTAAGATACTTCAAATCCTTCTTTGCTTTTCATCTTTCCAAATTTCATAAACTCTATTCCAGTCCACCTCTGATATATGAAGTCCTGTCAATGAAGCTCGCATCAAGGCATCCAATGTTTCCAATGAGAGCTTTGTTCTTCTTATATCTTTTATTATATTTTGTCTTGAAAATCCTCTCTCACATGCAACTGTACTTGTTGGAATGGTAAGTATTGCTTGCCATAGTTTTGTCATGTTTGGAAAGCTTGTATGTGAATCTGTAGCACAAAAAACCCTCCAAGCCTCCTTCATGCGGAATCCTTCACAACTAAAGCGAAGAGTATCAACAAAATTATACAACTCTTTTGAACAACCTTCAAAATCAAAAAAAGGCTTTTCTTCTCCCTCACACAAAGTATGTTGTAAGTGTTCAAAAATTTTAAGAAGCCACCGCTTTGAAGTTTTCTTCTCTAGTACATGCATCCTCTGAATAATGACAAGGGCTAAACAACTTTATAGAATTGAAAAATGAAAGATCTGGGAATCTTTCATTTAAACAATCTACAAGTTTTTGAACATATTCTTTTGCAAGTTTCTTACAGCTCTCTAGTGACCCATCAATGTGAGGCTTCAATGTTTGTTTTGGTGCATCAACATTATCATCACACACATTTGGAATTGCCACAAATCAAAGTTCATGCCTATGAATGTGTCCATCTTTATCAATAATCTCTAAATAACCATATTTAGAGGTCTCCAAAAATTTAGACAAGTAACTTGTGCCATTTGCAAAGTTGTCAGTCCTTAGAAACCACCTGCTCAAAGTTTGTATAGTAGAATCTATGGTTGCCCCTAAAGATGTAACATCCACATTATCCTCTTGAAATTTTTTATTCAGTTTGTTTAGCTCAAACAATACATCTGCAAGCATATGTAAGAAAAATTGTACTGAGAAGATCCTAGCCTTATCATACCATGAGTCTCTCTTCTCACTTTTCCACAAAGTCAACAATGGAGGCATCAACACAATAAGTCTTTCAATAACTTGTCCTCTTGAGAGCCATCTAACCCCATGAATTTGAAGAGCTTGAAGTGTTTCAAGTTGCATGAGTTCCTGAAGAGCAATCAATTCATTATGTCTTTTGGTAGAATTTTGGACCCAAGAATATACCTTATTTGCCAGCTTCTCAACAAACAACAATTCAGGTATTTTTTTAGCAGCATCTGATGCAGCTAAAGCCTCACGATGAGCAATGCAATGAATGCCTATAAGATTGTCAACATCTTTCTTCAAAAGAGTAACAAATCCATTTTCACTCCCCACCATTGATGAAGCACCATCTGTAGAAACTGCAATCAATCTTTTATTTGAAAGACCCCTTTCTTTATTCAAAACACAGACTGCATCATATATAGTTTTTCCTCATCCATCACACACATTTATGAGCTTTAAGAATTGTGAAATTGGTGGGCCCAACCCTTTTGATTCTAGAAAAGTAGCATAAACCACAAGGTGTTTCTCCAAGCTTCGATCAGTACTTTCATCCAACATCAAAGAAAACAATGGACTATCTAACATTTTTGCACTTTGTCTCTCTTCAAGATACTTAGATATGGAAAATAGGAAATCATTTGCAGCCATATGATTTGTATATGATCTATAATCCTTATTTTTGGCATGTTTGGTGTTTCTAAGTACATTTCAAGAGAGCAAAGAGACTCATATTTTGAGAGGGGTAAGTCTTCTTGCACTGCCCAATAAACTAATTTCATGGTTGTGATTATTCTTTCCTTATTGGTGTCATCAATATTTGCAATGTGTTCTGGAATTGATTTTGCTTTGCCTTCATTTCCACATATCCATTTTGCTTGTGAAATTTTGTGGTTGTTTGATTCAGCATGAGTAACTATTGCATCATGTTGCAAAGTAGTACAACCAGTTCCAGTTCCCCATGGTCCAACAAGACTTGTGCTCTTCACAATATATACATTTCATGACTGTTTTCCCTTCATGCATTGCACACCTTAACCACTTGAATTTCACTTTCCATTCATCTCTAAATCCTCTTTTTACTCTAGCCCTTTTTTTGTTTTGTGTTAAAACTTCTTCTCCTTCAAATGCCTCATCACACTCATCATCATACCCTAATATATTTAAATCTTCATTCAAATCAAAATTATGACCATCTCTTGATGAAGCTTGTGATGTGTTTGACCATGCAAAAACTTTTTGATTGAAGATTGATTCTTTTTGGATTGAGACATTTTAGCTTATAATGTACCTATACAACCGAAATAAAAACAATAATTAGATATAAAATTCAATAATAAAAAATATAATAATATCAACAACTTAATGATAGATTATTAATTCAACACACTACAACAATATTTAAATAGTTCTTACCAATTTGAGTACAATAGAATAATTTTGTTTCAAAAAACTATGATGTAACGACATGATCTTTCAATGCTTTCAATCTTTAATATAATATATGTTTACCATCTTAAAATTAAGTAATACCAATGTCCTCAATGGTGTCACCCAGATCTAAAATTTGTCATCTAGATAAAAAATAATGTATGGTAGGTATAAGTCCCAATGAGGTGAATCTATAAGAAATATCATCTAGATGTAAAGAATCACTAGAATCCCTTGAAGAAGTCACCCTGGATTCTAAAGTAGCAACATGTACAGGAGGAGCTTCACGATCCTACTACAAAGATTCACTGGAAGATCTCAAATCAATGGCGCTAGACTATGAAGTAGCAACATAATTATCCTCAATTGTATATGGAGTGTCATAAGTAGGATGATATGGTATAGTATTAGTAATATCCCTACATGAATGGTTTGTTGGGGAAGTGTCACTTTCAAATCGAGAATCGCGGTCACCATAAAACTTTCAGATGAATTTCTAATAAGTGAATGGGAACTCAATGTACACTAACTGATTTTTTAGTATCCTTAGAAAGTACGTGGTACATTTATCCATAGACCATGTCACTTTTTAACTACTCCAAATTCCTCTTATACTCATTAGGCACAAGAACACATCCAATAATATAGGGCATTAGAGCATAAAATATGTGTTGATTGTGTATTCCTTATTTCTAGGAAAAATAGTTTTGTAAATTTAGCCAGAAAACAGAATAATGGATGTATATACCAACACCCGTGATGAAACCCCAAAAAGGAAATTTATCATAGTTCATTTTATTACATTACTGCAAGATTGGACATATCCAATGATGAAACCCCTAAATGGAAATTTATCATAGTTTGAGTTATTACATTACTACAATATATGACACATTATAATGTAGTGCAAATACAATATTACAAGCCCTTAAATTTTTGATATGGGATAATGAAGGAAGAAATGCTACCACGATTGTGAAGAACTCAGAAAATACAAACTTAAAATAAAAAATTACATGTGATCATATAAAGTGATTCCTCATTGATCTATGTACACGAAACTATGTTTGTATCTCGTAGCAATAGTACAAATGCACATATACAACGGTGTCCAATAATAATGAGAGGATATAGGATCAACTAACCTTGAATAACAAGGAAACCACATAAAATATAACTGTGTGTAACAACAATGTCATCACACAAGTACAATCCCCACAAAAATATAAATAGTGTTTATCTGCAGGTATGGTCGAATAACAATTCAAATAACATTGACAAATTCTTTTCCCAGGACCAACGACCCATTCTTTCCCACATTTCTCACTTGGAATTTTCAACAGCAATGTCTTCTCCTTCTTCCACATAATCAACCACTCTAGTTCTACCCTCGATATTCTTTTATAATATTTACATGTGTCTACTTTATACATTATTACTCGTATTCTTGTAATCATTATTTTCATCCTTTTATGCCTTTTTTCCATTATATAGCTTTGAGAAAACTCCACCACAATTCCCACGCACCTTTATTTCACTATGTTTAGCCAAAAATTTAATGCTTTATCAAATCCTATGTCTAAATTGTATCTGTAGACATCAAAATCTTATATAGTTTTTGGTCATGCATTATTATTCGATACTTGCATAATAATTCCAAGTACGCACCATGCATTGTACTCAAGTTTCCAAGACTCTCAAAATCCTGTCCAAAGTCACAACTGCATTTGGATTTTTCACATTTGGAATGTTATGACAATCTATGGGAGATATTTGGAGGCCTTGACCAGCATTGGATATGATTTGCAGCACGTCAAGCTCCAGTGTAGCCTTCAAAGCCAATGGAAGGCAGCAAATGTTGCCTATCTCCATAACGGCCACCCATTCCTCCACGTAGATAAACCATTTTCACAATTCTAACTTAAAATTCAAGACACTTCACTTGCAATTTTACTCATACTGGGTGGTGGTAAATCCCTTTAAGTAGGAGGTCTATCAGAAATTGGTCCTTGGATAATGGCGAATTTAGTGAGTAGCCTTCGTGGCTATGTACATAGACCAGAGAAAAGCACCCTCAGTGTGGCAAGGCATCTGTAACCTTTCCGAGGTTGATGTTTTTCTTTTTGTTTTCTATGGTTCATTTTGTGCACTTGGTTGACTTGAATAAGGTATATCCCTATGGACTCCTAGTATTACGATGGTAATTTTGCTTGTAACATTCACAAATATAGTGCATTCTTTATTTTTGCTAATGTTTGTGATGCTCGATACTTAGTACTTGGTTAATCCTGATCACTTGATTTATGCTATCAGTCCCATGTTGGAAAGCAACAAGACTTTGGCTGTAACTTTGTTTCTACTTTTTAAGGATGAGCAGGATAGCGATGGAGTAATGTTGGCAATAATGACCAAAATCTGTGTTCCCCCATTAATTTATTGCAACTATTAGAAAAGTATTGTCATTTGTAAGTCAGTTGCAATAGGGAAGAAAAACAATCTTGCATCTTTTTGTACAATTTACAACACCAATTGTCATTTGTTTTTTGAAGGAATTAGAGTACCAGAGGACATTCATAACTATTTATTGTAATTCATGAGGCTAAGGGAATCATCTTATGAGTTCCCACCTCTTATAATTTATCCAAGTTTTCTTCTCTGATTCTTTTAGTTTCAGCTAACACCCTAGAGTAAATACAAAGACAGATTTATTTTGAAACCACAAGTTGTCTTCTAATAATTCATTTTGTATAATAAAACAAATGTTCTGGTGTTTTATTGCAGCGAAAAGCCATCCTTGAGCAATGTTTCTACATAAAACTACCATGTTGAAATTGTGTCAAACAATTAATGATAAGTTCATCTCTTATTCATCTATTTTTCTTACCATAATTATGTTGTTGAACTAATTTTTGTATCTCCCTGCTCCTCTGCAACTTGGTGGTTGACACTTCATTTGTGAAATTTGAAAAAAAAAACATGTTGTGGTTACCTTCATTTCATCCATGCACATTGCATTGCAGTTTATTCATTCTGAAGACTTATCTCCCATCACCATGTCTAGCTTATGGCTTCTCTTCACCCATTCACTGAAAGTCTGAACTGGTTTATACTGCTTCAAAATCCATCTTAATGTTGGCCGCTGGACATTGAATATGACACAACTAAATGAATTATACAGTATCTGATTCAGCATGGTATGACTCATGAGCCATGAGGGGATGTTTACTGTTTAGACATTGAGACTTTAATTACGGTTAGTTGGTCAGCTAAATGAATTATAGTGTCACTATCAATTCATTTAGATGTATCCCTATTCCCGAATCCCCTTTGTCTAAACTTTTTCAATGAATTATACAAGTGTAACTTTGTAAGTTTGTAAATATCTTGATATCCTGTATTCCGATTCCCGAATCGCGATTAGTATTGTATTCATAACTTCATTGACAATGTGCCACTGCCAACTCGGGGCTCGAGACCACTAAGACGGGACAGGTGATAGCTGAGCCAACTCTGCCAAAGGGAGACGCCGAACGGAGACCACTACCAATAAAATTAGATATAATTTTTTTAAACGGTTGGTTTTAATAAGTGCACGTCAATATGACGCTTTTCCAAAACATTTGCCCATTCCCTGTTACGGGGTAAAAATTAAGTTAGCCATTTTTTACGGTTAAAAACACAAAAAACGTCTAAACAGGCGTCAAATTTAACCCCTGCGTGCGATTGCTAGTTTCTAGATCAAACAATGTGGTGGAGAGGAATAAGTCAAAAGGTGGCACTAATATCTAACACGTAAGTGTTTATGAGATATTTTAATAAAAAAAAAAGGCGCAAGAAATTTAATGTGAATTAAGTGAAAAAAATGCATACGCTGGAGTGAAGGCGAAGGATAGTCGCTTTGGCCGAGTGGTTAAGGCGTGTGCCTGCTAAGTACATGGGGTTTCCCCGCGAGAGTTCGAATCTCTCAGGCGACGCATTCTTCCGTTTTACATTGGCTCAATCTTTGATTATTGTTTTTGGCTGTTTTTAAATTGTTGGGTTTAATGGCGGCATTGAATCTTCTGCCCGTTTTTTTTTTTTTGGCTGTAAAGGGGTGTTTAAATTTCCTAACAGTCCACTCGGAATTGTAATCTGTCATTTACTCTTCTGCCCAGTTGCTGTTGTGTTGTTATTTGAAATTGGGAGCAGAAATGAAATACTTTGTGGGAGAAGAGAAATTTTGAAGCAGTAACAGTAATGGTGATGGTGATTAATTGTCCACATGCGTGGCGTGGGGAGAAGAGAGCGTATAACATGCAGGAGATGGGGATTGGAGAGGCATACTTATCTGGGCGGGGTGAATCGATGATCAGGAAGATCGATGAATACAATAGAAGAAGCATACAGTTTTTTTTTCGCATGAATACTTCTTTGCACAAGTCTCCTGTAATGAACACATCCTATTGAGATTGATCACGATTTTATGTCGTACCACATAGCCCATGGCTACCATGGTATTGTCTTGTTCAATTTAGCTATAAACTGCTGGTTTCACGTCACTTTTAACCCTCTTGGTCGTTATAGCAATGCACTCTCAGGAAAGGACTTTTCTCTATACCCTAATAGTATTTAATCCTTTAACAAAACAACATAGGGTTTTACCTATTTTTTCAGTGACGCACAAATGGAGAGCACGAACAATCATGGAACAAATCGCTGAGACTAGTCATTTTAAGGCTATTACTATTTTGATCCGTGACACATTTTCCTAGGACGTGCATCCTATGGTGTACAATTCCAATATAGTTAAATGGATGTCTATCCCCATCATAGGCACCAACCCTACCAACGACATATCATGTTAAGACTCACACTTTTGGAGGAGCACGATAATGCAACATACGTATGTATCGTTTGTGTAAGGATTGCGAAGTGGAATTCAGATTTTGATTCTGAGGCCTAATTATGCTCTTCCATTCCACAATTTTTGAGTTGTTTCTATCACATATAAAGATGTCCTCTTCCCTTGTACCAATATTCAGCCATGCAAGAACATCATTTTCTAGTAGGCGCTGATTTTCAAGTCCACAATTGTAGTCAATTTTACTCCCACTATAAAAGGAAGGAATCCCATGCGTGCCGCCTATCACCCAACAGAAGTTGAGCGCTCACCCGAGGCACGCGCGGGTGCCGAGTCTCTCTTTTATGTGAGTTTTAGTGGGAAGCATTCATCTATGATTAGTATAAGAGTATTCAGGAGAGAAGTTTAGACATACAAAAATCATAGGGCTCAAAACGACCCCGGATCCTTGTAGTTTCTTGCATCAGTGTTTTAATATACTCCATAATATATATTGTAATGAAGGAAAGATACAATCATTCATTCATAGTATGAAAGGAAAGAGAACTCCTATGAACGAATTATACATAAAACCCACTGATATTCATATCTAATTGCAATAGGTAACCTCATTGTATTCATCGTTTCATTACAAAGAGCCATAGAGAGCAGACCAAGTCATGCACATCACTAGGCTTGTATAATTATGCCAAAAAGAAAAAGAAATTACAATGCTAAGCTTAGTACATTCCTTTCTGCATCAAAGTTCCACTCGCAGTAATCCTACAGAGCTTCACCCATGTTATCTTTCTTTCTGTGTATCCCTCCTATCTTCTCCTCTTATGTCTATCTTTTCATCCTCTTTTCTCCTTGTCTTTGTCTCTATTTTCTCGCTACTGTGCACTTGTATTTATCACCTTCCTACGCAACTAATTCACCTTGCCGCGCCTCGGATCCATCGCCAAGTGTCGAATGTGGTCCTTCAGTGAGCATGTTTCCTTAGGCTGAGCTCTCCACTCCATCTCATGATGGTCTTCTAGAAGATTCCTTTGTTGGCATGCTCTTTCCTAGGCCACCTATTGTCAGGCTGGCATCTTATCCGTGCGCAACCGATCACGCTTTTCACGTGTTTTGCCTTTGTTGCTTAAATCGGCTAAGTTCTGAACCTCCTTTCGCGTGCCGCGCGAACCATATGCCTCCTTAACTCTTCCTCCTGCGCGCTTTTGCCTTACGCGCCCTTCTATAACTGGGGTCCCACGTGCCCATGCACCTTCATACTTAGTCAATATTCCAGGGGCCCAACATCACCCCACACTAATTCATAAGGTGGAAAGTCTCGTCGCAGATCCGCCTCCGAAGCTTGTTCCATACTTCAACCTCGCCCTTCGCCTTCTGGCATAGGTCGCCCACTAAGGTGCTTACTTCATCAAAGCTTAGACCAGCTCCTGGGCACCCAAGGTGTCCACAATTTGTTCCATTTCCTTGCCCAGGTCCGCGAGCTTGTCCATTCTCCTTGTAATCTGGGGGTACAGTTCCTTCAACCGGGCCTTAGTTGAGCTTCTTAAAGCCTCAATCGCCTCTGATTTCTTTTCTACCTCGGCCAGAACCTTGTCCCTTTCTGCCCTGTTCCCCTTGTTCTTTTCCTGGAACTCCTTCAGCTCTGCTTCAAGCATGGCAACCAAAGAGCTTGCCACCTTATCTCGATCTGCGCATGTGTCGTATGCGGCTTCTGCAGACTGGGCAACGACCTTGATCTCCGCGAGTACTTGATCACGGCAACAAGTGCTATCACTTTTAACCAGTCCTCCTCCTTCAGGCATGCGGCCACTTCCTCCGCAGATTCCAATGCCAAGGGTCGCCTCTCATGGTGAGGACGCGCGTTAAGTCTTCTAGGCATTCCAGGCGTCGATGCGTACCTCTGGGGGATAGGCGTTAGATCTGGGTGTTTCAAAATGATGGTGCTTTTATTGAGTCTACTTTCTTGTAGACCTCCTACACCTTTTCCTTCTTCTCCTTGAGCTCGCGCTTTAGCTGCATGCACTGATTAATTCCTCCTGTTTTAAGCTTCTAGCCACCTTAGCCAACTCTTCCTCCTTTCGCGACTTTCACTCTAGAGCCCTTATGTTGTCATTCCACGCAAATAGCCTTGCCTCTGTTTCCACCGCGACCTTGTTTAGAGCATTGCACACTTGCTCGTCTGAGAGCTCCTAGGCATTCACTAAGGGGTTGTCTCCCTTAGACTCTGGCAGCGTGATAAGTGCCTTTTGGCAGACTTCAAAGTCTAGCTCGTCGACATGGGACTCAAATGCCCAAGAAAGCATCTTCTTGGTCCTGGGGTACGCACCCTCCTTCTCGAAACGATCCCATGGCTATAAGTCTTTCGATGGGTATCGTGCTCTGGAATTGTGCACGTAGCACCTTCCTTGAATCATCCACATAGCCCATTATCTACCTCTATTCTACATCCAGAGGTCTTCTACCTAAGCGTGCACCTTTGGGGAAGCTAACTATCAGAGCGGGGCCTCCTAGGCTGTCATGTCCTTTTTCAATGCTCTCCTCCTTCCCTTCCTTTAGCACTATGTCTGCGCTACGCTCTAACTCCTGGTCTACAAGGGCCTCGAGCATCTTCTTCACTTCTCGCTCTGCCACTTGATTATCTACTCCTTTGTAAAATCGTGGCTCTCTTGCCCCTCGGAGATCCCTCTCATCTGCCTTTGTATCTTCAGTGCCTTCATCACCTTGTGCGCCTTTTCATCACGCGAATACGAACTCTTGCTTTTCATCCCCACTTCCTCCGAGTCATAAACACTAAATACACGAGGTTCCAAAGGTTCCTTGTCTTTTTCTGGCTCTTCCTCCTCGTCGCCACCTCCTTCACTCTCATCCTCTCCTTCTCCTGTATCTCCAAGTATCTGTCGCCTTTGAATCAGCTTCTTCATCTACCCTCTCGCTTCTTCTTGAAAAGTGTCTTACGGTTAGGAGATTCTGCCTTCTCTTCTTCCTCTTGTGACTCCTCCATGGTGGTGGGTTGTTCGGCGCCTCTACTTCTGGTGTCTTCTCCTTTACTGGAGACTTCTTTCTCCGGACATAGGTGTTTGGCTTGGTGCTCGTAGAAGGCATGCTCACTGTCTGAGTAGTTGGTACACTTGGTGCTCCTTCCTCTCCTCTACCCCTCTTCTTAGACACTGGCTTCTTCTTTCCCAAGGGGTCTTCAAGTATTGAGATCTCATCCACCAAGTATTCTCAAACTTTGGCCTTATGCACATGTATACGCGCGTCGTGGATCCTCCAACGATATGAAGTGTTATTGGCCTAGTCATATGGATCTCGTGCGACATGTACTTCTCCACGTACACACACTTACCTCTGGGATAGTTCAGTTTCTTCCTCATATCCCTGTGCTCCCGGTCCAACCTTTCCTAGCTCAGCCTTAGCTTCTTCGATTCTTTAAATCTGTTCACTCCCGCTTGGAAGTATTGGGTAGTGAACGCGAAAGGGAGCTTGCACCAAGGGCTCCATGATTTGTCAATAAGTTTGAACCTACCCAAGCAATAGTGTTGGTACACCATGAACTTAGCTTCTCCTTGTGTGGTTGTTGGGAGTTGTTCAGGGATCCTCCACTCTGGCCGGAATGCATTTCTCAAGCACGTATACCATTTTTCAAGCCATGCTTTGTGGGGAGCCATCATTGTATCACATGCATACTTTTCAAACCTCTTCGTGAATGAAAGGTCTTGGCCAGTACTCCCACACAAACTTATCTGGTGCATCCGCACTCCAATTTCTGCAAACACTATGGTGAGCAGGACATTGCCAAAGAGGATCTTGTCCCCTTCCTTCGTGCACTTTACAATTTCCTCAGAAATGTATGTAGACAAGTTGTAAATAGTCCCCTCTGCAATCTTCCTACAGACATGTAGCCATGGCTTGTTGACTTGCGTCCATCTTTCTTGGCCATTCAGCTTCGTTACCAAGTGCGTGGCCATCTTCATAACTGGGTCCTTGATGTCTGAGATGTCATAATATCATGACTCTTTCTTGCAGGCATACTCTATGAACATCTCCTAAATGTCGCCAAGGTCATCTTCCAGGCTATCTCCCTCGCATATGAGGCCTGTAAAACTATGTGAATCAACTAGGGGAGTTACGTGCATCTTGTGCCCAATAAAGTGGAAGTAGTCCTCGTGTACCCAAGACATCAACCACTCGGGTACAAGCAATCCGGATTCCCAAAATAAGTCAACTCATAAAGTTGTAGCAACCCTTCCTTCACCAGCTTGACCTTCACGTCATCATTGTAGATAGGCAACCCTTCAAGTGTTCGCTTGTTGGTTGGGCATACCAATTCTAATGCCATTTCTTTCTCTATAGTGCTAGTGCGGTGATTATAGTCACTGACTAGTATGCTTCTCAAATGGGACTCCCATTCCTTCCCCATCATCACTCTGTCAGGTACTACATTTCTGCATACCATTCTTCGTTTGTATCTACCTCGGGTTCTGGTTGTTTAGCCTTCGCTTTTCCCTTTCCTTTCTTTGGTGCCATGGTCGAGGTAATTGTGTCACTCCAATCCTCTCCTTGTTACTCTGCTTTCCTTCTCCCAACCTTCGATCTTAGATCCGCGATACAATTCTTCTAAACCCGTGCCCTAGTTTGTTGAACCCTATCTTTGATAAATTCTTCACAAGACAACGTCTTTTCACTTCTCTCCACGCCCGTGTAATTCCTTCCCTTTGGTTCGCAATCTCAAACTGGCTCTTCACATTTTTAATCACATAGATCTTTCACTTGATTGAATCGAAAAACCCTAGCTTATATTCTTTCACTTATATTTCCAACTCTTCGTTTTGCAAAGTAAAATGAGAGTACCCCTGACCCTCCATCTATAGTTTTTTTCTAGTCATTAAATTCTACTTTACCTACCATGTACTTTGTTCATTTAATGTGGCTTTTAAAAACAAATCCCATCTTCAACACCTTCACTCACGCGCCCTTCCTGTGTGAAAACTCCTCCAACCTTTTGGCGCGCAACCAAACCAACCTGACAGGAGACTTTGCGTGCACTCAACCCGCGCCGAAGGCACTTCTTCTGTCCAGATTCTTGCTTTCACCTACCTCGTGTTGCTTTAAATGCTTCCTTTTCCTTTGTACATGGGATCTACAAGTAGCTTTACCCTGACACCAACCATTCTATCTTTTCTCTTCATCTCTCTTTTAACTGGGCTACTCACCAAGGCTCTTCAACACAACTTCCTTGGTACTTTTAATCACGCGCTTCTTCACTTTTATCCACCCCACACTTAAATGATGTGTGGTCCTCTATGCACTCATAAATCCTCCAAAAATAGCAATAAGGTTACCGCGCCTAAGGCGCAAAACAAAACAACAACGCGAAAGGGAAACACAAGGAAATGAAAAAAATGCATAAGGAAAATTCTAAACTAACTGGAAAAACTACCTTATTTACAAACACCAAGAATACTTATTTATAGTAGGGCTTCAGCCTACTACCATTGAAGTGTCCAGGCAACTTCGTTCCATCCAAAGCACTTATAACTGGCACGTGCCTGAATCAAGGATGTACGAGATTGTGTAGGGACCTAACCAATGGACTTTCAACTTCCTAGGATGGCGTAGAAATTTAGAATCATACAGTAATACCATTTTCCCAACCTCAAACTTCTTGTTTCTAATATGGCAATCATGCCAAGCCTTTTACTTTGCCTTTTCTCGATGTTTGCCTCCAACGGGCAAGTGATCATCTCTCATCCAGTTTCATTAGTTCATCAATTCTTTCTTCCAACGCTTGTTCATCGACTAATCCTCTGCGCACGCACTATTCGTAGAGAAGGTAACATAAATTCAACCGACAAAACAACTTCCACACCAAACACCAATTGAAAAGGTGTGGCTTTATTTAGTCTTTTATACGTAGTCCTATAAGCCCATAAAACTATTGATACCTTGTCATCCCAATCCTATCTTCTAACATCACAGATTTTGGTCAAGGTATGACTAAGTATTTTGTTGAATGCTTCGCGGTTCCATTTGCTTGTGGGTGATAGGGCGTAGTCTTATGATGAGCCACCATGAACTCAGATAGTAGGATCCTCATGGTCTCATTTAGAAAATGCATACCCCTATCACTGGTCAAACTTAAAAGGCATCCATACCTTGTGATAATGTTCTCCCATAGGAACCTTTCCCATTGTCACTGTCGTGCAATCTTTAGTCGGGGTTGCTTCCGCCCACCTTGTGAGATAATCTATGTAAGTGATGACATAACGTGACCCAGTCCTATGCGATGCCGTTGTAATAGGTCCTACAAAGTCTATCGCCCACTTTTCAAAAGGCTTCCGCTAGGAATAGGACGCAAAGGCATTTCATCTCTTTTTCCTAGTTTTCCAATGCACTGACAATGGTCACATGCTTTACAATAATCTCTACAATCCCTGTACAAGGTTTCCCACCATAAACCTGCCATTAAAATATTTGCGCGGTGGCATCACCTGCGTAATGCCCACCCGCACTTCCTCCGTGTGCTTCCTCCATGATGGCCAAGCGCTCATGCTCCAACACACATCTGCACAAAACTTCATCATGTCCCAATTTGTATAAGTCTCCACTAATCAACATGTAGGGCGCGACGCGTATGGCCAACTGCTTATTTTCCAATGCCCTCATTCCATCTAGCACCACACCTTCTTTTAAAAATATAGCAATCTCTTCCAAATCCAAGGGCGCGCACTGCAATCTAAACAGTTGTGCGTCTGGCATTGCTTCCTCAATACTTTGCGCGTCCTCTCCTAAATCAATTCTTGATAGATGATCAGGTCCACAATTGCTTTTTCCAAGCTTCACTACAACGGTGAACTCAAACTCTTGAAACAACAACACCCATCGACATATGTGCCCTTGAAGAATGGGCTTGTTCACTAAATACTTTAATGCCATATGGTCGGTGTAGAATACAAAGGGTGTTGCCAGCAAATACTGTTAAAATTTGAAAAGCACATAGATCATTAACAATGCCTCGTGCTCGGTTGTGGTATAATTCTGCTCTGCTGGTGTTAACTTCCTACTCACGAAACAGAGAGGATGATCAACAATCCCCTCACCTGGTTGTGTAAGTACTGCTCCAATGGCGGTTCCTAAGGCATCTACATAGACATGGAAGGGCTTGTCCCAAGAGGGAAATCATAAAATAGGCGCGGTAATAAGCCTATCTTTTAAGGTGTCAAATGCCCTCTTGCTGCGCCTTTCCCCAATGGAAGGTACTTTTGTGTCTAAGTAGCTCTCTAAAGGTGCGGTGATCTTGGCATACCCCTTAATGAATTTTCTGTAATATCCCGTATGCCCAAGGAATCCACGCACTACGCTCTGGCTAGTAGGCTCCCTTAACCCCATAAAAACTGCAACTTTAGCGAGATCTACCAGTAAGCCCTCCTTACATATGATATCCCCAATAAAGTCCCAAAAGGTGTAATAAACACACACTTCTTAATGTTGAGGAATATCCTCTTTCGCCTCAACAACTTTCAAACATTAATCTCAACTTGGTGGTATCTTGCACGACTATGCGAAAATCCATCTTCAACCCAAAGGAATAGATTTAGCACCCACTCCGACTCCTTCCAAAATTTCTTCGAAAATCCATGAAGGGGGGTCGGAAACGGATCAATGACTCAAAGATCGCATTCAATTCCCTATAATCCACACAAATTCTAATCAGCCCATTCTTCTTGATGCTAATTACCATCAGACTTATCCATTCCAATTCTTCTACTACCTCAATGATCCCAGAAGCTATCATCTTGTATATCTCCTCCTTAACCTTCACGCATAAGTTGGGATTCATTCGGTAGGGCCTTTTTCTAACCGGGCGTGCACCTTCCTTCATTTTTATCCTCATCTCCCCCAAGGAATGGTGGATGCCTTTTAGCTCATGGTACCGTGTGAGAATAAATCCTCGAACTCACACAATAGATCAATGATCTTTGATACTTCCTTCTCCGTCCAATAATCCCCAATAATAGCTTCCTTAGGTTCTTCTCCTGAACCGATGTTAACCTTCTTTGTCTTTAACGGCTCATGGTAAGCATGTGCGCGAGCATCTGCACTATCCACTACTTCGCGTGTCCCCACAAAATGGATAACATCTAAACTTTCTCGATTCCTCTCCATCAATCACATATACTAACTTTCCCTTCTCCTTCTCCAAACACATGCGCTCAAGTTGTAACTCTTCTGTTTCTTCAATCTCTTCAAAGTGTGCCTCCAATCCTGGTTCACCTAGTAATTCCAATAGCCTATCTTCCGTTCTAGCACTATCCCCCATGGTAAGGTGCTTGATACCTTATAAGGCCTTATCAACCGATGGTTTGGTACTCCAATACTCAAAGGCTTGAATAAGATCAGCCAAGTGAGCTCTTGCCAATTCCTTGTCTGGCGGCGTGTCTCCGAATGAATGTACTATGTGTTATCACGGAATCACAAAGCACCCCGAGTGTCACATCGGGCAACTCGATGGGTTGAGACTCTCGGTGCGATTGCATAACATGGAGCTTTTCCCAAGTGTGGGACCTTACGAAATCGGAAAAGCTCTCCGGATGAATGAAGGCTAGTTCCTATTCCTTTGTTCGGATGCACACAAAAAAATGAGAGAGGGTTTACTCAAAATCTAATCTAACTTGCCAAGAGAGATAGGGTAAGAAGATGCATAAAAATAAACCTAAACTAACGAAGGTGATGCACCGAGGAATGAAGACCACCTATCTTGCCAATAAACACAAACCATTAAAATGTGATTCAAGATCATGCACTGAGATAACAAAATTTGCAGTGAAAGATTAGGAGGATGCAAATGAACACACGAGAGAGGGTTGAAAATCATCCACAGACATGCATTACTTGCTCCAAAGATTGATACAATACACTAAAAAATGCCAAGAGGCAAAGTTGCATTACAGTTTTAAATGGGAGGTTCGAACTCCACAAATTCACTGCCAAAGAGAAGAAGGGAGTGGCAAAACAAGAATGTCCAACGCTTAAAAGGAAGCCCTCCGACAATTTATAAGAAGAATGAGAAAGGGAAGAGAGAGGAAATACAAATCTACCCCAACCACCTCTAGGTTGCATTTAACTCATCTCATTATGGTGGTAGGTGAGAACCCTAGCAAACTTAAAAGCGTGCAAACTATATTTTGCATTAAAGCTAGTTGTTGAAACGTCATTTCGGCTATTACCACGCAGAGCCAGAAGTGTTTTTTATTTTCTCTCTCAAAATGAACCAAAATGCAAGATTGACCTCGGAATCATGTAGAGAATTTCACCAGCTTTCCATTGATATAAAGAACGCAAAAATCCGAGCTCTGGATCGAAAGTTATGGTCATTCAAAGATTTAGGGCAAAAGCAGTTAACACGGATCGGCGGGGAAAAAAGTTTGAATTTTTTACCCGCTTGGTTTTGAAAAAATTTCAAATTTTCCCCGCACTCCACCACTTGGATGACACGTGTCAGGGTTTGATTCATCCACGGGCTCATCCTTTGAAAATTTCTTTCGGGCCCTTCCTTAAAATTTTTGCCACTTGGACACGTGGCACTATTTTATTGGCTCGGGCCTGAGGGGCGCAATTTTACCTTGCGTCAAACACTTAGCAATTTTTTCAACTTTCTTCCCCTTCTGACACGTGGCACGTTCTGATTCATCGCGGGCCTCCTTGTCTCTTTTGGGCCTTTTCACCTTTTCGCGCCTCACGCGTCCCTCCTCACGACTCCGTCCTTTGTCCCTTTTTGCCCTGACGAAAATCTCTCGCTTCGGCTGATTTGGGCTTCCTTGTTCCTGTTTGCGACCTTTTCACCTTTGCGTCTCACGCGTCCCTCGCGCCTTTGTCCCAACGGTGTCCTCGGATGCACGGGACAAATATCTCGAACCACCCGAAATGGGTGCCTTTTTCGCAATTTTCTCGATTCACATCATCCCACACATTTATTTTGTCCCTTTGGACTCCCCAAACCGGCGAAACAAAAGACTTAGACGATTTTTCTTGCTTTCAACCATTTCGGCAAGGCGTCCCTCACGTCCTGATGTCCCAACTATCCCGCTTTAAAGGACCGCCCGGGACAAAATGTCGACTTAGCCGATTTTCTTACTTTTGGGGCCCAAAAGCTTGGTCGATTCGAACCTCGATGTATACCTAACCCTTAGGACTTCGAAATGCTTTCCAAACATTCTTTACAACCTTATTTTTGCATTTTTCCAATTTTTCCAACTCGTTGGGATTTCTTCTTGGATGAGAGAGTTAGAGAGAAGCCGAGGGGACCCCAAAAACATGACTTTGGGCCTCCAATCAATCTACTTGCTACTGGGATTTGAATAATTTTTTGCATGTTATCAAAATTACCTTGAGGGGTGAATTTTGGATAACACTATGCACGCACAACCTTGCAATGTAGAATACAACTTGTGCACCTAGAGGGATGGTGGCAAGGCCTTTGCACCTTCTCTCTAGACTTGTTCACACTCCTAGATATGGAAAGAGGCGGGCTCCTTCCCATGGTACTCCTTGATGATGGTGGGTATATTACTTCTAGAAAATATAACAAAGAGAGCAATTCTTACCTCACGCCACTCTAAAAGGCTCTCCTAATGCATGGCCCACCAACAAGCTATTGTGTCGAGCAAGACGTAACTCAGCATCTCCCTTCGTTCCTTCTCGTTCTTCCACTGAGCTTCTATCTTCTACGAAATATCTCGGAAGACTCCTCCAGCAGTACTTGGGCATTTCTTTCCCCAAGGCACCGAACCGTGCATGCCTTTGTTACCTTGGTCACCGATCCTCTCAACTACCGTCCCATTAATTCGTAAGTCCCATGCACCCAATTGTCACATGCCAGGTTGGTGGTATCACTCACTGATTGAGCATCTTCAACTGGATAACCCCGTTAATAGGGTGTACCATATCGGTGGTCTCTCGATTGAGCGCACATAAATCTTGTCTAGAACCTCTTCTCCCAATGGTTCAATGTAGGGCGTTGACTTCCCATCAACCAGGGGTATAATGACCTACTCCTCTTTGTTCTCAAAACTGATGTACCCTTTGTTGAACCGAAGGTCCGCATTGTTCTTATAACACCAAGGGCGCCCAAGTAATGCTGGGAAATTTTCCGCCTTAGTGAGCGCTAAGACTTCGAAGTCCCCAATAAACTTGGCTCTTTGGATAGTAATAGCTGCATCCCTCAAGACACCGATGGGCATTGCCTTAGTTTTTTTCACCATATACAACACATTTGAAGATGGTTGTAATGCAGGTCTCCCCATCTGATGCCATGCATCCAAAGTCAAAACATTAACCTCTCGCACCAGTGTCAATGAGTATATTACTGAGGAGCCATCCATCCATAACTACATTCAATGTAATCTCTTTGTCATAGTTGAGGCTGTGAGGGGGAAGGTTCACGTGCAAGACCTGTCTCTCACACTCTTCTCTGGTGCGTGGTACCTTCTCTCTCAACCAGGATCCTAGCAAAGGGATGATGTTCTCCTACCTTAACATTTTACACACCTCCTTGACCTCATCTAGGTCATCTTTCTGCACCTCAATCCTCCTTCCTTATTCCTCCCTCCTAGATTTCTCCTTGAGACACTGGATCTCCCCTTGCAAGCTTCAAATAACATCCATGGTGTCTGATATATCTCCTTCTAATGCGTGGGGTTTGGATACTTTCCATGAATGACCTCTTCCCTTGAAACTAGGTTCTTTTGTCTTGGTACTTCCCTGCGCATGTGGCTTCTACCCTTGTTGTTACCAAGACAGGCTCCAAACCTTCATCCCATGTTACCCGAGGCATCCATTGTATGTCTTCCTTCTTGATGCTGACCATCGCAGCCTTTTTCCTTCCGGTGCTATTGATTCATATGCTCAAATAATTCCAAGCATTCCTCATACTTATGCTTCTTTCCACACCATGAGCACTGCAACAAGTCCGGGAACTCACGCTTGTAATGTTATGTAGATCCATAGTTGAAACATGTTCCATGCAGAAATCACTTCTTCCTCCATGGTTACCTCATCCATGGAATCCTCCTCGAAAACCTCTTCCACACGCACCTCCATCTGTGTGCTCCTCATAATGGCGATCATCATTTTTAGAACCACTGGAAATGTTGGTTTGGCGCACCCCATGATCAATGGCCTCATGTATCTAATCAATGAGCCTACAATCTTTAGTATCATGGGTTGTGGAGGTGTAAATCTTACAATAACAAGATACATTCTTCCTGATCGTGCGCTGCAAGCAAGGGACATCTACTTGCATCATGGTCCCCATGATAGATTTCATAATCTAATATCACAACAGCATACCATCCTCCAAGGGAAATTTTCCTTAACGTGCCCCTCTATCTCACAATATGTGCACCACAAACCACTGCAAGTCTCATGGACCGAGTTCATCAGATAGCTTTTCCAATTTCTTAGCCATAGCAAAAATCTGAGCCTCCAAGAACGGGCTAACTCCAATATCAATACTACCAATAGCTTCGGTGCGCAAGGTAGCCTCCAATGCTTCACGTGGATCTATAAAATTTTTATGAGACAAGGCCCTTCTAAAAGGGGTGATCAATCCTCCAACAAACCACTGTGCATGCTGAGAAGGATGTATATCATATGACAACTTAGACAAGAGAGTTTTAAAGCACGCATCATACTCCCACACACTCTCTGCCATTCCTTGTTGTATCTCCTTAAAAGTGCTAATGCTTTTTTTCTTAGAATGTGAACTCGTGAATGCATTCTTTAAGGTAGTGTAATCCACCACCGTTTGATGAGGATCATACTTTCTATACCAGCTATGCATGCCCTTGCAACGTGGTTGTAAATTGACTAGCCTTTCATTCTGGGGTTGTGATACCTTTCACACGCCATAGCAGTTCACACTTGTGAACATGTTCTACAACATCCTCAATGCCCCTGTAATCTAGAAAATGTAGAGACATTTCAAAGAAAACTTGAGGTGGTGGCTGGGGTCCTTTTCCTGAACCAGAGCCTTGGTTCCCTCCGGTGTTTCCTCCACTTCCTGATCCACCAGTCCACGGGTCATGTACCTCCGAGCCACCAAATCCACTAGAACCACTAGGTCCAATAGGGCCTGTAGGAGCTGTGCCAAGTGCCCCCACATGGTCCCACTGAACTGTGTGCCGATAGTCTATGATAGTGCCCCACTACCACTACTTTTTCCCACGCCACTCCTTGATGCGAGACCAAAATCTTGTACACTTGCCCCTTGTCCAAAAAATCCTCCAAATACTGGAATATGTGCAGCCATAGAAGAAGGAACTGAAAAATTATACCTCCTAGGCGCAGATCTATCTCTTCCACTGGTTTCAATTGGATCAATACTTCCTCTTGGATCGGGAAAACCAAGCACTAGGGCTCGGTCACTGGGTGGGTTTAGATATGCACCAATGACTCTCCTTTCTCCATGTGACGAACTCTCACCAGAAGCCGAAGGGGTCTCCCTCACGTGCTTGCCAAGATGGGGTAGCACAGATTGCTTAGGTTCCATGTCTTCGTGTGAACCTCAACTCCTTCCCACAACATCTGTCTCCATAGATCCATCACACTAGCAGCTTCACGTCATCTAGTAATCTCCCTTTCACGCACTTCACCATACTTGAGCCATGTCTTTCTTCCCTCTCCTTTTCTATCGTATCATCTACCATCTTCCTCCACCCAAGATTCCTTACCCAACACTCAGAATGGTTTAGCCGACCATTGGGAGTGCCTCTAAACTCATGGTAACCATCAATATCTTCATAGCTAGAGGAATAACACATAGAAACGATCCTCTAGGTTCTCATAGAAACTCAAACTCAACAACCTCTAGACAAGAATACGTGGAAATGGCATATTCCAGAGTGTAGCTAGCTAGTACTCCTCCCCACCAGTGATCTATAACACGGGTCCACATCAGATCTACATCCTGCAACCTTTGGTAGTCTTCTTTGGTCCATATCCATGATCCATAATGCCAACTTGATCTAGATGCATAGGCTGAAAGCCACCCAAATAACTCTACTGGGAAGTAGCAGAAAAAAGTCTCATATAGATCATGGTAGAGATTCTCCTCTACCCATCTACATGTATCAAACTCAGGTCCAATGTTGAATCTCTGGGAAAATTCATCCTCCGTGCTCTTGAACCATGATTCAACATTTTCCAATGTTAACCGATCCATCATTACTCTTTACATAGATCATGATGCATGTTATATCCCACTACAACTTTGAAAAGAAGTCTTGCAATGGAACCAAGATGTAGTCAATTTTACTCCCACTATAAAAGGAAGGAATCCCATGCGTGCCGGCCTATCACCCAGCAAAATCTAAGTGCTCACTCGAGGCACGCGCATGTGTCGAGTCTCTCTTTTATGTGATTTTTAGTGGGAAGCATTCATCTATGATTAGTATAAGAGTATTCAGGAAAGAAGTTTAGACATATAAGAATCATAGGGCTCATAACGGCCTCTAGATCCTTGTAGTTTCTTCAGACCGAGTGTTTTAATATACTCCATAACATATATTGTAATAGAAGGAAAGATACAATCATTCATTCATAGCATGAAAGGAAAGAGAACTCCTATGAACGAATTATACATAAAACCCACTGATATTCATATCTAATTGCAATAGGTAACCTCATTGTATTCATTGTTTCATTACAAAGAGCCATAGAGAGCAAACCGTAATCATGCACATCACTAGGCTTGTATAATTATGCCAAAAAGAAAAAGAAATTACAATGCTAAGCTTAGTACATTCCTTTTTGCATCAAAGTTCCACTCGCAGTAATCCTGTAGAGCTTCACCCATGTTATCTTTCTTTTTGTGTATCCCTCCTATCTTCTCCTCTTATGTCTATCTTTTCATCCTCTTTTATCCTCATCTCTGTCTCTATTTTCCCACTACATGCACTTGTATTTATCACCTTCCCGCGCTGCCAACTCGCCTTGCCACGCCCTCAGATCCGTCATCAAGTGTCAAATGTGGTCCTTCAGTGAGCATGTTTCTTCAGGCTTGAGTTCTCCACTCCATCTCATGATGGTCTTCTAGAAGATTCCTTCGCTGGCATGCTCTTTCCTGGGCCACCTGTTGCCAAGATGGCATCTTATCCGCATGCAACCGATCACACTTTTCACATGTTCTGCCTTTGTTGCTTAAATTGGCTAAGTCCCGAACCTCCTTTCGTGTGCCGCGTGAACCATATGCCTCCTTAACTCTTCCTCCTGCACACTTTTGCCTTGCGCACCCTTCTATAACTGGGGTCCCACATGCCCACGTGCCTTCATACTTAGTCAATATTCCAAGGGCCCAACAATAATGCAAGAGTTCTTCCATATTCTATAAACATTAAAATTGGCATTTCTTCCGAGTTGCACATAAAATCATTGTTGAATTCCATAGAAATATTATATGTTGAATGCTATAATCCATTATAGTGCACATCAAAATATTGGGGAAAAATAGCCTACAATTGGATTTATTCAACAAAATTAATAAATATTTCAAAAATTTCCAATACCTATTTTTATAAGAAGACGAGTTTTCCAAATTTCCTTAAATCTATACAAGAAAAAGAAAAGAGGCCATAGTTGTGAAGTCGAAGACATTGCTACTGATTGCAATTGAGTCATTCCATGTCATATAGTGAGTAAACATGAATGGAGGAAGAGGTAACTTCATATATATTCAACAACAATAAAAAAACATCACAACAAAAAATATATTCCCTTCAAATATTTGATTCCATAAGATATCTAATGCCATAAAATATCTACTTCCATAAGATATCTATTGCCATAAAATAGAGTAAATTAAAAGATTAAAAAATTACCGCAAGAATTCGAATTTGCTAAAAATACTATATGGAAAGATGTTGCAAAAGTCTTGTTGGAAAGGCTGGACACTTTCCAACAAGCTCTCTTATAATAGGGAATGCCTTCGGTGTAATAAAACAACACAATTTTGGTGACAATAGAGTTGTAAGCAAGATTTTTGTATTTCGAATTACAAATTTGATTTTGAGGCCTTTTTAATTTTGTTTGAAGGTTTAAACATTATATTTTTGTAGGACCTAGTGTGAAAGTGTGATAAATAGATAGAAGTGATAAATAGATAGATATTTTAATAACACCCACATAACAAAAATCCTATAGACCCAAGAACATAAACCATACTAGGAGTTTTTACTAGAAGATACTTGTTTTCAAAAATATTTTCATTCTTCCTATATAGTGATCATATATCCTCTTGATATGTTGTCTATATAACAGGATTTTGCCACACATTTCATAGTTTTTTTAAAAAAATCACATCCCTTTTGACATATTTTATACCTTAGGAACAATCTTAAATTAAGAGAAATTATGTTGGTTGTATTCTAGAGTTGCATTGGGTATTCATGAACAAGTATTATTCATGTTGAATGTAACTTAATATAGCGTGAATATAACATACATTAAATGTAATAATATTTAACTTGTTTTCCAATCATATACTTCTATTTGTATGTATCTTAATCCCTCTAAAGTTTGACATTGCAAAGGAGCAAAATATCATTTGGGTCTTATTATGGAATATTCCATGCCTTTTGTCAAAATATTATAGTGTGTTATCAATAATCAATAAGCACACAAATACATTAATATCACATCAAATCACTAGTCCGATCAATAATTTTATTTTTTTTTAAAGTACTAATACTATGGCAATTAACTAGTCCTAAACTCCTAGACCAATAATTAATAAACGTACACACACACTAATACCAGTGTAATTAACAAGTCCCACGCAAAATTTACCAAGTGAAATATATTCACAACCAAATTTACATTTATGTAATGATGAGAAATAATATTCTCAACAAAAAGGAGAGGTGAATACGCCTCTTTTAAAATTCAACATTTTTAATGAATAAATAATAATGTAACAATTGACAACATTTTATACAAAATGTGATTACATAGGGAAAGATAGCCAACAAGGGCATGAATTCAAGGATATTTGATTTTACATACGAGTATTTATTGAAACAAAACTTTATACAAGTTAAAAGACAACACTTTGATTTACCAAAGTGTAGTTGAGTGGGATGTCAGTAGATACCTAGTGTTCATATAGAGCAAAGGAGATAGAGCGGGGCATGCTAATTGCAAGTTTTGTGTGTTTCTCATTTTAGTTTTTTATTTATTTATATTGAAGTGCATGACATCACATGAGGAGTCACTATAAAAGAAAAGAAACTCACACCCTGTGGCACACTTTGCACTTTTATGCCAATTGCATAATATAAACCATTTTTAATTCCTTTGTATCAATTTCTACTTTTGTAAAAATAATGTAAATTTCACGTACATTAAATAATGATTGTCACTTTAAGACAAATTTATACATCACATTATTACAAAGATATGCAACCATTACATTCAATTAACTACACACTTGCAATTAAAGATTGTAGAACAATATGGTAAAGAGGAATAAGCCACAATGTGACACTAATATATAATATGCAAGTGTTAATGAGAAATTGTTAATATAATAAATAATTCCAAAAATGTTCCCTGTGAGTGCCTGGTAAGTACATGGGGTTTCCTTGCAAGAGTTTGAATCTATCACACGATGTATCCATCATTTCATTCGAGTTTGAATAAGGTATGTAAACATAGAAGAGAACACGAAAAACAAGAAAAACATGTAGCAAGGAACTGCAAGACAAAAATAAGAATTATAGAAATTCCAAGTTCATAAGCTACAAAACAATGTTTGCCAGTTGGTTTGTGTTGTTATTTGGAATGTTGATAAGTAGAGAAAAAATGGGAGAAGATGAAGATGAAGATGAATTCAAAGCGTAATAAGTAATGATGTTGGCCTCAGAATATTGGCTAAGTACAAGAAGGTGCATGGGTGCATGAGAGCTATATGAAGAAGGGCGTGCAAGGTAAAGACACGTAGGACAAGGTTTTAGAAGGGTTTAGTAGAACCCAAGGCACGCGCAAGGCAAAGGAAAGGGTTTTAGGACTTAGCCATATTTGACATTTAATGAAGCACACAAGAAAAACGTGACCCAAATGAGCATATAGAGTGGATAAGGTGCCAGCTTGACAACTCGATGGTCAAGGAAGGAATATTCCATGCAATGGAAGGATCCAGAAAGACATCATTGCAAAAATTGGAGAGCTCAGATGGGAAGAAGCATGCTCCATTGAAGGACCACATGGACACTTGGCAACCGATCTATTACTTCAAGAAGGCATGGCGGTGGATGTTAAAGCTATATATAGAGATGCTCGGGTAGAAGAAAAGGGCGTCAAGAGAGATATCAAGAGAGGAAGAGAAGAAGAAGAGGAGAGGCGAAGCTCTATAGAAATAGTAGTAGATTATATGGGTTAAGGTTCTCATTAGGAGGACAAGTAGGAGAGATGGCATATCTAGAGGGATGGGTCTATGAACATCTTTGTAATTTGGAAAGCATAGTTTAGGATTCTGATGTATAAGTCTTATCTACATTAAGACATTTGGTTTGTAATGACCTTGAGGAATGTAATATGGTTACTGAACTGAGATTACTATGAATATATGGCTTTCCTTTAAAATATATACATTGTTCATGGGTATAAACCCTAGTTCCTTTTCTTTGTATTATCAGATTTTTATCTATTTGATATTTTCCTTGTTATCTGAATGAATGCATGGTTCTTTCCCTTCTTGCATCTAAGCTTCTATCAGTAGGGGATGTATTCTCAAAAACTTGCATAAAGGACGGGCTCGGCACCCGCATATGCCTCGAATGAGTTCCCAAAGATCTCATGGGTGATAGGCATCTTGCGCGCATGGGATTAGACTATTGGTCTAATGGCATAAAAATGACTAAATCTTGGTTCCATTATTGGGACCTCTTTTCAAAGTTTTTGTGAGAAATGGATACATCCACATCTTAGTTCCATTGATGTGTGATGATTGAGCGCCTAACCTTAGAGAGTGTTGAAACATGGTTTAGGAGCACAAAGGATGAGTTTTCTCAAATATTTAGTGCGGGACCTGAGTTTAATACACGTAGATGGGTAGAAGAGAACCTATACCATGAGCTATATGAAACTTTCTTCTATTGATTTCAAGTAGAAGTGTATGAATTGGTTTTAGCATATGCATCCAGATCGAGCTAGTACTATAGATCATGCGTATGGACCCAAGATGATTACTAGAAGCTGCATGATGTGGATATGATTTGGACGCGTGTTGTAGCTCACTAGTGGAAAGGAGTCCTGACCAATTATACTCTAGAATATACCATTTCTACGTATTCTTGCATAGAGGTTGCTGAGTTTGAGTTTCAAAGGGAACCGAGAGGATTATTTTTTCGTGATATCCCTTTGGTTATGAAGATCTTGTTCATTTCCCTAAGTTTAGAGGTATTTCTTATGGCCAGCTAAGCTTCTCTGAGCACTGGACGAGGAAGATAGGGTGGAGGAAGATGACGGACATTATGGCTAAAAGGGAAAGGGAAGAGATCCAACTCAAGTATAGTGAAGCTCGTGAAAGGGAGATGGCTAGAAAATGTGAGGTTGTAGGTGTGATGGATCTATGGAGGTAGATGTTGTGGGAAGGAGTTGAGGTTCACGCAAAGGAAATGGAACTCGAGCATTCTATGCTTCCCCATCTTGGCAAGTGCGAGAGAGAAGCCCCTTGACTTTTGATGAGATTTCTTCACATGGAGAAAGGAGATCTGTTAGCACACATCCACTGGTGACCAACCCTCGGGGCTTGGTTTTTCATATCAAGAAAGAAGTATTGTTAATCCGGTTGGTATTGGTGGAAGTAACCGATATACGCCTAAGAGATATAATTTATCGTTTGGCACATCCATGGATGCGCAAACCATTCCCATATTTGGAGGAATTTTTGGACAAGGTGAAAATACACAAGGTTTGGGTATCGCATTCTGGAAGTGGTGCAAGACACACAACTGGTAGCGGGAAAAATCACAAATAATCGGCGCGTGATTGGTGGGGACGTTGGGGGCACTAGGCGTGACCACTACAGGCCATTTTATAACTGCAGGAGGTGGATCTGGTGGTATATGAGCTAGAGGATGTGGTGGACCAAGCAGATCTGGAGGATCGGTGGGTCGAGGGAGGATATGACCTAGTGGGTCTAGTGGATCTAGTGGTAGAGGAAACATCGGAGGGAACCAAGGTTCTAGATCAGGAGGACAAGGGCCACAACCACCTCCACAAGTATTCTTTGAGATGTCTTTGCACTTACCGGACTACAGAGGTATTGAGGATGCTACAAAACATGTGCACAAATGTGAATTGTTGTGGCGTGCAAAGGGAATCACTACCCCAGAGTGAAAGGAAAGTTAGTTTGCAATGATGTTACAAGGAACATGCATAGTTGGTACATGCAAGTATGACCCCCACCAGATGGTCATGGACTACACTGCATTGAAGAAAACCTTCCTAGCAGAGTTCCATATCCCTAATTTTGAGAAAAAAACATCAACACCCTGAAGGAAATCCAACAAGGAATGGCACAGAGTGTGTGGGAGCATGACGCACGATTCAAAACTCTCTTACGACATAAACCCCTCTCAACATGCTCAATGGTTTGTTAGGGTATTGATAACACCATTTAGAAGCGCCTTTGTCACACAAGACTTTCACAAACCCTGCACAAGGACTTGGAAGCTGCCCTACACGTTGAGGCTATTGGGAGCATTGACATCTGGTGTTAGCCCTTTTTTGGAGGCTCAAATTGCTGAAATGGCCAAGTAGTTGGATAAGTTGTATGCAAATTCAGTGCATGAGGTTCGTAGTGTGTGTTTTTGTGCATAGATTATGGAGTGAAGGGGCATGAAAAGGATAGTTTCCCTCTAAAATCGGTATGCGCCATAGCAGATGAGATTGTGAGATTTGTCATGGGGATCATTATGCAAATATATGTCCTCTACTACAACGTGTAATCCGTAATAATTATACCTCTACGACCCATGATACCAAAGATTACAGGTTGATTGACCGATTCATGATGTTATTGATCTTGGTGTGCGCCAGACTAGCCTTGCAAGCAGTTCCAAGGATGATGATCACCGCTATAAAGGGTGCGTAGATGGAGGAGTGCGTGGAAGAGGATTTTGTGGTCACAATAACCATGGTGGAGGAAGAGGTGAGTTCCCACAAGGAACTGTTATAACTGTGGGTATATAGAGCATTATAAGCATGAGTGTCATGATCTATTGCAATGCTCATGGTGCGAAAGAAACATAAGTATGAGGAGTGCCCTGAGTTGTTTGAGCACATGAGCCAACAGCACCGGAAAGAAAAAGGTGTTGGGATGGTAAGTATAAAGAAGGTTGACCCACAGTGGATTCCAAGAGTGGCACGTGAGTCAGGATTAGAACCTATACTAGTGAAAATGTGAGCAAAGGTTGTGCAGGTGCAAGGGAGATCCCAAGGTAGAAATTGGTTGTTAGGGAAGAAGTGGTACATGGGAATTATCCAGACCCTGCTCATTAGAAGGAAGTGTACCAAGAGACTATGGATGTGATTCAAGGATTACAAGGGAGATCCAATGTGTGAAGGAGTGGTCAAGGCAGCTAGAGAAAAGGAAGAATGTTGAGGCTCCACAGAAGGATATGGATGAGGTCAGGGAAGTGTGTAAAATGTTAAGGAATGAGAATATCATTCCCTACTAGGATAATGGTTACAGGAGAAGGTACCATGCACCGGGGAGAGAGCACAAAAGGTAGGTTCTACATGCCAACCTTCCTCCTCACAGCCTTGACTATGATAAAGAGATTACATTGAATGCAGTTGTTGATGGGTGGCTTCTAAGCAATATCCTCATCGACACAGGAGCGGAGGTTAATGTTCTCACCTTGGATGCATGGCATCAAATGGGAAGGCCCACATTACAGCCATCTTCGAATGTGTTGTATATGGAAAACAAGACAAAGGAAATTCCCATTGGAGTCTTGAAAGATGTGGTTATCACTATTCAAGGGGCCAAGTTCACTGGGGACTTTGAAGTCTTGGTGCTCACCGAGGAGGATAATTTCCTAGCATTACTTGGGCACCCCTGGTGTTACAAAACAATGCTAACCTACGGTTTAACAAGGGGTATATAAGTTTTGAGAAAAAGGAGGAACGAGTCATCATCCCCTTGACAAATGGAAAATCAGTGCCCTATACCGAGCCCTTAGGAGAGGAAGTCCTCGACAGAATCTATGTGCACTCCATCGAAACCCGAAATAATTCATCCTATAGAAGGGGTTATCCAATTTGAAGATGCTCAGTCAATGAGTGATACAACTAGCATAACATGTGAAAATTGGGTGCACGAGACTTATGAGTTGATTGGGTAAAAATTGAGAGGATTTGTAACAAGGGTGACGAAGGCACGATCATTCAAGCACACGGGAAGAAAGAAGCTACCAAGTTACTCGGAGGAGCAAGCCCGATGATTTCTTATGAGAAATGGAGGCTCTATGGAAAAATGAGGATGAAAGGAGAAGTATGCTCAATTATAACTTTCTCGGGACTGCAGCGCATTGGTGGGCAACACATCACGAGAGTCTCCTAGAGTGGTGTGAGGTAAGAGTCACATTCTCTGTAAGATTCTACAGAAGTAATGTGCCCACTGTTATCCAAGACTACCATGGCAAAGAACCCGCCTCTTCCCATATCCAAGCATGTGAGAAGGCCTGGATGGAGGGCACAGAAGCTTTACCACCTTTTTTATGGGTGCATAAGTTATATTCCACCTTATAAGGTTGTGCGTGTGCATGGTACATTCACTCTGAGATACACTGTTAGACAAGGAACTGGAAGGAGTTAATGAATGATCTCATTCAAGTGTTTGAGTATCGAAGTACTAAGCCATCATTGGATAAGGTGTTGCAAGTTGTCAAGCCCCTTACAATGGGAGATAATGTTATGACATAAGTAGTTTCTTGGACTTGTTGGGTGAACCATTTTAGGAGATGCGTCTCAATGAAGAAGAATAAGAAGAAATATAGCTTGAGTGCGAATGCATTGAAAAGGAAAAAGGAAAGATGGTCTATGTATTAGATGGTGAAGAGATGGAAAGTCTGGATGTTAACCATTCCATAGGTACGCACTAAGTCATAGATAGCGTTGATGAGTGAGCGCGTGCCTACCATGAGCCCTTGAAAATGAATAAGGTTAACATTGGCTTAGAGGTAGAACCTAAGGAAGCTATCATTGGGGACTATTGGTCAGAGAAAGAAGTTTCAAAGATCATTGATCTATTGCACGAGTTCTAGGATTTATTCCCACGTGGGTACCATGAACTCAAAGGTGTCCACCATTCCTTGGGGAGATGAGGATAAAGTTGAAGGAAGGTGTGTGCCCGATTTAGAAGAGGCCTTATCGGATGAATCCAAACTTGCATGTACAGTCAAGGAGGAAATAGATAATATGATCACTTCAGGAATCATTGAGGTTATGGAGGAATCAAAATGGATAAGCCTAATGGTCATCAGTATAAAGAAGGATGGAAGAATAAGGATCTGTGTTGACTACAAGGACCTGAATGCAATATGTGTCATCGATCCTTTCCCAACCCCCTTTATTGAAGAAATTATGGAGGGAGTAGCCGGGCGTGAGGTCTACTCTTTCACAGATGGGTTCTCAGGGTATCACCAGTCAAGATTACAAAGGAAGACTAGAGAAAGAAAAAAATTGCCCTTTGAGTGGGGAAGCTTTGCCTATACGGTCATGCCTTTTGGATTGAAAAATGTGCCTGTTGTATTCTCGCGCATTATGGTACAAGCATTTCAGGACTTCATCCATAAGTTTCTTCAAGTCTACTTGGATGACTAGACTGTGTATGGGTTGGTAAAATACCATTGTGACAATTTGAGGTTGATGTTTGAGAGATGTTGGTAGTTGAGGATATCCCTCAACATTAAGAAATGTGTCTTTGCTACTCCATTTGGAACCCTATTGGGACATATTATATGTAAGGAGGGCTTGTTAGTAGATCCCACAAAATTTATTGTTATTATGGGATTGGGAGAGCCTACTATTTAGAGCACAGTGTGTGGATTTCTTGGGCATACGGGGTACTACAAAATTTAATCAAAGTATATGCCAAGATCGTCGCGCCCTTAGAAGATTTGCTAAAGTACAAGAGTGCCTTGTTGGGGTGTGGAGCCTATTTTTGCTATTTTGGAATCAATATTGAAGTGTTGGAGTTTGAATGGTTAAGTTTGGAGACTTCAGGAGCATTTTGCAGTCATCTACTGTGACGTTGTTGTTAAGTTGTTAATTGGTCATCAACGCCATGACAGTTTTTCCAGCTATGGGAAGTTTAAAGGTTATGACTTTCAAATTTCTAGGGTCGGATTTAGGACTTCTTGCAAGGATTTTAATCCTATAAATATAGGTTTTAGGGTATCTTGAAGATATCTTGAGTGTTCAAGAGGTCTTGATTCTTAGTGATCAAGAGTGATCAAGGTTGAGCAATTGAGGTATCAATTGTGGTTTAGATGTGGTTTAACATATTTGGAATTTTGTTGTGAGTTCATAACTGAGAGAAGACTGTGAGAGTTGTTTTACTCTTATTGATAGTAAAATCTGAGAAAGTTCTTGGTGGACGTAGCCCACATTGGGTGAACCATGTTAAATATTGTCTTGTCTTCTTTTGTGCATTATTTATTTATGTTGTTATATTTCTGCAAGTATAATTCTGCTATATAGTTTCCTACTGCTATGATTTGAGGAATTGTTTCGCATATTTGTTCACTAATTCCTAACAACTGGTATCAAAGCTTTGGTGGTTTTTTTTGCTAAAGTGGTAAATCACAGGGAAATTTTAGCTTGAGTGGGAGCTATGGCGGATGAGGGCAGATCGAGGGTTGAGAAGTTTAATGGGAAAAAAATTGGTTTGTGGAAGATGTAAATGGAGGATTACTTGTATCAAAAGGACCTCTATGTTCCTTTGGCTGGAAAAGAAAAGAAACCTATAACCATGTCGGATGAGGATTGGGAGTTGCTAGATAGAAAGGCGCTTGGGGAAATTCGGTTATGCCTTGCATCTTCGGTTGCTTTCAACATATTGCAGGAGAATACCATAGAAGGTCTCATGAGTGTGTTGGGGAAGTTATATGAAAAAACCTCTACCTCTAATAAAATATTTTTGATGAAAAATTTATTTAATATGAAGATGTATGAGAATGGTTTTGTTGCTGATCATTTGAATGAATTTAATACGGTTGTGAGTATGTTAAACTTGGTAAAAATTGAATTTTATGATGAGGTCAGGGATTTTTTGATTTTGTGCTCCTTATCGATAGCTGGGACAACTTGGTTAGTGATGTAAGTACTTCAATCTATAATAATTAAAAGCTGAAGTTTGAGGATGTAAAGGTGTGATCCTAAGTAAGGAAATGCAAAGGAAGAAGTGGAGATTGTTCTACTGGAAACACTTTGATGGTAGAGAGCAGAGGGAGACAAAAGAACAAAGGGAAAGGTAACCATGGAAATTTGAATGATCGTGGAAGGTCAAAGTCCAAGAGCAAGTTAGAATGTTGGCATTGTGGGAAGGTTGGTCATACTAAGAAATATTGCTGGGCTCTTTGGGATAAGAAGAACAAGAAGGAGGAAACTAAGGAGGTAAATGTGGTAGAAGGTGATGTTTGTTAAGATGCCTTAATTCTTTCTTTAGATAATATTGTTGTGTGTCTGGGTGTTAGATTCGAGGACTTCTTTCCATGCCACCCCACATAGACATTACTTTACTAATTTTGTTGAAG
>CM031236.1:688873103-689176472 GCA_018340775.1 Taxus wallichiana var. yunnanensis | reverse complement strand
TTTTATTAATTATTTCCTTCTTCAAGTTAAGTCACATTTTTTGCCTAGGAAGGCACATTAAATAATTTATTAATTTATTTAAATGCACTTTCCTAAGTCAAAGTCACTTAAACAGTCTATTAATTCATTATATGTGCTTTAATGATATTTTACTTTATTTTGAGCACAATATAATAAATTAATAAACCGAAGTCACCCTTGAAAACACCCTTTGGCCGTCGGGTAGACAAAACGGGCCAAAGGTCTTCGATCGAACTATTCGAGAAAGAGGGACATTACAGTCCTCCCTTCCCGAGATTGCTTGTCCCCAAGCAACTGTAGAGCTGGATGTTGTAATATAGACTCACCCTCCCATGTAGCATCCTCCACTGGTAACTCTTTCCACCTCACCAGGAACTCCCGAATAACTCTATTCCTCAATCTCCTCTCTCGGCTATCCAAGATCTCCTCTGGCACTAAATCCAATCTCCCTTCCTCATCCAAGGGTGGTAACTCTGTAGAAGAAATAATGTGCTGCCCCAAGGCCTTTTTCAAGCAAGATACATGAAAGACATTGTGTATCTTACTCTCAGAAGGCAACTCTAGCTCATATGCCACTTCACCAACTCTCCTCAACACCCTGTATGGACCATAGAATCGTGGCTTGAGCTTTTCAGCCCCACTCTTCTTGAGAGTACTCTGTCTGTAAGGCTGAAGACGTAGAAAAACCATGTCTCCTACCTCAAATGATCTCTCCACTCTGTGCCTATCTGCATACATCTTCTGCTGATTTTGGGCCCGCTGAATATTTTCCTTAAGTACTTGTTGGCTAGATTTTCTGCATAGTTGAAAACCTAGGCGATCCTATGAGATAAGTCTCCCTCATTTACCGGTGAGGCTCCCGTGTAAGATTTGTTAATTAAATATGCTAGTATCTATTTATGGGTATTACTTTAACCATGCACTCATGAACCATAGCTTATATAGTTTTGCAACAAGTAAGTAGGCATTAAAGAAAGAAAATATCTAATGAAGAAGAAAATAACAAAAAATAGGAAAGAAAGAGGGAAGATGTGCAACCCAATCAATAGATTACGAGTTGATTGCAATGCACATAAATAGAAACAGATATATATATATATATTAACATACAAAATTATAAGCAAAGGGAACTTTCAGATCTAGATCTAGAATAACGCAAAGTTTATGAATAGATCTAAGACAGAAAGTTAGAAACAAAATGCACCGTTGACACAAAGTTCTCCGAAATATGCTCCTTTCTATTCCTTTGCTTCAAATAGCTATCAGGGGTTTCAGCACAAAGTCTGGAACACAAGAATGTTGCTTACAAATTCTGATTTTTTAACCCGTAGGTTCTTCCTCTACTTATAGCATGTAGAGGGGAAATTACAAATAGGAAGCCTTTAGTGAACTGACACATGTGGAAGTCGGAAAGGAAACAACTGGCAATCTCCCTCCTGGAATTCCTCTTTGCATGACATGCATGATTTATAATTGAAAATAGAACCTTCTATTTTGCATGTATGCCACCTATTTCCAAGTAATTGAATTCTTCAAGTAATGGCTTTTAAACCGATCACTTAAGTTTGATAATTTAATTGATTGCTCAATTACTTTGTCGGAGGAAATAAGAGAAAGAAGAAGAAAGAGGAAAAGAGATTAGAAGAAAGGCTGCAACACTTCAGTCTTGTTCTTTTTCCATTTTGCATGCGATTGATTCTTTTGCCTTTGATTCTCACCAAACTGGATTTGGAAGCATTGATTGTTGTGATTTGCTTACGGGGTTGCCTTTGACTTGTCTTCCCTCTTATCCTTGAAGCTTTTGCAGTTATTCTCCAGTACATGCATCAGTGCAATGTTTGCCGTAAATAATTCAGGCAAAACTCATCACCTTTTATTTTTTAATTCGTATATGAGCAATTAAAAATTCTAAGGAAAGCACTCGGGTGAAGGAAAGTACGAGGTAAATTCAATGGAGGCTTATTTGGAAGATTGAGAGCACATGCACAAGATCACTGAAATGAATTCTCTATGCATTGACTTCTACACTGGTTAGGTGCGTTAGAAACAAGAGGATGAATTTTTGTTGGAAGCCTTTGCAATTGGATCGATTTGTGCAGATCTGACAATTAAATTGGTGATAGGTGCATGGCCTGTGTCTATATCATTGACTTCAACAAATCTGGAAGCTATGCATGATTCCATGAGCCTACCCTTTCATCCCGCTTTGCCATGGCTGGAGCAATCTTTGTCTGAGCAACTCTTTTTCTTTTTATTCGGCCAGAATTCTTTACAATTGGTGCAGATCTGGGGATTTCTTGATTCGAGAAGATATATTCAATGTATCTGACATTGATTTGAGCACCTGTGATGAATACCTGCAATTTATTCAGACAAAGATGGAGTCCATGGCATGATTACTTGATTTTTATCACCAAAATCTGCATATAAAGCTTGCTGCCCTAAAATTTGAGGTTTTGCTTGCATGCAAAGCAAACAAAAATATTATTTAATTCACCAGAGCACTTATACCAACATGCAGATAATTGTCACAACAAAAATCAAGCCATTCCAACCCTAGGCGCCAAACTTTGAAGCTTTCCGGCAATGAAAAACACTTTTTGATGCAAAAATCCTCCTTCCTTGGGTGCCAAAACTGTCCGGGCTGCAATCCTTTGCTAAAAGAATTAATTACATCTTCATTATGGCAGCCCATGCTTATATAACTCTCAACATTCTATTTTTAATAATTGCCCCTCCTATTCCTGGCAATTAATTAATAATCAATGATGTTTATTCACCCAAATTGGGCGCCTATTTTTGCATGTTGCTGGCTGCCATTAAATAAATTTAATTTATTTATTTTTAGCATCTACCTTGATTCACTTTGGCTTGTCTTCATGCATTGACTTTCCTTCTATTTATGGCACCAAAATTGGGTGAATAAACATTAATAAATATTATTAAATGCATTGTTATTCACCCAAGGTGGGTCACACTTTTTGGCAAGGGTGAATTCTAAAAATAAGAAGTCAACTTCTGATAGGAATTTTCACCCTTCACTGCAGCTCTAAAAATCCCTTCTTCCACTTAAGTGATTTGACTTTCATAATGAGAATTTTTACCCTACCAGGCAAGTAGGAAATTCCCGCCGGTGCTTTAAGTGATTTTTCTTTTATAATGAGAATTTTTACCTGCAGGCGGTAAGAAATCTCTATCTGCTTTGCCACCTCTAATATTCCCATTGCGGCTTAATGACTTTGACTTCATGGGAAAATTACCCTCTTAGGCGGGTAAGAAATTCTGCTGCACCTTGCCCTGCCCAAAATTCCATCGGCGGCTTAAAGTCTTTCTTCAAAAAAGTGCGACTTGCATGAAAGATAGCTCTTTTTTCCAAAAGTGCGACTTGCATTGTGACTTCGCCTTTAAAATTGCGTGAGAATTCGTCACTTAGGGCAGCGTGGAAACCTGGACGCGATTGAATGTGTTGTCGACATAAAAACATCATTTCTTTCCTTTTTGGATTTTTGGTGAAGAAAACAAAAAGGAATAAAATTTGCCATTTTTGGAAAGGGTCCGGGAAGATGTAGCAGCAAAAAACTTGCATGTGCTGTAACTTTCATTCCGTGGCTCTGTTTTAGGTGTCATTTTTTCTAAAAGTGCATATCTTCTCGAGCTCTACGCATTGATGGCATTATTTTTCTTATTTTCATAAAATCCATTCATTCCAAAAAAATGCGACTTGCTGGAGAGTTTTTGTGCATGACTTCGTCTTTTTGACCGAGAAGCTTGCTTTACGAGGCTGATTCCTTTTGGTGCGGCAGCGTAAATGATCTCTAGATGCTTCGAGGCAAGAAAAATCAAAAAATCAGAGAAATATCTTGGTGAAGGAATTGATCTAGGGAATTTCAGAGAAACCGAGAAGAAAACCAAGAAAAACGCAAAAGAAATAAATAAAAAAGCGAAAAATTGCTAGAAGTTGTAGACATAATGCCTGAATTCATTCTGGTGAAAACCCTAATGAGATGCAGTGAATATTGGTATGCAAAACCTTGCAATGCAATGGACTCAACCGGAGCACAATTTACTTCAAAATAACGCGGGCACTATTTATTTAATAAATAATTAAATAAAAATTTCTACTTGTAAACAAAACTTGGTGAAGGGATAAAACGAGTTTGGGCATCTGAGGTATTTGTCGAAATTGGCTCATATGATACATTGGGAATATCCTAACATAATACAAACATCTTTTGGCAATAAAAACACAAAAAGACCCGTTATTTAAAAAAAAGCGATTTTGTTTCAAATGGGTAGTTCAGTTTCAAAATGAAATGCAGGGATAGTACTTTAAGGATGTCTTGACTATCCTATAAATTCTCTGAGCCTTGGGAGCTCTCTGTCCCCCAAACACCAAATCAACAAAAGGTCTCGCATCATATCCATACTATGCTCTAATGGAATGGAGTCATACCAATAGACATATGGTAAGTGGTGTTATAACAATACTCACGTAAATAAAGCAACTTTACCCATGCCTTCGCTGTCCTGCTGAACATAGTTACGAAGAATACCCTCTATCCACTTGTTCACAATCTTTATGCCGCCCATCCGTCAGTCGAGGGTGATAACTAGTGCTAGAGTCAACTTAGTGTGAACCAAATGGAAAAGCTCCTGCCAAAATATGCTCATAAACCTGCTATCCCGATCGCTAACTATGTTCTTCGGAAGTCCATGCAACTTGAATATCTGACGGAAGAACAAATCAGCCACATGAGGTGCCTTAAAGCTGGTAGGGACAGCGAAAAAGTGTGCATATTTTGTCAACCGATCAACTACTGCATAAATGCGATCATTCCCTTGCACCATGGGAAGACCTGTAATGAAATCCATCGAAATACTTTCCCACTTGCTCTGGACGGGGAGGAAGTCCGGAATTGCTCGATTGCCTTTTGTCGACAACAGTCATGCACTCAGGACATGGCGTAAGACATCATCCTTGAGGCCTTCCCAGAGAATCTCTCTCATGCATGCATCATGAAAAGCATGCATAATCTTCTCCTTAGCTCGATCTGAGGATTCAGGAACTAGGTAAATTTCTCGCTTATACTAAAATCAAATCAAATATTACCTTTTGGTGTGAGCCCTGTCTTTGGGAAAGTATGCTCGACTTGTTCTGGCTTTATTTGAACTTTGGAGTCATACACTCATGGACATTAATGATAAAAGCTTCGAGATCACCTTGGTGCACGCCATCGAGGTTGAAGGAGGTTTATTTGTGTTTGGATAATTGTTTTGGAAGCATAAGTGATACTGTACTGTGCTTATGTGAAGTTGGTAAAATTCATGCTTGCTTTTCATGCAAATAAAACATCAAATTTGGGCGCAAGAGTCAGGCTTGAATTATGCAGATTTTTATGATTAAAATCCCACTTGTTCATGTTCCGGTTGCCATCTTTATGCGAATTAATTGCGGGAATTCATCACGAGTGCTTTTATAAGAGAAAGGAGCTTAAATCAATGTCCAATGCATTGAATATATCCTCCGAATCTGAAGAATTATCTAGATCTACACCAATTTTGAAGAATTCCGTAAGATAAGGAGAAAAAGAATTGTTTAGACAAAGATTGCTCCAGCCATGGCAAAGCAGGATGAAAGAGAAAGCTCAGTGGAATCATGCGTAACTTCTAGATTTGTTGAAGTCAATAGGCCCAGATCCAGATCCAGATCTCATAATTGCAAAACTTCCCGGCCTGAAAGGCTCATCCTCTTGTTTTGAACGTGAGTCCGTGAAGAAGTCGGTGTGTGGAAAATTCCTTCCGGGATCTTGTGCATGTGCTCCCATCTTCGAGTTGAAGCCTTCATTGAAGTTGCATTCACTCAGTGCTTTCGAAATTTTTAATTGCTCATATGCGATTAAAAATAAAAATGAAGAGTTGTCTATGCGACAACATTGCATTTGATGCATGTTATCTTTTTGAAGAAGAACGTACTTAAGCAAAAAAGCTTGAGGATAGGAGGAAGACAAGGAAAAGGCAACACCTAGTAAGCATGTTTCCAGATCGGCTTTGAGGATCTTGCTGTGCTCTCATCCGGCTCACTTCCAGTGCGGAATCCACTTCGCCCCAGTGCTCCCATTGAGTCCGGTATGAGTGAGAATCAGGGCAAAATAATCGATTATATGCGAGAATATGTAAAAGGACAAGATTGTAGCTTTCCTCTTTCTTCTTCTTTCTCTTATTTCCTCCGACAAAGTAATTGAGTGATCAATTAAATTATAAAACTTAAGTGATTGGTTTAAAAGCCATTACTTGAAGAAGTCAACTACTTAGAGATAGGTGGCAGACGTGCAAAATAGAAGGTTCTATCTTTAGTTGCAAATCATGCATGTCATGCAAAGAGGAATTCTAGGAGGGAGATTGCCAGTTGTTTCCTTTACAACTTCCACATGTGCCAGTTCACTAAAAGCTTCCGACTTGTAATTGCCCCTCTACATTCTATAAGTAGAGGAAGAACCTATGGGTTAAAGAGGAGAATTTGTAAGCAACATTCTTGTGTTCCAGACTTTGTGCTGAAACCCTTGAGAGCCACTTGAAGCAAAGGAATATATAGGAGCAGATTTCTGGAGAACTTTGTGTCACGGTGTATTTTGTTTCTAGCTTTCTATCTTAGATCTTTGAATAAACTTTGTGTTATTTTAGATCTAGATCTAGAGCTACCTTTGCTTATAATTTTGTGTTTATATCTATTGGTTTCTTCTATGTGCATGCAATCAACTCACTTATCTATTGATTGGGATGCACATCTTCCCCATTTCTTCTCTGTGTTTATATAATTCCCTTCTTCTTTAAAATATTTCATTTCTTAAACAGCTGCTTACTTGTTGCGAAGTAGTATAAACTATGGTTCATGAGTTGAACAGTTAAAATAAAACCCCATATAGATACTAGCATATTTTAATTGACAAATTTGACATGGGAGCCTCACCGGTAAATGAGGGAGATTTATCTCATGACTGCCTAGGTTTTATGCTATGTAGAAAATCTAGCCAACACCTATTCTTGATGGTTTTCTTGTTTAGTGCATGATAGTCAATGCACATCCTCATGGTCCCATCCTTCTTCTTCACCAAAACAACTGAAGAAGCAAAGGGACTAGAACTAGGATGGATGTGTCCCATCTCCAAGAGCTCTCTAATGGCCTTCTCTATCTCATCCTTATATGTCTTAGGATGGTGATAAGGCGTAGTCATCATGGGTTTAACACCCTCCTCAAGCTCTATAACATGCTCAAACCCTCTATCTGGTGGTCTACCTGGAGGAATGTCACCAAACATTGGGCCGTGCTTATCCAGTATGGACTGGATGTCAATATGAAAAGGCTGCTCATTGTCTGAAGAAGATTTGGATGAAATGAAACATTGGGCTGCCCATGCAACCTCTCCATGTCTGACTATAGACTCCATCCTGCGTGCTGAAACAACTCTAGGCCCACCGTCAGAAAGAGCCCGAAGCACAATCTTCTTCTTATCCACCATAAACTCCAACTCCATCCTCCGGAAATCCTGCACATATCTGCCAAGGGACTGTAACCACTGAATACCCAATACTGTATCAATCTCACCAAGTCCAATAACATAGAAGTCATCGGTCAATGTGTAGTCCCCCATCTGAATACTAAGCCGTGGAATCCTCTTAGTGCAACTAATAGCAAATCCATCTGCTACCCGTACACTAAACCCCTCAAATTCCTCAACTTGTAATCCTCGCTTCGCAACCAACCCCTCATCAATGAAGTTGTGCGTAGCTCCACTGTCAACCAAACAAACAATCCGTTGTCCCTTAAGCACTCCCTTCAGCCGAAAGGGATGGTACCTAGGAACTCCTGAGAGTGTAGCAATAGTGACATCGGATGAATCCAATGCCTCACTCTCGCCAAGCTCTATTTGGGGCTGCTCCCCCATGCATCATGGTCACCGCCTCATCCTCTGCATCTGTATCCGGCGAGTGATCATCCTCCTCATCTGAAATCACCTCAATGAGATGCACCTTGCCTTTACCAAGGCAACGATGTCCAGGCTCCCAATGATCTTTGCAATGAAAGCAAAGCTTCTTCCTCCTTAACTCATTACGAGTCTCTTGATCCACCTTAGGAGGTGGTGCACTCTTCTGCGGAACGGTAGAGCTGAAATGGCCTGGAGCTTGTGGGAAACTTCTTATTGGGCTGATAAGAAGTGGGGGATGTGTCCAAGTCCAATGTTGTCTGGATGGCATCATGCAATGTCCTAGGCTTAAGAGCCTTGACCAATCCTCTCATCCTGTCATGAAGGCCCTCTATAAATAACATCACCACCCTCTTCTCGGGCATCTCTGGAACCATAACTGCTATACGCTGAAATTCGTTGATGTATGAATCAACGTGTCCACTCTGTCGGAGCTGTGCCAAGTCCCTATGTATGACTCCACATCCTTGCGATCAAATCTCGCAATCAACCTCTCATTGAAATCCCTGTATGACCGTAGAAGCTCATGACCCTGTGTAACTAACCCATGGTGCCACCAATCATAAGCCACCCCCTCAAGGTGTAATGTAGCGAACTGTATGGCCTCCTGCTCCCTCATGGGTTTGAGGGTAAGATAGGTGTCGAGCTTGTGAATCCAAGCCCTGGCACTGATCTTTCCACTACCATCAAAAGTGGAGAGGGTTACCTTATTGGTAACCTCTTTGCAAATCCACCTGTTCTGCCCTCTCGGGCCTCTGTCTGTCCGGCCCTCATGCTATCTCTCCTCTGAGCACAATACTATGGGAGGGAAATACATCCCTCACATGCTGCGGAAAACTCCTCCACTCATCACTGACTGCCATAATAGTATCCAGAAAAGCTACTTTTAGGTGTCCCTCAATCTCTGGTGGGTCATCTCTAGGCGGGAGTTAGGTTGTATAGGCCTATCTGCAATCCGCGCGTGGGTCTCCTCTCATGCAGTATGAGTGTGTCTCCGCTCATTTTGTATGAGTATGCCTCCGCTCATGGTGTGGCATCCCCTAACACTCCCAAGCTCTGAAGGTGATCTGCTCATGATCTCTGTAACACTAGCAAATCGATACGGATCTATCCCTCTGCCGTGCCGTGCACATCCCCTGCGACCTATCTAGTGCCAACTTGTCCAAGGTAGTGCCCATGTGATCCATGGTGCTGTAATGTATTTTGCCTTTGAGTGGCTGCCATATCCCAATGAAATCCCTATCTAGATCTGCATGTTCCTCTCAAGGAGGACTCTCAGGTCTATCACCCAAATATTCCATTTTGTCACCTCCTACAATACCAGCTTCGAGTCGTGCTCGTCTGCGGGTGTAGTATCTGTGTGGACCGTCCTCTCTGTGTTGCATTCAAAGTTGATTTCTGTTTTAATACACTCTCTGCTTCCTTCCCACACAGGCTGGGAGGATACACTGCTCTGATACCACTGAATCCCAAACCCCTTTTTGCCTGAATACTTTTTTTTTTTTTTTAATATATTGCTCTGGCTCAAATCTGAACTGATAACATCAAAAGGATCCATAGAACACCATACTAAAACTGCATAGATAAATTAAATAAAACAAACCCCGCAAACCGGGTGAATACAGAAAAGGCGCCTAGGGTTTAACAGGCAGATTTCTTCATAAACAATTCAGCCGTGTATTTAATAATGATTTCTGATGCTAAATATTACGGCAATACAATTATAAATCTGCAGATAGATTAATAATAAAGATTGTCCAAAACCCACTGTAAATGATTCAAACCAAATCGATTTGATATATAATTGATGCTGGAAATTACAATAATTATCTATCATGAAAAATACCTCAGATACTGCATAAAACAACTGTAGAATAAGTCGCCCCACTCTAGAAGAAGTCTGAAATGCCCACTGCTGCAATTTATTTCTCTTTCAAATTGCTGGAATGATAAAAACCTATGAATACAATGAAGATCCTTGAATAGGAACTCCTCTCATTGGGGTTTCCGTCCACAAGAGGAATAATCCAGAGGGTTTTCGTCCTTGGATTTTGTCTGCAAAAGCTCAAAGATTGCCGGGAGAAAATAATAATAATCTGGAATAACCCAAGTCGCATTTTTCCCTTATAGCCAAAAAACCCTCCAAAGATGCAAGTCACACTTTTTCCCAAATCAACATAATTAATTTTTAATTAATTATTTCCTTCTTCAAGCAAGTCGCATTTTTTGCCTAGGAAGGCACATTAAATAATTTATTAATTTATTTAAATGCACTTTCCTAAGTCAAAGTCACTTAAACAGTCTATTAATTCATTATATGTGCTTTAATGATATTTTACTTTATTTTGAGCACAATATAATAAAATTAATAAACCGAAGTCACCCTTTGGCCGTCGGGTAGACAAAATGGGCCAAAGGTCTTCGACCGAACTATTCGAGAAAGAGGGACATTACATTTTCCTCCATGCTAAGCTTGATGAGAGAGCACACCAATGGAAAAGAGCTTGTGTGATTGGGAATCATATGATTCGTTCTGCAAGCTTCATCAAATTACAAAGCATTCAACCTTAGTAACATCTCTTAAGCATGGGTTTGTGAACACACGGTGGTTGGAATCTCGCTATTGTGGGAATATCGAATGGGAAAGGGTTGTGAAGATCATTTTTGATAATGTGCTTGCGAATAGCGCATAAGAGATCCTTAATATAACTTTAAACTTAACTTTGTTTGATTTAGTATTTAATTTTATATTTATTTGGTTCATACTATCTAGCCCAATGAGCTACCTATCGAATTGTTGTGATTGATGCTAAGTTTGAAGAGAAGGAAGAGCTTTTCAAGAATTGGGTCTTTGTGATCCAGGAATAAAGATGAAACTTGCTTATTTTATGGTGCTATTGTGAATTTTCTCAAGTAGGAGCTCAACCTACAAAACTATAAATGGTATTTTACTATGGGCAAAAATTTATCATTTTAAATGCGATTTAAGTCACATGATGACGTCTAGGTCCAATAAATTTATCAATAAATTTCAATTACATGAGATTTCGCTAGTTTTGTATGGATTTTTTTATAAATTTTTTATTTTGATGTTAGCAATTAAAATGATTGTCTCAATGAAAAATCTATCACAAAATATGGCGTATGCAAAAAAAAATTGCCATACTTTTTTTTTTTTCCCTCTATCAACATCACTAAAAATGCATGTATCTTTCTAAGGTTTAGTAGCTTGTGTTTTAAAAATCGGAACCGGTTGAGGTTGGACCGGACCGAAATGGACCTCAAACTTTATGAACCGGTTTACTAAAAACACATAAAAAATTATATTTTTAATGAAAACAATATATTTGAAAGATTAGAAACCATGATTCCAACAATTACACACAAAATATGCAAAGTTTGCTCATGTATATACTATATAACATGTAAGAAAGGTGTTTATAGCAAAATGGCACAAATTAGGGTTTAGGTTTTATTAAAAGCAGAAATTTTAATTAAAAAATTGAATTTTTTTCCCTAGCGCCGTATAAATGTGACTTGCCATGACTCGTTGGTTTTATCGGAAACAACACTTTGACCGGTTAACCGGTGCATCTTGACATAATGCTTTAACGGTCCGATTATTCAGCGATTTGTGCATAAACCGCGTAAAAGATGTATCTTCTTGGTTAGTTCAAATCCCATACTTGTTTTTAAAACACTGGCAACATAGACATATGTTATTGGCATAGCATAAATGCTGCTTTTCGCCGCAAGAGCATACTTGTGCATATGGTATAAAGCATATACATGTCTTGTACCGGTGGTAGCATAGGTATATGCTTTTCTTATCACCGGTGTATATGCCACCACCGGTAGTGTTTTTACGACTTTTTACATTATATGCAACTTCAACAAAATAACATATTAACTATGTTAAAATACCTTTAATGTTGGAGGGTTGTGATATGCATTGTCGATCTCGATCGTCAATGCCCACAAGACCATGAGCATGGGTAAAGGAATTGTGAAGAAAATTTGATGTGTACTTGATATTTGGAATTGTAAATTTGTAATCACTATATATATGAAGGTGAATTTTACAAATTTCAATTTCGCACTAATGGCGATTTGAATTAAAAAAGTCAGCTATTGGTGTAAACGCTTAATGCTTGAATCCGACCCTAAAAGTAACTTGAACCCAAAAAATTTAGGCGACCCAGTCCTATCCCTACACCTAAAATTTTGCCAAATGCAAATTTCAAAAACTGAAATATTTGTGAATTAACGAAGATTCGCCACTAAAATTTACTTTGTGCCCATGCTTGCTTGAGATGGATTGCACATGAAAATCTAGATAAACACAATTCTCACTCAATGAAAGATCTTGGTATGGCATAAGTAAATGAGATTGGAAAAGATATGTCATTTAGGGTTTTCATCTCATTATATACTCAATTAGAAAGGAAACCCTAACTAACTGATGACTTAACTTGTCATTAATGCCAAGTACTCAAAATGTTTGGGAGAAAATGTCTCTATAGACATAAAGCTAAAAATATGTGTGCTGAAGTACACAACACTCTTAAGCTGAAACAATGTCAGCTTTGTTGGTTCTTGTATCGACTTTGTCCATGATAGTATTCTCTGCTTCCTCTTGGCTATTTTGTGGAGGGTGATTGGTCTTGAAGAACTCCTTACAATAGGCATGAGTCTATTCTTACTTGCTCAAAGGTTGAATTTCATAAGTTACCTTGATGCTGTTGCTTGTTCGTTCTTTCATGTTCTTCTTCCTATCTTACTATGTCCTCATAGTACTGGACAGTATGCCCCCGCTTGGCCTCTCGTTGTTGCTCTTAAATTCTAGATTTCCACAAGTAAAGAAAGTTGAGAGGTTGACAAACATGTATTTCACATGCTTGTTTTGATCAAATTATCCATCATGTCCACAAGAAGAATCCATGTATCCAGACTCTTGTTTGCCAATGTCTGCAGTGGTCATGTCCCAGATTGCAGCGATTCTCTTGCCAACTCTTCTTTCTCCCTTTTTTTGGCTTTGGTTACGTGAACTGCATTCCCAACAGAAAGAGCCCCTCAGAATTAAAAATTAAGAGTATTCCTATTACTTAACAATTCTGGTACATCTCACTTCCAACTATACTTGTTTATCATTCTTTACTACAATCGGTATTCAAGTGCAAAAGCATGTTCTGAACTGTAATTGCAAAGATGACTATTTTCTTCATGGAATTGCAGTATTTCCTTAAAAGAAACTCTGATATGTCCTTAGTGCTCAGACTTAGCTCAGACTTTTTAGGGATTCTCTCCATAGATGTTTGATATTCTCTTGAAGCTAAAATTTGAATATCCAATCAGTGCATTCTAAGGTAAACAATCTATGGAAGGTATTCACAAATTCAAATATAATCTAAATTGACTTGTTAGGAGCACACAACTTAAAGGGGTTTGCATTAACTGTTATATTGTTGGAAATCTTAGGTTTGTATATAATTTTACCGGTATGGTTTGAAACCTTACACTAAAGAGGACTGTGCTTATTGTAAAGTTTTCTGTTCGAAGAGCATTTTTTTGGCTTTCCATAACCTCCTTTGTCTGACTTCTATTCTCCAAATCATTTTGGTAATAGGATTTTACATAAACTTAAAATTCCCTGCTTTGATTTGCAAACCTTTTTTGCTAATCTGACTTAAGATTCTGAAAGTCTAGTTTACGTTCTTTCCTCTGGTTTGTGCTATTAATTCTGAGTATATTCATATTTCATGATTGCCATGTATTTTCCTTGTCCATGTGCTTGATCCTTTCTGCTCTTATGAGAGTGCTTCACTGTGGGATAGGATTTTGATGAAATTAAAAGCCACGGGATTCATTCCTTTTATTCAATCGGTGTTCTTTTCTTGTCAATTGACTTGAAATATTTGTAAAGACACTTGTAATGTTTAGAAGTCTTAAACATTCTTTTTGAAGAATTAGCTTAGTTTGGAACCCTTCTGAGCACTAGAATATCTGAACTGAAAGAATGCCTTTTAAACATGAAATGTGGTCAAATTATTTTAATCACAAGGGCTGTTGTTTAAGGGAAATTCAATACAAGATTTGAAAAGGTAAGATTGTCACCACATTATGCTTGCAGACATGGTCATTCACAATTTGCCTTGAATGCAGCTTTGGTGCTCGTGGGTGGCATCAATATGCAGTAGCAGAGGAGTCATCAGAAAATGAAACAAATGGTGGCATTACAGGATCAAGACGAGCCTCTATGTCTGAAGGTAGCCGGATCAATATAGATTATGGAGAAGTGATGACAAATGCTCATACGACAAGGTGGAGGGCTTACACTAACAAGGGACAGATGTTGTTTTCAGAAGTATGGGCATCTTCTGGACTGAGTTATGTTTGGGGTTTATATGCATTGAGATTAATTTAATAATTATGAGACATCCATGAGCTAGGATTTTGCTATGCATTTCTCTACTGTTTTAAACCACATGCTTTGCATTTTTGCAATGTTGTTTCATCCCACTTTTTGCGATGTATTTGCATTTTTCATGATGTCTTTTTATCCAACTCTATAATACTATTCAGGGGGAGCTAGATGAAGCAGAGAATTACTTTCTTTTGGCTTTAGAAGAGGCTAAGCAAGGATTTGGACTGGTGGATCCACATGTTGCATCTTCCTATAACAATCTGGTACCTATTACTTGTTTGAAAATCGAACTATCTTTTTCTTTATTAGAGTTGATGGATTTATACATTTATATTTTGAGGAAAGAGGTGAAAGTAGAATTGTATGTCTAACAAATTTGGTGAAGAAAAGCATGTCATATGTGAGGATTCTGTAAATATAAGATAATACTGTGGATTTGATTTACGTAGAATGGTAAAATCAGCAATGCCTGAAGTCTTGGAGATGTACAGTACTACTATTGATTGTTTTGAGTTACTATTGGCAGGATTTTCTCCGTGATATATTTCTACAAGTCTCCTGATTACTATTATACTTGAATACTTTGGGATTATTTGATTTCTATATGTTTAGGCAGACAGTGGCATATATATCATCTTCATCTTCATCTTCATGTTGAAGGATATCAGCTTGATTATTATTACACTTGGACCCTTTTTACCATAAAAGTCAAACCTTATCTTTTTGTTGGTAGAATTACCTATGTAGATGACTCAACTCATCATTTTTTGTTTTTTGAGGTTACGATTGCATGCCATGTTTCCTTTGGATACTGGCAACAAAGACATGTTCAGAAGATTTTTCCATTCTTCCCAAGTTGCTTTATAGTTTATTTGCCAAGAAATGTAATGGGTATGGGTCTGGGTCTGGGTCTGAAATGTGGAAATGCTGATTTCCTAAAACCCCTGGGTACAAAACAACATGGAAACGTCCATACAATATATTATTAAAAATATAAATAAAAAAATGCATAATACTCATTTTTAGTCCATAAAAGATAAAACACTTAAAATATTTTGTATTCATGAAAGTTCAAAACATTCAACATGCTTAAAATTTCATATGTACATGATTATAATCTAGATTCTAGAATATATCATCTAGATTTTCTTCAAAATCAACAGCTCCATGAATGCCACTCCCACTAGCTCCACTCTCCACCCCTTGTGTAGAACTCCCTTGATTGTCATCATCGATACCAAGTAGTGAAAGTTGGGCAAGAATAGATGCATAAACATCAAATTTATTAGTCTTTGGATGAATATTCTGAAGTTTATTACCATGTTTGAGAAGTTTGGATTTTTGAGAAAAGTTCGGTTTTTTGGAAAACTTAAAAAATTTATACATATTTAAGAAAAAAACGATTAGGGTCAAGAGACATTATTACTCTAAGGATTTATTTTCTCAGCAAAAGGGGTAACTCGTTGTCTTGAAGGCTTTTCAACTTGGCAAATTCTCATACAGCACAGGAAACTCACAGTCAACACTTAAAACAAAGTCAGACTTAATTTGGACTCTGATATTATTGTGGATCCTGAAACTTCCAGCTACATTGATCATTTATACTCCACAATATTTGAAATGCTTGGAAAAGAGTTGAAGGGTTGCTTACATGGAGGGTGACTGGGGCTCGAACTAGTTGGGACTTGGCTAACAGATCCATTTGGTCTTGGAGACTTCTAGACACACATCCATTGCTTCTATTCCTTGTTTTCAGGCTTGCAGGTTGAGCAAAAAGGGATTATTGGTTTGGAAGGACTTATGGGATACTAATACATGTGATTGGAAAGCATGGAAGACATTAGCCAGAGACTTTGCATTATCTCCTACATATCGATTAGTTATTAAGGATATCCTTATTCCTCTTGAAGATACCTTTAAGCTAAACTTGGAACTGAAAGGCCCTATATGGAGAGATTGGAGATGGATATATGATCATCCCATTTTTCAATATGATGCACACCCACTTTACCATGTTCTACATTCGTGACTATCTCTTGTCACCTTTTCTTAATCCTAGGTGGCTTGCTTTTGATGCTGAATCCTTATGGATTCATAGGTTGCAGTGTTTGGGCAATCACAGTAGCTTACAAATTAAGGGTGTTTGCATGGCTTGTTATCTTTTAGGGGCTGCCTACAAAGGCTTGCTTTCAAAGAGTGGCTTGACAAATGGTTTATCCCTTAATGTTCTAAACTAAAAACCGTGAAACTCTCTCTTGGCATTGCCCCTTTGCCAAAACATGTTGGAGAGATGTTCAAACTAGGCTGGAAGTTGTTTTCCAACAAACTCTTCACCGGAGAGCAAACTTTATTAGGAGATTCAAATATGCTGATTCGGGGCCCTTTCGCAAGTCTATGGCATTGTGTGCGTGTTTCAACACTTTTTATCCTTTGGAAACTCAGATGTAAGTATGTTTTCAAAGAAGAAGAGGGTATGTTAGAGAATTTTAGATAGGCTTGGCAGGGTGAAGTAAGAATGCAACTGCTTGCGAAAGGTCATCTTATGCTTAAAGAAGCTAAACAATTTGAACGCTCAGACTATTCTGATATGGCTGACTCTTTTGATTTGCTTAAGGAAAATTTAACCATTTCTGTACTTCCCCTGTGCATTATCTGATTCTTTTTTACAGGACCTTGTTGTAACTATTTTTTTGTTAATAGATGAAGCATTTATTCAAGAAAAAAGTGTGAAGTTTGAATTTCTGTTATATATGATATTCTATTATACCTATCTATTCCATCATACTACCTTTATGCCACCTATGATGTCTCCTCAAAATCCTAAAGTCATGAAACCCTGAAATATGGCCAAGTCTGAAACCCTGAAATGTGGCCAAGTCTAAAATTTGATATGACCCTCCAAAACCTAGAATCTGCATTATAGCTCCTAGATGTCTAAAACCACTCTCAAACATCTTGGAAGTATATACATAAAATATAACTTAAAAGTATAAGAAAATAAATCTCTATAAAAAAATTCTGCCAAAATAATAAACAAAAAGGTGAGAAGACTTGAGTAGACTTGTTAGGAGAAAAAAAAATACAGGGGTAGAGTTAGCCAAATATGCCAAGCCAATCTCCCATTTGCAGTTTGTTGATGATTCAAATTATGTAGGAAGAGCTACATGTCTGGAGGCTAAACAATTTGAGAAACTCCTTCCAAGTTTTTCTTCAGTCATTGGCCAGTTGATTAATGATACAAAATTAAGTATTATTTTCTTCCATTGTTCTAATAGACAAGAAGAACAAATTCTTAATGTCCTCCATTTTATCAGGGTTCTCTTCCAATAAAATATTTGGGTGTTCCTATTGCCCCTAAGCAGATAAGAGATTGGAGTTGGATCATCAATAAAATGGAATTAAAAATGCAGAAATGGACAAATAAGTGGCTATCTACAGGAGGAAGAATGACCTTGGTAAACGCAGTCCTGCATGCAATGCTGATATATGTTTCAACTATACTCAATATTCTAGGAACAATCTTGAAAAAATAGATGCCATATGCCAGAAATTTCTCTGGAGTGGCTTACAAAATAATAAAAAGTGGCCCTTGTCAAATGGGAATCCTTGTGTCAGCCTAAGCAAGAAGGTGGATTAGGCTTTAGATCATCTTCTAAACAAGCTAAGGCCCTTGCAGCTAAATTATATTGGAGAATGTTAATATCTCCTGATGAGTTATGGGCTACCAATATTCGAGCAAAATATGCATAGAATAACCCTCCCAAAGAATAATCCGACTTTCCCTTCCAACTAAAGGTTCTCCCATTCTTGTTGTCCTTAAAATAGGGGAAGACATTATTAAATTTTCTCTCTGTTATGGTTTACCACCACTATGGTGGTCTAGTAAAGTACACGAGGATATGAGAGAAATATTCTACATTTAGACTCTCTACAATCAATATTTGTAATTCGTATTTGTTGTATAATGCTCAAGTTTGGACAAATAGTTTCCATGCCTGGCATAGTAGAATTTGTACCTTTGAATTTTCTCTAATATAATACCTTTTTTTTTTTTAATCTCTATTAAAAATGTAAATCTAAATGTTCACTTTGTGTATATACTTGACATTTTTAGGATTGATATGCCGACAAAATTGACATGTTCGGTTTGGTGGATCCAAAAGTTTGGTCCGAATCGAACATTACCTTGGTTTAGTTGAACTTGATAACATGAATATAGTCATTAGTCTTGTGCAACAAGAGGTGTAAATTGGAATGCACAAATATCAAATCCTCTCCTTCTTGGATGCCACATTTTTCCTTTAGTTGAGTGGATTAAGGCATGTGTACCCCAATTCCACGTTGCTAAAAAGAATTAGTAGCCACTTGGTACAAAAATAGGTGTTTAGAAATTTCAAATCATAAACAATGTACAAAATATTTGTTAATAACTTAAGTTTTAATTGATAAAAAACAAAGTTTGATGTAATTCTATACTCGTGAGAAATTTTAATGTTAGCAAGTCATAGGTACTTGACATCATGGCCATGTACATACCACCACTTGACTGGAGTCATGTTGTACTTGTTCTGAAGAACCTCAATTTCTCTGTACTACCTTATGAAGATACAAACATTCCCATTTCATTGCAGATTGCACTAGCTATAGATGGATTAGGAAAAAACCTTTGGAATGCTTATCTAATTTCATTTGCAACTTCTTGGTCATCATATGGTGGTTGCCTATTAGGTAACCCAAGTATTTCATTGTTATAATATTTGGGATTTAGGGCATAGGCAAGGAGATGCAATGGGGTGGTCATTTTATTCCACCTCTTCATGACCACACTCTTAACTTCTATAAGAAGATTTCTTTAGGATCTTGCTCTTTATCTTGTATGATCTCTCTAATTTTTTCAAGCATGAAGTCAATTCCATCATAAATTTCTTCTATGCAAGCATTATCTATGTTTGCATATCTAACCATGGATAGAAAGGCTCTGTATGAAATTTTGGTATAAGATTTACACATAATAAAGTTTCTCTGATTTTATTCATATAATAGTATTACATACTTATAGACATTAGATTTCCACAAACCAATGAGATGTTTCATCCTCACCTAATATCTCTCGCTCGATCCTGTTAGTGAGTTGTTAAAACAACTCACGCAACCACTCTTGTAATGTATAATATGAACTTACAAATAAGTTATATATTATCCTAGATAATATAATTACTTTTACATTTATATAATAGATTAATATATATACTCACATGAAACACTAACTTCTAGCATTTAAAACTAAGCACACACACAACCTTGGCCCATCAATCATTATCAAGAACCAATAATTTTATGTTATAGGCTCTTTACGTATTTTCTTACCTCCACATGGTCCAAATGTTGTTGATCAACATACTACTCAAGGCCTCTTTTACATTCACAAATCATCTTAAGATGCGCATGTGAGAGGCCAAACTCGTCTTATCAATCTATTAGAAGAAATTAAAACAATTTAATAAAGTACAAATATAAAAGAAATCCAATTTATAGAAAAACTTAGAACTCATAAATTAATAATTTGTTCCCTTACCTCAACAACTCCAACCTTTAGAATTTCCTTAAGATGGCTTGGGACATGTGGTGATTTGTGACAAGCATTTCAATATCATTTGCTTCTATATAAATTGTCTCTACCCATGGATTTTCCCATTCATTTACAATACAAAATTGAGGAATTTTACCCACAAGGCGTCTAACATATGTGTTTATATTTCCACTCTACAATCAGTTTATATTTCCACTTAATGTTATTGACCTACAATTTTTATGTTGTTTGTGATGACTTGGACAACATCTGTGGCCCCACGACTCAATAGCCTCAATCAAAACATTAATAAACTTAACATCTTTCACTTGGCCCTCACAATCAATGACTTTTAAGAACATTCCCCTTTAGGGTATAATGCAACAATTTTTGGTTCGGGTCTATTTTGAGCATCCTTCTAGCAATCCCTAAATTGTTGTAAAGAAGTTTGTATATGTTTCACTTCTTTTGCTAAGAGTGATGTGTGAACTTTCTTACAGTTATGGCCTTTGTACCCTTGTGGCGCTCATTAATGCCTTTCATGTCACTATAGTGACCTCATGTAATGTCCCCTTTTAGGACAAGTTAGGAATTAACATAAATCTGATCACACACAACTTGAAAAATAATTAATATTCAAACCCCAACTGCTGCAATTTTCCAAAATTCATATCTTTGGCTAGAGAAGTCCAAATGGGCTGAAATTTTGGATCTTGGGCCACAAAAATATGAAGAATAATATCCCAAAATCAGTTTTTGCACAGCCAACATAAAACCCTAATTTTTCCCTAAAAGTAGGTCGCCCAACACATTTAGGGCATCAAATCAACTCCAAAAATTATGAAATTACTTTCTCCTTATTTCTCCTAATTTCTACAACCAAATCCAATATTAAACTAACCCCAAAACTTGCAGATCTGAAATAAATATTAATTATTAACACCCAAATAGTGTGAGACAACTGAAATCTTCTAAAATTCATAACTCCTTCAATACTTAGTGTTTTTCCATGAAACAAGATGCAAAAAAACTAGAAATGAAGGGCTTTCCAATGAACTATGAAACTGAATTTTCTGATCACCAAAACCCACTCAAAACTTTCCTGAAATCTGCCTTCAAGTCGCTAGGGTTAGAGAAAATTAATTAAATAATTTCCAGCTCTTTCCTAGCCTCCAAACACACCAAAATATTAGCCCCTTGCTCTGAAATAATTAATAACACAACAGATTTCAGATCTAGCATTTATGGCATCAAAACATGATCAAATCATCACAATCCAAGTCGTTATGGCTAAAATAATTGCAGCAGTAACAACAGAAATAAAAGGAGCAATACCAATGATTTTCACACTCTAAACTTGGCGCCAAAACTGAAATAACTCAAGCAATAATGGCAGATCTGAAATTCACTTGAGAGTCTTCAACAATAGATCCAAATGAAGCTTACAATGAGAGAGAAAGAGCATCAAATTTGGGCATACATCCCTTTCTCCATGCGGGAGTAAATTTTAATAATTCATCAACATGCCCAACAAAGGAAATGCGACCCCTCTTTTATAGAATTAAGAGGTGCAATCTCCAATGACTGACCATTTAATGTTTTCACATTAAAATAAAATATTTAATGACTACTACCATGTGCACTTTATTATTTTAATTAAATAATAAAGATAACTAGCCTATGTGCACATTAACTAACTAAAGAGCCCTCCAAGGGGTTACAAAATAGATAATAGACATCTTAAGACAAATTTCGAGCTCAATCTTGAACCCATTGGGTTGAGGGTCTTCAAATCTTCAATGTGGAAAATGTCCCAAGAAGGGGACATTACACTGTACACATTGAAAGGAACTGACATGCATAAATGCAATCGACAACCAAATGGTGAACATTATCCTCTTCTCAATGTTGAATGTTTGTTCCAATGGTCTTTTTGGTCTCTTTCATGAGGTGGTCTCTTCATCCAAGTAAGTTTCAGTGGCCAAGTCGAGTTTGAATGAAATGATGATTTGAAGGTATGGGTGGTTTTATTAAAGGATTAAGTTGCAAAGGAATTATTCTAGATTGTGCTTTTGTAACTTGCAAGTCAGCTTCATCTTACTTTTTCATTTAAGTTGTCATTTATGACTTTTCAATTGTAATACACTTTCTGATCCTCATTCTTGCAATCCCGGTTAAATGAGCTTTGAGCTGGGCACATGATGACTTAAATGTCACATTGCAATGGTGGCATATTTGAGCTCGAGAACTACCTCGAACAATGCTCTCAACACATTTATTGATTTCCAAAGAGAACCAGGATCATGTTTCATGGGAACCAAAATGTTTTCTTGTGGGCCTTCCCCCAATTTGCTTCCCCCTTCCTTTCAGCTGAAGCTAAACTTGATGCCATTTATAATTTTATATCTCAAACCTACAATGGAAAAGAAAACTTAAAAAACAACACAAAAACTAAACCCTTGGTGTCCTTTTCTACTTTTGATCACTAAGATTGCCATAAAAGTGCGAGGTGAGAGCATACAAAGAGTTTGGATTTTAACTTTTACAAAGCAACAAAAAAGTAAAAAAACAAAAATTAAAACTAGAACATGGGCATCCTTTTCCGCTTCTAATCACCAAGATCGCCTTTAATGGTGCGTAGTGAGAGGATACATGGTTCAATTTTTTTTTTTTAAACAACAAAATAAACTATAAACAAAAACAAGTTTTTTTAAAACTAAAACTTTGAATAAGACATTAAAAGATTAAAAACTTAATCTTAGGTATCTTTTTGTTGGATCACCAAGATTTCCATAAAGTTGCGAGGTGAGATCATACTAAAAGATAAGATGCTTGAAAAGCAACAAACCATACTTTATTAGGCAACCAAAAAAGCTACATACAAAAAGAAACAAAACATTTTCTTTACATAGAATTTAAAAATAAATATTATGATCAATGATCATAAAAATGTGTAATTGATCATATTACTAGTTTGTTAAAAAATTAGAAAATAAGAGGTTGAATGAAGTGAGAAAAATTTATTTTTTCTTCTTGAAGCCGCTCCTTGCTTCTAAATTCTTCTTTGAAGAAACTCCTAGATTCCTTCTTGCTCTTTGTAACAACTGCTAAATTAGCTCAATGCCTAGCTCTTTGCACTTGTTGCAATAAATTTTCTAGTACTGTTGAAAGTGTGTTTAACAAGTTAGTGCTGGTAAAATTAGGTTTTTGATTGTTTTTATTTTTGGCAACTTATGCCATTAGAAATGGGACAAAAACATCTTGCGCTTATATTGGAAACATTATGAAAATGAGTACCATTTCGGTATGGACCCAAGATAGAGCAACGTTTAGAGGTTGTTTCCTAGGATTTCTGTACTTGTTTCCATTTTTGAAATGTCCATATGTGGAAACAACAGGGGCAGGAACATTTCCCTGTAACACTACTTTATGAGTGTTTTTAAAACTATTCTATATCTTGAGAGATACGAGGCTTCCATAGGCCATAATAATAAGAAATTTGATTTGACATCACTGTTTTGGGCCACTCAAGTGACCTGTCATCAGGATGAATCAATATGGCAGGAAGCAGACTAGAGATCTATATATAGATAATTGTAGCTATATATTACACGATGCTATATTGGTCCCACAGAAGGAATAAAATTACAACTAGCCATTACAACTAATTAATTGCCATCATCAAGATGAATCAATATGGTAGGAAGTGGACTAGAGTTCTGTATATAGATAACTGTAGCCAGGTACATGATGATCTATTGGTGCAATAATAGGAATAAAGATACAACTAGCCATTACCAACTAATCAGTTACCATCATGGTGAAATTTGCTATGTGTGGAGGGGGTTGACCTAATATGGAAAATGAAAAGAAAGAAATCTACTAGCTGTTATAAGTCACAATTTATTAGTTGTGACATGCTAATTAATTGTCCACAAGGTCTAAAGCCCCATGTTGTGAGGGTTGACCCAATAAGTGAATAAATATTAAGGAGATAAAAACAACTAATTGTTACGACTTGTAAAAATAATTTTATAATGTAACACGCTAAAAACCCTCCAATGATCAAAAACTTATGTTGAGTAGGTTAGATTCTATCTTGTGAGTAATGGGTCCCCATGCTTGACTTAAGCCCCTAACATCATCTCTATTAAGGTTCTTATCACATTTATTTATCTCCATTGCTTTTCCTAATTTTTGCTTGGAGTAATGATCTTCCACAATAACTTTGGTGTCCTCAATTTTAATGTGGCACTTAAATGAAGAGTAGTATTCAGCTAAATCCAATTGTTTAACCTGCTGATATTGTATATCCTTCTTATGCTTTTTGATCCTCGTGTTGATCGATCTCCTTGCCCCCCAATATAAGCAATACCTCATGAACGCTCGATGTGATAAATAAACCATTACAACCCCCTCCGATTGCTCATAAATCATCCCGCCATAGTTACTTTTTGTTCGGCCGGATTTGTATGAAATCCGGTTGAACGTATTTTTGAAGCAATCAATGCGGTTCGGCAGAAAAAAAAATTGCCATTTTTGGAAAGGGTCCGGGAAGATGTAGCAGCAAAAACTTGCATGTGCCATAACTTTCATTCTGTGGCTCCGTTTCAGGTGTCGTCTTCTCTAAAAGTGTATATTTTCTCGAGCTCTACGCATTGATGGCAATATTTTTCTTATTTTCATAAAATCCATTTTTGCACCTTTTTGGACCAAGCAACTTCTTGCAATCTTTTGAAAGAATCATTATGATGATGATGATTATGGTAGATGGATGCTTTTTTGTATGATTTGTCTATATATAATGATATAAGTATACAATAATATAAATTTATAATAATATAAGTATATATATTCCGAACCGGATTTTTCCGTATTTTTTCGAATTTTTTCGAGAACTCCGTATTTTCGGATTTTTTTGCCCTTCCGAATTTAATCGGATTTCCGAACCTGGTAACTATGTATCATGAAACATAAAGAAAGTGGATTCGAGGAAAAGCTTAATTAGGATTGTCATCTTGTCATCAATCTTACTCCTAACAATCTCAATAGCAAGATGAATAGAGACCTTTGTGAACAAAGAAACCACATCAAAGCTTACCATGATATCACCTTCTACTATCTCCTATGGTCGCTGACCTTTTTAAGGAGCACTTTGAAGAAATTGCTCTTCATTCATTTCCTTGTAGACCAATATGGTAGAAAATATATGTAGGCGACACAAATGTTTCTTGCCAGCATGGCCTAGAGAAACTATAGGAGTTTTTAGACATATTAATGGTTCGTTCAAGAACACCAAGTTCACTAAGGAGGTGGAATATAATGGTAGCCTGCCATTTTTAGATGTTCTTCTTACCGGGAAACTTGACGGCTGTTTGAGTACGATAGGTGTATAAAAAAGCACTCATACAAACCTTTCTTTACGTCTTTAGCTCCCACTTTGGAAATGAGCACAAAAAAGGGTTCGTAAGGATCCTTGCCACTATGGCATTTAGACTATCTCGAGACAAGGAGCATTTGAAGCAAGAGCTCGAGTACTAGAGGGCAGTCTTCAAAAAAATGGCTTTAAGGGCAAGTGAATCTCTAAGGATTTCAAGCTAGCTAAGGGCAGTTGTTTGCTGGGTTTGAGGAACATACCACTATCACTTGCTTTCCTTCCTTACATTGAAGGAATCTCTAACAAAATATCTAGGATTTTAGAGAGGAATAATATTAAATCTATCTTTATAACCCCTAAGTTGGAACTGAAGGTTAAGAGCGGTGTTTATTGCATCGAGTGTTCATGTGGTATTCCTTATATTGGGGGAGATAGGTAGATCGATCAATCAAGTACTAGAGAGCATAAGAAGGATATACAATATGAGAGTGTTAAACAATTGAATTTAGCTAAGCACTAATGTTCATCTAAGCACCACATTGAAAATAAGGACACCAAATTTATTGTGGTAGAAGATCCTTACTTGAAGTGGAAACTAAAAGAAGCGGCGGAGATAAATAATTGTGATAAGAATTTTAATAGATATGATGGTATGGGCTTAAGTCAAATGTGGGGACCCATTATTCACAAGATCGATCTAACCACTTGAACATAAATTTGGAGGAGTTTAGTGTGCTTTTCTGACTACAAAATTATTTCTATCATTTGTAACAATTAGTTGTTTTTATCTCCTTTATATTTATTCATTTCTTGGGTGAACCATCACCACATAGGGTTGTGGACCTTGGTGGGTCACAATTAATTGATTTTGAGTCATAACGGTGTTGTCACCCTCAAAATTCCCCTCATTTTCCAAGTCTAGACTTAAAATTTTGAGTTGGTGCCTCTAAAAATATTGAAAACAAAGTATTGTGAAATATGGTTCTTTCCAAGGGCTTGTGGTCTCCTGGAAACTTCTTCATCAGATGGGAAATTTCTTCCCATTTCCGAAAAGGTAAAGAAGTCCTCCTAACTCTTCATATTTTTCAAGTTATGGCCCGACGGACTGAGATGGTATTATTTGCCCAAGGTGGGCTGGCAGGGGCTGCGGGAGTTTTTAGCACTTAACACTTTTGGCAAAAGGGGTAGTTGGCGATGGTGGGCCCGCGAGCCCGCATGCAGAGAGATAAAAAAGAATGCCTAAGGTCTGCCACCAATCAGATGGTGCCATGTAGCCGCGTTGAAAAGTCAAAGCGGGGATGCGGGTTGGTGGAGAATTTTGAAGTTTTAAGCTTTTTTGATAAAAAAGAGTTAAAAGTAAAAAAGTGATCCATGACCCCATTGCCAAGTAGATAATGCCACGTGTCTGACCATTGAAAAGTCAAAGTGGGCGAGCGGGCCAAAATGTTCCAAAATGCCTTTTTGTTGTAAAAGTTATAAAGCGTAAAGTTTTCCCCCGTGCCCGCTCTCCAATCAATTTCTTCCACGTGGGCGGCCCAAATTTAAAGTTGTAAAAGCAAATCGAATGGCCCATATTTAAATGGCAAAATAATGTAACGGTTGTATATTTGAAAATCTGGTTTTTCCGCCATTAACGTTTCTTTGCGAATCAAGAATTCGAAAGGGCGAATGATTGGAATGATTTGTAACCGTTTCTTGCTTTCTCGAGGAAGTTGTAACCGTCTCTTGCGAGCTATTTCATGGGCTTTCAAAGCCATTATACGGGTTGGAATTTTGATATTCTGGAACTATAATTTCAAATATGAAGAAATCAATACAAGGGTTTTCCCTTTTTCCTCTGTTTTCTCTTTCCTTCTTGCTCTGATATGTGAATCATTTAATCCTTGCATGCTTAGAAACTTTGTGTTCTAGTTTATACAATCTCAAGAACTTTGAGTCTGCGGATTGTGCCCGTTATAAACGTGAATGGTTCTACTCTATATCTCATTTGCTCAATACATATAAGGGTTTTCTCTGCCATCTCTTTTCCCTGAAAGTATTGTCTTCTTCTGCCTCCCTCCTCTCTTCAAGTCTTCTATCCTCATGTATTGATAAATTTCCAGGCATAAAACACATTTCAAGATATCGGGAAACCACCATTGAATGAAAGATTGTGTATTTGTACATAGGTTTTGCCCCTACTTTCAATAAGGGAACCTCTCCCATTAAAGAGGAGGGACTTGCTTGTCCCTGATTGTGGTTTCATTCCAAGTGCAAATCTGAAACCTAATAGTTTTTGGCAACTCTCGCTTGAGGGATTTGTTCAACAATTTTCCTTTCTAAAAGAACAACTAATTTGATCATTTCTTTGATCGGCGACTCTAAGATACACTCGTGGTAGAAGGGCTCTTGGAATTGAAGATTCCCAATTTCAACTCTTGGATCAACAAGGTTTTCAACTTCCTCCAACAAGAAGAAATAGAAGAGCTCATTCCACAAGCACACCTCCTGTTTGAAGGCGGCTTACAGTAGTAGCATTCCTCAAGCACAACTTAGCCCTAATCTCCGTGCCCTAATTCTTGTTGGTGTCTCAATTGGGCCTCTACTCTTCTTGAACCATTGCATGAGTTACCTAGGGGTAACAGAAGAATTTTCCCAAATTTAGAGGTGATGGAAAAGTGCACCCTGATGAACACATTGCAGCCTTCATTGTTGCATGTGGGGTCCTTGGAGTTGAACATGAGGATGTCTCTGTTAGGTTGTTTGTGGAGACCTTGCAAGACAATGTTGCAGATTGGTTTTACCATCTTCTGCTGGACCATCACCGATTGGACTACTATGAGGATTGAATTTGAGCAACGTTTCAAACCTGCTGAAGATGTGCATGCTTTGTTAGCTCAGATTTCTCAAATCAAGAAGGAGCCACATGAGCCTATGAGAGAATTTGTGGCCAAGTTCAACAAGTTGATTAACAAGATTCCACTAAATACTAGGCATATTGATCAGATTCAGAAGTGTTTCTTCTTGAATGCTCAATTGCCGGAAGTAAGCTATGCCCTGAGGAGAACAAATCTTGTAACTTTGGATGCTTGATCAAAGATTGGCCGTCGAGTGTGGAAGATGACTTGAACATGTATGCAAAGCTGAAAAGGGAGTTTTCAAATCCAAAGCATCTTCTTCTTCCTCTTCTCCTGGAGGTAATGTAGATCGATTGGTGCAAAAAAGTCAGCTAATGACCTCATTGCCATCAAGAAACAATTGGCTCAACATGCTCCATATTAAGATGTTCCAAGGAAGAACTTTCAGCCTAGGGACCGCTTGCCCTCTTCTCAAACCAGGTTGGCCATTGAAGGTCCACCCCTCGAGGTGCTGTCAATCTACTTGTGAGGTTCTTGAGCCCATGATGAGGAAGAAAATGGGCTCTATGATGAACAAGAAGAGGAAGGCTGATGAAGAAGCTGGAGGACCCTAGTGATTCTCGAGTTCATTTCCTCACCACTGGGGTGTGGATGATGAAGATGACTATGATGATGTAGTGGCTGAGATGAACAGTGAGTCATATGTTGTTATGACCCGGGAGAAGACCAACAAAAAGGAAAAAGTGGTGCAACCTGCAAAAAGATCCAAGGAGTACCCCATCACCATCCCGGTGATTGCGAAGAGGAGCTCTATTCCTACTACTTCCACCCAAAGGTAAGCTCTTCTAGTCCTTCTCCCTCTACTTTTGCTTACAGGAGAATTCTTGTCCAACAAATGATAAAGCTTATAGATCAAAAGTTCCTCCCACTCCTAGTAGTGATTCCCCATCCACATCTAGATCTTTTGACATTATAGACCATCTTAAAAAACCAAGATTCATTTACTGAGGCGAGTTCTATCAAACTCATCCTAAAGCCTTTGCCAAAATGGTTAACTTTGTAAATTCTAAATCTAAAACCCTAGCCCATTCTTCTAAAGGCCTTTTGCCCACTCCTTCTCCACCTCAACCTAGCCTTGTGGCTGTAGTCACTTCACCCAATGAGAAGATCAAACCCTTATATGTGACTCTCCTCATAGTTGGCCACAAGCTTAGCAATTGTGTCATTGATTTTGGTGCATCTGATAATGTAATGCCTGCAAAAGTGGCTCATGCTTTGGGTCTAACCTAACCCGCACTTATGGCTCTTACTATTCCATGGAAAGTAGAGAAGTGCCTTTGGTTGGGAGAATCAAGGATGCACAAGTAGCTTTTACTTTGCTTTACCAAAGAAGAAGGTCTTGGCTACCATCTTGGTTGTTGATATCCCTCCTTCCTATGGCATGTTGCTAAGTAGGAACTTTTGCAAAGATGTTGGAGGTGAGATCCAAATGGATTGGTCACTTGCCTCGATCCTTGTCAATGGGAAGGCTGAAGAAGGCTGCTACACGAGAAACAAACAAAGTATATTGTGCAAAAGAAAGATGATCCTAAAGCACAAATATTGTATGAAGACATTGGGCATGGGAACTACATGATCATGTCACAAGAGGAGACAAGTCTATCAAAGGGAGTGTTGTTTGATCCTAATGGTGTGTGGACTTTGGAGTTTGATGGAAGCTACTCTTCAGCTGGTTATGGAGCTGGTGTAGTGCTCATTTCTCCTGGGGGTAAGGTTCATCCTTTCTCCTTCAAGTTTCAGTTTGAAAATACCAACAATACTTGCTAAGTATGAGGCCCTCATTCTTAGGTTGAGCATGGCGAAGGAAATGGGAGTGAAGAACCTTCTTGCTCGTGGAGATGCAGAGCTAATTGTAAAACAAGTTAGAGACCTTTATTAGGTAAAGAACAGAAGGTTGAAGCACTATAGGAACTTGGTCTAGGATTCCATTGAATTCCTTGATGCTTTTTCCATTGAAGTTGTGCCAAGGGAAAGGAACACTAGGGCTGACTCTCTAGCTGTTTTGGGGTCCTTATTGATTCCTCATCCTGATTTCCCTTAGGAGAAATTCACCATTGAGATGATCCATAGACCCAGTGTGCTTGACAATGCAAATAATTGGCAAGTTTTCAATGATGACCAGCATTTGCTTTCTTTCTTGGAGCTTAGAGACAACTTTGATCAGTTGTACTTTGAAGGAAGTGACAATCTACCTAGAGTGTGTGTCATCAAATGAAGAGGGTGTCAAAGAAGAGATGGATCAAGATGGATGCATCAAACTGAAAGGCAACAAAATCCCTAAAGGGCTGGTGAGTTTGGAGGATCTTTTTGATAAACATGATAGGTATATGAAGTCTAAAGTTTCTCAAGGAGCTCGACAATCTGCTGAGACTGAGAAAGTGAATATTGGGAGTCTTGATGATCCCAAAATGGTCAACATTGGAAAATGCTGCACTCAGGAAGAGAAAAAGAAGGTGGTGAATCTGTTGAAGAGGTATGTTGATGTTCTGGCTTACTCTTATGATGATCTTAAGGATTTTCAGCCTAAAGAAATGCAACATTTCATTCCTCTTAAGCTTGGGATCAAACCCTTCAAATAGAAGCAAAGGCAATATAATCCAAAGATAGCTGATACAATTTTCCAAGAAATACAAAAGCTTTTGAAGGCTAAGATCATCTTCCCCATCCACCATTCAATGTGGATTGCTAATATAGTGCACTGTCAGGAAGAAGAATGGTGAGATCCGGATCTGTGTGGACTTCAGAAATCTAAATCAGGGTTCTTTGAAGGACAAACTACCCTCTCCCCATGATGGACCAAGTATTGCAAGCTGTCACAGGCTTGGAGATGCTATCTATGTTAGATGGATTCTTGGGTACAATCAAGTAGAGGTGAATACTTTGCAGATCAACATAAGCTGCCTTTACTACTCCTTGGGGCACCTTTGCATACAAGAGGATGCCATTTGGTCTCATCAATGTTGGTGCTTTACTTTCCGGGGCCATGGACTTGGCTTTTGGCGGTTTGAAAGGGAAATGCATTGTTGTGTATTTGGATGACTTGAGTGTTTTCTAAAGCAAGAATAGGTCACTCCCAACACCTTGAAACAATATTGCGAAGTGTAGAGAGCATGGAATTTCTTTGAATCCTAAGAAGTCTGTGTTTTGTATCACGGAAGGAAAGTTTGTTGGGACACATTGTTTTGAAAGGAAGGGATCAAGATTGATCTAGAGAGAGTTCAAGCCATCCAACAAATTCCTCTTCCATCAAGTAAGAAAGGTGTCCATTCTTTCTTTGGTAAGATCAATTTCCTAAGGAGATTCATCCCGATTTTGCAGAACTTACTATGAGCATTGCTCACATGATGTAAGGAAAAAACTTTTGGTTGGTCCTCTGAAGGGAAGAAATCATTTGAGGACATTAAACAGGCTATTGCAAAGACTCCAATCTTGGCGTGCCTTGACTTTAGCAAAGATTTCATTATCTATTGTTATGCCACTGAAAATACCCTAGCTACTGTGTTAGCCCAGAAGAATGCTGAAGATCATGAGCTCCCAATTGCATTCATGAGTTATGTCTTGAAAACTCATGAGCTGAAGTACACCATGATGGAGAAACATGCTTTTGCAGTTGTCAAAGTTGTCAAGCAGTTTAGGTTTTACATCCTTAATTCTCATTATGTGGTGCTGGTGCTTGATACAACAATCAAATCCATTCTTACTCAACAAGAATTTGGAACCAAGAGAGGTAATTGGGTAGCGAAAGTGCGAGAATATGATTTTGACATCGAGGCCAACAAAGCTGGTTCGGGGTAAGGGCCTTTGTGAACTCATTCTTTGAGGGAGGCTGCCAAGGAGTTGTCCAAAGATGGAGTTGATGTCCCTGTTGTTTTGTTCCTCAGCTTGACAGATGTATGGTATGTTGACATTGCTCACTTTTTGACCTATGGAGAGTGTTCATCTCACTTGAGTGCCAAAGAGAAGAGAGCCATCAAATTGAGGTCTGCACAATATGTGCTTATGGGAGAATGCTTTGTTCAAACGAGGCATAGATGGAAGGTTTTTGAAGTGTGTAGACAAGGAGCAACAAAAGAAGTTGTTCTCTGCTTTTCATGACCAGGCTTGTGGAGGTCATTTCTCCTCTGCTGTAACAACTCATAAAATACTTCGTGCTTTGGTTATTATTGGCCCACTCTGTTCAGAGATGCATCAAAATGGGTTGGTAAATGTGAAGCATGCCAAACGTTTGTTGGAAGACCTAAGTTGGTGCTTTGCCTCTCAAGCCTGTAGTGATTGAAGAGCCATTTCAACAATGGGGTTTAGACTTCATTGGAGCACTCAATCCATCTTCCAGTGTTGGGCATACCCATGTGTTGATTGCCCACATTACTTTACCAAGTGGGTGGAAGCCATCCCGATCAAAGCACTACTTAGAGGTAGTTTGTAACTTCATTAAAGAGAACATATTGATTAGGTTTGGGACCCCAAACAAAATTGTGACCAAACAATGCTTCCAACTTTTCTTCTCTGAGAGATGGACTTACTGCATGGGTATGGGATCTCCTTGCTCATTCTTCATATTACTATCCCGAGGAATGGACAGGCATAATCAACAAACAAGAATTTGGTGAACATAGTTAGAAAGCTTGTAAATGATTCTCAGAGGAATTGGCATAAGAAGCTACATGATGCACTTTGGGCTGATAGAATTACACCCAAGAGAGCAATTGGAATGTCTCCTTTCCAAGTGGTGTATGGTGTGGAAGCTCAACTGCCAATCACGGTGGAATTGCAACCTTGTATTTGATGAAAACCATTGAAGATTCAAGTTTCAGTAGCTCTTTGGACAAGAGAATTTTGTAGCTTGAAGCTTGATGAGAAGATTGCAAGTGGTTGACGGGATAACACTCATCGGTTGAAAGCGAAAGCTTTGTTTGATAAGAAAGCCAAACCCAGAGTTTTCCAAGTGGGAGACATTGTGTTGCTTTGGGACAAAAGACATGAGCCACGAGGAAGCCATGGTAAGTTTGATTCTCTTTGGCTTGGTCCTTTTAGAATCAGACATTTTGTTGGAGAGAACTCTTTTTATCTGGATTACATGGATGGATCTCCTCTCCCACTTCCTTATAGTGGGCAATACCTAAAGTTGTTCAAGTCCTAGGTGGCTAGGAAGTCCTTTTGTACATTGCGTTTGGTTTTGGTTTTTGGCTTGTTTCCCTTTCTTGTTCTTTGTTGTGTGGTGTGTTTTGTTTTGGGTCTTCCCTTTTGGTTTGTTTTGTTTCTTTTCCCGTCTTGTGTGTGTTGCCTTGTATTGGTTTTGCTTTTGACTCCTTTGCCCAATGGATAAGGCACTGGTCCTCTTTCCCATAGTTATTTGCAGTTCTTGATCTTGCCTTGTGTCTTTGTTCCAAGCCAAGTCATCCCCTAGAAAGAGCCAGCTATTGTCACCCTCAAAATTCCCCTCATTTTCCAAGTCTAGACTTAAAATTTTGAGTTGGTGCCTCTAAAAATATTGAAAACAAAGTATTGTGAAATATGGTTCTTTCTAAGGGCTTGTGGTCTCTTGGAAATTCTTCATCAGATGGGAAATTTCTTCCCATTTCCGAAAAGGTAAAGAAGTCCTCCTAACTCTTCATATTTTTCAAGTTATGGCCCGATGGACCTGAGATGGTATTATTTGCCCAAGGCGGGCTGACGGGGCTGCGGGAGTTTTTAGCACTTAACACCTTTTGGAAAAGGGTGTAGTTGGCGATGGCGGGCCCGAGCCCGCATAAAGAGATAAAAAGAATGCCTAAGGTCCGCCACCAATCAAATGGTGCCATGTAGCCGTGTTGAAAGTCAAAGCGGGGATGCAGGTCGGCGGAGAATTTTGAAGTTTTAAGCTTTTTTGATAAAAAGAGTTAAAAGTAAAAAAGCGATTTGCGACCACTGTCGTCAGCCAGAGATAATGGCATGTGTCTGACCATTGAAAATTCAAAGCGGCGAGCGGGCCAAAATGTTCCAAAATGCCTTTTCTTTATAAAAGTTATAAAGCGTAAAGTTTTCCCCCTGCGCTGCTCCATCAATTTCTTCCATGTGGGCGGCCCAAATTTAAAGTTGTAAAAGCAAATCGAATGGCCCATATTTAAACTGGCAAAATAATGTAACAACCGTATATTTGAAAATCTGGTTTTTCTGCCATTAACGTTTCTTTGCGAATCAAGAATTCGAAAGGGCGCGAATGATTGGAATGATTTGTAACCATTTCTTGCTTGCTCGAGGAAGTTGTAACCGTCTCTTGCGAGCTATTTCATGGGCTTTCAAAGCCATTGTACGGGGTTGGAATTTTGATATTCTGGAACTGTAATTTTGAATCAAGAAATCAATATGTTGGCTAGATTTTCTACATAGCTTAAAAACCTAGGCGATCGATTTTGGCGACTCATTGGGAACAACTATCTTTGCAGATCAAAGCTTATCTCTTGCAGATCAGAGTGTTTCCCATTCAACTTTCAACCTGGTTGAACGTCCATTCACTTGATTTGTGAAGGCACAAGGAAGGACTGATCATTTCTTCAGATTGCAGGAGCAATTCAATTTCAATCATCCTCCTCAAGTTAGAAGCCGCAGATCTAGTCTCTCACCAGGAAGAAGAGTACACACTCATCCAGATCCGGATCGTCTTCAACATAATCTGGCGGCTGGAATTATTCACCAAGTCTACACAAGGAGAAGACGTGCCCCACTCATCATGCGTAGAATCAAAATCAAAACCAGATAGTACTTGTCCCATGGGGAGCAACTTTTGGGCCACTGAACTTGACTCCGCCTATGCACGATCTGCCTAAAGGATCTAGAAAGAATTTCCCAAAATTCTTTGGAGATGGAAAGCAAAATCCGGATGATCATTTGGCAACATTCTTCATATCTTGTGGTGTGCTTGCAGTGGAGCATGAAGATGTCTCGGTTAGACTTTTCATTGAGACTCTCCATGACTTTGGCTTTGGAGAATGGTTCTACCGGCTAGCTCTTGGCACCATAACCAAGCTGAGCTCTTACTATGTGGGATGCGTTCTGAAAAGATTCAAGGCAGTTGAAGATTCTAGTACATTGATAAGTCAATTAACTCGGTTGAAGGAGCCACATGAGCGCATGCGGGATTTTATGCAAAATTCCAAAGCTTACTTTACAAAATTCCGCTTCTTCTTCTCTCGAGTGATGAGAATCAAAAAGTTTTCTTCATCAATGCTTTACTTCTGAAGTAAGCTATCAATCGCTACGAAGAGCATGTCATCTTTGACTTGTTAGCAGCCCAAAACATGGCGGTTGAAATTGAAGATGACCTCATCATGGCTGGAAAAATAAAGAACAACACTTCTAGAGCTGAAAGTTCATCTTCTGCTACTACATCCGATTCACTATTGCAAAAGTTAGCGAATGAGATGGTGCGGATGAAGAAACAAATGCTCAAATGGCTCGGGGAAACAATATCTTGCTTTGCCCTTTCGGAATTTCAATAACAATAACAACCGGAACCGCATTGCTTGGTTCCCAAAGATTAGCAATTGAAGTTGCTCCCAAAAACAACATGGAGATGAATGAAGAAGACCAGGAAGTTGACGTTGATCAGTTTGAGAATGATGATTTTGTAGGTCCTGCTGGTGACTCCAACATTAATTACCTAAACTACAAATCTGAACATGACGATGAGAAACTTCATGAAGATGATCATGGTCATACATATGCAGTATTTACAAGATCACAAACTCATCAAGCTGAGGCATTAACTGATGAACAAAGAAGGGGCAGCCCTTTACCTTCTTCCTTAGCTCCCAAAAATAAGAATGTAAGTTCTTCATCTCAACCATAGAAAGCAGCTCAGGTATCTGAATCTATACCTTCCTTCGACATTGTTGATCATGTAAAGAAAACTAGGATTCAAATGTCAGAAGCTGAATACCTGAGAGCCTTTCATGAGCAATTAAATAGGCTAGCCAAATATGTACAATCACCAGGACAATCCAATACATCAAAAGCCTTTTGCCTAAGCCCAAGGATACTCCTCCCTAGAACAACACTATAGTTGTTAAATCCTCACCATCTTCTGAAAGAGTGGAACCGTTTTATGTTTCCCTATTGCTTAATGGTTTCAAGTTAAGCAACTGTGTTCTAGATTTGGGTGCTTCTGATAATGTCATGCCAGCTAAAGTTGCAGATGCTCTTGGGCTTACCTTGATAAAGACCATAAAAAGGTGTTATTCCATGGAGAGACAAGTCCCTTTAATCGGACAAATCAAAGATGCACAAGTTGTTACGCGGCTTTTCCCGAAAAAGAATAAAGATGACAATCTTAGTTGCAGATATTCCGGTCTCTTACGGGATGTTGTTGAGCAAAAACTTCTGCAAAGAACTGGGAGGAGAAGTAAAGATGGATTGGTCCTGTGCTCATATTCCTATCAAGGGGATTAATCAAAAGCTGGAGCCGGAAAAGAAGTCCAAGTACACGGTGACAAAATCTGAAGATCCTAGATCTCGATTCTTTTTCGAGAATCGGCCGTGGGGTCTATTTCTTGGAAATGGACAAAGGCGTTCCAGAGCCAGAACTTCAACCAGAGCTAGAGCGGAGCCGGAAGAAGAGGAAAAAGTTTGGATCTTTGGAGTTTAAAGGCACTGTTGTTCTTTTGGATCGGAGAGTGGCATTCTATTAATATCTCCAGATGATGAGATATTCCCATACTCCCACAAGTTGATGTTTGAGAACACCAACAATACGGCAAAGTATGAAGCATTGCTGCTAGGAATGGAGCAAGCTAAAAAGAAAGGACTAAAACTCCTCAAAGCCCAAGGAGATCTTTGAACTTCTCGTAAAGTAAGTTCGAGGGCAAGATCAAATCAAAGGAGATAAGATGAAACATTACGGAGATAAAGTGCTTTACTGCCACACTGAATTTTGTAGCCTTCTCTATCAACTTCATTCCAACCAATCAGAACTCCAAGGTAGACTCTTTGGCGGTCACAACTGCACTATTGAATCCGGATAGACCACCGTCCATATTCAAACAAGGAAGCTATAAAGTGGAGATGGTCTACCGCCTCAAAGTCCCCTGATAATGTTGAATAGTGGCAGACTTTGTGTGACGACAAACAAACATCGCATGTGCAAAAGCAGACATCTTTGGCAGTGTATGTTGAAGGGAGTAAATCACCACCACGACAAGCGATCACAGCAAAAATGATCCAGTTATGATGATAATGGAGTAATCCAACCAAAAGGTAACAAAATCCCCAAGGGTTTAGTTTCCTTAGTGGAGACTTTCAACAACCATGATCGCTAGACTGAATAAGAACAAAGAATATGGTGATAGTTCTCCTCAAAATGTAACATATAAATCGGGAACGGAGGAAGTTGATGCAGACTTATCCACCACAGAGAGAAGAAAGGATGAGCCACCACAAGATGAAGTTGATAAGGACTTGCCCAAGGTATTTGACAAGAAGGCTAGAGAAAGGAAGTTCGAGATCGGAGACTAGGTACTCTGGTGGGACAAGAGACATGAACCAAAGGGCATGCACGACAAATTTGATTCACTCTGGAAAGGGCCCTTCATGATCAAAAGAGAGCTGCCGGAATGGACACTTTCTTCCTTGCCTACCGGGATGGAATTGAGTTACCATTGCCTTTCAACGGGCAACATTTGAAGTTGTTCGAAATTGAGATATAGGGTAAAACCTGTTTGTATATAAATAAAACTTTTGTTGTTTTCTTTTCTTTTCTTTTTCTTTTTGTTTTGTTTTTGTTTGCCGACCCCAGAGCCCAATAGACAAGACACGAAACTAGAGATCTTGGGATCTCACCTTCACTTCTTTCATTTTGACAAAAGTAAAGATGTCCACAGACGAAGCCAACTGGTGTCCCAGATTTCACCTGAAATTTGAGACTACCCCATATTGAAAAAATTCGTTCTTTTAAAATAACGGGTCGTTTTGTGTTTTTATTGCCAGAAGATGCTTGTATTGCGTCAAGATATTCCTAGTGAATCATAGGAGCCAATTTTGACAAATACCCAGATGCTGAAAATCGTTTTATCCCTTCGTCAAGTTTTGTCTACGGAAAATTTTATTTAATTATTTGAAGCCCCGTTTGGAGTAAATTGTGCTCCGATTTAGCCCTGTTGAAGTTTTGCATGTCAATATTCACATATACCAGTAGGGTTTTCACCAGGAATGGATCTTGGGCTTTGTTTGTGACTTTTGGCAACGTTTTTTGTTTTATTATTTTTGCGTGTTTTTCTCTGTGAAATTCCCCTAGGTCAATTCCTTCGCCAGTATAATCTGTTTTCTTGCTCTGGAGTATCTGGAGATCATCTACGGCCACCATGCCAGAAGGAATCAACTTCAGGAAGTCAACTTCTCTTTAAAAAGACAAAGTCGTGCACAAAAAGCCTCTCCTAGGCAAGTCACATTTTTTTGGAATAAATGGATTTTATGAAAATAAGAAAAATATTTCCATCAATGCGTAGAGCTCGAGAAGATATGCACTTTTAGAGAAAATGACACCTAAAACGGAGCTACGGAATGAAAGTTACGGCACATGCAGTTTTTCTTTGCTACATCTTCTGGACCCTTTCCAAAAATGGCAAATTTTATTCCATTCTTGTGTTTTCTTCACCAAAAATCCAAAAAAGGAAAGAAATGTTGTTTTTATGCCAGTCGCAATTTTCAAGGCTGCCTTCCGCGTCCAATTTCCACGCTGCCCTAAGTGACGAATTCTCATGCAATTTTAAAAGCAGAAGTCACAATGCAAGTCGCACTTTTGGAAAAGAGCTATCTTTCATGCAAGTCGCACTTTTTGAAGAAAGACTTTAAGCTACCAGTGGGAATTTTAGCGTGTGAGCAGGCGGGAATTTCTTACCTGCCTAGCAGGGTAATTTTTCCCATGAAGTCAAAGTCACTTAAGCTGCAATGGGAATATTAGAGGTGGCAGGCAGGCGGGAATTTCTTACCTGCCTTGCAGGTAAAAATTCCCATTATAAAAGAAAAATCACTTAAAGCACCGTGAGAATTTCTTACCTGCCTTGCAGGGTAAAAATTCCCATTATGAAAGTCAAATCACTTAAGTGGAAGAAGGGATTTTTAGAGCTGCAGTGCAGGGTGAAAATTCCCATCAGAAGTTGACTTCTTATTTTTAGAATTCACCCTTGCCAAAAAGTGCGACCCACCTTGGGTGAATAACAATGCATTTAATAATATTTATTAATGTTTATTCACCCAATTTTGGCGCCATAAATAGAAGGAAAGTCAATGCATGAAGACAAGCCAAAGAGAACTGAAGGTAGCATGCTAAAAATAAATAAATTAATTTATTTAATGGCAGCCATGAGCATGCAAATTTGGGCGCCCAAGTTGGAGGAATAAACATGTTTGTTTATTAATTAATTGCCAGGAATAGGAGAGACAATTATTAATTATAGAATGTTGAGGGTTATATAAGCATGGGCTGCCATAAGTGAAGGTGTAATTAATTCTTTTTGCAAAGGATTGCAGCCCGGACAGTTTTGGCGCCCAAGGAAGGAGGATTTTTGCATTGAAGTTTATTTTCCACTGTTGGGAAGCTTCAAAGTTTGGCGCCTAGGGTTGGAGGAGCTTGATTTAAGCCTTGTTAATTATCTGCATGTTGGTATGAGTGCCCAGGTGAAGTTAAAAATATTTACGCTTGCTATGCATGCAAGCAAAGCCTCAAATTTTAGGGCAGCGGGCTTAATATGCAGATTTTTGTGATAAAAATCAAGTGTTCATGCTCTGGAATCCATCTTTGTCTGAATTAATTGCAGGTATTCATTACAGGTGCTCATATAAGTGAAAGAGAGTGCAAATCAATGTCAGGTACATTGAATATGTCCTCCGAATCTGAAGAAATTGCCAGATCTGCACCAATTGCAAAGAATTCCGGCATAATTAAAAGAAAAAGAGTTGCTCAAACAAAGATTGCTCTAGCCATGGCAAAGTGGGATGAAAGGGTAGGCTCTGCGGAATCATGCATAGCTTCCAGATTTGCTGAAGTCAATGATACAGACATAGGCCATGCACCTATCACCGATTTAATTGTCAGATCTGCACAAATCGATCCAATTGCAAAGGCTTCCGACAAAAATTCATCCTCTTGTTTCTAATGCTAATGTGTAGAAGTCAGTGGAGAATTCCTTCCAGGATCTTGTGCATGTGCTCCCAATCTTCCAATTGAAGCCTTCATTGAATTTGCATTCACCCGGAGTGCTTTCCAGAATTTTTAATTGCTCATATGCAATTAAAAATAAAAATGATGAGTTATTTACGGCAAACATTGCACTGATGCATGTACTGAGAGAAGAACTACAAAAGCTTCAAGGATAAGAGGGAAGACATGTCAGTGGCAACACCCATAAGCAAAATCACAGTCAACTGTTTCCAGATCCAGTTTGGTGAGAATCAAAGGCAAAAGAAACTGCATGCAGAATATGAAAAAAGAGCAAGACTGCAGACTTTCCTCTTTCTTCTTCTTTCTCTTATTTTCTTCGACAAAGTAATTGAGCGATCAATTAAATTATAAAACTTAAGTGATTGGTTTAAAAGCCATTACTTGAAGAAGTCAACTACTTGGAAATAGGTGGCAGACATGCAAAATAGAAGGTTCTATCTTCAGTTGCAAATCATGCATGTCATGCAAAGAGGAATTCTAGGAGGGAGATTGCCAGTTGTTTCCTTTACAACTTCCACATGTGCCAGTTCACTAAAAACTTCTTATTTGTAATTTCCCCTCTATATGCTATAAGTAGAGGAAGAACCTTCGGGTTAAGATGAGAATTTGTAAGCAACATTCTTGTGTTCCAGACTTTGTGCTGAAACCCTTGATAGCTATTTGAAGCAAAGGAATAGAAATGAGCATATTTTCGGAGAACTTTGTGTCGACGGTGCATTTTGTTTCTAATTTTTTGTCTTAGATCTACTTATAAACTTTGTGTTATTTTAGATCTAGATTTGAAAGTTCCTTTGCTTATAATTCTGTGTGTTAATATCTATTGGTTCTATGTCCTTGTGCATGCAATCAACTCTGTAATCTATTGATTGGGTTGCACATCTTCCCTCTTTCTTTCCTGTGTTTTTATTATTTCTTCATTAGATATTTCCTTTCTTTAACAACTGCTTACTTGTTGCAAAACTATACAACTATGGTTCATGAGCTGCATGATTAAAGTAATACCCAAAAATAGATACTAGCATATTTAATTGACAAATCTTACACGAGAGGCTCACCGGTAAATGAGGGAGATTTATCTCATGACTGCCTAGGTTTTCGGCTATGCAGAAAATCTAGCCAACATAATACAAGGGTTTTCCCCTTTTCCCTCTGTTTTCTCTTTCCTTCTTGCTTTGATCTGTGAATCATTTAATCCTTGCATGCTTAGAAACTTTGTTCTAGTTTATACAATCTCAAGAACTTTGAGTCTACGGATTGTACTGTTATAAACGTGAATGGTTCTACTCTATATCTCATTTGCTCAATACATATAAGGGTTTTCTCTGCCATCTCTTTTCCCTAAAGTATTGTCTTCTTCTTCCTCCCTCCTCTCTTCAAGTCTTCTATCCTCATGTATTGATAACTTTCTAGGCATAAAACACATTTCAAGATATCGGGAAACCACCATTGAATGAAAGATTGTGTATTTGTACATAGGTTTTGCTCTGCTTTCAATAAGGGAACCTCTCCCATTAAAGAGGAGGGACTTGCTTGTCCCTTGACTGTGGTTTCATTCCAAGTGCAAATCTAAAACCCAACAAACAGCTTAGTGAATTTCTTTATTTTTATTCTTCAAATTAGTTCTATCAACCTTGCCACATAGAAAATCACACCATGATGGCAATTAATAAATAGTAATAGCTAGTTGTGTTTAGATTCCTTTTGTGGGACTCATATGGTATTGTGTACCTAGTTTGAGTTACCTATATGAGGACCTCTAGTTTGCTTCCCACCATATTGATTTATCCGACGACGAGCCTTATGAATGGCCCAAGACATTGATCTTAAAACCTTTTTCTTATTATTATTTTGGACCATGGAAGCCTCATATCTCTCTCTCAAGATTTAAAGTAGTATAAAATAACACCCATACTAATAAAAAAGTTTTACTTGTAGAATGTGATGTTACTATTGCGATTGTCATCAACGTATTATTAATTATATACTTTGGTATCTGACCTTGTTATGTTGTTAAAGTATGTATTAGCATATTAACGCATTTAATCTTGGTGTCCTACCATCTTTGGGATGGCCTTGAAGAATCTATTCTTCGGTTCATCAACCAAGTCTTCAAGCTGGACCTTAGGTGTTTTCTTTGTTCTTCTCTCACATTTTCTACTATTCCTTTACTTTGTACAATCTCCATAACATCCAATCTAGCTTGGCTTACCCTCAACATCTCTACCACGTTTGACTTTTGGTATTGTTCTTCCTCATCGAAGGGGAACTCCTTTGTGTGCCATTTCTATTCTTCACAATTCTCCACAATGCAAAACTCTATCAACCTATAACAAATTGACTAGAGGTTCACACTTTCAACAAAGCAAGGCACACACATGCTTTATTACCAAATGATCCGGGTTGGGTAAGAGGGGGCCAAGTTAATGCCAACCTTTCCTTGCAGGGGACACACATTGAACACAACACACTCAAACATAGAACTAAAGTGAGTCTTTATTGCATATATGAGAGTATTATAGTGATTGTACACATATAAGTATTTTACTTCCATTCTTTATTGAAAAGACACATACATGAAAATGAAGGCTCGGTCAACAATCCAACACTAGACTTGATACACTCTTTGTTCCATTTTGGAAATACACTCTCCTTGGCAAGCTCCCAATTGTGCTCCCCCTCCCTTTCTCTCGATTGCTTCCACTTGAATATTGTCTAATTAATCCTTTCAGATCTTTCTTGTTGACCTTTGACAACTTGTTATACCTCTTTAAACTCCCAAGCATCTTGAAAACGCTCAACAATAGACAAATTATTGTTACTTTCCTTTTACTTTCCACATGGGTGAAACCACTACTTTTTGCGAGAAACGGTGGTTGTGTAACAACTTGGGTGATTAAGCAATCATTGGTTAATACAAACGGATAGTTTGAAACCACCACTTGTATAAGCCCATTATTTCATCACCAACCAAAACTATCAATTTGATCCTTGTTAGGGGATTGAAACTTCCTATGAATAATATTTTGTAATATCCCCTTCTTGGTCGAAGACCTTTAGCCCAATTTTGTTTCTGACGGCTAAAGGGTGATAGAAAGGAAACTTATCATAATGAATTAATTATAAAAGTGCAATATAAAATAATATTATAAGCACTTTATATTAATTTATTAATGATAAAGTCAAATTAAAAATAGAAAAGAAAAATATAAAGTGATAAAGTAAAAATAAGAAAAGGGAAAAATGTCACTTTATATTATTATTCTCCCCTAGGAGAAAATGTGACCCCTTTGGAGGATGAAAAAGGGTGGAAAAAACATTAAATGAGGGAGGTGAAATCTGATTGGAAGATGAGGGTGGCTATTTGGCCAAGTTCATCTATAAAAGCAAGTCTACTTGCTTGTAGAGGCATGCTTTTCTATTTTTACAAAATCTGATTTTTGTTTGAGCCTAGAGCTTTTACAAAATATTTCTAAGGATGAAAACCTTTAGAAATAATCTCTTGAGGACGAAAACCCTCTAAGAGATCTAGTAGAAGGATGAAAACCCTTCTCCTAGTTGAGAGGATTCTCCATACAAGGGTTTCCATTGCGGATCAAGGATTTATTGGTGTTTTTCAATGTTTTCCAGCAGTAGATTTGCAGATTTGTGTTACTTTCGGCGAGGGTTTGAAGGTGGGAACTTGTTGCAGATTTTTAACTTCATTTGCAGCCATATCTAGGGTTATCTACATCCCTATGGGTGGAGTTAGGTACATTCTAGGGCACAAATGTCCCAGATCTCATCACCAACAACTTTGCCATAATTTTAGAAGCCAAGATCAGCTGGTTTACATAATTTTTGGGCCAAGGAAATTGTATTTTCAGCTGTGTTGAAGGAGCATTCTGCATATTTTAATAAAATAATTCAACCTTCATTTGGGATCAAATCTGGTACTTTTCTTGAGTATTTGTCTTTATAAAAATAGCTGATCTATTTTGATGATAAAAAGAGTTATTTTGGTTCAGTTTGGAATGATTTGCATACCCTAGGCAAGTCGCATTTTCCCATAGAAATTCAGATCTGCACTTAATTATTTTTGTATAATTTCTACTACTTGCAATTTTATTTGGGATTTGCGGGAAATCCATCTAGGGTCGAAAAATGTCCATTTGGGGACATTACAACGGTATCAAAGTAGTATATCCTCTTAGCCTATGAGGAAATGAAGAGGAAATCAGATCTAAATGCAACCAAGAAAAAAATTACGTGACCCAAGTCCCTTTCTTTGATGGTTCTCATGAAATATCTGTTAGATTTTGGTTGAAGGAATTTGAGAGATATTTGTGATGGAATCCTATGTGTCAGGATGATGCCCTCATGCTCATCTCTAGATACATGGATGGAGTAACACATAAATGGTGGCATCAATTGTTGAAGACCCAAGGGGTTGAATCCATTGCCTCCCTTGAAAATTTCACACAAAAGTTTCTAGAAAGGTTTGATGTGCAAGATTACAAGGAGGAAGAAAATTCAGACCTACATGCGGAGAAAGAGAGCTTTGTGGTTGAAGGCCAAATTCTGAATGTGGATGTTGATTTTTAGCTTGTTGTCCCTTCTAGAACAACAATTCAAAGGGAGCATAAAGACAAATCAGATCTACACCTAAGTGAAGAAGTCAAAGGAGACCTTATGGAGAAACTTGCACATGAGGAGGAGACTCCCATGGACACTTGCGTGAAATTGCAGCCTGCTGTAATTTCCAAAACAACAACCTTTGGTAAGCTTTCAGATGTAATTAACAGGTGTTTAATGCTTCCTACTATGCCACTTCCATTTGATAGACACCCTAGTGGTTACCCCAACAAAGGGAAGAGTCCAAGGTTGATCTCAGTGATGGGGATGCAAGTGATAAGGAAAGAGCAGTTGCTGCTCCTATTTTTGGAGATCTAAGGCACATAGACAGTGGTGTTGGGGGCAGCTCAACATATGTCTATCCATCAAGGAAGGATGAACACTCGGAGGACAGATTAAGGTATGAAAGATTGTTGCTTATGTCATGTCAAATTATGGATCATTATGGGAAGAGAGTTAGAATGATGGATATGGGTTGCAATATAAGACATATAAATCCCTTGATGCAAATTCAGATTTGTGCACACACAATGATTTGGGATCCCAGTAAGAAAAGAGTTTCTAATGTTGAAGTCACTTTGGTTAGTTCTTTTGTCTTTTCATATCAATGTGCAAGACAAAATCCAGAGTTGGGCCTTGAAGGGCTCAAGAGAAATATTGAGGATATGGTTCAATGGAAGAGAATCAAGGGTGCAAAGGGCAGTCAATGCAATTTTTACGAGGTGTATACAACAACATTTTCAGAACAACAGTTATATCCTTATGGTATTCAGCCCCAGAAGGACGAGCATGGTCTAATTCCCAGTCATCTAATTGGTCCTTACCTAAGTAGGATCACTACACAAAGGTATGAAACCACTTTCATTATTTTAGAGGCTATTTTGGGACCATTGCCTAATCTTCATCTTGCTGTCATAAAGTTTCTGAGTGATGGGCTGCCAACTGTATGGTTGATTGTGGAAGTTTCAAGCATGAATTTGGTAAGAGTTGTGTTGAAGGTAAATGATGAAAAAGAACTTGGCATGAGATTTACACATGGTAGCTTCCTAAAGGAGGTAGAAATCGATGAGGGAAATCTGATCGCTCTTGATACAAACATTAATTTTTGGGATTTTGAGCTTGCTGTTGTGAGTTTTACAATATTGCTATCATCAATTTCAGACTGCCCTACATCATGCTTGCTGCCACAAACAAGAAGGCAGCCATTAGAGATGGTAATTTTCAGTTTTTCAAGCCTATTCTAATCACTCGTGATGAATGTTCAGTTGTCATCACTTCATTGGATGATAGGATGCACATTTTCAGTCATAAGTTGGACAAATTGTTGGGGTTATGGACAGCGGTAAGTACGCAGCCCGGGATACTCTTTTTGGTGTTCCAAGCATTCACTTTTGGGCAAGAAGATGTTCTCCTACAACAAGGTTATGTGGTAAGCAGTATATCTTCTCTTTTATTACAACAGTTAGATCATGAGGATATTGAGAGAGGTATATGGTGGCAAGATCTATCTCACTTACTGTACATGAGCTCGGATTTTGGAGCATTTTACAAAAACTTCGGTATGCCTTTGCTCGAACTTCGATGAAGATGCGCCTCTTCCGGCTCTTCCTCTTCGTATGTGGACCATGAGTAGAGCCCACAATTGTTGCCGCATCATCCTCTAAATCCTCTGCCATTGCAGCCCCAGGTCTAATAGCTTGTGCTATGGCTGCCTTCAGCCTTGCCTTCTCTAGTTTCTTCTCCTCTAACTCTGCCAGCTCTGCTCTCATCTCTCGCTTTGCCTCTTCCGACACATTGGGGCAAACCGTAACATCTCGGCAAACAATAGTTGAAAGGTGATATTTCAAACGATTGATGCCTCCATTCATTTTTTTGTTACAGAAAGTGCAAAAAATTTCGCCTCACTAGCTCCATGTACAACATACTTCCATGCTATGGAACGGGCATTCGGAGGAACGGTCCTACTAGTGATTCAGATGCCGAACTTGATGCCATTGTTAAGCTCTAATCTGCAACACAATGCACATTTAAAAAATTAGAAAACGTAAACTTAATTTAATTTTAAAAACAAAACATGTGCTTGAATAACAAATTTGCGTAAATAAAAAAATACATTACAAGCATTCAATTTTACATTACATGTATTTAGAATTACAAAACGAATCGATTACAATACACATACATAAAATTTAACTAGTTTCTGATATATATTATATATAAAAATATATATATATATATACCTCTGGCTGCAAATGAGTATAAAAAAATTACAAGCATTCGATTTTACATTACATGTATTTAGAATTACACAACGAATCGATTACAATACACATACATAAAATTTAACTAATTTACAATGAATTTGCGTTAAAAAAAAATTACATACCTCTGGCTGCAAATGAGTATAAAAAAATTACAAGCATTCGATTTTACATTACATGTATTTAGAATCACAATAGGAATCTATAAAACATAAATAATATACACAAAATTTGAAAAAACTTGAAAGAATTAAAAAAAAAAACTACCTCCAAATGCAAATCTCCAAATTCTCTCCTTGAATTCGCTCCAAAATCCACTCAACACAAGCAATGCAAGCTCAAATGGTTGTGTGAGTGACAATGAGGGAGTAGAGGGCTTTTTAAAGAGCCAAAACCGTGTAAAAAAGCGGTTTTTGCGTGTGAAAACCGTGTTTTGCGTGTAAAAGCAGCGTGGGCGAGTTAAATGCACGAACTCGCCGAGTTAACTCGGCGAGTATTCCCAAAACTCGGCGAGTTTTTTTCCTTTCTGGCGAGTTTTCCTGCGATTTAACCGTTTTGCAAGTTTTTTGGCGAGTATTCTATCTATGGTCAAAAGATCCTATTTATGAGTGCTTCCCACAGTTGACAATTCCTGAATGCTACAAGGATTACAGGGTAGTCAACGATGGCTTCTTCTACGAATTCATTTGCAAATTAAATAGTGATCTGAAGACCAGCAGAGTGAGCAAAGAAGCCTATGCAAGCTGCCTCAAAGAGCATGGCTCTGTATCTTCATCTAGTTTGCGGACTTCACATATCTCAGGTTAGTGGTTTCTCAGGAGAACCAGTTAAGTTGCCAAAGTACCCGAGTGATAAGTGGGTCATCATGGAGTTGTGCAGGCAGTCGTGTAGAGTTGCATGACTTACAGTCAAATGACACAAGTCTACAGGTAGCTTTCCAGTCACAGTGGGTCATTATAGTTCTTTAGACCATTCATCGGGCAAAGGAATTGAAGCAAAAATGTTTTTGGGTATGAGCATGAGTTCTTCCTAGCACAAATGAACTTTGACCCATATGGGATAGCAAAGAGGATAGTCTCCCAAGAATACTCACATGTTCCTTCACTTGAAGACTTTTGGATGAAGTGCAGGAGTGAATACGAAGTCAGAAAGGGAGATTTCACAAGTTATCAGTGAATGGTTTCGACTATGGTTTAACATGAGATACCTGCAAATCTCTCAGATGATGGGCATGTGGTACTTGACACATATCATCAAATGGGAGGAGATAGAGCTGCTCTTCAGGAGAGTGTGGGTGGTTGTCACACGATTGAGGAGAGGTCTTCCGCAGTCCTGGTTAACACCTCAAATTGGTTGTTAACAAAGGGGTATTGCTTGGACGAGGCTTTGATGAACCAGATCACGGGAATTTCATTGCAGGGGATCCCAACAAGAGAAAACACGAAGGTGAGAGTAAAGAGAAGACTAGAGAAGCTCAAAGTGCACAAGAAGTCTCAGGTACTGGAAAAAGGCAAGTCTACATCCATTATACTAGTGCCACTTTCAGACGAAGCTTCTCAACGTCAACTCACAACACTTCGGCAACTCCAGGACCTCAGACAGATGTTATCATTCCACCATTGAATCCAACATTGTTCGTATTTGTTCCTCAGCCACCTAGATCTTCACCTCTCCCTGTGGAGAAGTTGAAAGCACAAATGGTAGAGTTCGAAAGAGCATTGTCTTTGGACAATTGTAAGAGGGCAGCCATAACACTATGGTGAATTCGGATGCAGCAGAGTCGAGCATGAGATGGTGGTACATTTGGTGACTTCTCATTCCCGAAGAGCAATTTCTCATCCTGGTTGGCTTCATGAAATAGTCCCGAAGCTCATGAGTTTAGGCGGAAAAGATAGAAGATCTAAAGTTGCCAAGGTAACTTCTAGGTTGATTATTGAAGAATCGGGGCAAAATTTTGTTGAGTTGTCAATTCTTGAAGAAGGGAAACAGAAGGGAGAGCTAAATCTTTGTAGACACATCGGTGACCAAAGTACCATTGGGGAGAATCACCACGAAGGATTAAAGCAAGATACACAGACACTGATAGACACTTTATTCCTTAAACTTGACAAAGAGAAGGAAGAAAAGAACAGCTTCAAATGCAGATCTCCCAGTTATGTGAGATCATCACTAAGGTTGCCAAACCTTCTTCTCAGCTCGTGTTAGTGCAGGGAGCAGTGCAACTGCCATTTGGTTGAAGAGATTGAAGATGCAGGGAACCAAGTGTCAAAGCTATTGCTCAATGGAAAGAGCAAATTATTCACCAAGCTTTAGAAAGTTTGAGGAATACCTTCTCGCTTAGAGAATATGCACGGGGCATTATCTCAAATAAAGGAACTAATGACAGGGGATAAAAGATGAGAATATAGTTCTTTGAAAGTCATCTAGATACCTTAGCTAAGATACATTCATTCATTGCGAGGATGTCTAATTGCGAGAAAATTATTGTACTCGACTGGTTCATAGAAAAGGGGAAGCGAGCTTTCCTTCCGCATGGAGATTCTCAAGCTTATGCTGAATAGGATGCGATTCTTTAGAAGACGAGATGGGGAAGTATCGAGAGAACATTCCCAACGGGTTTTACGCTTCCCGTGAGGAATTTATTTTGGTTGTGCAGAAGAAGATTGATGAAGCCGTCATGCCTTTCACGTTAGATTCAATTGGCAGACTCGTGAAACTTCATGCAGATATTGAGGGTATGGGCCTAGTTTGGAGAAGGTAAAGGCCAACATTGCTACTTTGTCTAGAGGATTGTTGCGGTTTAAAACTGAGAAAGAAATGGTTGCTAAGGCAAATGGGAAGACACTGAGTCACATGTTTGACAAGTATATTCAGTTTCAAAACAAAGAGAAAGCGTAAAGTATGACGAGTCGACATATTTTCTTTCTTCTTCTCTTTCCTCTCTTATTCTTATTTTCTCGGACAAAATTGTAAAACTAAAGTAATTGGTTAAAAGCCATTACTTTTAGTTATCTAAAAAGGTCCTTAATTAAGAATAGGTGGCAGACATGCAAAGCTTTGATTTAGTCTTCAGATGCATGTCATGTAGAGAGGAATTCCAGGGAAAGATTGCCAATTGTTTTCTTTATAGCTTCCACATGTGTCAGTTCAATTATTGCTTTTCCTATTTGTAATTGCCTTCTATACACTATAAATAGAGGAAGAACCTACGGGTTAGAGGATCAAAATTTGTAATCAACATTCTTGAGTTCCAGACTTTGTGCTTTGAAACCCTTGATATATTTTTCTGAAAGCTGAGGAATTAAACAGAGGTGGATTTCCGGAGAACTTTGTGTCAACGGTGCATTTGCTTCTTACTTCATGTAGATCTTTAGATAAACTTTGCATTATCTAAGATTTAGATTAGAAACTTTCCTTTCCTTTAATTTTGTATTGTGAGATCTATTTGTTTTATCTATGTGTATGAGACCAACTCTGTAAACTATTGGTTGGATTACACATCTTCCTTCCTTTCTTCCCAAATTCAACTATTCCCTTTTGCAAATATTTCTTTACTGTTTGCTTACTTACTTGCATGCAAATTGCTTAGCTATGGTTCATGAGCTTCGCAGTTAAAGTAAAACCCATAGATAGTTATTAGAATACATAATTGACAAAAATCTTACACGGGAGCCTCACCGGTAAATGAGGGAGATTTATCTCATGACTGCCTAGGTTTTAGCTATGCATAAAATCTAGCCAACAATTTCATGATATTTTCATTCTTAAACAAGGGCTAGGAATTTTAGTGGCTTATTTTTATGAATAAAGTTAGCTCGTTATTTTTTAAGGGCTATGAAGAAAGTTTAAGTAAGATTTGTAAGTGGTTGGTGAGCTTTTATTAATTCGAATGGTTTGTGGGTTCTTAGTATTTGCACGGCAATGTAATTAATGATTTAGAAATTTTGTATTATGTTATTAACTATTATGTTTTGAACATTATGAATCAATACAAACTCAAGTCTCAATTCTCAAAGTATGGGAAATTTGTTTTCATGTTCTATGAATGATTGTAAGTTGTATGAGTATTAAATTTCAATAAGTATGCAATGTATGAGTATTAAATTTCAATAAGTATGCAAATGCTTCTTTAAATTTATATATATATATAAAATGTACCATACCGAAGTTTTTAAAAATTTGCCGTATCGGCATACCGCACCCGTCCGAAATAGTCTAGATTAAAAGTAGCTGAACCTTTATATTTTATTTTTCGCTTGAAGCATCATCATAATGAAGTGAAGGATAAACAATTAAATTTTGTTAAAATCAACTTTCTTTTCTGAGCCTAAATACAACATTTTAACATTTCCCGTTATATGTTGTTTACAAGCCCTTCTTTTGCTATAGTGGGGTCCTAGCTTAATACTAATACACCTAGTTCATGTGTTTGGTGGGAACTAACCACTTGGTGTGATATTGTGTAATTGTTTTCCATCGGTAGGATACTATGGTGACTTAGGGTCAGGATCAGCCTGTCAAGTTAATCTGTTGATGTACTTCCAGCCAATAAGCAGTAATACAATTTCTATATCCTAATACAATAAGTGTTATACCTATTAAGGTACCAATTGATTTATGTTTTGTCATTTCTGCTATTAGTTTCTGTTACTGTTCAACTTCTTAGGAAATGGAAAATTTTGAAAAATCATATATTAGTTGCAAGGAAATAAGCAATTTCATGCATAAATTCCAGGCAGAGTTATACAGAATGAAGAAAATGTTTGAGACAGCAGAGCCATTGTATCTAGAAGCCATTGAGCTATTGGAGGTAACCTTGGGCCCTGAAGATATGAGGTAAGGATTTGATTATATTTTTGTTCTGTTTAACAAAAGATGTCGATTTTTAGTATGTTTGGAAAACGTTTCAATTTGGTGCGGTTGTAAACATTTCTAAGATGTGTAATATATGCTGTCTACTTGGAACAAATGTTGTTTCATTCAAGTGACATTATTATGCTGTTCACTTTGAAGTTTCTGCTTTTCTCTGCTTACAGAACACAATATATACAACTTTGCAAGAGGTAATGTCCATGCATACAGGTTTTATGCAAATGATACTTATTATCTTGTGTTATCTGTAGGGTTGGTTTTGCTTTGCACAACCTTGGAGGATTCTATCTGATGCAACGCAAACTGGAACAAGCTAGGTCTTGTTATGAGGTTTGTCAGAGATGGTTTATGGTCTATTTCATCACAATTACATTAGACATGCTGCTGTGTTGGTGTATTTCCTTGTGTATCAGATGTAAGAACACACAAAAACCCAACTGGATTTTTTTTCTTTTACCAAAACACCATCTTTTACCAGAAGAGTGCGCAGGAATACTACCATACTCTTACAAGAGCCCACAGAAGCGATATCTATATCTGCACCAGTACTTAACCTCTACTGGTCAGATGTATGAGTGCAAAGCCACAGTTATAGGGTTTGGACGAGTCAATTCAATGGTCACGAATAAAATGTTCAACAATCAGTTCATAAAAGTGAACTAATGTCAAAATAACCACATCCAGCTTTAGGGATGTCATTAAGATAGAGCAAAGAGGCTCAGCTTGCTCTAGAGAGAGAGAGAGATGAAAGGGTTTGAGGAGCCTATATGCCTATAACTTGCCTATCCTTGTATATGCACACACAAATATGCAACAAAGAAATTGAAATGCACTGGGGCAATCAGAATAGATTTCCTTTAGTATCACACGGAGTCTATACTTAATTCGAGCTGTAGTTAGATATTACATGGAGTCTTGTAAGCTTTCATGAGAAATGCCCAGTTGTTGAAAGCCCTTCTGGTTACTTAGTCTACTTTTTAAAAATATTGACTGCAGGGTTTTTATTGGATTGGGATGATTAATAGATCTAATATTATCGAGAAAAACCTTTTTTTGGTCTTGGAGGGAGCATGAGAAAGACCAAGACCAAAAATGCTGAAATGGAGTATTAAGAGTTCCAACCATTATCGTTGGATTCAAACATAGTCACTTTGTCTAGGAGCAGTAGTTAGCGAGATTGGAGTAAGCAAGAAGCACTCAACTTACCGGCAGAGTGGTTTTCATCCTCTATATTTTGGGCAGAAATATTTAATGACGTCGTATGGCTTTGAACACCTTTTTAACATATGAAGAGTAGCTTTTGGAACAATTTAGACCCATATGGCTGAATCTGGCTTCGACAATAACTATGTACCATAGATATAATACAAAAAGAAGCTAGGATAGGATTGCTTTGGCATATTTGAACCACTATAATAATTTATGTGTATTTGACTTACTAATTTTGATCTTATGGTATTGCAAATACCTTGAACCTGCAATTTCCCTCTACAAATTTCAAAGTGCATGGTTTAGGGAAGCTTTGAATCTTGTCTAGTCTATTTCATAGAATCCAAATTCCTAGTTTACTGCTATATAAAGGGTTTACCAGTTTTTGTACAAAGTTATAAACTCCTAGTTATTGTTTGTAAGGGGAGGTTCTTTTGATTCTTTGATCTAGGGCTTGTTTCTTTGTTAGTGGTAAAATGCCTGCCGCTGTTTTTGTCTATCACAGAGGTCAGGCCTGATGTATCCCCTCTTAAAAGGTAAAATATTTTAATTTTTATCAATACAATTTAGGCATTTTGACTAATTCAACCACAGTCATATGATTTGGACTCAAAAGCCAAAATGGAGAGCCAACTATACACAAATTAATAAAAAATGATAATATTCACAGTTACCCTAGTCTCGGAGATGGCGTATTTATGGGATGGCTATTTTTTCTGGATTTTGAGGAAGGTGGGGGAAGGCTATTAAAATATTTCATATTGTATAAAAATAAAAAAATTAACTACAACTGATGGGCGTAACCTACGATGGCAGCCAAGAGGGGCGAGAGAAATGAAATGATTACAATTATGTCCATGAGACCTAATGGTCTATGTGACCACAAATTGATACAATTGTCTCAACCACCCAAAGGTGATGGTATTACGGGCTGATTTATCTCTTTAAGAAGGCTATTCCTTCTCTTGCTTATTTGGGTTATCAATTTCCCTAACATTTTTGTCCTGGTCTCTTCAAATAGCTCCACCATGGAGTCAACTTTTAATGATTTTGTATACTTGACACCATAGTAGCAAAACACGTTTTGGGAAAATTGTTTTCTTTTTAAAAGTATAGATTTTGTCTTTTCAAAAATTGCAATCAATCAGAAAAAAATTAGAAAAACTGAAAACTGCTGAAAAATAAGAAAAAGAGAAAAAGTTAAAAAAATATTTTCAAAGCATTTCCATTGCATTGAGATACATATTAGGCATTTCAATTGCATAGAGAATAGATACAAGTTATGAGAGGAAGATAAATGAGATTGTATGCGCCATCAAAATCAACAAATTGTTTTCTTTCATTAATCTCTATACTTTTCAATTTCATTACATTACAAAAAGGGGGTAGCTAATGGCAAGGTAGGCTAGTGATAAGTATTCACTAGGTCGAGATGTTGAAGCTCTAGTGTCAGATCCTCTCCTTATTTGAGAGATGAACTTGTCGCCATACCCACACTCCTCCAATATGTCCAAATCCTCTTCATCTAAAATAGGCTCATCATCATTTTCGAGCCATTCAAATTCAGGATCAATTTCATCAAGGTCAATTAGCTGGTCTTCCTTGATGGTACCTGACATTATCAAATAGAATGCATATGTTAGTGACTTTGGCGAATAATACTTCCTAACCTTGGCGTGAAAACTGGCGAGGATTAAAAAATGCAACATTTCCTAACCTTGCGCTTTCTTGATCTTTAGGCGAAGATTGTGGTGGACAAACACCAAATCATTCATTTGTTCTTGAGTGAGTCGATTGTGTTTTTGGAATGTATATGCTCGAACACACTCCAACTATGCTCGCAAGAGGATGAACTGCATGGCTGGCTCAAAATGTACATTGCCATCCATCAAAGGTGTTTGGCTTCTTTGCCAAAGAAATCCCACCATTGTGCTGCAAAAATAAATTTTGTCAACATTGTAACATGCACACTTCAATCAAAATTTAACACCTTTACCATATGTATGTAAAAAAATGTTTGCTTGGTTTGAAGGTCTTCATTCTTATGATGGATGACTTATTAGAGAAGAAACCCCTTGCCTACTTGTATATCGACAACTCTCCCATAGCTGCCTCTAACTCCTATATCGGAAATATTTTCTCCATGTACTTAAATAAGCCCTCTCTAACCTCTTCATCATCTCAAAATGAGCTAAAGCTTTAAGAACAATGTTGGATTCAAGAAATATCGGCAGCATGGAGGGAGAATGCATTTGTTGATCCCATCTATTATCCATTATCTCCCATAATGGCATGTACTTGGCCTTGTTATTCTCCAATTTGCTCATAATACCCTCTTTGGCCCTATCCATGGCCCCATTCAAAAACCTATGTCGGATCCCCATCGATGACTTCGATACTCGAACTAGAGGCTTAGAGAATAGGAAATTTCTCTTTGCTTCTTCAAAAAAAAGACGATGAGAAAACATACCCATAGATTTGTCGTCCATATGGGGTTTTTGCAAAGGAAGAGTCCACCCACTCAGTTGAAACAAACATTCATTTCAAATTCATTTTTGTTGGCATAGAGTTTGCAGCTCAAGGAACTGGGCTACTGACCTTGTCACCCTAGGCGAAGAAGATTTTTGCGTTAGCAAATGTGTGCATCATCTTCGAGCACCCTTGTGTGATTGTATATGAACTTGGTAATTGTGTGGGCCTTTTGCAAAACCTCTTTCACCCATGGAATTTTGCCTATGTCCTCCAAGGTCAAATCAAGACAATGTGCCACACATGGAGTCCAAAACATAGTTTCATATTTATCCATAATAGTCCTCTAAGCGACCACACAATGGCAATTATTTGTAATGAACAGAATCACATTTTGTGGCCCACCTCAACACAATTTCATCAAATAGATGAAAGAGTGTCTCACCCAATTTTATTGTATTAGATGTATTGACACTACAAGAAAAATTGTGTCATGTCACACGACACAAGGAAATTGATAAGTGTGCGTTTCCTTCCATCCATCCATCCATCGACATGATGGTGCACCTTGTTTTTTTGCCATTCCTTGTGATGTTGTGCAAGAACATCGTTCACATCCTATCAACATCCTTTAACAAATCAATCCGTAAAGCCTCGTATGATCGGGCTTTGAACCCATGACCTTCTAATTTATAAACATTTCAATTATTTTCAAAAAAACCTAACCCTAACACTTGAAAAATGGCACTTAGGGTTAGGTTGTAATAAATTTATTCATAACCTAAAATAGTAAAATCTTTTAGATGTGTTTATATTTTGATTAAAAATCCTAACCTAAACACTTTGAAACCCAACGTTTAGAGTTCGGTGTAATAATTTTTTCATAACCTAAAATAGTAAAATCTTATAAATTTGTAATTATTTCAATTAAAAAACGGCCCTAACCCTAAACATTGAAAAACCAACATTTAGGGTAAGGGTTAAGGCGTACTAATTTTCTTTATAACCTAAAATAGTTAAATCTTCTAAATTTGTAAATATTTTGATTAAAAACCTTAACCCAAAACATTGGAAAACCAATGTTTAGGGTTAGGGTTTATTTAAGTTTTGTTCATTTTTAAAAATGGAGTACTTAATCGGTGAACATTGAAAGTAGTTGAAAATCTCTTTAATATTGTATGAAAATTGTCAAAAGTGCCTAAAAAAATCATGTTTTTGACATTTATAGATAGAAATCGCGGCTTTTTGAATATATGATGATGTTTTCATGATTCATCTCAGTTTTTCCTTAAGTTTTATGCAAAAATTGCGACTTTTCAAAAATTGCAATTTAAGGGTTAAAATTGCTAGTTAGGGTTCATGATCGTTTCATGGCCACTTGACCCGCACAAACTGTACCTTTTCTTATACAAAAACTGTTTGTATTAATGAAAAATTTGGTCAGGGATGGTTGCAATTTATCACGATAAATTGTGGATTTTACTCCTAACACTTCTTGACACCAATGTTCTTGTAGGTTGGGCATTCAAGGATGAATTGCCTTTCCATTTCAATTGCTCTTGTGGTGCCAAAAACACATATCCTCTCCTTTTATTCTTCCTTAGGCGTCACCTATCTATGTGTCTTGCATCGCAGTCTTTTGAGCTAGCGTTGGACGTTTTATCCCTATTCCTACCCAAGGGGCTTATAGCCCAAGTGTAATGTCCCTTTTGGGGGACTTTTGGAAAATAGCTAGGGTTGAATGAGAAATGGCTGGAATTAATTTTAGATTTTCTGTACTCAGACTTCCGAGGGCTGGATATGACTAAAAATGCACACGAAAACTTGCAATTTTTCCCTTCCTAGGGCAGCGACCTGTTTTGGGAACTCCCACTCACTTTTGGATGCCCTAAACTCGCTGAAAATATGCCCAATCAAGCTCAAAAATTCTGATTAATTAACAGCAATCAAAATATGAAGGAAAACTGATTTTTAGTGCCCTAGAATTGAAGATATGAATTTCTATAAACCCTTGTTTGTAGAGTTACTTTAAAAATTCATAACTTTACCTAGGAAGCTCCAAAATTCATGAAACTTGGGATCTTGGGGTTTAAAAATATGAAGAATGCAAATATCAACTCAACTTGCCCAAACATCCACTCAAACATGTCAAATCTGACCTACAAGCAATTCACCCCTCTTGGAAATAATGAATTAGTGGCTCAAACATGCAAGGAAATGATTGCTTTCACCTTTAATAATTAGTATAAGTCCATCCATGCAAGAAATCATACCATACATCCATCAAAACATATCCAACATGCTCATAATGCAAGTTGCCTAGGGCTAGATAGAAAGATATCAGCTCCAAATTCCTTGAGATATTCAATAATTCCAAGCATAGATAGAATACTTTTGTCTCCAAAACTCGCCAAAAATTATGCTAAACGAGTAACTCGCAGGAAAACTCGCCAAAAATGCAAAAAAAAAAACTCCCCAGTATAGTTGGAATACTCCGCCAACAAAAATCGCCTTCATTACAAACTCGCCAAAAACTAGGCTTGAAATGACATTCCTTTTTTGGATTTTTGGTGAAGAAAACACAAGTATAGAAAAAAATTTGCCATTTTTGGAAAGGGTCCAGGAAGATGTAGCAGCAAAAACTTGCATGTGCCATAACTTTCATTCTGTGGCTCCGTTTTAGGTGCTGTTTTCTCTAAAAGTGCATATTTTCTGAGAGCTCTACGTGAATGATGGCAATATTTTTCTTATTTTCATAAAATCCATTTTTGCACCTTTTTGGACCAAGCAACTTTTCCAAAAGCTTCGAAAGAATCATGAGCTTTGATCGCTGTCTGTAAGATTAGTAATTAAAAATATTGGATAACTTTCCAAAACTGAATGTACTAATGCTTAATATTCTCCGTGCTTAGGACTAATCACACGAAGAAGCGCAACAAATTGACTCAAAAAAGGCTCAACGACTTGGTTTTTGTGCAATACAATCTCCGGCTTCGCACAAAAAAAGTTGAGGCCACATCAAAGGAGCTCATTGATTTGGATGAGATAGATCCATACAGTGAGTGGATACTGGGCAAGAAGAGAAAACCAATGCGTCACAAATTTGTGACGAGATTGCTTCTTTTGAGAGGGAGGCTATGGAGGGAGAAGCACTAGCAGGACTCCGAGGAGATATTGGACTGGATGACATCTTTGGAGGTGATCTCCAACATGCAGCAGAGGAGCCACCAGCACCACCATCTAGTTCCATGATCGAGCCAGATTCGCAGCCTTCTAGGAGGAGCGTGGAGACGCAGCCGAGTGTGGGGACTAGTATCAGCCGGTTGTCGTATTCGCATGATGATGCGATTTTGTATTGTATTTGTATTCAAATCTAATAGAAAACACTTCTCCAACATTTTATGGGCTCATTTGATACATTTTGTAGCTATGTGTTGCTTAAAATTTATGTTTTTTAAAGAAATTTGAGTATTTTTAAGTTGCTGAGTATTCCCGAGTATTGGCCGAATATTGGCGAGTTTTTGCCGAGTTTTTTTTTGGGGTCTGGTGAGTTTTTGGATTTGGCGAGTTTTCCTACTATGATTCCAAGTATCCTTGCTTGATTTTCGTATCCAAGACAAGTTCCACTATCAATGGTTTTCATCCTTGAAGTGGTCTCAAACAAGGGTTTTCGTCCTTGATGAGAGAGAGGAAAGGTACAACCTTTACCCAAAAGAAATAATAAGATTCAACATGTCCATCAAATGGCCAAGCAACTTTCTTTTATAACAATAAGGGGTGCTACAATTCAAATGATGTCGACCTTATAATAAATACCTTTTAATTATCTAATTTGTATTTAGAGCCTACATGCTCAAAATACCTTATATTCTAATTAAATAAGTTCTTCTATTGGAGCGCTTGGCTTCCCAATAGGAATACATGATAATAATAAAATATCTATTTAGAAAATGTCATCCAAGTCTTCCCCTTGCTTCTTTCCTTGAACCCATGGGGAGGAAGAATGGGTTAAGGTCTTCAATTCCACTAATCTCCAAAAAGGGACATGACAGTCCCCCTTCCCAAGATTGTTTGTCCCCAAGCAATTACAAGTACCCGGATCCCAAATAAATCTCAGCTCCTCCTCCTTTGATATACCTACACATGAAGCAAACTCATTAAAGAAAAAATGTGTCCCCTTCTTCATCCACTCTTGCTTTGTGGATATGATGATTAGTTCTTCTTCTTTGCTTGCCAAGGCCTCATAAATACTATCCAAACATTGGTTGTTCCCAATTTCCCTCATGTTGTCCCAAACACAGCTGTAACCATGTATTTTGTTCCCTAAAATCAGAAGGATAGTGGCTGGGATCTTTCTTATAATAGCTGGAAACACATCAACAATGATAGTAGATTGCAAACCCTTCAACCTCATGGTTGGATACTCCTCTCTAGTTGTCAAAAGAATGGATAGGGAGCTGAAATGTTGCGGACAACGAATAAAACAAAAATACAACTGTCATAATGATTACAAAATTGGGATTGTTCTTTGTTGATATCCCCATTGATTGGCTCCTTGGTGATTGCTGTTTGGGACAGTCCAGCAAGCTGAATATTATTAATTTCACTTCCCAATTTTTGTAAACCAAGCTCTTTCTCTTCCCACTTGGTACCCTTCATCTTCACAAAGTGGTTAGGGTATTCTTTATGATGACCAAAACATTGTAAAGACATAGAATGTAGTAAATCCTTGCTAAGAAGATGATGAAATGGCTTACCATAGGTCGCTGTCCTGAAATTTCCAGCGAGCTGAAGATTAACATGAGCATCAAAAGAGGCCCTCATTACATGGGCATGTCTCCCAACAAGGTCACCCAAAATGCTAGCTTCATTAACCCCATGCGAACCTAATTTTCCTTCATTCTTAGCACCATGAGGATTGCCCCTTTGCCATGATTTGCTATGGAGCATCAAACTTGCCCCAAGGTCATCTTTTCCAACAAATTGCCCATGAGCGTAAATCTGAAATGGCATGATAGAAAGCAACAAATTTGAATTATCCTCATACCTTTGGTGGTCTTCATGAGAAATTGTTGTAGTCTTCTCCTTACCCTTTGGCAATTGAGCTTCTTCAACACCTTGCAAATCTGATTTTTCTTCAAACCCTTGTGTCTTCGTGGTGTTGCCCGGAGAATCCGTCAAGAGTTCCACTTGGGCAAGAGTGTTGGGGGTTTTTAGGACTCCCAAGGGTTGCTCCATCTTGGTAACCAACTGCTGCGATATATCTTCTTCCTTCTTTGCCTTAGAAGGATGGCCATCCTCTCCATCATGTAGCTGATCCGCCACATGCTCTTTTACTTGTTTCTTCATGAGGGAAGGGTTTTTCCCTTCTAGGGTTGAGTGGCTCCTTGGTGTGGTTCGGTTCTTAGGCCTTGTGCCAATGCCCACTCTCTTGTTCTCTAATTCCACAAATTCCTCAAAGGAAAGGGCATCATGCATCCTTTTCGGAAGGGCTTGGTACTCTTCTGTCAATTTGTCAACCCTTGAAACCCTTTTCTCCTTGAGCGAACCACCACCTTGCATATTTTGGATGGCTAGGGTAAGCCTATCTAGTGCATCCACTATCCTTGTGTTCTCATGATCCTTTCGACTTGTTCTCCATGCTTCACAGGCTGGGAGGATGATGCTTTGATACCACTGTAATGTCCTTTTTGGCGACTTCCGGAAAATAGCTAGGGCTGAATGAGAAATGACTGAAATTAATTTTAGATGGCTGTAATCAGACTTCCGAGGGCTGGATATGACTGAAAATGCACATAAAACCACAATTTTTCCTTCTAGGGAAGCATCCTGTTTTGGGAACTCCCACTCACTTTTGGATGCCCTAAAATTGCTGAAAAATATGCCCAATCAAGCTCAAAATTCTGATTAATTACCAACAATCAAAATATGAAGGAAAACTGATTTTTAGTGCCCTAGAATTGAAGATATGAATTTTCTATAAACCCTTGTTTGCAAAATTACTTTAAAAATTCATAACTTTACCTAGGAAGCTCCAAAATTCATGAAACTTGGGATCTTGGGGTTTAAAAATATGAAGAATGCAAATATCAAATCAACTTGCCCAAACACTCAAACATGCCAAATTTGACTTACAAGCAATTCGTCCCTCTTGGAAATAATGAATTAGTGGCTCAAACATGCAAGGAAATGATTGCTTTCACCTTTAATAATTAGTATAAGTCTATCCATGCAAGAAATCATACCATACATCTATGAAAACATATTCTAATGCAAGTTGCCTAGGGCTAGGTAGAAAGATATCAGCTCCAAATTCCTTAGATATTCAATAATTCCAAGTATCATTGCTTGAAGGTTTTCGTTCCCAAGACAAGTTCCACTATCAAGGGTTTTCATCTTTGAAGTGGTCTCAAACAAGGGTTTTCGTCCTTGATGAGAGAGAGAAAAGGTACAACCTTTACCCAAAAGAAATAATAAGATTCAAATGGCCAAACAAACTCCTTTTATAACAATAAGGGTGCTACTGATTCAAATGATGGGTGACCTCATAATAAGTACCTTTTAATTATCTAATTTGTATTTAGAGCCTACATGCTCAAAATACTTTATATTCTAATTAAATAAGTTCTTCTATTGGAGCACTTGGCTTCCCAATAGGAATACATGATAATAATGAAAATATCTATTTAGAAAATGTCATCCAAGTCTTCCCCTTGCTTCTTTCCTTGAACCCACAGGGAGGAAGAATGGGTTAAGGTCTTCAATTCCGCTAGTCTCCAAAAAGGGACATAACACCAAGTGTGTGGTTTGGTTGCCTAACTGTTTGCATGCTGGCATATCACTTGGGGGTTTCTCCCAAGCGTTCACTTGAGGCACTTGGAGGGCCGAGTAATTGATTAAGAAGTCCGGACATGCACGTGAGTTATTAAGCTAATGTAGATTCATTAACATTTAATTGGCAAGTTTAAAAATACATTCAATATATGCAACAAAATATCACTTCCATCAATAATAACATAAATAAAGTAAGACATAACTCAACATGTTCAAGACTAGATCATATTCACTAAGAGAATGTGTTACAAGATGTATCCATCACTCATTCTGATAGGATAACTGTGCTAATTTCTTTATATCCATCTCTGCAGGCCCAAGTCCTCCTTTGATAGATTACAATCATGATTCAAACTAGGCTCCTTTCCACCCAAACTGGTAAACCTCAAACTTAATCTCCATTAATGTTCCATTGCATCTATTAAAGCTCCATTGGCTTAACTCTGTTTTAGCGATGCCATGATTTCCGTCATGATTTCTGTTGACACAGATATTGCCAGACTCTATTGGATCCTTCTGCGTGCCCAACCTTTCATAATTGCCTTACGTGCCTTTGTCCCCATGCACTCTGCTCCTTATCCCACAATTTGGGATTAACATCTCCTTATCCTAATTATCTTGTTTGTCCTTGGACAAGTCCTTTGAAGGCTTATGAATGAATTCAGGCCCATCCTTGTAGACCTTAGCTTCAAGTGCACAGTTGGTGGTGATGGCTTAATTTCTTCCTTTATTCTTGATAGCTCAACAGATAAACACCTTATGGTCAGCCCCTAGGATACTCCTATTTTCTTGTGCCAACTTCTTACAGTTGAGTGCTTCACTCACTTCTCATACCTTGGATTCTTCCTACATTTCCTTTTTCTGTAGTGACTTTAGTGACAACTCCATCTCCTTACGCTTGACCCTCATTTATTCTAGTAGCACTTTGGCCTCCTCAAGAATTTGACTTCTCTTTGTCTTATCCCATCTAATGAAAACCTTGTTTATGAGCAACTTATACTTTCTCTCTTCATCCATAAGCCCCTTGTTTGTTGCTTTGGTCACAAGGCAAAAACTTAAGAAGACTTGGCTAGTTTTGCCTTTTCTTGAAACTTGGAGAAACTTGTTCATATGAGCTCATGAGAGGAAAACTTAGGAAGACCTGGTTGGCTGGTTTTGCCTTTTTCCGGAGCTCGGAGAGCACTTGTTTGCATGCAACTAGTTGTTCTTCCAGCTTTGTGCATGCCTTTACTCTTTGAGCTTGGTTGGTCTTTGCTTGGGCTATTGGCTTTTTTTCAGGGGAAGGTCTACAAGTTTCTCTGTTTGTCTCATTGGGTCCAGTTCATTCAAGCTTTCTTCTCCCTTGAGTTGGAGCTCCTCCATTTTTCTCCTTGTCTTCCTAAAGACGCTACTATAGGTTAATTGCCCTCTGTTCGCCTTATATCATTTCTTCTCCACCTCTTCCAGCCGCGTCTTTCTTCCTAGGAACATTTGGTGGTTAATTAGATTTTGGTGTGATACTTTAGTTGCCAATTTCACCAAGGCATACCTTATTTATTCCTCCATAAATTCATTGGGATCAAACAACACTAGTCTCTCGGCTCCCCACTCGTGGTGTATTTGCCTTTGGTGCGTAGACTTCCTTTGGACATTTTGAACCCCGGCTCATCCAAGTGGGTATCCATGACAAATGAGAGTTGCTTTTGATGAGTTCTAAGGCATTCTCCATGTGCATTGCCTCCGATAGGTGATCTCCTTATTAGTCATCTTCTCTGGTGGAGGGTCCTAGTGATTTTCTCTTCACTCTCCACTACGACATTCTCCATATTTGTCCTTGTGCTCTCCTTGTCGAAAACTGTTTTTGAATACAATAACAAGATCGTGGGCCACTAAACTTCCTCGCTTGTGCACTTTGCGTTGCTTACAATATTATGCTCTAACACTTCATGGGCGGTGACTTGATCATTTGTTCAACTAACCTCTCCTTATCTCCAAAACTACCCAATAGTCCTTTGAAGGGGTCTTCGGCCTTTTCATTTTGGGTTGCTCACGGGAGCTTCCTTCACTAGGTTGTCTACTTGTGTCTTTTCCTTGGGGAGCTCTCCCTCTTCATGATGGTAATAGGGACTTGGTGGGTTTTGCATTGGTGGCGGACTCGAGAGTATTGCCTTAGTCGGGTGCTTTGATGTTGCAGATGATGGTGTCTCTTTTGGTGCTGAAATAGGTGTTTGTTTCACCTTAGGGTCTTACTTCGAGTGGGTATCTGCTTCTCTGGATTTGACCGGGTGTTTGTTGGGCTTCCCCTTTTCTACTTCTACCGCACTTCATTTGCCTTGTTCTTTTGGTGTCTCACTTGTGGATGGACTCCCACTTGTTCTTCTTCGTTTTAGTTTAAAGTTTTCTCCTCTTCATCTTCTTCTTCTTCATCAAATTAAATGACCATTCTCTTGGAGTGACTACTTGGTCCTCGGTTGTTGTGACACGATATTGCTGCACCAACTTGCGGGGTGGTAGTGCATAATCTATTAGGAATAGTGTTTGTGCCTTATAGAGACCAAGCGAGGAGTTTCAAAGTGTGTGTTCCTATGATGTAAGGTTTAAGATCTTGATTTCAATGTTGTCATATGAACTACACTTGGTCTAGCGACAGCTGATTTGTAGGCCATCTCTTTAAGTCTTTGCGAATAGGGATTGTCCATGAACATGTTCGTCGAACCGTCAGTAATGTCCTTTCCAAATGCTCGGAGGCCTAGTTGGCCTATTCTGCCCTTTTTCCTTGTTTATTCCCTTGGGAATTAGGGCGTGGGAGATGTAAAGGGAATATTTGGACCCTTATATGCATTAACGTTATAATTTTACGTTGAGATGTTTTTTTAATGCACTTTATATTATAATTTCACTTTGAGGTGTTTTAAGTCATGGCTTATGACTAAAGTGAAATATTAATTATTATTTTATAAAGTGGCGTTGGAAAAAGTGGAGGATTAGGGTTTCAAAGGAGTTATAAGGATGACTTGAGGATTAAAATAAAGGTTATGTTCATTTGTTATTTTTCATTTGGAAAAGTTTGGTGAGCTCTGCGTGTTCATTTCTCTTGCTCAAGGAGTGAAATCCCTTGGGATCCTTGGTTTTAGTGCAGAGGAGACTTTGGACCCTAGCTGAAGGGTTATTTTGGTGAGAGGATTTATCCTCAATCCCTAGTAGTTGCATTTACAGTACCAAGGATTATTTTCAGCATACTGGCGATTATTCTGGTACTAGCCATACAAATTGGGAAAATATTATAGGTTTATTTTGTCATAGAGTGGGCCCTGAAGGTTGATGTTATAGCTGGTTGCCACATCACAAGTTGGTGATTATTGAGTGCACAACGATCTTTGGAAGGAGTTCAGGGGTTATAAAGGGTTGCAGAATAATCTACCATCGCTGCTGATATAAGTCTGATACAACTTCAGCTTGTTAATACATTAAGTTTGATATCCATCTATTACTTCGATGATGTTGCTTCAAAGGTATTAATGTAGTTTTAAACAGAAAATCATACCGTTATTTTTCTTTGTATAATCGGAGCCATACTCAATTGTTCAAAGGAATAATAATTTATGAGTTTAATATCGAATGCATGCCAACTATTTGATCCATTTCCTTGCCCTATGGATCACTACACTCAGAAATATATTACCAGCAGCAGCTATATCATTTAAGAGGTTTGAAATTATTAATCTGAACACTATATATTGGAATGTTTGCTTCAGCTGGATGTATGGTAAATGTTTGTTAAAATGTCTCTGCCTTATTCCTTGTTTTTCTAACTGCTTATGAGAGTGTCAATGACATTTCCAGTTCAATAGAATGATTGCCAACTATTTGATGGAATGACACTATGCAATCTTTGAATATTTTCATGATTATGTGATGGATGTATGATCATTGTCATAGCTGTTCTAAACATTGCATGCAAACTGTTTGACAAAATGCCTACAAGTTAAAAGTCAGGAATTTTTGCAAGTTTGGAACAATATCTCTTGGTTGGTATCGCTGAAATATCCCAACCAAGAGATATTCTTCCAAACTTACAAAAATTAATGACTTTTAACTTGTATGCATTTTGTCAAATAGTGTACATGCAATGTTTAGAACAGCTATGACAATGATCATACATCCATCACATAATCATGAAAATATTCAAAGATTGCATAGTGTCATTTCATCAAATAGTTGGCAATCATTTTATTGAACTAAAATGTCATTGACACTCTCATAAGCAATTAGAAAAACAAGGAATAAGGCAAAGATATTTTAACAAACATTTACCATACATCCAACTGAAGCAAACATTCCAATATATAGTGTTCAAATTAATAATTTTTGACCTCTTAACTAATATAGCTATTGTTGGTAATATATTTCTGAGTGTAGTGATCTAGGCGAGGAAATGGATCAAATAGTTGGTATGCACTTGATATTAAACTCATAAATTATTATTCCTTTGAACAATTGAGTATGGTTGAGTTGTAAATAAAAATAATAGTTTGATTTTTTGTTTAAAACTGCATTAATACCTTTGAAGCAACAACACCTAGTAGTAGATGGATATCAAACTTAATGTATTAATAGTTGAAATCAGTATCAAACTTATATCATCAATTATGGTAGATTGTTTTGTAACTCTTTATAACCCTCGAATCGCTTCAAAGATCATCAGTGCACTCAATAATCATCAACAACTTGTGATGTGGCAACCAACTATAGCATCAACCTTCAAGGCCCACTCTATGACAAAATAAACTTGTGATATTTTCCCAATCTATATGGCCAATACCAAGAATAATCGCCAATATGCTGAAAATAATCCTTGGTACCTGTAAATGCAGCTACTAGGGATTGAGGATAAATCCTCTCACCGAAATAACCCTTCCAGCTAGGGTCCAAAGTCTCCTCTTTGCACCGAAACCAGGGATCCCAAGGGATTTCACTCCTTGAGCAAGAGAAATGAACACGTAGGCTCACCAAACTTTTTCCAGAGAAAATAACAAATGAACATAACCTTTATTTTAATCCTCAAGTCATCCTTATAACTCCTTTGAAACCCTAATCCTCCACTTTTTCCAATGCCACTTTATAAAATAATAATTAATATTTCACTTTAGTCATAAGCCATGACTTAAAATGCCTCAAAATGAAATTATAATATAAAGTGCATTAAAAAACATCTCAACAAAAATTATAACGTTAATGCATGCAAATGACCAAATATTCCTTTATATCTCCCACGCCCATTTCAAGGGAATAAACAAGGAAAAAGGGCGGAATAGGCCAACCGGGCCTCCGAGCATTGAAAGGGACATTACACAACTCAACTAACATGTTCATGGACAATCTATGTCGCAAAGACATAAAGAGATGACCTACAAATCAATGTGTCTGCTAGATCGGGTGTAGTTCATATGACAACTTTGAAATCAAGATCTTAAACCTCGCATCATGACACACACTTTTGGAAATTCCTTGCTTGGTCTCTCCCGTAATATAACTATTCTTTGTTGTTTGAATTTGGGATATCGAACTCCTCAAGAAACTTCTTCTTCGAAGGTTGTAGTCCACGACTACCTATGAGAGATTAAAGTATGATGTATGTTGTGGTCTAACAAGATCGTTGTAAATTGGCATGCCTTCCTCTCGGGAAGGTCACTCTTTTGCCCTCCAAATAATCTCATAGGAGTGCACATGATCAACCACATTCTCCACAACTTGGTACTTTTAGAACGTCATGGATTGGTTGTGATAGAAGTGTTGTGCGGGCGCAATTGGTATATTTGGTGTGTTCCCCCTTTGTTTGGGGGTGGTTCGGTTAGTGGTGATCCCGTTGACGGTGGTGTTTTCGGAGGTGGTTTAATAGGCACCCTATGGGTGGATTCCCTAGTGTTGTGCTTATGCTTGGTGGTACTTGGCTAGTATTCATGTTACTTCCCATTCCCAACTCCAGTGTGTGGGATTTCTCACTACTCTTTGCGGAGGTATATTTTGATGGTTGATATGGGACTAGTTTGCATTATAAATTTCTTGGGTTACCCTCCTTGTAAGCTCCTCTATTCTTGATGAACTAAGACCTCCATTAAACTCTTTTCTGTTTGTTGCGAGAATTTAGTAGTGACGACAATGGAGCTTTCCCTCTTTTGTGACCTCACATCTCCAAGGGGTCCTAAGATTCCTTGGTGGTGTGCATGACATGGTTTGGGTTTGTGGGCTAGAGACGGGTGTATGCCTTCCCTCTTTCTCGGGGGTCCTTGAGGATTCCTCACTTCATTTCTCTCCTCCATGCATCACTTGTAGTAGTCATGATCAACTCCTTACCTTGTTATATTTGTTCCTACGAAGCTCCCTTTCATCCCGATCCTCCCCTTCCATCATCTTGGCATACCTTCCTCTTAGGTCCACTTCTACTTGCTCCTCCCTTCACACACCATTCACCCGCTTATGCATGAGGGTAGGTTACTTCTCATGGGCAATTACTCGATTCCACACTCTACAAAGAACATCTTGATCCTCTAGAGAATGGATTAACGTACACGCCTCTTAGTTTGTGCAAAAATTGCTACTTTGCTTCTTTAGACATGATTAAATTGAAACCGCAAAATTCTAACACAACTCAACACACCTCCCACTAGATATCTACTATGCGCATCCAAACTTTATTAGTGTGTTGCAACTACGTGATGTGTTATGGTGTCCAAGGGCACTTTCCCCAAGTTTCTATTTCTATTGAGCATATACACCATTATCTAGCAATACAAGTGCTAAATTTTGAGAAGCTCACAAAAGAAGGCCTCATAAAGCTCATCATAAAGGACATCTTCGACCCATTTCCTTGAATCTCTCTTCACACATCTTGGATGTCTGTGGAAAACTTAGCTTCTTGCTCCTCAAACAATTCTTCCACACATTGTAGTGAGATTCTTTTTGACATCTCCTTAAAACCCATTACTACGATTAACGTGTCTTGATGTCGTGCCTCACTCAACGCGAGTTCCAAAACACGTTAAAAGATAACCAAATATCCCAATCAAAGATGGGAAAGGTAATAAAGTGGTTATATATATATATTTTAAAGTAAATAGTTATACGACGGTTAAAACTACACATTACTTGGGGGTAACGTGATTAAGTCACATTACGAGGGTAATGTGATCGAACCCACAATCGCGAACAACATGGAGGATTAAACCAATTTATGTTTTTTACTACAACGTTGTGATAACGATACGAGGGACATGAAGTCGGCCTAACTCCGCTTTTTGCTAGATATATACGGATTACGATTATTTTTAAATGCGTCGACAATTACTATCATAACGACGATACAAAAACACTCCACTTGCGATATAACATATCACGTGGGAAGGATGGTGAGGTGAGATAAAATGTTTTGTGGGAAGTCAAATTAACACCATGGCGGTCATGGGTCCCATTTTGCCTCTAGAATGGACCCATGCCCTCGAGGACAAAAAACGCGGGTTAAAACAATTTTTAATTAATTTAATTATTTTAATTATCTTGCTAAGGGAATTCCACAACATGGGTTAGGTTAATTATATAAATTTAAACCATTTAAATTTAATTAACCCATTATGCTAACTTACCCAAAAATAACTAAATTTTATTTAATTTAATTATTTTAATCATCCCACTAAGGGAATCCCCAGATTGTATGTTAAAGGAATCCCCAGATTGTATGATAATTTTCATTGTTGGAGTCCATAGTCTAGCAAATTTAGAGCAACCTTATTCTTCTTCTTTTTTATTTGAAGATGAATATTATCGAAGGGTTTCATTTTTTTATAAATATATATACATATAACCCTCTCTCTCTCTATATATATATTTGAATGCAAACCTATCTACGTAGGGGGTTTACGGCCCCAAAGGAGGCAACTAGCATGGGGAGGCCAAACAACCTACGACAGGTGGGTGGCCACATGGCCGTAGGGTTAAAGTGAGGTGGGGAGGGCTATGGCCCTTGACAGCCCTCCAATGGAGGTTCAAAGGTATAAGGGGGGGGGGAGGGGCAGCAGTCCCCACTCCCCCACTTTCACTTTTTTTTATATAAAAACTACTTTGGCCTCATATGGCCTTTAACCAAAATTTCATTCATTAAACTTGGTGATTTCATATATATATATATATATATATATATATATATATATATATATATATATATATGACACTCAGTCTAGTAAAAACCAAAATTCAGAAGCAAGGATTCTAACTTGGTATTTGCAAACATAGTTATATTTTTATTCTAGAAATACCTAGAAAAATTTCAGACACATTTACAATTTCTAACCCTTTTATTAGACGGGCAATTTGCACTTATTTAAATTTGAAAGATTTATTTTTATAAATGTATATATATATATATATATATAATATAAAATATATACTTGTAGTGTAAATTTGTTCATAATAAAAATATGAGTAGTGTAAATTTGGAACTGGTAACTTCTCTAACTGGCTTACTCCAAACACCTTCATATCAGCATTCTGTAAGAATTAGAATTTTAATAAGTTTTGTTAATTCATTTAGGAGAGAGATATTATTTTAAAATAGGCACAAGGGGAATTAATTGAAGTTTATAAGAAAATACAATTTGGTGATCTAAAAACCAGATTTTTGTAAAACAGAAGTGCAGAGTTAGAATGTAAGCAAGAGGAAATATTTTGAGCATGAAATAGTTATTAAACATCCCAAAACAACAACCTTTTTCTACACATGTAAGGCAACAAATAAAGATATCCTATTTTCCAGTTTCCAACAAAGGAAGAGTAATTCCATTTCATACATTCAAACACTTTTTCATTTCCTTAGTTTAATTCTTCATTCCAAGAGAGGATACACATTTCAAAATTTAAAACAAATATTTTTATAACTTGAAATTGGAGTAAACTTTCACATTTATAACAAGAATTCAACCATATTTTCCACCCCTTTGAATTACATAACTGAAACAAATAATGTGTCCATATCATGCTTACAAGAATGTAATAAAATGCAAGTATGCAAGCCCTCCTCTCAAGAGGAGACAACATGCCAAATTTTTGGCTCAAAACACAATGATGTTGAACTTCAAAATCTGCAACTCTTCAACATGTAGGCCACTTCAATTTGCTCCCAAACAACAATGTAAAACCTCCAAAATCACAAGAGAATGAGCCTGGTTGACCACCCAACCATTTGGCATCATTACATGCCACCAAGAAGATCAAGATGACATGCTAGCCTCCCCCCAAGCCCATGGGGAAGAGGCAACACATCCAACCAGCACATAGGGAGAATTCAGATGCAACAATCAACATTCAATACTTGGTTTATCACATCAAACACATATTCACCCAAGGAATTAGCAAAAAGCACCATGCTTCAAATATAGGGAAGAGGGGGATGAAAATCCCATTTTTTTAGTCAAAAGCTCCATGCAAACAACAATTTATTCCACCTTATCTCTCCATAGATTCAACACCCCTTATCACTCCACAATCACTCCCCTTATCTCTCCATTATCTCCCCCAAGAAGGCTTTTCAAACCTATGGTTTCCTTCATTGAGGGTAGGGATGGATTTCCAAACCAAATGGAAATGCATCCCTACCTACAAGCCAAATGTAGGAGTAAAAATTAAAAGAAAAAACTCTTTCAAGCTTGTTAAACAAGCATATAAAATGTAAAGGAGGAAATTCCTCCCTCTTCCCATCCATCTCCAAAACCCACACCCCTCAAGGGTGGGTGGAGCAAAAAAAAAAGATAAACAACATCCCTTTCTCATTCATATGCATAATTCAACTTATAACACAATTTCAAAGACCATTTCAAATAGGAAACAAAGTGGGTGCAAGATCCTACCTTGCACTCAAGCACAATCCAACCAAGAAGTTCACCAAGAAATCCAAATGCTTGTTCCAAGCTCCAAGCTCTTCCACCACCAATTTTTTTCCAAAAAAGGACCCTTCACTAAGGACATGAGGGGTTAAGAAGGAAAGAATGCCACATAAGTCAAGCAATGGGAGGGTGACAAATGTCACCCTCCACCAAAACCACATCCAAACAAAATGCAACAAAATTACCCCATAAAATTAAAATTGGGAAAACAAATTTGGCTCCAAGCAATCATGAGAAGATTCAATTTCAATAAACATTCCCAAAATCAAAACTCCATAAATTTGGAGTGTGTGGAGGGGAAAAAATGGGCCAATGGGCCTCATTTGCATTGAAAAGAGCCCACCCCCATAGGGATGGGGGCTAGGGCCCTTTTTCAATGCAAATCAAGCCCTTTGCTTGCCATTTACCCTTCCTAAATGACAATTTTTCCCAAATCCGAGTTTGGGAAAAATGTGACATTTAGGAGGGGCAATTAAGCTCACCTAAGCCATGTGTTGGCTAGATTTTTGCACACAACTGAAAACCTAGGCAGTCATGAGATAAATCTCCCTCATTTACCGGTGAGGCTCCGTGTAAGATTTTGTCAGTTATATATCCTAATATCTATTTGTGGGTATTACTTTAACTGTGTAGCTCATGAACCATAGCTATACGGTTCTGCAACAAGTAAGCAACTGTAAAAGAAAGGAAAAATCTGCAGAAGAAGAAAATAATAGGAAACGGAAGAAAGTAGAGAGGATGTGCAACCCAAGCAATAGTTTACAGAGTTGATTGCATGCACATAGATTAAAACAAATAGATCATTAAACACAGAATTCAAAGCAAAGGAAACTTTCAGATCTAGATCTATAATAACACAAAGTTTATGAACAGATCTAGAAAGAAAGTAAGAAGCAAAATGCACCGTTGACACAAAGTTCTCCTGGAAATCTCTTCTATATTCCTCTGCTTGCAGAAATCAGGGGTTTCAGCTCAAAGTCTGGAACACAAGAATGTTGATTACAAATTTTGATCCTTTAACCCATAGGTTCTTCCTCTATTTATAGTGTATAAAGGGCAATTACAAATAGGAAGTTTTAAATGAATTCCTGCATGCGAAGCTATGAAAAGGGAAACAACTAGCAATCTTCCTCCTGAAATTCCTCTTTGCATGACATGCATGATTTATAATTGAAAAATAGAACCTTCTATTTTGCATGTCTACCACCTATTTCCAAGTAATTGACTTCTTCAAGTAACGGCTTTTAAACCAATCACTTAAGTTTTATAATTTAATTGATTGCTCAATTACTTTGTCGGAGAAAATAAAAGAAATAAGAAGAAAGCTGCAACCCTCCCAGTCTTGTTCTTCTTCCATATTCTACATGCGGTTGACTCTTTTGCCTTTGATTCTCACCAAACTGGATCTGGAAGCTATGCATGACTGTGATTTGCTTGTGGGTATTGCCTTTGACCTGTCTTCCCTTCTATCCTTGAAGCTTTTGTAATTCTTCTTCAGTACATGCACCAGTGCAATGTTTGCCGTAAATAATTCAGACAAAACTCATCATCTTTTATTTAAAATTGCATATGAGCAATTTTAAATTTTGGAAAGCACTCTGGGTGAATGCAAACACAAGTAAATTCAATGAAGGCTTCAACTGGAAGATTGGGAGCACATGCACAAGCTTCTGAAAGGAATTCTTCATGCAATGACTTCCACATGGGCTGCGTTAGAAACAAGAGGATGAACTTTTGCCAGAAGCCTTTGCAATTATGAGAGTTGAATCATCAATCAAATTGGTGATAGGTTTAGGGCCTATGTCTGTATCATTGACTTCAGCAAATCTGGAAGCTATGCATGATTCTGCTGATCTTTCTCTTTCATCATGCTTCAACATGGCTGGAACAATCTTTGTCTGAGCTCTTTTTCTTTTAATTCTATCAGAATCCCTTGCAATTGGATCCATTTGTGCAGATCTGGCAACTTCTTCAGATTCGGAAGATATATTCAATGTACCTGACATTGATTTGAGCACCTGTGATGAATACCTGCAATTTATTCAGACAAAGATGGAGTCCATGGCATGAATACTTGATTTTTATCACCAAAATCTGCATATAAAGTCTGCTGCCCTAAAATTTGAGGTTTTGCATGCATGCAAAGCAAGCAAAAATATTATTTAATTCACCTGGGCACTTATACCAACATGCAGATAATTATCATAGCAAGAATCAAGTCATTCCAACCCTAGGCGCCAAACCTTGAAGCTCCCTGGCAATGAAAAACACTCTTTAATGCAAAAACCTCCTTCCTTTGGCGCCAAAACTTGTCCGCTGCAATCCTTTGCAAAAAGAATTAATTGCTTCTTCATTATGGCAGCCCATGCTTATATAATCCTCAACATTCTATTTTTAATAATTGCCCTTCCTATTTCTGGCAATTTAATTAATAAACAATCATGTTTATTCACCCAAATTGGGCGCCCAATTATGCATGTTGTTGGTTGCTTTTAAATAAATTTATTTTATTTATTTTTAGCATGCATCCTTGACTTCTCCTTAGCTCTTCCACTTGCATTGACTTTCCTTCTATTTATGGTGCCAAAATTGGGTGAATAAACCATTAATAAATATTATTAAATGCATTGTATTCACCCAAGGTGGGTTGCACTTTTTGGCAAGAGGAATTGCTAAAAATAAGAAGTCAGTTTGATGGGAATTTTCACCCTGCACTGCAGCTCCAAAAATCCCTCTTCCACTTAAGTGATTTGACTTTCATCATGGGAATTTTTACCCTGCAAGGCAGGTAAGAAATTCCCGTCGATGCTTTAAGTGATTTTTCTTTTATAATGGAATTTTTACCTTGCAAGGCAGGTAAGAAATTCCCACCGCTTTCACTCTAATATTCCTATTGCGCTTAAGTGACTTTGACTTCATGGGAAAATTATTGCAAGGCGGTATGAAATTCCCCCTTCCTTCCCGCCATACACCAAAATTCCCACTGGCAGCTTAAAGTCTTCCTTCCAAAAAGTGCGACTTGCATTAAAACTGGCTCCTTTGATAAAGTGCGACTTGCATGGGTGAATAAATCTCTTTGGTGGGAAAAGTTAGCTGCAGCCAGTGAGAAAAATTCTCATCGATTTTTAAGTGATTTTTCTTTATTTTATAATGAGAATTTTCACCTGCAAGGCAGGAAGAAATTTGAAATTCCACTTTGCCGCCTTCTAATTTTCCCATCGTAGCTTAAGTGACTTTGACTTCATGGGAAAAAGTACCCTGCAAGGCAGGTAATAAATTCCACTTGCCTACAACTACCAAAAATCCCATTGCAGCTTACACTCACTAATTCCAGAAAATGCAACTTGCCTGGGAGAGGCTTTTTGTGCATGACTTCATCATTTTTGGTTAGCAGTTTGCATTTTGAGGTGATTCCTTTTGGTCTTTGTGTTGGTAGATGATCTCCAGATGCTTTAGGCAATTAAACAGACTATATTGGCGAAAGAATTGACCTAGGGGAATTTCACAGAGAAACCGAGGAGAAAACCGGAGAAAAACGCAAAAGAAATAAATAAAAGTGAAAAATGTTGCCAGAAGTTGCAGACAATGCCTTGAATTCATTCTTGGTGAAAACCTAATGAGATGAGTGAATACTGGCATGCAAAACTTCAACAGGATTCAACCGAGCACAATTTACTTCAAATGAGGCATTATTTATTCAATAAATAATTAAATAAAAATTTCCCTAGACAAAACTTGGCGAAGGGATAAAATGAGTTTGGGCATCTGGGTATTTGTCGAAATTGGCTCATATGATTCACTGGGAATATCCTAACATAATACAGACATCTTCGCAATAAAATACAAAAATACCCGTTATTTTAAAAAGAACGATTTTTTTCTTTAAATGGGTAGTCTTCTAGATTTCAAGGTGAAATTTGGGGCCACCACCATGATTAGGTGGCCTACTCCCTCCTAACCAAGACACATCATCACATACCACAAAATATGCCAAGGACCACCAAAGATGGCATAAAACACCAAGTTAGCATTAACCAAAGGAGGATAAGGGTACACACTTAGAACAATACAACATGAGCATACATCACAAAGGTAAGAGGTAAGAGGTAAGCCAACCATCACATAATAAACCAAATACAATATACGAACAATGCACAACACAAAGAGAAGGTGTCGTAAATCGATAGAGAAGGAATGGTTTGGCCTCATGGGCCTTTTGTGCTAATTGGGATGCATTGCTTGAACCCCATGTTCTCCCATGATCGAATACTTGTCACCTGCACACTCAAGGCAAACCTCATATCTTGCCTAATATGATAACAAAATACGATACAATAATATGCATCGAAATCAACATCCATATAAGCCACGCTAAGCTAGAAGTATATCGACAACATGAATCGTCTACCAAATGAAACAATATAATCATCATCATACATCAAATATGGATCAAATATTTTTTATTTATTGATAAGGTGGGTTGATGGGACCCGTTCCCATTAAAAACACAACTTAAAAACCTCAAAAGATTTTCTAGAGTTGTTGGGCCAAGCCTAGACCCCGATTACAAAACCTACTACACTTTACCTAACCAAACAATCAAATACATGCTATTTCCCATTCGAGAGATGGAAAAAAGTCCTCAATATTACCCAATTGACCTTTTTTATTTTTCCTATTCTTTACTTCTTGCCACTTGCCATACCTTGCTGTAATAGCTAGCGAAAGATCACTAGGATTCGGTGAAGCCATCCGATTATCCGGCGGGCTTCCTATCCGAATTCAATTTGGCAGGGGAGAAAGCTCCCTTTTCGTTCCGCTTACCACAATAATCCCTTGAGGATCTGAACTAAATATAACTTTTCTTTTTCCACATTTTCCTCTGCCTTATTCTCGATCTTTGGAATTGCAAGGCTCCTCCTTAAATGTCGCAACATCCACCAATCTGGATCCATGGTCCCCATCCTTTGGTTGAGGTCGAGCCACTCTTCTTTGTCGGTTTCTTAATCACTTTGGACATGAAGCTTGCAGATGACCAGGGTTTCTACAATTTCTACATCGAATGTCGTGTTTTCGTAATCTAAAGGTTGAGAATGCTGAAAATTTCCAAATTTTAAATTAATTTGATCCGGCAGCATGTTTACTCAAGTCGACTTCCACACATATACGAGTGAAGGAGCACATGCCCGCATGAGTTCTATCCAAGTCTTCTTTTAAAAACCTACCCAAGACATTACCAATATCTTCCAATGCATACCAAAGGTGTAGAGGAAGATTGGGAAGTCTCACCCAAACCGGTGTTTTGGAGATCGAAAGAGAATTGGGGTCAAATTCAGGGAACCAAGGAGTTAAAAAGACCAGCATTGCCCGAAAACTACGGCCCATCAGCCGTGCACCACTTTGTCATCCACCGTTTCTCTAAAATGAACCACAAAAAAGCCTCTAGAACAGAGGAAAATTTCACATTTATCTGTCCAGTTTTGAAATATCCATTGGTACAAGATATGGATCAAATATCAATACCAAAACATGTCAATAATAACACATGATATCATCATCACAACATAATATCTGTAAATGCATAGTGGCATCGTGTGCCTCATAGTCAACATGTGATCAAGTGTTAGCATCCTAATGCTAGCAATACGATATCATGAATAATGTCATATCATAACAATGTATCAAAACAATAAAAACCTTGTCAAGCAACAATGTCATGTGATAATGTCCCATCAAAATAACAAAACAAGTAATAATGTCCCTGTCATCACAATAGTATAGATACAATGAGTCGCACGCGACCAAAATGAGAGCACTGAAAAGGGTGGGCACTACACTTGATAACAAAACCAAAATGTGGGGTTTTATCCCTATTCCTATGCAAGGGCTTACACCTAAGGCACAAGCCTTCGGTGAATAACGCTCATCCGAAGACTTAGAGAGTCGGTACACTTTGTTTGGGTTCTAGGTACATTCAATCATAAACGGACCTTATGAACTTTAAACATGGACTTGAGTTATTAATCTAATTGAAATTTATTAACATTTACTTGGCAAGAGTAAACAATATACATTCAATAGATGGAATACAATACCATTCCATCAATAATAACATAAATGAAGTATGACATAGTTCAATGTGTTTAACACTAGGTCATATTCACTAAGAGAATGTGTTACAAAGATGCATCTGCTGCTCATTCCGGCAACATAGGAATGCTAATCTCGTTATATACTTCTCTATGGACCCAAGGCCTCATTTTATTGATTACAATCGTGATTCAAACTAGTCTCTTTCCCACCCAAAATGGTAAAGCTCAAACCTAACCTCCACTAATGTTCCACTTGCATTCATTAAAGCTCCATCGACTCAACTTTGCTTTAGCAGCCGTGATTTCATCTGCGATTTCTACTGGCATTAGTAATATCGGACATTGTCATCTGCGATTTCTGCTGGCATTAGTGGTATCGGACATTGTCGGCTCCTTCTACATGTATTGCTTTCCATAACTTCCTTACATGCCCTGTCCCTATGTGCTTTGCTACTCATCCCAAGGGGGTCGACTACTGGTCCTTAATTGAGGTATGAGGTTTTCTCCTGCAGGTTTTTGACAACTAGTCCAAAATTGGGGGTTGACAACTAGTCTGCAAGCTGTTTGTATCCCTGGCCTTACCTGTTGCTAGTTTCTTAATCCCCTGCATGATGTCATGAGTTTTGAAAATTTCATCTTTAACATTGATTTTAGGACATGTGACTTTTTCTTTTAACACTCATAATCGTTTTGAATACTCCAACCACTGTCTTGCTGTAATATTTCTTTTGTTTTTTTTTCCCTTACCTAGTTCCCTCCAAATATTTTTGGATCATACTTCCCTAAGTATATTGGCTCTTTCCTTCTTGTTCTGGGATACTCCTTTTTTGTTCTCACTACTTGTTCACATATTTTTCTAATTTCCTTCATTTTACCTTTAGGCTCTTTTAGTGTTCATGCTGCCTTGCATTCATCATCATACAAAGTCTTTGCGAAAGCCGTTTTTTCCTTCTTTTAGGTTTAGCTCTTTTGCATTTTATTAAAGCTTCTTGAATTATGTGCATTAGCATCTCACTCATAATGTAATATATACAAATGTCGGATGCCATCTTGTCTTCTCCATTCTGCAAATCACTACTAAATTCTCCCCTAAATGTTTGCCTGTTTTCATCTGTTAAGAGGATGTTCCCTTTAGTTGGTTTTTTTTTTTTTGATTTGCCAAGATGTTCTCATCTTGGCTTGGTGCATGCTTCCTTGTGTTTGAAATTTAATATATTGGGCTGTGATATGATCTAAGCTCCATTACAAAATCCTCTTCTTCCATGTCTCATATTATGGATATACATTTTTATGAACAGATAACATATTATATTACAGTTTGTTCATTGTGGGTTTTGCATTGTAGTTCCCTAACTTTTGCCATTTACTCATACCCTTACAAATGACCAAATTGTATATAATACACAAGCTTAGCAACTCTTCCCCAAAATGCATGATAGTCCCTTGCTCATCCTCTAAGAGTCTAGTCTATTGCTGATTTTCTTCTTTTAGCCATGAAGGATTAGTATCTAGGTCCTCATGGATTATTAGAATGTCAACATATTTGTTCTGTCCTCACATTTAACTTCCTCACTAGCATTATCTTCTCTAGCTTACTGTAATTTGCAATATCATTCTTGAGGGAAGAATATGAGTCTTCGTCGTCTATGTCATGCTTCTTATAAAATTTGGAATTTTGGAGGAAAAAGTAGCATGCAACTATGCTAACCGTTATGTCGTTTTCTTTGATTCTGATACATATGTTTTGATTATTTTTCTTTTTTCTTTATTATAATATTTCTGCCCCAAGATCCTTTATATTAAAACCATTATTCCCCAATGCCCTTTTGCCATTTTCTGCTCCCTTATTCCACACTGTTGCTTTCCTATATCCTTCAAAAACTGAGAGTGTTGCATCCATCGTCTTCATATAATTCTGTAAGAATAATTTTATCTCTATTTCTAGCTATTGGCCGTAATTTGGTTCTCTTCCCCAAGGGTATCACTATCTTCTACAATTCCAACTTACCAACATGAGATGCTCCAAGGCGATTGTTACTCCCTATTTGTTTCTAGTAAGTCTACTAGTGATATAGGTTTTCCCATTGTTTAGGTACATCCATTTTCCATTGTTCGTTGGTGCCTTCACTTTTTACCATTCTTTCTTTCTCTTTTCTAGCTGCGAAAAGTTTAGGTCTTCATCTAGATAAAATGTTGAGTTTCTCAACAAGCCGTTCTTTTTAACACCCATGTCTTATCCTCAAGATTCACCATAGTAACACGTATATGCCCATCTCTTCCTCCTTTCCTTACCTTTCCAATTCTATTTGCTTTCCGAATTTGACCTTTCCATTGCAGCCAGTCTTTGAGATAATCCCTTGTTAAGTTGTTTGTGTCCTCCCCTTCACCATAATCTTTCACTCCCTTAATGATTATGTTTTTGATCTATCATATCGTTCGCTTTCTTCTATCTTTTGCCTCTTGACTTGCTTTTCTGTTAGCTGTTTCTGTTTATCCAATGGTTCTCTCACTTTTGCGCCCATGTTGTTGCTTCATCTAGCTGATTTCTCAGGCCATTCTCTCTCACTTCCATGTTTTGAAATGATTGTTGCAGTCCTTTTATTTGGGTTGCATTTACACTTTCACCACTGCCTTGGCACTTATTGGAGAGTGACTGGTTTGCTTGAAGGCATGCCATTCGTGTCATCCAATATCCACGAGTTTTTGCAATTTTGCTACTTGTACCTTAAGAATGTTGCTGTCTTCCTCCAATCTTTGTTTGGTTTTCATCACTTCTTCCATTAAGATCTTAAATTGTTTCCCTTGCTTCTATGTTCTTTAGCCTCTCTTTAAGGCCCATTAACTCTTATACATATAGTTTTGGCAACCAAATGAAGGGTGTCGTTGTGGGGCTATATGTTACCCCATCATCCTGAATCTGTCCCAAGAGACCCTTGCTGCCATGCATATGTGTCTCCTCAGATCCTTCTATTTCTTATTTATCATTACATGACTGTGTTCTCATGTGCTTTGATATTGCCAATCAACCTTGGACTTTCTTTTCTTCGTTTCTTGACCTGCATGTGGATTTAGTTGAATTCTCAGCTTCAATTTAGGTAAAATCCTTGGTTGTTTTTCTATCACTTTTTTAATGTGACTGTAACCCCTTAGTTTTCAGTCTCTGTTTATGCTTCTTCACAATCTCTGCCCTTGCTCGAGGTTGTCGTCATCTTATTATTCCCCAGTATTGCTTTGTTTTGACATAGATTGGTTTCACATGATTTTCCATGTATGTGGTGGTGTTGGTTGAGAGCTCTATCACTTGCAACTGTATGTCAGTATGTGTTCCATGTACATCATACACTTCAACCACCCCTCCCAAGTAGCGATTTGTGTATGCAAATGCAGGAACCATTTGATGTCCCATCATAACTCCTGTAAGGAAGATTTTTTCAGATCGAGATATTCTACTAGATAGGGGAGTCTGCCGATCTCTGATCTCCTGTTCTATTAACTGCTTGACCCCTTGCATGTACTTCTACATTGTAAGGCCTTTACCAATTGGGGACCACCCACTTAAAAATCACTTTCTTGGTAACTGTCATAGAGTGTTTTAATGCATGTTGTTTAGATGTCAGTTCTTTTTCTTATACTTTCATCTTGTTTTCAGCTGTCCCCCACTTTGAAATGATGACCTATATGATATAAAGCAGAATTGATTTACGTACCAGTGTTAGGGTTTGATACTTGTTCCTTGTGCCTGCTCTGAGCAAGATGTTGGCTTTTTGCCCTCAGCGAAGTACTCACCCGTATTGGACCTGCCACCTGAAAACTATGTGATGCACTCTTTGTATTCCGGTGTGTTCTGCATTCTGGGATCTGCATTATGTTTGGGGCATTGGTCCAAGTTAACAAACTTTATGGGCCTTGAGCATGCGAACATGATAACTTTGTTCCTAAAGTTTCACAATGTCATATGGATGAATTGGACCAGTATTATGAGATACCAATAAATATAGCTGACCTTAAATTTGATGTCCATTTGATGGTCATAGGGGAGTATAAATTTTCCTTTGTGTTTGGAGGAGGCGATCGAAAAATCACAATATCTTGGGCGTATGGTTGGGTTTGGAGCCCCTTTTTCTGACTTAAAAGATTGTTTCGAGGCCAAGGACATTGGTGCAATTAGGTTGAGGCCATCCATCGTCGATAGTGGGGAATTTTCAAAGGTTGTGATGGAGTTGATAATCAATGTCAAACCCTTCAATCAGCAAAAGTATGTGACAAATCAAGATAAGCACCTCAATATTGATACATATTGGTGTTTTTAGATAGATATATTTAATATATTTGTACCAGTATATAAATCTTTAAAATTAAAAAAAAAAAAAAAAAAAAACTTGAAGATATTAAGACATTCCTTGAAAAAGGGGGTGTTTTGGGGATGGCCCCATTTATTTGCTGCTTTTGGTACTTTAGAAGGACGCTCCCCTGTTCCTCTGCCCGCAAAACATCCTTGAAGTTGTGGGTAGTCTCCCTTTGGCTGAATTTGGTTCTTCAGGGAAACGTTCCCCCTCCCCTAGTCTTGAAGATGTCTTGGACAGCTCCAAGTTGGGGGACATTCCTGCATAACAATGATAATAATTTAATAATAATTCAGCATATTAAAAATTACATAAAAGATACTGAAAAACTACATAAAAGATTTGGAATATCACAAGTAAAAATTAGGATTTTTCAATTGCATAGAAAATCCATCATTTAAATGTCAAATTAGAAATAAGTTCAAGTAAATAGCTTAACATTATTGTAAATTCCAATGAAATAGACATTAATGTTTGACAAATACTTTAATGGAATACAATTCAAGTGCTCTGAATGTAGAGATGTCATGTATAATAAAGCACAACAGGAAATAAAGCCAAATAAAATCAACGGGGATTGCCACAATTCTAAATTTGTTTGGCATCTTGAGCTTGAAGACCTACCTTGTGTTGGTCTTGACGGTGCTATGGACTTTGACCCTACATATCTATCCGTGTGGAGGCAACTAAGGTCCTCATCACTCAAATGCCAACTCCTCTAGCTTGAAAATCCATTCCGATGCTACTCAACCTCATCTAGCTAAATGTGATAAAGATGTATGATTCCATTTGACTGTTAAGAAGTTGAAGACTGTAGATCATGGACGTTGGATAATTTGTCCCTTTTTCATTGGTTAGGTTACCCTTCTTGGAGTTATTGTGGTGTACACAAGTTATGCTTTTAACTGAGATGATTGCAAACTTGGCTCATGTTTAGCATGTGGGAGGGTAGATGACATTCATCCTCACAACATAGACCTAGTATACTCTGTGTGGTACTTCATCTATGCGTGCATCAAAGTATTGCGAGTTTGGTTTAACACTTGTATATCATACTCCTAGAGCCTAGGAGCTTGGATACGAAAAACCTCTCACATTCTTGATACATAATTAAAATGAATAAGTATAAAATATTCAATTATAGAATAGTTGTCAAGAAAAAAAAAGTAAATTTGTATTTCCATTAGAATGAAATAATCTATCTTCAATGCTCGAGTGAGAGAGAAGTTGATAAAAATCCTCTGTCATAAATGTTACTAAATTAATTAATGTCCTATTGGGATCCATACATGAAATATAGTATCTTGATGCTCGGGTGAAGAGAGAAGAAGAAGTCTACAAAACTTCTTTGTAGTAAATATGATGTAATTGATTGATGTCCTATTTATTTTATAAGCAAGTTTGATTTCATAATGTTGAACTCTCAATGATAAATAAATAAAGTTTTCTATTCCATCGAATGAAATATTGTATCTTGATGCTCGAGTGAAAGAGAATAAGTTATAAAACTTGTATGTAGTAAATATGACTTAATTAATTAATGTTCTATTTATTATATACACAATTTTGACTTTATAATGTTACAACACTCAATTTTAATGAAGTATGTTTACATAATATACATTAAATATTACCATCAAATTAAGTAATTTAATACCTTCCTTTAATGCTCATTTAAAAGACAAGATCAATCTTATCCTTGAACTTAACAAACTTATGTGTGTAGACCATCACATTAGTATTTTGTAATGTCCCTCTTTCTCGGTTAGTTCGGTCGAAGACCTTTTGGCCTGTTTTGTCTACCCGACGGCCAAAAGGGTGTTTTCAAGGGTGACTTCGGTTTATTATTCTTTTATATGGTGCTCGAATTAAAGTAAAATATCATTAAAGCACATATAATGAATTAATAAACTGTTTGGGTGACTTTGACTTAGGAAAATGTATTTAAATAAAATTAATAAATTATTTAAATGCAATTCCTAGCCAAAAGTGCGACTTGTTTGGGTATGTTTGATTAAACCCAAAAATGCGACCCACTTGGTAAAGAAAAATAATTAATTAATTATTAATTATTGGGTTTTGGCCAAAAAGTGCGACTTGGAGATTTGGAGGGGTTTTTGGCTATATGAAGGAAAATGCGACTTGGGGAAGGGCATTCAGATTATTATCATTTTTACAGAGCAGTGAGCACAGAGCTTTTGCAGACAAAATCCAAGGACGGAAACCCTCTGGATTATTACTCTTGCGGACGGAAACCCCAGGAGCAGTGAGAGAAGCTTCCACCCAGGGATCTTCATTGTTTACACAGGTTATTTTCATTTCAGCAGTGTCAGATAGAGAAATAAATTGCAGCAGTGGGCATTCAGGCAACACCAAGAGTGGGGCGACTTGTTCTACAGTTGATGTATGCATTATCAGAGGTATTTTTCATGATAGTTTATTGTTATACATTTCAGCCACATATATATACCAAATCGATTTGATTTGGATTCATTCTGGCTGAGTTTTGGGTAGTATCTGTATTATTCCATCTGCAGATTTCTATTTGTGTTTGCCCTAATTATTTATCATTAGAAATCAATGTTGAATGTATGGCTGCGTTATTTATGAAGAAATCAATCATTTAAACCCTAGGCGCCATTTCTATATATACCCGGTTTGCGGGAGTTTGCAGTATTTTAATTATTATGCAGTGTGAGAATGTTATTTCATGGATTTATTTGATATTACCAGTTCAGCTCCATACCTGAGCAATATATTAAAAAAAAAAAAAAATTCAGACAAAACGGGTTTGGGATCTTTCAGTGGTATCAGAGCAGTGTATCCTCCTAGCACATGTGTGGGAAGGAACGGCCGGAGGTATTAAAACAGAAATCAGCCTTGAATGCATCACAGAGAGGACGGTACACATAGATACTACACCCATGACGAGCACGGCTCGAAGGCAGTATTGCAAGTGGTGACGAGAATGGAATGTTTGGGCGAGGCCCGAGAGTCCCGAGAGGAGCATGCAGATCCAGATAGGAATTTTATTCGGGATATGGCCGCTACACAGAGGCAGTTGTTACAGACCATGGAGCGCATGGGTACTACTTTGGACAGTTGGCCTTTGGATAGGCCGCGGACGAGGCATGGCGGGAGAGGGATAGATCCGTATCTGTTCTTTAGTAGCTACGGGGGTCATGCGAAGAGATCACCTTCAGAGCTTGGGAGTGTTAGGGGATCGCCATGCCGTGAGCGGAGGCATACCCATACAGACGAGAGGAGACCTGCACGGACGGCGAGATGGCCCATGCACCTAACTTCTTGCTGTGAGGTGACCCCCGTAGATCGAGGGACGGTCGGAAGAAGCAACTTTCCTGGATACTATCATGGCAGTCAGCGATGAGTGGAGGAGTTTGCCACAACATGTGAGGGATGCATTTCCCCTCCCACAGTATTGTCTTCAAGAGGAGAGACAACATGAGGGTTGGACAGGATAGGAGACCTAGAGCACAAGTAGAACAGAGATTTTGCAGCAGGTTACCAATAAGGTAACCCTCTCCACTTTTGATGGTAGTGGAAAGATCAGTGCCGTGGCTTGACTATACATTGACCGATGACTTCTATGTTATTGGACTTGGTGAGATTGATACAGTATTGGGTATTCAGTGGTTACAGTCCCTTGGCAGATATGTGCAGGATTTCCGCAGGATGGAGTTGGAGTTTATGGTGGATAAGAAGAAGATTGTGCTTCGGGCTCTTTCTGACGGTGGGCCTAGAGTTGTTTCAGCACGCAGGATGGAGTCTATAGTGAGACATGGAGAGGTTGCATGGGCAGCCCAGTGTTTCATTTCGTCCAAATCTTCTTCAGACGATGAGCAGCCTTATCATATTGACATCCAGTCCATACTGGATAAGCACGGTTCAGTGTTTGGTGACATTCCTCCAGGTAGACCACCAGATAGAGGGTTTGAGCATGTTATAGAGCTTGAGGAGGGTGCTAAGCCCGTGATGACTACGCCTTATCGCCATCCTAAGACATACAAGGATGAGATAGAGAAGGCCATTAGAGAGCTCTTGGAGATGGGACACATCCGTCCTAGCTCTAGTCCCTTTGCTTCTTCAGTTGTGTTGGTAAAGAAGAAGGATGGGACCATGAGGATGTGCATTGACTATCGTGCACTGAACAAGAAAACCATCAAAAACAGGTATCCCATTCCCCGCATTGATGAGTTGTTGGATGAGCTGCATGGATCTATCTACTTCTCGAAGATTGATCTTCGATCAGGCTACCACCAGATTAGAGTACGGGATGAGGATATCCATAAGACAGCCTTCAGATGTCACTATGGGCACTATGAGTTCTTGGTGATGCCATTCGGACTCACTAATGCGCCTGCTACATTTCAGTCATGTATGAACCATCTCTTCAACAAACAGTTGAGGCAGTTTGTGTTGGTGTTTTTTGATGATATTCTGATTTATAGCAGGACATGGGATGATCATTTGAGGCATCTTGATGAGGTACTTAGCATAATGGAGACTCAGTCTTTGTTTGCTAAGATGTCCAAGTGTGAATTTGGGCTTACGGAGATATTGTATCTTGGGCATGTCATTGGGGCCAATGGGGTCAAGGTTCATCAGGAGAAGATACAGGCAATGCAGGATTGGCCACCACCCAAGAATATCTCTGACTTGCGAGGATTCTTAGGGTTATGTGGTTATTACAGGAGGTTCGTGAAGGGTTATTCTCAGTTGGTAGCTCCATTGACAGATCTTACACGGAAGGGTGCATTCAGTTGGTCAGATGAGGCACAGGTGGTATTTGAGAGGCTCAAGGTAATTATGAGTACCTGTCCAGTTTTGGCTCTTCCAGATTTCTCACGGCCCTTCATTTTAGAGTGTGATGCTTCGGGATTGGGGATTGGTGCAGTTCTTATGCAGGATCGCCATCCTATTGCCTTTGAGAGCCGGAAGCTGAGAGATAATGAGAGACTGTATTCCACCTATGATAAGGAGATGCTTGCCATTATGCATGCCTTGGCAAAGTTTAGACAGTATTTGGTGGGTGGAAAATTTGTGGTGAGAACCGACCACAACAGTTTGAAATATTTCCTGGAACAAAAAGAACTCAATGAGAGGCAACAAAAATGGGTCAGCAGGATCCAGGCATATGATTTTGACATTGAGTATGTCAAGGGGACGAAGAATGTAGTGGCTGATGCACTTTCCAGGAAACCCCATCTCGCTGTCCTATGTTCGCTGAGCGAGATTTCAGCAGATTGGAAATCTCAACTGTCAGTTGAATATTCCAAAAACACTTGGGCATGTGATATTATGGATGGAAAAATTCAGGATGATCGGTATAAGGTAATGACTTTGATTTTGTATAAGGCGAATTTACCTAGTTCCTGAATCTAAACTTAAGGAGAAGATTATGCATGCTTTCCATGATACACCACCGGGACATCCAGGGTATTTTAAAACATACAGGCAGATTAGAGAGAGATTCTCCTGGAAGGGTCTCAAGGATGATGTCCTGCGCCATGTCCGTGAGTGTATGACTTGTCAGCAGAACAAGTCAGAGCATACTTTCCCAGCAGGTTTGCTACAGCCATTGCCAGTTCCGGAACAGAAATGGGAGAGTATTTCTATGGATTTCATTACAGGTCTTCCCGTGGTGCAAGGGAATGATCGCATTTACGCCGTAGTGGATCGGTTGACAAAATATGCACACTTTTTTCGCTGTCCCTACCAGCTTTAAGGCACCTCATGTGGCTGATTTGTTCTTCCGTCAGATATTCAGGTTGCATGGGCTACCGAAGAACATAGTTAGTGACCGGGATAGCAGGTTTATGAGCATATTTTGGCAGGAGCTTTTCCGTCTGGTCTACACCGAGCTGACTCCTAGCACCAGTTATCACCCTCAGACGGATGGACAGACAGAGATTGTGAACAAATGGATAGAGGGTTATCTTCGCAACTACGTTGCAGGACAGCAGAAGGCATGGGTTAAGTTGTTGTATTTATGTGAGTATTGCTATAACACCACTTACCATATGTCTATTGGTATGACTCCATTCCGAGCTCTGTATGGGTATGATGCGAGATCCTTTGTTGATATGGCATTTGGGGATAGTAGAGCTCCCAAAGCTCAGGAGAGTTTACAGGATATTCAGGAAATCCTTAAGGTGCTTAAGGAAAACATGCAGCGGGCCCAGAATCAGCAGAAAATATATGCAGATAGGCACCGAGTGGAGAGATCATTTGAGATAGGGGACATGGTTTTTCTACGACTTCAGCCTTACAGGCAAAGTACTCTCAAGAAGAGTGGGGCTGAAAAGCTCAAACCGCGATTTTATGGGCCATACAGGGTGTTGAGGAGAGTTGGTGAAGTGGCATATGAGCTGGAGTTACCTTCTGAGAGTAAGATACATAATGTTTTTCATGTGTCTTGCTTGAAAAAGGCTTTGGGGCAGAACATTATTTCCTCTACAGATTTGCCACCCCTGGATGAGGAAGGGAGATTAGACCTAGTGCCAGAGGAGATCTTGGACAGCCGAGAGAGGAGACTGAGGAACAGGGTCATTCGGGAGTTCCTGGTGAGGTGGAAAGAATTGCCAGAGGAGGATGCTACATGGGAAGGTGAGATTATATTACAGCATCCAGCTCTACAGTTGCTTGGGGACAAGCAATCTCGGGAAGGGAGGACTGTAATGTCCCTCTTTCTCGATTAGTTCGGTCGAAGACCTTTTGGCCTGTTTTGTCTACCCGACGGCCAAAAGGGTGTTTTCAAGGGTGACTTCGGTTTATTATTCTTTTATATGGTGCTCGAATTAAAGTAAAATATCATTAAAGCACATATAATGAATTAATAAACTGTTTGAGTGACTTTGACTTAGGAAAATGTATTTAAATAAAATTAATAAATTATTTAAATGCAATTCCTAGCCAAAAGTGCGACTTGTTTGGGTATGTTCGTTTAAACCCAAAAATGCAACCCACTTGGTAAAGAAAAATAATTAATTAATTATTAATTATTGGGTTTTGGCCAAAAGTGCGACTTGGAGATTTGGAGGAGTTTTTGGCTATATGAAGGAAAATGCGAGTTGGGAAGGGCATTGATTATTATCATTTTTACAGAGCGGTGAGCACAGCTTGTGCGGATAAAATCCAAGGACGGAAACCCTCTGGATTATTACTCTTGACGAAACCCCGGGAGAGCAAAGTGAGAGAAGCTTCCACCCAAGGATCTTCATTGTTTACACAGTTATTTTCATTTCAGCGATTATCGAGATAGAGAAATAAATTGCAGCAAAGGGCATTCACCCAACACCAAGAGTGGGGCGACTTGTTCTACGATTGATGTATGCATTATCGAGGTATTTTTTAATGATAGTTTATTGTTATACATTTCACCCACATATATATACCAAATCGATTTGATTTGGATTCATTCTGGCTGAGTTTTGGGTAGTATCTGTATTATTCCATTTGCAGATTTCTACTTGTGTTTGCCCTAGTTATTTATCATTAGAAATCAATGTTGAATGTATGGCTGCGTTATTTATGAAGAAATCAATCATTTAAACCTTAGGTGCCATTTCTATAAATACCCTAAGTTTGCGGGAGTTTGCAGTATTTTAATTATTATGCAGTGTGAGAATGTTATTTCATGGATTTATTTGATATTACCAGTTCAGCTCTATACCTGAGCAATATATAAAAAATAAAAAAATAAAAAAAAAAAAAAATAAATAAATAAAATATTCGACAAAAACGGGTTTGGGATCTTTCATATTTTCATGGTTATCAACATAATTACATCATCTAGTAGTCAACGTGTTATGTGGTTAACAATAATATTGTCAACCTTAGGTAGTTTAGTAATGATTCATCAATATGTTGGTTGTTGATAATTGTGTTAATCAAAACCCATTGGTCTTTGTGTGATTAAACAAACTGATGTACGTGGGGGATAACGGATCTAAGTACCATGTCCTCCCTTTACCAAACAACTTGTACTCAACAATAACTATGAATAAAGCAATGACAACAATTATATTCTTCTATGCTATAAGTAGTATGCATTTACTAGTTTGTAATTGATATTTGGTGATGATGTAGTTTTATTACAAGCATTTGGGCATTATGCCTTTACAAAATGTTGGGTCAAATGTAAAATCGCTCAAAGTGAATGCTGATTGACAATACTTGTTATAGATGAGGCACTACATTATTTTAGTAGATCTCTATGTTGAACGTAATCAGTATATAATGACAAAAGAATTCAAAATGGTACAAAGAATTCAAGAAGAAGAGGATTGATGTTGTATGAGAAATAATTAATGCTATTGACTCCAAACAAAGGTGGGAGAAGAAGACAACATGGGCGGGGAGGGGGCCAAGAAGTTATATGATCTACTTGATTGGTGGAGAAACAAGAAAGACAACAAAAGTTGTGAAAGGAAGCCAAGCCCATCAAGTGAAGTACGTAGTAGAAGTGGAAGCCGGCGAAATCCAAGGTTGAAGCATAAGTAGAAGTCAAAGGGGGTGCCAAACCCTAAACCAAGAAAGGGTTCGGTAGGATCCTATAGACCCTATTGGCTCTTACAAGTAAAGAGTGGGTAGAAATTTCAATAGACCCTATTATGGAAGGAAGTGCAAACCTTGACATCTAGGTTGGGTGGGAAGGGTGTTGCAAGAATATCAAACGAAGTCTCCGAGGCAACACAAATGTGAAATGTCTCTTTTTAGGGCTGAAACTGAAAATAAGGGTTTGGGTTCATACTCAAATGAGAGAGATCAGATTTTTAGAACATTAGCTATCAAACCCTAACAAACTGAAAATCACACTTTAGGGCATCAAACTCCCTTCAAAACCAGCTGGAAATTAGTGAATAAACCCTCTATGGCAGTGAACTGTAACAGCACTTAATGGCATCAATTCCCATGCAATAACAAGCTAAAAATGACAAAGAATGCTTCCAACTATTTTATCCAACCATGAAGATATTTATCCAGCCAATATACTTCAAAAATAAATAAGAAATAAGTGATAAACCACAGCTGTAATTAATTAAATAATCAGCAGAAGTACAACTCACATTAAGGGCTGAAAATGATGATTCAAAACCCCAAAAATACCAATGAAGTGAGAAATCAACCTTATAAATTATGAGGAATATGAATATCAACTCCAAATGTCAAGATGTGCCCTAGAAGGCACTCAAACCTCCTCCACCTAAAGTCGCCACCCTAGGAGAGGGTGCAAAATTGATGTAGAAGACCTTGACAACTCTTTCTCCTTCAAACCCTAGCTGCAAACCAGCAAGATCACCTTCTTTGAAGCCCTTAGGAACCACCAATTGGAGAGTTTTCATTCTCCAACTTGAACAAGGAAGGGTTTCGTCCTCCTTGTGTGCCACACCAAAGGATTTTCCCTCTAGTGGAATGGAATAGAGCAATCAGCCCAAAACCAAGTAAGTGTAAAATTATATTAAGATGCATGCCCAAAATGAGTCCAACGACTACCCCTTATATATCTTCTTGGTGGCACCAAACCTCATGAGGAGTTTCCCCCATGACCAACTCATAATGATGTTGCTTTTTTTTTGTCTTTGGCTTTTTACTCCTCCAACCTAGCCGACCTAGCTTATGAGAGAAACCATGAAAGAAAAGGTAAATGCTCACAAAAAGACTAAAAACATAAACAAATACTTCCCTTGTTCACCTTCTTTAGCCCACGGAAGTGGAATGGGCTAGAAGTCTTCAAAATGAATTAGTTTGAAAAAGAGAGCATTATAATCCTCCTTCCGAAATTGCTTGCCCTCAAGCAATTGCAAGCTTGGCTGAATTGAAACTTCTGTATCCTTCATCTTCTCATTTTGTATGGCAACATCCTCAAGAGAGATAGGGAGGTGGCTTCCTTGACAAAGCATCCGCTACCACATTATTTTTCCCTTTGACATATTCAATATCAAAATCATATGCTTGGAGTCTACTTACCCACTTTTGTTCGGTCATTCAAATCCCTTTGATGAAAAAAACCTCAAACTATTATGGTTTGTTTGACCACAAACCTTCCACAAACCAAGTATTGCTGGAATTTGATCAATGCATGCATGATGGCCAACATTTCCTTGTCATAGATGGAGAAATTCCTCTCATGCTCCTTGAGTTTCCGGCTCTCATATGCAATGGGATGCTTGTTTTGCATCAAAACAACCCCTATACCTTCACCCGAAGCATCACATTCAAGTATAAATGGAATAGAGAAATCTGGAACAACAAGTACCGGGCAAGAACTCATCACCTTTTTCAGCTCATCAAAAGCTATTTGGGCTGTTTTTGACCAGCTGAAAGCTCCCTTCCATGTTAAATCAATCAAAGGAACAAGTTGTGAGAATCCCTTCACAAATCTTCTATAATAGCAACATAAACCCAAAAATCCTCTCAATTGTGATATGTTGGTTGGTGTTGGCCAATCCAAGATGGCCTGAATTTTTGTTGGTCTACATGAACCCCTTGTGCATTCACAACATGCCCCAAGTACAAAATTTCAATCATCCCAAACTCACATTTGGATTTCTTTGCATAGAGGGACTGTTGTTCTAAAATTTCCAGCACCTTATCCAAGTGTTGGAGGTGCTCCTCCCATGTTTTACTATAAACCAAAATATCATCAAAGAAAACTAGCACAAATTTCCTTAAATGCTTACCAAAAATATGATTCATGCATGATTGGAAAGTGGCGGGGCATTGGTTAACCCAAATGGCATGACAAGAAACTCAAAGTGCCCAAAATGACACCTAAAGGTTGTCTTGTGCACATCCTCTCCTTTACCCGGATTTGGTGGTACTCGGATCTCAAATCAATCTTGGAGAAGAAAACCGCCCCATGTAGTTCATCAATCAACTCATCAATCCTTGGAATTGGGTACCTATTCTTGATTGTCCTCTTGTTTAACAACCGGTAGTCCACACACATCCTTAAGGTACCATCCTTCTTCAACAAGCACTACGGAAGAAGCAAATGGGCTGGAACTAGGCCTAATCAGTCCCATTTCCAGCAGCTCTTTGATGGTTCTTTCAATTTCTTCTTTGTATGGGTGGCAGTAGGGGTAGTTATTACCGGTTTGGTACCCGGTTCTAACTCAATAACATGTTGAAATCCTCTATCCGGTGGCAGCCCATGAGGTAAATTATTGAAAACTTTGGCATGCCTATCAATTATGGGCTGAATATCCTCATGATAAGATTGTTGAATTGAAATAGAAGAATTAGACCTTACCAAGCAATGAGCTGCCCATGCAACCTGCCCCCTCTTGAAGGTTCTTTCCATGCTTTTGGTTGTCACAACTTGAGGAGTTCCACTCTTCATACCTTGTAGCACAACCTCCTTGTCATCCACCTTGAATTTCAGCTCCATGCTTTGGTAGTTTTGGGTAAATTCACCCAATGAATGTAGCCATTGGACTCCTAACACCAAATCGGTTTCACCAATACCAATGACATAGAAATCATCCTTTACCTTGTGTCTTCCCAAAGAGAGCATGAGCTGCGGTATCTTCTTGTGCATGGGAGAGTGAAGCCATCCGCTACCGTAACATTAAATCCTTTGAAATTTTCAGCCTTCAATTTCAATCTTTTCACCAAGCTCTCATCAATGAAATTGTGAGTAGCTCCACTATCAATTAAGACTGTGACTCTTTGCCCTTGTAGGTCTCCTCTCACCCGGAATGGATGGTATCTAGGAGCACTAGACAAAGTGGCAAGAGTGCTGTCCAAACTTTCCGGATCTTCTTCCGGATCATGATCTTGCTTTGCTTCATCAACACAAGCTTCTTCTTCTTCACAATTTGAAAATACCTCAATATAATGCACATTACCCTTACCTAGGCAATGATGACCGGAGACCATGGATCCTTGCAAGAGAAGCACAAATTCTTCCTTCTTAGCTCATTTCTTGTTTCTCCTTCTTTGTTGGTTTTGGACAACTCCTTGTGAATGATTGGTGTTCTTTGAAAGGGCTTCTTTGGCTGGTCCAAAGATGTGGTTCTTGGCTGTCCCAAGATCCTTTTGCTGCCCTCCATTCAAAATGCCCTTGGCTGCCCGCTGATTGCTGTTGTTCTTGGAGCAGCACCTTCAAGATCCAATGATTTCTTAATTGCCTCTTGAGAGACAAAGGGTCAAATGCTCTCACCAAACCCTTGAGTGGTTCGATCAAACCTCAATGAACAAAACAATGAGCCTCCTTTCCATCACATCCATAATCATTATGGAAAGTCTCTGAAAATCAACCACATAGTCTTCTATCCACCAGGCTTGTTGTTTCAACTGTGCTAGCTCTCGAAAGTGAACTTCCGGATCACCCTATCAAATCTCCCAATGAGTCTTCTACAAAACTCATCATATGAGTGGATGAGATTGTGCCCTTGTGTGACCAATCCATGAAACCACCACTCATGTGCAATTCCCTCCAAATGAAGGGTTGCAAATTTAATTGCATCATCCTCTGTCATAGGCCTCAATGATAGATAAGTATCCAACTTCTGAATCCAAGCCCGAGCTGTCCCCTTGTTGGAACCATCAAATGTAGAGAATGACATCTTACCCAAGGTATTTTGAACATCCCTTTGTGGCGCATTAGGTCTAGGCTCGGCCTTGACCTTCCTTTGCTTACCCCTATGAATTCGGCAAGCGAAATAGCTTCTCGGATCTCATTCGAAGGGCCCTATACTCTTCATAGTTGGCCACAATACTTTGCCCTATGAATGTCTTGTTCCCACCTCCGAATGGCTTCTTCCCTTGGAAGGAAAGTAGGCCTAGTGGCTGATCCATAAGTTGATCCTTGGGGCTGCTATGAAGTATTAACTCTGGATGAGCTGCCCTCACCATTATGAACCCTTGGTTCATGAAATTTTTGTAGGGTTAGTGCCAACAAGTCCATGGTGTCCACCAATCTAACTTGCCCTTCAATGAGCTTATCGATTTTGGCTTCCTATGAATCTTGGTGGGCCATGCTAAGCCTCTTCAACCAGCTGATTTGATTTCTTCTTCTCTCTCCTTTGATAACAAATGTATCCTTTATCACCCTCTTGCATGAAGACCCTCAAGTTGGGAAGATCCAAAGCTCTGATACCACTGTAATGTCCCTTTCTAGGGCTGAAACTGAAAATAAGGGTTTGGGCTCAAACCCAAATGAGAGAAATCAGATTTTTGGAACAACTATCAAACCCTAACAACGAACTGAAAATCACACTTTAGGGCATCAAACTCCCTTCAAAACCAGCTGAAATTAGTGAATAAACCCTATATGGCAGCGAACTATAACAACACTTAATGGCATCAATTCCCATGCAATAACAAGCTGAAAATGACAAAGAATGCTTCCAACTATTTTATCCAACCATGAAGATATTTATCAGCAAAATATACTTCAAAAATAAATAAGAAGAAACAAGTGATAAACCACAACTGTAATTAATTAAATAATCAACAGAAGTACAACTCACATTAAGGGCTGGAAATGATGATTCCAAAACCCCAAAAATACCAATGAAGTGAGAAATCAGCCTTATAAATTATGAGGAATATGAATATCAACTCCAAATGCCAAGATGTGCCCTAGAAGGCACTCAAACCCTCCTCCACCCAAGTCGCCACCCTAGGAGAGCTCAAAAAGTAATGTAGAAGACCTCGAAAACTCTTTCCTTTAAACCCTAGCTACAAACTAACAATATCACCTTCTTTGAAACCCTTAGGAACCACCAATTGGAGAGTTTTTGTTCTCCAACTTGAACAAGGAAGGGTTTCGTCCTCCTTGTGTGCCACACCAAAGGATTTTCACCCTCTAGTGGAATGGAATAGAGCAATCAGCCCCAAAACCAAGTAAGTGTAAAATTATATAAAGATGCATGCCCAAATGAGTCCAAACAACCCCTTATATATCTTCTTGGTGGTGCCAAACCCCATGAGGGAGTTTCCCCCATGACCGACCTCATAATGATGTTGCTTTTCTTTTTGTCTTTGGCTTTTTACTCCTCCAACCCAGCTGACCTAGCTTATGAGAGAAACCATGAAAAAAAGTAAATGCTCACAAAAAAAAACTAAAAACATAAAGACATACTTCCCTTGTTCACCTTCTTCTTGCCCACGGGAAGTGGAATGGGCTAGAAGTCTTCAAAATGAATTAGTTTGAAAAGTGGAAGATTACAAAATGAAAAGTTAGAGAAAGAAGCACAAAAGGAAGACACGACAACGAGAAATATAGTGTAAGGATCCTTGCCAAACTAAGGGCCGAGCGAGAAGGACATGTCTTGTGTTCTTTGAGAGGGAGAGGAATGTCTAGCGTAGACCTTCGTAAGGAGGAGAATCATAATTGAAGAGCCATGTCAAAAGCGACCATTAACCATAGCCTGTGGTTGCCACATCAAATCCATCTCTAGAAAAGTAGATGTGCCAAAATTCATTGGTGAAAAACTAGAGGATCCTATACATCCTTATAGGACATGATTACAATTTGGGAAGAAAATGCGCACACGATGAATGGTTATGGTTGCATGGTGCTTGCCATCCACACCGCAAAAATGGCCATTGAATGGTACATAAATGCATAAGCTAGTGATAATGCTTTGTGGGACAAACACATGAAAGCATTCAAGAGGAATTTAGACTCATGAGAGATGATAAGTGAGATTGTAGTTATCGATAACACACGATAGGGAAAACATGAGAAGTTTTGGACCCATAATAGAATACTCAACGAACTCTAGAGAAAAGTTGTAAAAGAACTTGCGGAATATTTGAAGAAAGCAATGGTTCATTGAAGGGTTGGTACGCTCATTGTGGAGGAACATTAAGGTGGCCCTACCCTTGTCTTATGAAGATGCTTACAACAAAGCCATTGACATTAAAAGAAAGAATAAGACATCCTCGCACTTAAGAAGTAGTGAAGAAGATTACCATGAATCTAACGATGATAGCGAAATATGGATTGGTGCATATCTTGATTAAAGACGTTCTTCATTTGATGAAGGAAAATAAGGGAGACATTAAGCATGAAGGCAAGGAATTGTGGTGTATCGATTGCATGATAGGTGCTCTCACTAAGTTGAATTGCCCAAAGAAAATGTTATGTGTAATTTGTCAAGTTACAAGGCATGTAATCAAGGATTACCCGTATAATATATAAATAAGAGAGACCATTTACTGTTCACACAGAGAATAATCAACACCACCGACCACACTACCAAGAATTTACCAACTTCACAATAATACGGGTGGTTGGTTTGAGATTTGGTATGATGAACATACGCCTCAAGAGTGCAATGAGTGGGGCCATTTTGTAAGAGATAACCCTAATCGAAATAACACACTTCTCTACAAATGGTGTGGGCCCTAGAACCATAATAATGGTAATTGTTTAAAGAAAGCCAACTTCAATATGATTGATGTAGTCGAGAGCAAGAAGGTTATAGCAATTTTAGGAACTTGAGTGAAAAAAGCTAATTATTATTACTCATGTATAGAGAAGGAAAGGCTGGCTGATGCAAGGGTGGAAGTAGAGAGGGAAATAGTCTAAGAACAACATCAATCGCAGAACATACAATTACAAAGTGACGAGTAGACTTGAGTATGACATTTCTATTGCAAGAGATGATGTACCTAGGAAAATGGTTGACTTATTGCAAAGTATTTCAAAACTAAAGAATGGCATACTTGCTACGATACAAGACATCGGCTTGGGCATGGAGCATACAATCACACACCTAATGTCAAACGGTATAGCTTCGGGTGATGGGGAGAGCAAAAAGCAAAAGAATGATTGCATAGTCGAGCCTCTTTGTCGGGTGACCAAGTGATTGATCCTTATGCTCTTGAGTCTTGAAATTGAATTTAGCCCAACAACCAACAATAATGCATGTGGAAAATCCAGGCGAATTTGACAAATACTATCATTGATAGTGATGTTAGCTTGAATGTGCTTCCTTAGGAGACTTGTAACAATATTGGGAAGCCCACTATGTGGCCTTGAATGTTTTAATTGCCAAGAGCACATCAATTTAACCGATAGAGCACATCCACATGGCAATAAGTTATTGGATCATTCGAACCCAACTCATTTTGTTGAATTTTGTAGTCATCTTGTTGAAGAAAGCCCATTTTTGTGTTGGGGTTGGGTGATAGTAGCTAAAACCAACCATAACTGGAAAAAGAATTTGATCTCCATTGAAAACAAACGACATTAGTATGCCATGGATTTGAAGAATCGTAGAGTGATTGAGGAAGCAACGCCTTCATGCTCATTGAATTTGGAATCCTAAGAAGAATTCTTGGTTGACAAAAACTAAGGTATGATGGAGCCGAACAAAAAAGGTCTCGGAGTTATAGTCATGCTTTGAAGATGAGACAAACGCCCAACAGCGATCTGGTCCATTGGTAGATGGAAGACTATGAAGAGTTCCATCCCGATTGCAATGGTGCCAAGATTACGGAGATTGAAGAAGGCCAAGCATTGCAGCGAGATGAATAGGAGAATATGTTGGTGATGTCAAGTCCTTCGAACCATCAACATCATAGTCGGTTCACTTGGTGAAGTAAAAAGAAGATGTCATGGGTACATAGATTGATGTCAAGTTGGCCCACTTGTAGGAATGGGTACCCAACATGAAGACCAAAGAGCCAAGCTCAATGAATGTGAACATGGGGTCTAACCATAAAATATTAAGAAAAGGTGAAATACAACCTACTTTTAAAGTATGGTCGAATACAAAGGATATGCTTGATAGGGATGAACAAAGTAGGGCACACTAACAAACCGAGGGTATGTCGAGGTGAAGGAAGTATTGTCATCACCAATACTTACGACATAGGAATTTTAAATTGATGTCAATTATGTTAAGTAGATCACAAAGTACAGCATGCTAAATATTTAAGGCTAGACTTCCCAAAAATGCCAAGTACCCCCAAAGACTGTGCTTGATACGTACATGATATGGTTATGGGTACGTACTGGGGCTTGTGGGTACATACCCACAACGTATCCACACGGTTTTTAAGTGCAAAAAAAAAAACTTGAGGGCTTTGACTGGAATTGAACCTTGGAAAATTTGTGTGAGATTCAATATTGCCAATAGGCTCCGAAGGGTCAAGAGAGATGAAAAGGACTTCATTTGGTTGACTTACTATTTATGGGCTTTCTTGTTGCTCCTCATGGGTCCTTTATTCTTCAGTCAATTTGGAAGGCATGGGAACAAGTGAAGCATTTGGTGGTTGGGCAGACTATCTTCTCTTCCTTTGACACTAGGTGCCAAGCCTACAAATCGATTTTGTCGAATCTGAAATATAATGACAAGATCCTTGCCTTGACAAGAGGCTGCTCTGCCCTCCTTTGGTTTGAGAAAGGAATTAAAATATTTCATGACTTGTAGAGATTTGGGAAGTGGATGGAATGGATAGACCTTAAAGCTTTCTATAAGCTTCCTCAATATCAGTTTAGAATGTATACAATGCTCAGAAATGCTTTCACAGCTCCCTCTACTGGACTAATTATGGAGGATGAGAATGACTTTTGGGATACTATGAGGTGGCTCGAAAGGCCCCCTCTCCAAGAGGCTACCTCCAAATAACTCTATGGAAAGCTTGCCTTCTATCCAAACCTTTCCACAGGCCTTAACAATAGATGAAACATTGAAATGTTTGTGAGCCCATTAGTAGATGGACTCATAGATTTAATGTTTTGTGGTCTTCTTGTATTCAGTCAAAGAAATCTTGCTTTAGATGGCTTCTAATTCATAATAAGCTTGTTGTTGGCTTCTAATATTTTATAGGTTGTTGAGACTATAAGCTTGTTGTTTTCTTTAAATTTTTATATATATTTATATTTTTACTTTTTAAAAATATATTGTACGAATGTACCCACAGCGTACCATACCTGAGGTTTTATTTTTTTCGTTTCAGCGTGTACCACTGTACCGTACTCCATACCGTATCGAAACAGTCTAGATTTAAGGTAGATAAGATAAGATAAGATAATAAGATAATAATTAATGTCCAACGCATGACCACAAAAAGTAGGTCAATGGGACTGCAGGATACAAAGCAAACAAACCCAGCAAGAAGAAATCCATGACTAAGGTGTTTATATTAAATAGTAAGGCCAATGAGAAGTCTGTTAGAAAATGATGAGAGAGAGAATGAAGAGAAAAGGCACATGACAAACTAAGATATGTGCGTGTTCATCATTTTACTATGTTGAAAGTAGTTATATTTTAGTTATGAAACATTAGTTAATAGATAACTAATAGTTCATTAAATATTAACTAACATATTTTAATACCGACCCCGCACACCCCTCCCCCTCATTAAGGACGAATCCCAAATCTACTCCAAGTTTGTCCCAAAATTTTACAAACACAATGGGACCAAAGGATTTAGTCATTAAATCAACAAGATATTTCTTTGATGTTAATTTGAAATATGTAGCCCTTTTACTCGTTCTTTACTTCCAATGTACGAGCTTTGGTTGATCCATAAGTTTAGAAAGATTGCTAACAACATAGATCCGGTCATTTGGGAAAAATATATATAAAGGTTGCCCATAAATTGGTTGTGGTGTGATTCATTTATTGGTAATGAATCATCATTGGCTGATAATTTCAGCCCAACCTTCATATTTCTAAAGCCAAAATCTTGAAGATGTTGATCAATGTGAAAATACTAGGCTTGTGGAGTTTGCCTAAGTTTGTATAGGCACTTTATCAATCACCAAGCTAGATGATTGCCATCCTCTAAGCATCTTGTATGGTGAGTCACCCTCCACACGTGCTTTTAAGTTGATTGTAATAGAGTCAACAAACCTATATTGGCCACCTTGCCCAATGCCTAGGGCAATCACTCATTCTTGTTTCACATTCGACACAATACATTGCTTCTTAGAGAAATTTAGAACAATGTTGGATTTATGTTAATTGACAAATAGATAGGAAATTTTTATGCATTTTAGGAACATACCCAACATTCCTTACAATAAAGTTTACATTATTCATTACTATGAATATCTCCTATCCTCTCTACTTTTACATTATTCATTACTTCATGTTCTAAGTTTATGAATAGACTTAGGGTGGAGTTTGTATTTGATGTGGTGGCCACGTGAATGTGTCCCCACAAATATTATTGCTTGAATGTTTTGAAATCTACTTGCCTCTATAAGCTTAGCATTCCCCATTAAAGTAGAATCATCAACAAATTGCAAATGAGTAATTGGTTTAGCCCCTCGCACAATGATAATACCCTCTAAAAATTTAACATCTAGCTTTAGAAAGTTTATCCTGTCCCCTCTATTGCAAGTGATTCTCCCTCTGCTCATAAAATGGAATCAGAAATGCTATAAATGTTACATAACAATCCTATGACATGAAAAATGTTTGGAGGCGCCCTAATCAATGAACCAACAATTGGTAGGACTATCAGTTGAGCATTATGTTGTGAAAACATTCTTTTCCTTAAAATCTCTCTCAAGTCAACTATTGCTACATTTGCCTCATCCTGTGGCCTTTTTTTATGTTGGGAAAGTTCATACCATTGCTTCCGACAATCCTTTTTGATAAGTCCAAATGTGTGACAATAATGACATTTCGCTTGTATTTGGAAGATTCACTAGAGTGATGTCTTCACTTCCCTTTTGATGGAGCAATCAATGTGCTCTCTCGCTTTCCCGTAACTGAACTTGTCGCTTGTGTCTACTTGTGATCCGTTTGCAAGCAACTAATATGAATTGACCTTATCAAACATTAGTGTCTAAATTTCTGCCATCAAGCATAAGGATTTCATGAATGTCTTATAGGAGGGGGTAAACTGTTTAGACCAAGCGCAACCAGGTGTCATCATCCACCTTTTTATTGATGACACCAAGCTAGTCTCAAAGATCTTTCATCCGAAGATGTTTTGAGTGGGACCCCATGCATCTTTGTTGAAAACAAAAAATTCTTTAGGTGCAATACTATTTAGTATTCTTCGATGTTTGATAATTTCTCTTCAAATTAGCCCAAAGCACACTTGCCTCATTGGAATTTTGGAGCTTGGGTATCAAATCATTTGACGCGAGAACTTCACCAACAAGGCTTCCTAATGACATTTGTCATAATCCCCAAAGTTCGTTGTAGGCCTTCCATTCGTGCGAGAATGATTTTATCACAATCACAAAACTCTACAATTTGTAGATATTTATGACGACACATTATAATCATGACTAGTTAACTTTCGGTAGAGGAATGTTGACCATTATACACACAATATGTGACCCGTAAATCAATGCAAAAGGCTGACTCCAAACAATAACTCAAAACTGCATGCAATTAAGGAGCCCACAAAAAACTTTATTTGCTTATGACATCATCTACTCAGAAAATTAAACATTGATGAAGATATGAAATTTACGGAAAAGGCTTGAAGTTTGCAAATTCACCTAAAAGTCTGGTCTGCACTGCTAAATCACCGAAAATCTCAATTTTGCCACATAGAAAATTCTGAAACGTTTTTACAATTGAAAACCCTTGATTTGGTGCCCTAACTGATCTGAAATGTCTCGGAAAAGGGATGTCAAAAGAGGTGCTGAACTGGTAAACGGAAATCTGTCAGAAAGTAACGGAATTATTAACGGAATTGTGAGTATGTCAACGGAAATAACCAGCAACATATAGAGTAGCAAAAAGAGCAGAAATCAGATATTTATATATGTGAAAAGGGTCGCCTTTATAGGAGAAATACAACAGTATCTGTGTAAAGCGAACAACATTCAAGAAAGAGGAAGATCTTGACAACCATGATGAGAAGAAAGCAATGCTTTTTCATGAAGACCGTGATTTATCCTTGGAGGCCCACGATTTGCACAAAAGAGGGCCCACGACTTGCTTAGAGAGCAGCACTCATGTCTTAAGGGGCTGCATTGAATGTTTAGGTGATAATTAAATTATTTGGGGCAGTCTTTATGTGTGCATTAATTAATTCAAAGGGGGCAGCGATTTGTTTAGAAAGAATAAATTAATAAATAAAGGCCGACTAATGTTAATGAAAGGGTGTGATGGTTTAAGGTGTAATGCCCTTTCGAAAAGGTACGAAAGGCTATATAAGAAGATTCATATGAGACTTATAAAGCATGGATTCAAGTTGAATATCTTAAGGAAAAAGAAGAAGAAGAGGAAGCGTAAGGGCAGAATTTTAGAACAACAAATCTGAAAGTAAGAAGAAGAATTTTCCATTATTCGTTGAGGAAGCAACAAGTTCAAAAGTGGAAAGCAAATTTTGTAAGGAAGGTCAGGTGCCTTCATATTCAAGAGATCGGTGTCTCTCACTGAGTTGGTGCTTAGCAAAAGGGGTGGGTGCTCCCGTAGGTCAGGTGCCTACAAAACCGTAATTTGGGATTGGTGTCTCCAGTAGGTTGGTGCCTACAAATTTTTGAGAAATATATATAAAGAAAGAAGTTTCTCCGTGGTTTTCTCCCGAAAGGGTTTCCACGTATATCTGTGTCTACTTGCATTAAGTTTTGTGTTCTTTGATTGATTTGATATATTCACATTGCTCGTGATTATAGATCTAAGTTCAAGTATTAAAGTTTGAAATAATTTCATAATACTGATTCACCCCCCCTCTCAGTATTATCTTGTGCTCAACAATTGGTATCAGAGCAGGTTCCTTCAGGAACAATCTAACAGTTGGAAGGTAGATCTCGGGAGCACATATGGCTAGTCAAGTACAAGAAGGATTTTCCTCGAACAAGGCTCCGTTGTTTAACGGAACAAACTATGCATTTTGGAGCGTAAGGATGAGAACCTATCTGATGGCACTAGGGTTTGATATTTGGCAATCAGTAGCGGTCGGATATACCATTCCATCAACTCCGCCAACAGACCAAGCCGGTAAGAAGGCTTTTGAAAATAATGCCAAGGCGATGAATGCAATCTTGTGTGGTCTGTCAGAGTCCGAATTTGTCAAGGTAATGCAATGTGACACGGCAAAGGAAATATGGGATAAACTTCGAACAATATATGAAGGTGATGATAAGGTCAGAAAAGCTAAGCTTCAAACCCATAGGAGAAAATTTGAGAGCCTAAAAATGAAGGATGAGGAAGATGTTGCAGCTTATCTTCTCGCGGGTGGATGAAGTCACAACGCGCCAAAGAGGGCTTGAGAAAAGATCGAGGAACCCGTGATCGCCCGTAAGGTCTTAAGATCTTTACCATTAAGATTTGATGCTAAGGTGTCTGCCATCAAGAAATGAAGGATCTTGACAAGCTAAGCATGGACGAACTACATGGAATACTGACGGCTTATGAAATGAGGACCGAGTCTAATAAACCAACAAAGAAGGAAGCCGCATTCAAAGTCTCAAGAAAAAGGCAATCAAGGAATCTGGCTTAATGATGAATCAAACAACGAAGAAGATGAAAAGGAAGCTTTATTCATTCGAAAGCTAAAGAAAGGATCCGGAGATACAAAGATAAGTTACCATTTAAATGCTTTAATCAGGTAAAATTGGTCATTTTGCAGCTAAATGCCCAGAGAAGGAAGATAGCGAAGATGAAGAAAGCAAGCCCAAGTTCAAAAGAGAATTCAGCAAAGCAGAGGCAAGAAAAGATTTGAAAAGCAAAAGAAGAGTCTATATTCAAAAAGAGGTAGCAGCTCATCCGAAGAAAGCGGAATAAGTGATTCAGATAATGATGATGAAGAAACATTGTTTATGGCTATAGAAGAAGGTTCATCAACCAGCAAAGTTGATTTGAAAGGAATCGAGGACATAGAAGAAGAAGGTGAGGTAAACCTCGAAGAAGAACTCATTTGTGCGTTGGGTGAAATAAAAGCACTCAAAAAGAGGAATCAGAAGCAAAGACTTCAGCTCCAGAAATATGAAGAACAAAATCAATCTTTCGAAGCTAAGTTAGCCCAGAGTCTTGAAGAATCAAAGAATCTAATCATCGACCAAGACCCGATCAAGAAGCAAAGAGAATTGAGGAAGGGTTGAGAAGTCAGCTCAAGGTGAAACAAGAAGAATGTGAAAATCGTGAGTCGAGATCATGTGCATGATGAGAAAAGACTTAGAAAAGGTAAATACCAAACTAATGAACAACTTGAAATTTGAAAAGAGTACTAAGGTTCTAGATGAGATTCTAGAAAGTCAAAGATCACCATCCAACAAATCAGGACTCGGATATGAAGAAAAACTAGAGAAAGCTTCAAAATCCATTGAGCTTCCGGAGAAGAAAGGTTTAGAAAAGGCAAAAAGTTATGCAGAAATTCTAAATACGCCTACGAAGAATAAAAGCAGAAAGGAAGAGGAAACTACGAAGACCAGCTCCATCCACAAGGAAGGTGTTAAAGAGAACGACACCAAAAGACCATTTATTCCACGACATAGGAATATGAACAGGTTCGAAAGTTCCTTTCATGGTTATTGTTTTTATTGCAATATATATGGGCATAAAAAGATAGAGTGTAGAAAGCGAATGAGAGATAATGAAGCCTGGAACAAACCAAAATCTGCTCATAGAGTGTCAATATGAACTATAATTCGCTTGCTCCACTATCCTATTATAACGAGGAAGCCATTATCTCGCTACAAGTGCAATAATTATGGACATATAGCACGCTTTTGTAGAAGTGTGTTTGACTCGAGACAAGATCAAAAGACAAAGCCTTTAGATACAAAGAAAAGGGAGGCTACGAAATCCTGGACAAGGAAGCAGGAGGAAGATGGGCTAGACAAAGAAAATCCATGCTCGCTCAAACAACTTTTCATGCTCGAGATGAAGGACAGCAAAGGGTACATCGATAAATGGATGTTCAAGACATATGACCGGTGATAAAAGTAAGTTTCTCTCCTTAAAGAAAGTAAATGAAGGTACAATAAAAATTTGGTGATAATGCTACAACAAGATCGCTGGCAAAGGTACGCTTGAGTTTGATAATGGAAAACAAAAACAGAGAATGTTTTGTATGTCAAGGATTAAAACATAACCTCTCGAGTGTGAGTCAAATGTGTGATCAGTGACACACTCTTAAGTTCTATGCCATGTGTGAAATAAGGAAAGCAGATACAGAGAACTAATTGCAGATCCACCGAACCGCAAATAATCTATATATGCTCGAGAAATAAAAGAAGAAAAATGTTGCCTAAGTCAAGTCGAGGAAAGTTGGCTATGGCATGTAAGGATGGGACATATAAATTTTGATAATCTTGTGAAGATAAGCAATAAGCAGTCCGTACGGACATGCCTAAAATAACAAAGCCTTCGAGTACTCTATGCAAGCAAAGCAAGCTGCTACACTGGGAAGCAGACTGCAACAAGATTCAAAACAAAGGAGTATTCATCCACCAAACCATCGAGCTAATTCACACGGATTTGTGTGGACCTACCAGTAACGAAAAGTATTCAAGGTGAGAGTTATTTTATGTTACTCATCGATGACTACACTAGAATGACATGGGTAGCATTTTTGAAAGAAAAATCAAGCATTTGGAAAGTTCAAAGCTTTCAAGGCATTAGTAGAAAATGAAACAGGTGAAGATAAAATGTCTAAGGTCGATCGTGGAGGTGAATTCATGTCAAATGAATTTATTGAATATTGTGAAGACCATGGAATTAAAAGACAATACTCAATGCAAGAACTCCACAACAAAATGGAGTAGTAGAAAGGAAGAACAAAACCGCTCAAGAGATGGCCCGAACAATGCCGAATGAATCTAAGCTATCGATAGATTCTGAAAGAAGCGGTAAGTACACTGCCGCTTTATATTTTGATAGAGTGCAAATCGAGTTAACCATGACAAAACTCCATATGAATTATGGAAAGGAAGACCAGCCTCTGGCCAAATATTTTAAGGTATTTGGGAGCAGATGTTTCATTAAAAGAACCGAAGAGGACTTAGGCAAATTTGATTCAAGATCCGATGAAGGGATTTTTCTTGGGTACTCCACTAAAAGTAAAGCCTTCAGATGTTATAACAAGAGGTCATGCACTATCATGTAAAGTGCAAGTGTCGAGTGGATGAGGGTCCTGATCTAAAGACAAAAGAAAATTCAAAGAGTCTTTAGAAATACCAAGTCTTGTGAAAGAAGAACAAGAGGAAGAAGAAGATATCAAGAGTGGAGTAAATCGTAAAAGGCAGATACCAAGACGCCATCTCGCTTCGCTCAAAAAAAAAATCATGATGAAAGTCGATTATCGAGAACTTGATACCGGGGTTCAAACCAAGAAGAAGAATTACAAATGCTTCGAGCAAGGGTATTTTTCTCTCTCGCTATCTAAGGTAACCTAAGAACTTTTTAGAAGCAAGACATGATAAACATTGTCAAGGCGATGGAAGAAGAATTAGATCAAATTGAGAAAATGAAACTTGGGAACTGGTTCCTGCACTCAAAGAGTCGAATGTGATCGGCACTAAGTGGGTATTTCGAACAAACTAAATGAAGATGGTCAAGTCACTCAAATAAGGCAAGATTGGTATGCAAAGGGTATGCTCAAGTGGAAGGTGTTGATTTTGAAGAGACTTTTGCTCCTGCGCTGACTAGAAGCAATCGAATGTTCCTTGCTTTCAGCAGTTGTTTAAAAATTTCAAAGTCTACCAAATGGATGTCAAATCAGCCTTTTAAATGGGAATTTAGAAGAGGAGGTTTACATAGAACAACCTCAAGGGTTCCTATTATCGTAAAAATGAAGATTATGTGTGTAGGTTGAAAAAGGCATCAGATGGATTAAAACAAGCCCCCAGAGCATGGTACTCAAGGCTCGATCAACATCTACAGACCAAGGATTCAAGAGAGGACATGCCGACAAGAATCTTTACATCAAAACCGAAGATGAACACCAGCTTAATCAGGTCAGATATGTGGATGACATAATCTTTGGAGGAGACAATGAAGAAATGTCTAGAAAATTTGTAAAGACATGCAAAAGGAATTTGAAATGTCTATGTTGGGTGAGTTATCCTTTTTCCTCGATTGCAAATTTCTCAATCTAATAAAGGAATATTTATATCCCAAACCAAGTATGTGAAGGAAATGTTGAAAAAGTTTGGTATGGAGGAGTGTGCACTGTCAAAGACACCGATGATCACCGAACCAAGTTAAGCAAAGATGACGAATCTCCGATGCGCCGATCAATCTCTATAGATCAATGATCGGGAGTTTATTATATGTGACAAAGATCCAGCACTCGATATCATGCAAGCAAGGGGGTATATGGTGGCACGTTTTCAAGCAGGCCGAAAGAAACACATGTGCAAGTTGTAAAACACATATTCGATATCTAAAGGGAACTATGGAATACGGGTCAGGGTATCCAAAAGGAAAAGATTTCACATCGATAACTTATACAGATTCGATTGGGCAGATGATGTGATGACAAAAAGTACAAGCGAGGAGCATTTTTCTCGAAACAAATGCCTTGCATCTTGGCTAAGTAAGAAGCAAAATTTCAGTATCCCTATCCACAAAGGGCTAGTAGAGTATATAGCAATGGTACTATGTCAGCACGCAAATTTTATGGATGAAGCAGACTCAAGGATATCAAAGTAGAGTATGATCATCCCATCTCCATATTATGTGATAATACCAAAGGTAATAAGTATTTCAAAGAATCCGGTTATGCATTCCGTAACAAAGCACATTCCCATAAGATATCACTTCTTAAGAGAGCAGTGGCAGAGAAACAGTAAAGTTGAGTATGTCGCTACATCCGAATGATAGCAGCAGATATTTCACTAAGCCACTTCCAAAGGAGACATTTGAATATCTACGGCATAAGTTGGGAGTAATTTCTTTTACATCTTTACATCGAAGAGTCAAGGGTAGCACTAGTTAAGGGGGAGCTAAAACTTTGCAAATTTTTTCAGCTCCTAGATGACCCTTCGCATCGATGTCAAAGGGGGAGAATGGTAGAAGGGGGAGCTACAAAGCAAGAGGAAGCCAGAGAAGAGGAGATTATTTTTTTGGGGTTGCCATCAATGACAAAGGGGGAGATTGTTGGAAATATTGTCATTGATGTCAAAAGAGGTGCTGAACTGGTAAACGGAAATCTGTCAGAAAGTAACGGAATTATTAACGGAATTGTGAGTATGTCAACGGAAATAACCAAAATATATAGAGTAGCAAAAAGAGCAGAAATCAAATTTTATATATGTGAAAAGGGTCGCCTTTATAGGAGAAATACAACAAGATATCGTAGTAAAGCAACAACATTCAAGAAAGAGGAAGATCTTGACAACCATGATGAGAAGAAAGCAATGCTTTTTCATGAAGACCGTGATTTATCCTCGAGGCCCACGATTTGCACAAAAGAGGGCCCACGACTTGCTTGTAGAGAGCAGCACTCATGTCTTAAGGGGCTGCATTGAATGTTTAGGTGATAATTAAATTATTTGGGGCAGTTTTATGTGTGCATTAATTAATTCAAAGGGGGCAGCGATTTGTTTAGAAAGAATAAATTAATAAATAAAGGCCGACTAATGTTAATGAAAGGGTGTGATGGTTTAAGGTGTAATGCCCTTTTCGAAAAGGTACGAAAGGCTATATAAGAAGATTCATATGAGACTTATAAAGCATGGATTCAAGTTGAATATCTTAAGGAAAAAGAAGAAGAAGAGGAAGCGTAAGGGCAGAATTTTAGAACAACAAATCTGAAAGTAAGAAGAAGAATTTTCCATTATTCGTTGAGGAAGCAACAAGTTCAAAAGTGGAAAGCAAATTTTGTAAGGAAGGTCATGCCTTCATATTCAAGAGATCGGTGTCTCTCTGCACGAGTTGGTGCTTAGCAAAAGGGGTGGGTGCTCCTGTAGGTTGGTGCCTACAAAACTGTAATTTGGGGATTGGTGTCTCCAGTAGGTTGGTGCCTACAAATTTTTGAGAAATATATATAAAGAAAGAAGTTTCTCCGTGGTTTTCTCCCGAAAGGGTTTCCACGTATATCTGTGTCTACTTGCATTAAGTTTTGTGTTCTTTGATTGATTTGATATATTCACATTGCTCGTGATTATAGATCTAAGTTCAAGTATTAAAGTTTGATTGATCATCTGTACAACCTGCTGTGACCTGTTATACGAACGACCTCCGACACTAGTACTGTACATCCTGCAACCATACCGCCCTCTACTGCCTCATACCATCTGCTGCAGCCGCTGTACAATCAGTATGGCTGCACACAGACACCGGAGAGGCAGTTCCCCCTTTCTGTATGTACAAGTTAGACAGATGTAAATTGTGAAGAAAGTAAATCATGTAAAGTGTTCAACACATCCAATAGTTCTAGTTACAACAATCTCTACATCATCAGCAGTTCCCATCTGAATGTCTTCTGTCTTCTCTCTTAATTCTAATTTTATTTATGTTGTTTATGAATTTTGTCAAAAGCGGCTCTGACTTGTTTAAAGGAGGGGATAATGTAGACCATCACATTAGTATTGTCATGGTTATCATTGTAATTACATCGTTTAGTAGCCAACGTGTTGTGTGGTTAACGATTGTAGTAATGATTGTCGTCAGCTTGTTGTGTTTTTGACGGTTGTATTAACCGAAAACACGTTGGGTCTTCTTGTCATATAAATAGAATGATGTACATCAAGGAAAGGGCACTGAGTGCCAGGTCCACCCTGTACCAAATAACTTGTACTGAGTTGTACCTATGAGTAAAGCAGTGACTATTATGATAATCTTCTATCTTGTAAGTGGTATGTATATGCCATTTTGTAATTGAGATTCGGTGGTAGTGTAGTTTCATTACAAACAACATGGACCAAGTGCTTTGTTCAATATTTCCACACTTCTCAGCTCTCTATACAAGATTTAGGATGGATTGCTCCACTTTTAACAAACTGCTGAATGTAATTGTAGTGCACTTCAACATGCTTTGCTCATAAATGAAAGATTAAATTCTTTGCATGTTTAGACTCATGCTGATTCTTGCAGTAAAATATCATTTCTTAAATCTGATTGCTTTCTGTATTTTGATGCCTTGGCTACAAAAATTGACCACTTTGATTAGATAAATTTGGTGATTGCTTTTTGTTTGAAGTTTAAAGAATCCTTCTCGAAATCTTCAAGATCTTCTCCATATTGACAAAGAAGTCTTGTTTGTTACTCCAATTTACTTTTTCTGATGTACTTGCATTTGTTGGATTTTTAGTACATTCTTCTCAATGAAGTTTTTTTCTACAACTGTGATTCACATTTATAGTTAAACCTGCAACAAACTGCTATTATATTGAAACTGAGTTTGTGTGTTGTTTATAACTTTATTGTGCACAATTTTCAAAGGTTATTATATATTTTGTGGAATAGTTTAATTTACATACAAATGATACACTTTTCACCTGACCTTATTTTATTTTCTTGTGTTTTGATGCATTTTGCGCCAGCGGGCTTTAAAGGTGCATATTTCTTATTTGTTACACTATATATTTCTGTCCATCTGGTGCAGTCTCACTTTACTTACATGTCATAACTAAACAAGGTTTTTTCAGAGTGCAAATTTTCTTAATGAATCAAGTCGAAGGATTTGATCGATCACTTAAGTTTACTATTCTTGTGTACCTTTTACCCTTATGCAGATCAAGAGGCGAATCTTAGGTCTAAATCATCCAGATTATGCAAACACTATGTTTCATCTTGGAGAGGTGCATACTACCGTAATCCTTTCAAAATGATATATTTCAAATAACGTGCTTCATCACCAACAGCTGTTCCTTTTGTATGTCATCATTTTATATACAATTGATTATAGGTATACCTAATGATGCCTTTGGAGTTTCATGATAAAAATTCACCAGCGATTTTTTAATATTTCACCAACCATTTGTGTTTATACAATGTGGTGTGTATACCTCATTGATTTTTGATGTTTTTTTATTATATGCTAGTGTTGATATCATTGCAATTGCTTTAGTGCATAAGAAGACGCTTTCTTTTCTTCTCCAAAGATTATAGTTAATGATTTGACATTGCAGAGTTATGTATGTAGCTACTGCAGGGTGCAATGGTTGGGATATTCTTAGAGCAATGTATTATATGATAAGGTAGCCATATTTGATGCCAAAAACTTCTATTTGGAATTTATTTCATGGAGACATCCAACCCCCTACTCATGTTTGATGCTAGAGCCGAGCATTTGCTTGGTTTTTTCAGAATCACTCATTCCATTTCCAGATGCAAATTCATGGGAGTGGAGAAGGTCTTATTGATTACTTTCATTTGTGGATGATAATGTTGATGGTTCTTCTAGCTTGGCTACAAGGTTTGACATGGATTTCCAGCCTTGGTCTCCTGCTCTGATGTTCATCAGCTCCTCCGGCCCAACCTCGAAGAGCATGGGCATTAACGACGCCTTCACCCCACTTTAGCTCACACTCCTGGTGCAAATTTTCCATCTAAGATAACTCCACATGATACCGAGGCCCAACTAATTTTTTTCCCATCCTCCAGCCTGTTGCCAGTCATTATGAAAGACAACTACTCATAAAAGGGGGTTAGATGTAGAGGAAGATTTGTAGATGGTTAATGAATGAAAGAATGATAAAGATAGCTTTTCTTATGCTGTGATGTAGAATGAGTTACGAGTTGTTTAGTTTTAATTGTTGGTAGTCTTGGGGTAGTTGACAATGTGGCCATTGTCAACTGTCACTCGAATGTCTTGCCGAGTATACATGTGTCTACAAACAATTGGGGATCTTTAGGGGGTGATCCATGAGCATTTCATCCCATAAGTTGTCACACAGATTTGCCTTGCGAGGATGATTTGTAGTGCTTAGAGGAGAGTTTTGAATATATAAAGACTCCAATACTTGAGTGTGTTTAATAGGAGAAACCCATGGCAAATAAATTTAGATCTTCCATCACCCTAGAGAAGGGGAAGGAGCCTATGATTGGTATCACTTTAGGGGTGCATGTATGTTTCACGACCACACGTTTAGTTATCCACGACTCCTTGTAGGAACGAAATCAATAGAATTCGCCTTTGAGAATAGGGAGTTTTCCTTTAAAAAGGAAAAGCATGAATGAAAACCATGATTAAATGATTAAGGACAAGATATCCCTAGAGAAGATGCATTTCGGCATCCCCTCTAAGAACCAAATATACCATTGGTGGAGAGCATACCATGGCCATAAAGCTCTGAGCAATAGGGTTCCATTTATTGACCCAAATGCCATTGTTCGATTGGAGTGCAATTCACAAGGAAATTCCTGTGGAGATGGTTATTTGATTCCCCTCTCAGTCTGCTAGGATTCTTGTGTGATCGAGATGGATACATGGATAAAAGGGGTCTAGAACCCATCTTGCTAATAGCCTTGTGCTTATTAGGATGTTGGTTTAATAGGTGGAAGCCCATGTGACCCAACTTTTCATCTGCCAAGACTTTCCAGCCATGCTCTACGAGTGGCTGTTCAAAACCTTGCAGGAATTTCAATGCTTGCCACTGTAAACATTATGATGTTTTACTTCTGTGTCTTGCTCTAACTGCTTTATTCTCTGATGCAGTTCTATTGACAAAGAAAGAAGACTTCAGTGCCACTGGCATACTCAGGCAAAGCTTTGTATTCATCGGTTGGCGCACTTTATTCATTAGTGTATGTCCGAGAAGGATCTCACTTCTTGCTAAGGAGATGAGCTGCAATTCTATAGGATGTAGATGAGATATTAGTTTGCAGAATTCTCTGCTTTCTCTTGAAATAAACTTCGGATGAATCGGTTCTTTTAATATAGAATCCTGTTAAAATCCAAATGCAAGCATGTATTTTCTTTTAAAAGTAAAAGATATGGATTTGTAATTGCTATGTTAAAATAAAAATTCCATAGCTATGTATAGGCCAAGGTCTTTCTTTTCAATTCTTCTTTTTAAAAAGTTACATATGCAATCTTTTGGAAATTTACTCGAGTAGTGTATAGTGATACACACTCAGTGACTCAAAAGACAACTAAGGGAGAAAAGCCAACAAATGAGCGTGGACTAATGATTGGGAGGCTACATGTAAAATAAGGCACCATTTATTGTTAATATAAATGTGAGAGGATGTTACTTGCACATCTAAAATTGAATAAACAATATGCATCGCAACATGCCACATCGAACAATTAGCCAATCAAATCATGACACATAGGTATACATCAATGACATGGCTGAATGTGTAAGTTATGATCCACCTCAATTTTCATTGTAATTGAAATCCTCTTAGCTAAATATCTAAGAAAACTGCCTTCCACATAATTTTAGCACAAGTTAATATGTCTACCATTAAAATTTGGCAGGTTGTAGTGGCTCCAAGAATGCACAGTATTCCTATCAATGTATGGTGCACGATTACTGGTTCCACTCTCTTACACAATGTGCACAATTTAAAAAAATATTATTAGAAGTATAGATTGACTTAAAATAAATGCAATATTCAAAATTTTATCTACACATTAACTGAATGGTTAAAAAGTTGTGTATCATTATTGCAAATTCACAAAATACAATCGACCACAAGTGTTTTGTTTGGTTGTGTGTATAGTTATCATCTACACTCCTGTGATTCAAACATCAAGAACACATCAATCTTAATCTTGAAATCACCAAATTTCTTCCTGGTTAACAAGTTCTTCTTTCACAGTGTGCTCTTCTCTGTCTTTTGTTTCAATGTTTTCATTTCGATTCATAGCTTCTACTTCAGAACTCGTAGATTTGTGGAGTGATTTTTTTATTTTAAGTATTTACCACACCCTTGTTTCACAAGAGAACCTCCTGTAATGTCCCTTTTGAGGGTTTCAAATAAAATTGTAGATCTGAAAATGAAATTGCAGCAGACTGTAGAATAAAATCAGCGACTTATACTTGCACCAAAAATTGCCAAAATCACCATAAAACACCACCAATCAATTCACCAATATTTTATATATGATTTATGGAATTTTAGAAGCCAAAATAACAAGAAACACTAAAAATACACTGCTGGAAAATTAAATATGCACTGGAAATTGCAGCCACAAAATAAATATGAAATATGGGTCTAGAGACCCTCTAAATTCATGCAACTCAAGATTCCGGCCTTTAAAAATAGTGCAAATCAGATTACAAACTCAGAATTATCAAATTCTCCTTCAATGTTCTCAAACCCTACCCTAGGTAGGTCGCACTACCCAAAATAAATACAATAACAACTGGAAATGTCAAGTGAATCCTCCAATAAGCTCTTCTCTTCAATGCCAAAGGATGATGAAGGGTTTTTCGTCCTTCACCTAAGCCACATGAAGGGTTTTCATCCTTCAATGAGGCCTCACAAGAGGGTTTTCGTCCTCAAGTGGATGACCAAGGAGCAACTAGCTCTCTTTGCCAGGGTATAATAAAATGCGCCAAGACTAGCTCCAAATGATGCCTCTAAACTCCTTTTATATCTTCCTTTTTGGCGCCAAAGCTTAATTAGAAATGCCGACCTCTTAATGAACCATTATAATCTTTCATTAAGCCTTATTAAAGGCATTAAACCCAGCCGACCTCATTAAGAGGGGAAAACTCTAAAAGAAATTATAAAATATTAGAAGAATAATGCAAATAGAGGCTCAAGATTCTCCTCCGTCTTCTTCACTTCCTTGCCATGGAGAAGGAATGGCAAGAAGACCAATTAGTAGCTCTCAAATGGGGAAAAGGGACATTACACCTCCATATTGCCAATACTTTGTCTAAAGGAAAATTATGAACATTGTACTTCATTGAATATAGCCTCAAACAATTCTCCACATTCTTGTCTAGTTTGTTTATTAACTATGATTTTGGGAATCCTAATGAGTGAATACTCTCTCATCCTCGACTAATCCCAAAATCACGGTTTGATACAAGTCAATGAATTTGAAATATTCGGGCATGGAGTCACACAATATTTCACTTAGACTTAAGTTTGACCAAAAATTTGTTGTGGCTCCATCTTCGTGAGATTGGTCCATATTTTTAAATTGTTCCATCATGGTTGTGGCAAACCTTGCAGATTGCCCCATTAGCTCGATGAATCTAATACACCCTTCAAATGTTCTCTAATTAAATTCACACTCTTATAGTAGTGCTTGATCAAAGTCTTCACCCTATTATGGAATTTTTTTGGTTGGTAGTTGTTCCAATATTGAGGATACACAAAAGCCATGGCTTCTAATAGTTGATCTCTAGAAAATGTTTTCTTATCTCAAAGGAAAGATATTTTGCAATATCCGTCAAGGTAGATTTGATGGAGGCAACAATTATGTCAAATTCTTCCTTTTAATTGATACTTGTTTTTGCGCTCAACCATGATGAAATGATGCAAGGTTATCTCGTATTCCCCAACTTAAACACATAGCTCTTCACTTCCTTTGAACTGTAATTAGTTAGCAGCATGGTCCACATCTTTCATTAAGCTCCAACTAGCAAACTTTGGACTAGTAAATTACCCGACGATAGATATAAATTATCTTAGGTCAAACATACCATTTTTCTTATCTTAGGTCATACATACCATTTTTCTTAGTTTTGTATAGTTTGAAATATACATATTTACACAGTTCTTTCTTGGTCTTTTTTAACCAAAATGTTTATTTCATCCAACACGGGAAGAATAACAACTAAAATCAACAAAGTTTCCACATCACTAAACCAATATATAGGTTAGCAACTTTGTCCGCTATTTGACGATGTTCATATATTACTCTACTCAATGATTGATATTCTATGAACACCATTTGTGCTGGTCTATATAGTGAAATCCATCTTGTATCAATATCCTTTATAAGTTAGTTTCCTTGTGTTATACCTTATGTATATCATTGAAAATTCCATAAATCTTTTAGGGCTTTGACAAAAGTATGCATGAACCTTATGGACAATATCTTCAACTTTTGATACTCGCAGGATACTTGCTCACAATTCTAAAAGTTAAATTCATTCTATGGGCCATGTAGTGAATAACAACATATGGGGAACATGATGTTTACAGACCATTTATGTGGCTCTGCATCTTTACACAAAGACCATTTCATGCGTGTGGCTAAAGGTTTTGCATTAGATTTTTCTCTCATTTTAGATGCTCCATCCGCACTTTTGACACACAAGTTTTTGCTCGTAATCGTACAATCATTCATGAATTTGTTTGATATCTTTCAAACCTTTTTGAAGGTCATATAAGGTTTTGTGATGTAGATTTTCTCTCATTTTAGGAAGTGTAAGAAGATGAGGGTGGAAAACATTGATTGTGAACCACATAAACATGGTAGAAGCTTGGCATCGAAGAAGTTACACTCCAATTATGCGTTAATGCTCCAAGTAATCAACAAGAGTAAATCGAACACAAAGGAAAATGAAGCATGAAAGAATAGGTTTACTCATTTTATAGCTCAAATGGAAAGGGTACATGTTGGCTAGATTTTATGCATAGCATAAAACCTAGGCAATCATGAGATAAATCTCCCTCATTTAACGGTGAGGCTCCCGTGTAAGATGTTTATCAATTTGGTAAGGGTGAATCCTAATAACTATTTTCGGGGTTTTACTTTAATTCCCATAGCTCGTGAACCACAATTGGGCAATTTTGCAGCAAGTAAGCAAGCTTGTGATGGGAATATTTGTAGAAGGGAAATAATAGAATTTAGAAAGAAGAAAGGAAGATGTGTTGATTTAACCAATAGCTATCAGAGTTGGTCTCATCCACACAAATTAAATAAACAAAGAAAACTCACAACATTCAACAGTAAGGGAAAGAAATAACTTCTAACCTAGATCTAAGATAACACAAAGTTTATCTAAAACCTCAAATAGAAGTGATGAGCAAAGCACCGTAGACACAAAGTTCTCTAGAAATCCACCTTTTATTCAATCCCCCAACTTTCACAGAAATCACACCAAGGGTTTCAACACAAAGTCTGAAAACTCAAGAATGCTCTAGCTAAACAAATTCTGATGAACAAATTGTGATCCTTTAACCCGTAGGCTCTTCCTCTATTTATAGTGCATAGAGGGAAATTACAAATAGGAAGCTTTCAATGAATTGCCGCATGTGGAAGCTATGAAAAGGAAGTCACTTGGCAATATTTTCCCCTAGACTTTCTCTTTGCATGACATGCATGCTTTACAACTAAAAATAGAACCTTCTATTTTGCATGTTTGCCACCTATTTCCAAGTAATTGACTTCTTCCAGTAACTTGAAGTAACTTTTAAAGCCAATTACCTAAGTTTTACAATTTTAATTGATTACTCAATTGCTTTGTTAGAGAAAATAAGAGAAAGAAGAAGAAAGAAAAGAAGTTATTCCAGCTGCAACACTCTCCGTTTTGTTCTTCTTCCATACTCTGCATGTTGATCCAACATGCATTGTACTTCTGCTTCATCTACTTTAGCAATGAATGAATGAATGATAGCTTGTCCTAAACTCTCTTTCTCCCACATGGTTGACTCTTTTCCTTTGATTCTCACCAAACTGGATCTGGCATCATCATAGATTTTTACCAACTTCTTCACCCGAATCTATTTCCTCTGAGCAGTTGACTGTGATTAGCTTGCGGGTGTTGCCTCTGACCTGTCTTCCCCTTTTATCCTTGAAGCTTTTGCAGTTCTTCTCAAGTATGTGCACCAGTGAAATGTTTTCCGTAAACAATTCAGACAAAACTCATCACCCTTTTATTTTTAATTGCATATGAGCAATTTTGAATTCGAGTGAAGGCAAATATAAGTAAACCCAATGTGGGCTTCAACTGGAAGATTTGGAGCACATGCACAAGCTCTTGAAAGCTTAACTGGGAGACTTTGCATGCATTTTTATGGGCTGTATTTGAGCAAAGAACAACTACGTTGAATTTTAGGAGACAAGCTCATTAAAATTCACACCATTCTCTTTAAATATTTTTCTTCTTTAAAACAACTTTGGATTTGCAGAAGGAAGGGCAGCGTGCAAATAATTTCGTGGATGTTAGAAGGTAGCTGCAGCTTGCAAATACCACGATTTGCACTTTAAGTGATTTTGCATTTGTTTCAAAGATTTGCGTGGATTTAGCAATTGGAAGGCAGGTTACTCTTAGAAGACATGACTCCTCTAATCCACGACAACTTAAGTGACTTTTTCTTTAAATGAATTTCATGAATTAGCATGAAGAAGGGCAGCTTGAAAACAACCTGCCTAGACTGTCCAAGAACCACGATTTTCACTTATTGGCTGTTTTATAACAATTTCGTGGATCTTCGGAAGGAAGGGCAGCTTGCAAATAAAATACAATGCTTATGAAAGCCATGACTTGCTCTAGGAATTGCGTGGAACCTCATGAAGGAAGGCAGCGCTGATTTTAGAAGCTATAAGCATGGGAAAACCACGATTTGGCTTAAGTGACTTCCTTCTTCATAGATTTGCTTTAAAACTTGGAAACTTGGCTGCTAAAAACAACGACTTGCATTAAGTGTTTTCCTCTTGGAAAATTGCGTGGAAACTTAGGAAGACAGCTGCTTAGAGATCCACGATTTGGTCTTTGAAGATCTTTGCTTGGAAGCTTGCGTTAAAACAAGAAGCAATTGCTTCTAATTTTCACGATGATTTTAAGTGGCTATAAATTAATTTAATTTATTCCCAGCTTTAGTGACTTCCTCCTTTGCCAAAAAAAGTGCGTTGAAAGTTGAAGCAAAGCTTATGAAAATCCATGACAACTTTAAGTTATCCCTTCTCTAGAAATTGCGCTAAAACAAAAAGCAATTGCTTCTAATTTCCACGATAATTTAAAGTTTTTGCTGCCCCTTGGAAAATTGCATGAATTTTGAAAGGCTTGGCTCTTAAGAATTAGAAGACTCCTCCTTGGAAAATCGCGATATGGCTAAAGTGATTGCTCCTTCAAAAATTGTGCTAAAACAAGGAAGCATGGCTGCTATAAATCAACGATTTGGTCTTGGAACATTTTGCCTTGGATTTGTGTTAAAACTTGGAAGACTCGCCTTTCAAATCCACGACTTGCACTAGAAGACTTCACTTTGATCCTTGACGCAATTGCCTGAGTGATTTTGCCCCTTGAATGATCCTCCAGAATGCTGCTTTTTCTTCCTTGGCCATGGCTGCTCTGCAAACGGAAGACAATCTTTTCCAAGTTTGTGATCTGCTCAATCATTTAACCTCAGACAAGGCAAAAATCTTGAGCTCTGGTCACCTTTAAAAACAAGCTTTGGCAGACAAATTAATTGACAATTAAAAACATTGGATATCTTTTCAAAACCCTAGGCCCGGAAGAGGTCCGATAGAAGAAAAGAATAGGCTACGGGATTACCGGATGGAAAATGAAGAAAGACCAAAACCAAAACACAAAAGAAATAAAAAAAACAAAACCCGAAAGAAGTGCGGGCAATTGCTCGAAAAATTTCTCCAATTAGCTAGTCTACAAAAACTCTTCCCCTCGGGTGAATGCTCTGTGGTAATAATGATGGGGTGAGGTGCTTATATAACCCAAATTTCTTAGTTTTAGCTCAACCTATTTTTAAAAGAATTTTATTTATTTAATATAAAAATAAATAAAACGCTTTTAGGCTAAGTCTGGGAAAGGAATGAGTGAGCTTTAACATGTGGGTATTTGACGGACGAGACTCTATGACTTCCTGAAGGTATCTTTGAGCAATGCGAGCAACTGCAGGCAAAACAAACAAAAACATGACCCTTCACTTAAAAAGAACGAAAAATTTAAACAGGGGTAGTCCCAGATTTCAGGGTGAAATCTTGGGGACACCAAGATATATATAAGAGTGTTGTGTAACTCCCGTGCATGACACATGGACACATGAAACCCTAATTACACCTAATGACCTATGATCTCGCTAAGTGAGATGACTCACCATGTGAGGTGGACAAGATGTCGAGTGACGACGAGGCAAGTCACATACACCAACACCCCCTTCATCGAAGTTGAGGTAGAGGTCATGACAAGTTAGAACAGAAAGAGAACTCCCTTAGACAACTAAGAAAGATGTGTCATATGGTCTTGACAACTAAAGGCCTGATAAGGTACCCATGTATAAACAACATCTCTCTGGAAAAGAAGAGGAGAAAAGGACTAGAAATCCCGAAGAAGATGGGCAAGCTGTCAGCATACCTCACCCCAAGAAGAGACCGCAAGTGAAGAAACTTCGCCTCAGTGAAGGGCTTGGTGAAAATATCTACAACTCTGATCAGAAGTTTGACAATATTGCAAGTCGATGATGTCGTTGTGAATCAACTCCTAAATGAGTTGCATATAGATCTTGATGTGCTTCATTTCCACGATGCTTGAACCAGATTTCGACAAATCGAGATGGTGCTCATGTTGTCGCAGTAGATGATAGTAGGTTGCCGAAAGTGAATACCGAACTCGTCGATATTCCTACAACCAAACAACTTCCGTGGCAACATTAACTACTCTTTCAGACTTTGCCTTTGTAGATGATATCACAATTGCATTTTTTCTTCTTGCTGATCAACTAACAAGACCCAAACCAAGAGAAAAATTTAGGTTTGAGGTAGATTTCCGATGATCTAGATCACCGCCCAATTAGAGTTATAAATCCAACCAAGTCAATATTTGCTCCTCCTGAGATAGTGAATGCCATCTGTATAAGTGCCACAAACATTCCAATGCAACTCATGAGGCTCCTGTATAAATCTGGACACAATCCCAACAACATACCATAAATCCGGACTAGTGTGAGTCGTAAATCGAGCTCCCCACCAAATTTTGATAAAGGGTACCATAAACCAAAAGAGTAGAGCAATAAAAATCGACTTAACCCTAGAAAGGAAAGGATTAGGAGAAGGCTTATAATCAGACATATGAAACTAAGCTAAAGAAATCAAGGGAGTACTTAGGCTATGAAATTACAATTCCCGAGTCAAATTGTGAAATCTGAATCCCAAGAAAGTAATGAAGTAATCCTAAGTCAGACATGGAGAACTTGTTGGCCAAGGCATTCTTCACGAGAATCGGATCATAGAGGAAGAGCTTCTGTAATCAACAAGTCATCAACATATAGAACGAGGATGAGCATGGAGTCATCCTACCACAAAATGTAAACATTTGGGTTAGAGTGACACCGAGTGAACCCTGATGGAAGGGATCATGGACATAACCCGAGGTTGTTCCATGTAGATCTCTTCCTCTAGGTCCCCATGAAGGAAGGCACTCTTAACGTCCATCTTGTTGCAACAACGATGGCAAGGGTCATTCGAATGGAAGTCATCTTCGCAATCGGAGAAAAAGTTTCCACTAATCAACCCCGATTACACTCGGGGTCCTCACAAGTCGTCTAAGTCACCGCATTCGAATTCGTGTTCGAATTCATGGGGTATAAAATTCTTTACTAAAAAAATAGAGATATAATTCGTGATTAAATTCGCTAATAAAAATACATAATTTCACAATTCATATAAAAGTATTAAATAAAACTAAATTATTCTATAAATTTATAAATAGTTTTTTTAAAAACTAATATTTAGAATTTAGAATAAATTAATATAAAGCTATAAATTATTAATTTATTATCATATCTTAAAAAAATTAAATTAGTCTATAAATTTATAATTTAAAATAAAATAAAATTAATCATTTACGTTTTGAAGTAGATTAGTATATAAATTTATAAATATATTAAGAAATTAAAAATACAACAAAACTATTTGTTTTTTTAAAACTAAGCCTAATCATTTACGAATTACCACTAAATGATTATCCTAAAGTTAAAAGTAAGGATGTGTTTTATTAACCTAAAAATAAAACAATATATTTTAAAATAAAACTATTTATTTCTAACTCCATTGAAGGCTCTGCTAAAGTCTTCCCTTTCACGTAGGTTTGGAAGGCTCAGGTTGGGAGGAGAGTGCAGAATTTATGGAGAGAGAGAATAAACCGAATAAATGTGTAAAGAATGATTGAAGAGAAAACCGGAATACACACTGTGCAAATGGGTTGTGTGTCCGGGTATTTATTATGCAAAGACGGTTACAAAATTAGTTAGCGGTTACAACCGCATAACCATACAAAACAATTATAAAAGGGGAAGTCTTATTCATTTATTCCTACACCCCCTCTTAAGACTTACCCTACATAACTCAAAAACAAACAATCTAACAAAACAGAACTACGCTATCTTCAAACACTTTCACTTTGAAAGCAATGCTATGATAAGGTAGGGCTCCATCAAGTTGCTTCGTGACCTTCGTAAAGGTGTAGCTCCCGAGCTGAATTCCCGAGTTCCCGGATTCCACCTCCCCGAACTCCCGAATCACAAATCTCCCGAATTATTGGACAACCATCCATACTGAGCCATCCACAAGCTCCATCAAGTTGTCTCATGACCCTCGTGAGGGTATAATTCCCAAGATCCACAAGCCTCCGAACTATCCGAGCAACCATCCATACCGAGCTTCATCTACCCCCATATCCTTTCTTGCCTTCAAAGTTTAGAGCATCTTTATAGTGTGTATTCACACCGTCCTCACTACCTTCTGCATCCTAGTGGGTCTTCAACCATGGTTATATTGGTCAGTATTTGATATGACTTTACCCTTTGCACATCATTGGCTCGAACACGACAATCCCATGCCAGTGACCTTCTTTTCTTAGAATAATGACATTCAATCTCCGACTTATCTGATCTTCTATGATATTTTCTGGTTCTAGAATAGAATGCACTTTCTTGCTGGGAATGACCTTCTGCATCCTCTGTAGTTCGTTTTTCCTCAGCTAGAAGAGCTGCTATCATATCATCCAGAGATTGAGATTGAATTTGACTGAGGGTAAAAACTACATTGCTATATTTTGAAGATAGACTATTTAATAGGATAGCTTTGGCATCTTCGTCCTCAATTGCAACTTTCGACTTCTGCTAGTTGTCTGATCAAGGACCTTAGATTATTGATGTGGCTTGACATAGAGACTCATCATCCATTTTGAACCTATATAACTGAAGTTTTAGGGAAAATTTGGCATTGACTGCTTTCGCTCCAAATAATTTATTTAGAGTATCCCAAATTTCCTTCGATGATTTGTCTAGGTCTACATGATGAAGTTCAGAGTCAGAGAGAGCAAGGCCAATAATAGCTTTCACTCTATCATCTCTACTTTGCCATTCTAACAATTTCGATGCATCGGTAGGTGTTGTCTCTTTCCCGTTTACAATGCCCCACAAATTTTTATTCATAAGTTGCATTTGTATTTTCACTCTCCATGTATGAAAATTTAGACCAGAATATTTTTCTATGGGCATTTCCATTTTAATAAAATAGAATAAATACAACTGCGTATTTTGGCAATGAATAAATAAAATAAAATAAAATACCAGTAGGAGGACAACATAGCAGTAGTCTTTTTGCTTGTCAATGTCTTTCCGCCTTTATGTCTGTGAAAAATATTTGTGCCCTAGCAATTTGTGACTGTAATAATGCACCATATTAGCGCAAATCGTGACTGTAAAAATGTCTAAAATCACGATTTTTCGTGGCTATTAAAATCTGACTATTTGTGCTCGAAAATGCTGTTATTTTCCTGAAAACGTGCCATTCGCATTTTCGCATTCGTAACTTGTTCAAAACATTCATTTTTGTGTGACTTTTTTTTTTTTTAGAAAAACGCAAGTGTATTCTTCTAATTCGCGATCAGTATAGCATGATTTTTTGTATGTGCCCTAATGGCGTGCCCTTGATTTCCGATCGCAGCATTATTCTAATGGGACTCACGAAAATATCTTTCTTCCTCCCTCTCTTTTTGCCTCACGCCCGATACCACCGTTAGAATTTGGGAGAGAGAGAGAATAAACCGAATAAATGTGTAAAGAATGATCAAGAGAAAACCAATACACACTGTGCAAAATGGGTCATGTGTGTCCGGGTATTTATTATGCAAAGACGGTTACAAATTAGTTAGCGGTTACAACCGCATAATCATACAAAACAATTATAAAAGGAAGTCTTATTCATTTATTCCTACAAAGAGGGAAAATTAAAGAAGTCAATACAATAGTCTACGACTATACAATCCCTATATACACAAGTCCGTAAAATCTTCCAAGCTATAGCCTATAATCAGAACCTTGTTATCCAAACGCGAGATCTCACACCTCTGCAAACTTTCATACTCATGCATGGCGGAAAGTGCAAACTCTAGATTTTTTAACTATTGTTCATCCATACGATTTTTGTGAATGACAAGGGTACTTTTGTAGCATGGCTGAATTCAACGATTTTTTATTTTTTTAGAAGAAATCAAGCTTTTAAATGCGTGACTTAGCAAGTTGTGCTTTAAACTTTTCGACATCTCCATAAAGACTGTTAGTTCGACTTATGTTTTTTTCTTTAAGAGGGGTGAGATCCCAAGTATCATTCTTCATGAGTGAGGAATACTCTCATCCATGGCAAATGCCACTTAGAATCTTTAAATTGGTAAAGCCTCCCTTAAAGACTAGGGTTTGAAGCGGAGGCATTATTGTGAGGTCCAACAAACTGCTACGAGCGATCCGTCTCTCGTCCGAAGGATTTCATCCACTCTCCAAGACTTTGGATAATGTCTACGTAGCCCAAGGAGGACCAAGAGGAGGTGGTTTTCTTTGATGACATAAAGTCCTCATCGCACTTTCATCAAAATCAAGTCAATGAGGGTCTTCAAGCAGAGGAGGAAACATACTCAACAACATTATCATCCGAAGAGTCGAATCGTAATCAAAGAGCATTAAGAACCTTTAGATATGGAAAGTAGAAGTCAAGATGACTTTCGAGTTTGATGTTTCTCTCAATATAACGCTTGACTGTAAAATTCAACAATCGATATCCCTTCAACCATCAGGATACCCTAAAAGATACAAGGTCTCCCAGACTGTATATTCCAAAGCCTTGCATTTCTTTTTGGGAATTTGCACCATTTGCCAATTGCAAGAAGATTCACTACTAAAGTTTTCCCTGAATCTGACGAGGTGTCATTGAATCTAGTCTTAATTGTTAATGATTATATTTGGTCATGATGTTTGAGCACGTAGTGTAGCTCTGCTCAATGCAAAGTTGTAAAATCCTTTGTAAATCTTATGTTACTAGTTGTTATAATACTGTAGTGGATAGCTTGCTGCAACAATCATTCATGCTGTTAACTATTGTTATTTTTTGTGAAGGGTATAATGGCCCCATTGATGTTTATTTGCAGCTTTTACACTTTATTTTGGAAAACAGGAATCTATGTGGACATGTCTTTGGGTGACCCACACATCATGATTTGAAGATATTTAGGCATTATTGTGGATGATGCAATGATATTCATCTCTTGGATACTTTAGAACTGAAGAATGTGGTGATGCATATTTCTATTGATCCAAAGGCTGAAAGTCAATGAGCTTCATATGACTTCATGTACCGTTTTATGTGTTGTGATCATATTAAAAGGGGATATGTAATGACATGATTTCGAGGTTAAGTATTAAAGTAAAATCCTCTGTGAGTGTTAAATGGGACTACCTTAATGTATGTGTATATAAACCATTTAATGTTTATTAATGGGTCATAAAGTGAAGTGTTACTTTATGTTGATATGGGTTTATAGAAGTCAAGTAGAATGGCAGCATAACGGGTAGTTGGTGCATTTTGCCTAATTATTACATCAAATAAATCAGTTTATCAATCCGGCTACACATTTAGATTTGCTTAAAGTGTGTTTACTTTAAAAGGATGTTAGGAAATGCACAGCTTTGTGGTGATAACTCTTTGATTGTATCTATATACATGAGTACGTCAGTAATGGAATATCGATCCTTGGCAATCAATAGCTGTTAGTTGTTTCATATTGCTATCTATTTATTGTTTTTATATGCTATCTGTTGAAATATCTCTTAAGTTAAAGAATGCAAGTTAGGCTCGTGCATTCTACCATTGGTTAATCCAACATGACAGTGTGAGAAAGTTATTTTTCCAGGATACTTGGAAATATATATGTGTGTGTGTGTGTGTGTGTTTTATACATATACTCATTTTACTCATTTTTAGTCCATAAGAAATACAAAACTTGAAAAATATAGTACGATCAATGTTCAAAACATTCAATATACTTAAGATTTTACATTTTCTATGATATACGAATATTGTATTCCTTTGTGTTTCATCCATTTCCTTTGAGATTAATTTTTTGTTGTGATGGTGGCCATAAAAGATGTATATAGGGAGCTCCTAAAGGACCTATTTAATGAGATTGACTCTAACCTGCCAATGATAACTAAAGAGGTCAGTCCAATGGTTGGTTCTTGCATTCATATTATCCAAAATCACCTTCTAATCCTCCTTAAGGATGCAGGAAGGAGTCAATGCTGTGCCTTGATAGTTTTTGAAAGGATGCTCTTTGAAACTTTAAGCTATGCAATTTGCGGTTCCAAATTTTTCTATTAGTATTGAAGATCACCTGAGATTTGATCTCATAAATAACTTGTACAGAGGCTTAGATATATGTCCAAATTTCTATGAATAGCTTCTTTCCTTGGCCAATTGCGATGATCCCAAATAATTAGCTCAAACATTCTTGATATCCTTTGAATATTTTCTCTTCAATAAACTAGAGGGATTTTAAACAATCTCCAGGTTTCCTTGTGGTTGCCATGCCCTCCTAGTCTAGTCCTCAATAAAACTGAAGTTTGTTTGAGTCAAAATAAAATAAAATAAAACTTTTTAGAGCCCCCACTGCCCAACCCTGTGGGTATGTCCCGGTGCGCCAAAACATATCCGGGACGTACCCGGTATGTCCCCGGGACGCCGGGACATATTGGTACTGTACCGAGACCTATCCATACCGGGTACATATCCGGGGGGTATGGGAGGGTGGGGGATGAACCCTGGTAACATTGTTTATAAATGAATTACAGTGTTTCTATGTTGCAGCTTTTGTATAAAATTCAATATGTGCAATAACTTTTTAGCATGGTGGTTTTGTCATTGGTCTACACTTAGATGCTTTCAAATGTTTTTTTAAATTGCTAGTCAAAGACAATGGTATATCCTTTGCTCCTGGATCATGTCAACGAGAATAACTACCACTTTTTTGCATAAATTGTTACATAAACTGGTGTTTTTGTACTTTTTCCCATTAATATAAATTTAATATTTTGTCAAAAAAATGCATCTTGTCCTTTTCAGGTTTTACGGCTTCAAGGAAATCTAGATGATGCTGAGGTGCTTATTCGAGATTCAATTAGGATATTGGAGGTATTAGTCTCCAAGAATGTTAATGAAACTAAATATCATTATTGGTAAAGTTGTTTTGTGTTTATATAATTCTTCTAATAATGGTCTTGGGATTAAATAGCGTTTTGTGCAAATCTTATTTATTGTGGACCATTTAAATGACAGAACCTGGTTTATTTGATGTGCCTTGTAGGAAGGAAGATTGGGCCAGTCCCAGATAACGATAAAGCGTATGGGTCATCTTGCTCAGGTATGGAAAAGTGAAACCTTGTTGGTTTTTTTAATAGATAAAAATTATGAAAGCACGTGAGGGCAATGATCTGACAAGTTGTGAGTCTACTAATCCTTGTGTTTCAGACCAAACAACAAAATGGATGTTTGGTTAAAGTTTAGATCCTTGAATCTTCAATCATGAAGATATTTACATTGGTACATCTGAACTATCACTTTATGAGACAAAACAAAGTTGATGTTGCAGAAAAACAAATGTAATTTCTCTTGGGATATTGGAATAGAAGAACCAAATGGCTGATTCTTTTTTTGCATGATTGCAATGGTATATGTCAAGCTGCTGCTCTAGTATAGCTGATTTCACATTAAGGAAAATATTGTTAAGCACACTCCTCAAGTTCCTGGTGCTCACTTTGCAGTTTAGTTTTTTTGTACTGATTGCAATATATATATATATATATATATATATATTCAGTAGCTTGTATTGTTCAAGAATTTTGTTTACAGCATCTTTTACTTGCAATCTACATACTTGGTGAAGGTGAATCTGCTTCCCATGCTTACATTCGAGGTTGATGAGTCAGAAATTTGATTAAGAAGTTCATTACCCATCCCAAATAACACGATAAGTGGCTGTAGATATACAGCTGTTTGGATCATTTTCTGATTCATGGTGTTTTCTGGTTTTGTTATTCTTATAATATGTAGATCCTGTTGGAGAAAGACCAACTCCAAGAAGCCGAGAATTTGCAGCGGAAGATTTTGCATATTTTGGAAGTTTCTCAGGTCTCTCTCTCTCTCTCTGATGTGTGTGTGTGTGTGTGTGTGTGTGTGTGTGTGCAAACGCCCCAACATGCATGCATTGGCTGAATCACTCAGTTTTTCTCCTAGGGAGACATTAGATTGGTTTGGAACAATGGGTAGACCTCTTGTTGGTCTGCAGCCATATTACTTAGAGATTCACGTAGTTATTTTCTTTTAGTTACTACTGTCATCTAATATAAGAGGCCAATTAAATCAATGATGCCATACACTCTTTTTTTCTTCTCTACAAATAAATGTTATAACTTTAAGACCTGTCCACCCTGTTTGGCAAAGTATAGGATATTAATATTATACTTTGTGTTTTACATTACATAATCTTTTTTTCTTTTGAATTAATGAAGATATAAATACAATGAAGTTAAGTAACACAAATAGAAGTGCTCTAGAAGAGTGCTGTGACAACAAATTCATAGCAAAACTTTCAAAGTAAACAGAAATCCAGGTCTGTGCAGAATGGATGCCTGATAAATTTGAACAGAGAAATGATCATTCAAAGGAGTATATTCACTTGAATGTGCCAGCTGGATGTATTATCCTCAACTAAGAAATTATGTGGTTTGAAAGAGCTGTTCCTGGCAAGAGAACATGTAGATTGGTTTCCACAAGAAACTTGTGACGCAAAATTTCCTGAATTTTGTGAATATTGGCTTACTAAATTAACATATCTTATCTTGGATTCAATAAAAAAATGTTGTTAATCACTGCATAGCAAAATCATCTTCTGAAAGAGTTGTCGAGGCCAACTATTGTACACAAGATGCGCCTAGATGAAAGGCTCCAAAAATGCACTTCATCCATGGACCAGTAAAGAAAAATGAAAATCCTCATTTGATAACTAATTGTAGGATTAATATCACTGTTTTCCAGTGATGAATTCATTGCAATCAAGGTCAGTGGAATTCAACTTATTACCATAGGATCACCACAGGATCAACTTATTTCTTCTGGAAAACTATAAAATAGATCAATGCTGAAGTGCTAAGAAGAGTCCAGGAGATTCTCCCCAAGGCAATTATATTTTTTCTTGCATGGTAAACAGTTTTTACAAACTATTGATCATGGATTTCCACAGAATTTAGACCAAACAATCTTCAACTAAGTAGAACTGAAGCTAGACTATGATGCAATTAGCATATGCATATCACGTATCAAGATTGACATTTCAATCAACATATGCACATCTAGGCATCTATATTACTTAGAACATTAGTATCAGTACTCATCAACTCCACAAATAAACATAAACTCTTTAGATAAATACAGCTTTACACCACAAAATGGACCACTCTGTCAACAATTCTTATATTTTATTGTGATTAGCTCATAATACATATTGATGTGTGGGTTTATATGATATGCTATACATTATATAAATCAATAATAATGTGATATAGGTATACAATCAATGATGATATATTTTTGTGTCATATAATACATCTGATTTGATAAGTTTCATGGTAATCTTATATTTCAATTTTCAAGTTCGGTAGCATGCCCATATTTCTATCAGTATGCACCTTGTGTACCCCACACCATCGCATCCGCATACCTAACTTTTTGGAAGCTCGCACTGGGTGCTGCCTACCCACATTTGTCCACTCATGTAACCTTGTTTTATAGTGAAAAAGTAACCTGCTTAGTAAATTAATTTTTTTTTCTTGTATTGACAAGTACTTGAAATTCATTATGTAACAAGTTTTCTTTGTTAATAAATGACTAGATATTGTGTTTTCATTTTTATTTCTGTTCTTTGTTGTAAACTGAATAATGCTTTTAAACATGATTTTATGATAAGTATTTGATATGTTTCTTTGTTTGCATGTAGGGCTGGAATTCTTTAAATACTGCAGCAGCTGCAGAGCAAATGGCACTTACTATCCAATCACTTGGGAACTTGGATGAGGCTCAAGAGCTTTTGGAGAGGCAAGCATTTTGTTGTTTGATTTAGCACACACACATCCTGTTAGGAGTATTTTTCTATTATTTCTAATGAATCAATAAGTATTTGGAATGGTTTGTGTGTTTCTTGTTGTCGTTCATACATGCCTCAATATCTATGTAGTGTTTATTTGCAATCTCAATTCATTTTTTTTTCACACTAAGAACAAAGTTTTGATTTTTGGCTAGGTGTCTTAATGTCAAACGAAATCTTCTTCCTGAAAATCATGTTCAGGTTGGTCATGTTTTTGTATTTTAATGCCTTGTTCAAACATTGCTCTCTGGATTTCCTGGAAAAAAAAACAAAGTTTAATGTCAATTCTTGTTAAGTCAATTATCTGTTCAATTTTTATTTTACTTCCAGCCATTCTATGAACATTTTTAAAAATTGGAAATGACTGTTTATCAAGTTCAAATGTGTTATTATTGGGAAAAAATGTTAATAATCTCTACTGTAGAAATCCAACTTAACGCTGAAATGGTCTCCCTTTAGAACCAAATGAGCCTGCTTCGTGTTTCTTTTTTAACTTAATAATTTGTGATGAAATGCAATAATAAGAATTATAGGTTTTTATTGGAACCTGTTAACTTATATGTTTACCAAACATACTCCCTTCTTTCAACTTATTGACAGTTTTTGTTGGATTGAGCAAAATATTTGGAAAATCAAAGAAAAGAATCATAGACAAATTTGTGCATTGTGCTATGTATTGGTAAACTAATACTTGATTATTTTATGGGTCAAGCAAAAACAATCAACTTGTTAATTGTTCGTAAATTTGTCTAGTTTTATGGGAACTCTTTGGTGAAGATTCAAGAAGTACATTGTACAGTATGGACTTTCTGTTTCCGAATATTAGTGATTGATGAATGTGTAGTGTTCAGAAATATCCCTTTTCTACCTATTCATCTAGTTCTTGTTTATGGCACTTTATTACACTTGGTCTGTCAAGTTTAGTGTGGTCAAGGTTCTTCTTGAATATAGAAGACCATTGAAGAAGTCTTATTAATAGAATATAAACTATGTTTATGTATACTAGTAATTTTGACATGATAGGATGCCAGATTCAGAAGTGTCCACTGTGAACACTGCAAGTGCATTGGTCAAACCAAAGGGAACCACTGTGAACTTGTAGGATAATTAAGCTCATAATCTTTGAGCTTGCATGAATCAAATGCTAAATAATTATTAACTTTCGTTACCAAGTCGACAATACTAATTTAGGATGTATTACACTATTTCGGTAAGTTGTTTAGTAGATTCAGCTCCTATAATCTAAACAAGGAAGCAAATAGATCCATGCCCCTTATAAAAAAATTTAATTTTATTACCTTAATTAATTGTTCTCTTAACTAGTTAAGCCTAACCCCTTGGCGGGAAATGTAATAACACTTGTTGAATCAGATTAACGTCAATTGCATGGCTCTTGCTGGTTTTTCCCCCTTCTTACCCTAGGCGACTTGCATGGGTGGAGGGTTTGGTATGTTGTAGGGCTGATTTCACTATTTTGGTTTGATATTCTTGTTCGGCATAATTTATAAGGCCGTAATCTGAACTTTGAAAAATTTTGGTGAGGATTTGCTATTTTTCCTAGCCCTCAGTTTGGCTGGACTATTGTTATAAATATTTAATTCCAGCTGTGATGATCAGATATTTCTTCAATCTTTTGATGTATAAATATTGTTGTGGCTAGATAAATTATTTTGTGGCATTCTACATTGATTTGCATAGTGAAAAGTGGATTCAAATCTCATAGGCAGTTTGCTGCCCTAGGAGACTGCAGATTTTGTATTGGTTAATCATTCTAAGATATTCTCAGCTATTTTCAGTTTGTTGTGTGTGTGCTTGAAGGTGTTTTCAGATCAGATCTATTGTGGATAGCCGGTAAACCCCTTTTCTCTCGTTTTCAGCCCTAAAAGGGACATTACGCTTAGTCACAATATGCAATGGCTTCATAATGAAAAACAGACTTGTCTGCAACAAAAATGGAAAATGAGACTTATATGGCCAAGAGCAAATGAAGATAAGGTATTCCGCAGCAAAAGAAAAAACCATCATTGTTACACAAAAGAGGCATTGTTCATCACTTGCTTGCTGAGCAAATGGAAGTCTCATGGATTAAGAGCAGGATGACTAGTGGCTAAATGAAAACCCTTTAGAGATTCAATCTCTTGCTAAGACTTGGCTTCAACATTAATATCGAGGGAATCTTTCCATTCCAAACTCGGAATAGGATACCACAAATGCAGAAATGAAAATGTAGTCCAACCCAACAAGGACCCTAACTTCTCAAATATGTAATGAAATTACTTGTATGAATCTGAATATTATTAGAAATGGAACACCAAAGAACACAAGATTGTAGAGAAATGATAGAAATATGCAAGTAGAATAGCTTAGCCACTTCGAGGGGGCAACCTCCAAACCATACAATAAGACTCAAATGCTCGATCTCATGATCAACTACTACCTACTAACCCCTATTTATATTTTATACTATTCCTATGCTATGGCCATCCCATGCTATGGCCATCCCCAAGGCCGACCCACCAATGATAATATAACATATATGAAAGAGATACATAATGATAAGAAGTTATGATAGCCACAAGTTGGCTATATACATCTAATGTAAGATATATGATTAAGGGCGTAACATGCCCTTCCCCTTCAAAGCAAACATTGTCCCCAATGTTGAGAAGCTCCGGTCTTTGTTACATGAATGTCATCCTCCCGTGTTGCATCTTCATTGTCCTATTCTTCCACTTGATCGTGTACTTGGTAATAACCCATGTCCTCAATCTTTTAGTGCATGTTCAAGGATGCATTCAGTTCCAAGATGACTCTCCCCGCTCCACATCGAGCTCTGTGTAACACTTGGGATGATACCCTTTGTCCAATTACTTTCTTTAGGCAAGAAACATGAAAGATTGGATGTATTCTAGTTATCTCATGGGAAGTTCTAATTTGTATGCTACACATAATCTTTCGAATACTTGATAGGGGCCATAATACTTAGGTGAAAGTTTGTTATCCTTTTGTTGTTGTTTAAAAGACATTTGCTTATATGGTTGTAAATGCACAAAAACCTAATCACCGACTTCAAAATGCCTTTCCGTGCGATGTTGATCAACTTGCTGCTTCATGCGGTTTTGTGCCATGGCCAAGTTCTCCTTGAGACTAGAGAGGACCTCTTGTTGATGTTGAATGTGTTATTCCACTGCTCTAACCCTTGGTTGTCCTCAAAAATGATGTGATGGATGGTGGATGGTACCCATAAAGTGCCAAAAAGGAGACATTTTGGATGAAGTATGGAAGGAAGTGTTATACCACCATTCTGCAAGTGGCAGCCATTGGACCCATCTCGCTTGTTTATCTGAGGTGAAGCAACGGAGATATCCTTCCAAACACTTATTTACGTTTGTTTTCCTATCAAACCGGGGATGATAAGAAGAGCTACGAGCTAACTGAGTACCCAAACATGAGAATAAATCAGTCCAAAAATTACTAGTAAAGATAGGGTTCCGATCACTTACTATAATCTTCGTGTCCCATGTAGCTTCCAAACTCGTGTCAATGAAGGTTGTTGCTGATGTGAGCAGCAAATGGGTGTGACAAGGCACAAAATGAGCATATTTGGTGAGTCTATCCACCACAACCATGATGACATTTTTTCTTTCAAATTTAGGCAATCTTGTGATGAAGTCCATGGAAAACTCTTCCGACCGGGTTGCTAGAATAGATAGAGGTTGTAGAAGACTTGGGGACTCAACTGTTTCACCCTTATTTTGGCTGATAAACCATGCATTTTGCCAATTTTTTTGGACATCCCCTTTGAGCCCTTCCTAAGAAATTTTGTTTGATTCGATGATAAATCTTCAAGAATCCAGAGTGCCCCCTACCTGGAGAAGCTGAAGCTCGATAAACCCTATTTTTAAGGGTGGAGTTCTTACATAGGTATAATCTATCTTTATACCATAAGGCATCCCTTTTCCATACAAAATTTTCAAACATGCTTGGATCATTATGGAGATTATGAATGAGATTTTGTGTAGTTGAGTCATTTATCTAGTCGACCTCGCCTCCTCTACCCAATCTTCCTATAAGATGGATATGGCATATAACAATGCTTGCAGCTGCTTCATCTTTCCTGACGGAGCATCCACGACTACATTCTCCTTCCTTTCTTTAGAGATAATCTCAAAATCATATCCCAACATCTTTGAGACCCATTTTTGTTGTTCTTCGATGATAAACACTACTTCAAGAAGTATTTCAGACTATCATGATCTGTCTTCCTATGAGATATGGTCTCCATTGCATTACTTGAACCATGAAGTATGGTTAGCATTTCCTTCTCATAAGTTGGCTTTGACATATTCTTACCTTTGAATTAACGGCTCAAAAGGCAAAATGATGGCCTTCTTGCATGAGAACTTTCCCATAATGAACTCGATGCATCACATTCAACAATGAATGTTTTGGAAAAATTGGAGTAGCCAAGACTGAGTGGTGCACATGGCCTCTTTTAATCTTCTTCCATACTCAAATGCTTTGGTAGCATCCTCATTCCAATGGAAAGAGTCATTCAAGAAAGCTAATGAGAGGTGTTCTATAATTCCAAAATGCCTTACGAATCTACGATAATAACTCGTAAGCCCCAAAAATCCTCGAGATTCTTTAGGGTTTTGGAATCTTCCACTCCATCATGGCCTTGATCTTATTAGGATCCACTTTAACACCTTCATGAGAGACAATGTGAATGTGACCCAAATATTCAACCTCCTTGACTCCAAAAGAACACTTAAGAGTGCTTTGCATAAAAGTTGATGTTGCTCAAGGGTTTCCAAAACCTTATTTACATGATGCAAGTGTTCCTCCCATGTTTTGCTATAAATTAATATATCATCAAAGAACACTAAAACAAACTTCCGTAAAGAATGGCTTAATTTGAAATGTAAAAGGTGCATTTATGAGTCCAAAAGGCATTACCAAGAATTCATAATGGCCTTCATGTGTTCGAAAGGTGATTTTATGAACATCCTCATCCTTGATTCCATTCGGTGCTATCCCGAACGAAGATCAAGCTTTGTAAAGTAAACAACACCATGCAACTCATCAAACAAATCATCAATTACATGAATAGGAAACTTATCTTTGATTGTGTACTTATTAAGTTCCCTATAATCGGAACACATGCGCCACATGTCATCTTTCTTACGCACCATCACTACTCGGAGAAGAAGCACTTTGACTATGACAGATGATTTTTAATGTCCCTCTTTCTCGATTAGTTCGGTCGAAGACCTTTTGGCCTGTTTTGTCTACCCGACGGCCAAAAGGGTGTTTTCAAGGGTGACTTCGGTTTATTATTTTATTATATGGTGCTCAAATTAAAGTAAAATATCATTAAAGCACATATAATGAATTAATAGACTGTTTGAGTGATTTTGACTTAGGAAAGTGCATTTAAATAAATTAATAAATTATTTAAATTGCCTTCCTAGCCAAAAATGCGACTTGTTTGGGTAATGGCCAAATATACCCAAAAGTGCGACTTGATTAGTGAAGCAAAAATAATTAATTAAATATTAATTATATGGTGTTAGCCAAAAAGTGCGATTTGGCCTTTGGAGGGTTTTTGGCTATATGAGGAAAAATGCGGCTGGGTAAAGCATTCAGATTATTATTATTATTTTCACAGAGCAGTTAGCACAGAGCTTTTGCAGACAAAATCCAAGGACGGAAACCCTCTGGATTATTCCTCTTGCGGACGGAAACCCCAGGAGCAGTGAGAGAAGCTTCCATCCAGGAATCTTCATTGTTTACACAATTATTCAAAGATTCCAACAAATTTTTCGAAAGAAGAATAAATTGCGCAGTGGCATTTCAGCACATCTATCTGAGTGGGGGCGGCTTCTCCTACAGCTTATTCATTACTGTGTCAGAGGTATTTTTCATGTTAGATATCTATTGTAATTCCCAATGAAGAAAATACCAAATCGATTAGGGTTTTGGTTCATTTACTAGTGAGTTTTGGACAATATTTGTTATTAAATCTTTCTCTAGATTTATATTTGTATTGCTGTCATATTTAGCTTCGTAAATCATTAATAAATATACAAATTTGAAATATCTAAAATGAAATCTGCCGATTAAACCCTAGCGCCTTCTTCGCATTCGCCCTATTTTGCAAGGGGTTTGTCAGATTTAATTCATCTATGTAGTTTCAGAGAATGTGATGTTTCATGAATTCCTTTTGATATTATCACTTCAGTTGAGCCAGCAATATATATATATATATATATATAAAATAATAATAATAATAATAATATATATTCGACAAAAACGGGTTTGGGATCTTTCAGTGGTATCAGAGCAGTGTATCCTCCCAGCCTGTGTGGGAAGGAAGCAGATAGGGTATTAAAACAGAAATCAGCTTTGAATGCATCACAGAGAGGATGGTCCACACAGATACTACACCCGCAGACGAGCACGACTCAAGCTGGTATTGCAGTAGGTGACAGAATGGAATATTTGGGTGAGAGACCTGAGAGTCCTCGAGAGGAACATGCAGATCCAGATAGGCATTTTATTCGGGATATGGCAGCCACGCAGAGGCAGTTATTACAGACCATGGAGCGCATGGGCACTACTTTGGACAGGTTGGCACTAGATAGTGCCGCAGGATAGGATACAACAGAGGGATAGATCCGCATCGATTGCAACATAAGAGCCATTGCTGGGATCATAAAGCAGATCACTTTCGAGATTGGGAGTGTTAGGGGATCACCACGCCGTGAGCGGAGGCATACTCATACAGAGGTGAGAGGAGACCTACACGGACTGCAGATAGGCCTATGCAGCCTAACTTCTTGCCTAGAGGTGACACACCAGAGATTGAGGGACGACCGGAAGAAGTAGCTTTTCCGGATACTATCATGGCAGTCAACGATGAGTGGAGGAGTTTCGCCACAAAGATGTGAGGGATGCATTTCCCTCCCGCAAAGATTGTGCTCGAGAGGAGAGATATCATGAGGGCCGTGGACAAGACCGGAGACCTAGAGTACAACAAAATAGAGATTTACAGAGTTACCAATAAGGTAACCCTCTCCACTTTTGATGGTAGTGGAAAGATCAATGTGGCTTGATTCACAAGCTCGACACCTATCTTACCCTCAAACCCATGAGGGAGCAGGAGGCCATACAGTTCGCTACATTGCACCTTGAGGGGGTGGCTTATGATTGGTGGCACCATGGGTTAGTTACACAGGGTCATGAGCTTCTACATTCATACAGGGATTTCAGTGATAGATTGATTGCGAGATTTGATCGCAAGGATGTGGAGTTATATTACAGGGATTTGCACAACTCAGACAGAGTGGACATGTTGATTCTTACATCAACGAATTTCAGCGGATAGCCGTTATGGTTCCAGAGATGCCTGAGAAGAGGGTGGTGATGTTATTTATAGAGGGCCTCCATGACAGGATGAGAGGATTGGTCAAGGCTCTTAAGCCTAGGACATTGCATGATGCCATTCAGACGGCATTGGACTTGGACACATCCCCCACTTCCTATCAGCCCACTTCTTATCAGCCCAATAAGAAGTTTCCCACGAGCTCCAAAGTGCCATTTCAAAGGTTTCATCGCCTCGCAAAGAGTGCACCACCTCCTAAGCTGGATCAGAGATCGCAACGAGTTAAGGAGGAAGCTTTGCTTTCATTGCAAAGACCATTGGGAGCCTGGACATCGTTGCCTTGGTAAAGGCAAGGTGCATCTCATTGAGGTGATTTCAGATGGAGAGGATGATCACTCGCCAGATACAGATGTAGAGGATGAGGGCGGTGACCATGATGCACAGGGGGAGCAGCCCCAAATAGAGCTTGGCGAGGGTGAGGCATTGGATTCATCCGATGTTACTATCAACACTTTTTGGCATTCTAGTACCATCCCTTTGGTAAAGGGAGTGCTTAAGGGACAGCCGGATTGCTTGTCTCGGCCGACAAGGAGCTACGCACAACTTCATCGATGAGGGGTCACAAGCGAGGATTACAAAAGTTGAAGAATTTGAGGGGTTTAGTGTACGGTGGCAGATGGATTTGCTATCAGTTGCACTAAGAGGATTCCACGACTTAGTATTCAGATGGGGGACTATACATTGACCGATGACTTCTATGTTATCGGACTTGGTGAGATTGATACAGTATTGGGTATTCAATGGTTACACTTGCAAATATGTGCAGGATTTCCGTAGGATGGAGTCGAGTTTATGGTGGATAAGAAGAAGATCAGTGCTTCGGGCTCTTTCTGATGGTGGGCCTAGAGTTGTTTCAAAGACGCAGATGGAGTCTATAGTGAGACATGGAGAGGTCGCATGGGCATCCCAAAGGTTTCATTTCGTCCAAATCTTCTTCGATGATGAGTGAGCCTTTATCATATTGACATCCAGTCCATACTGGATAAGCACGGCCTAGTGTTTGGTGACATTCCTCCAGGTAGACCACCAGATAGAGGGTTTGAGCATGTTATAGAGCTTGAGGAGGGTGCTAAACCCGTGATGACTACGCCTTATCGCCATCCTAAGACATACAAGGATGAGATAGAGAAGGCCATTAGAGAGCTCTTGGAGATGGGACACATCCGTCCTAGTTCTAGTCCCTTTGCTTCTTCAGTTGTTTTGGTGAAGAAGAAGGATGGGACCATGAGGATGTGCATTGACTATCGTGCACTGAACAAGAAAACCATCAAAAACAGGTATCCCATTCCCGCATTGATGAGTTATTAGATGAGCTGCATGGATCTATCTACTTCTCGAGGATTGATCTTCGATCGTGCTACCATCGATTAGAGTTCGGATGAGGATATCCACAAGACAACCTTCATGTGTCACTATGGGCACTATGAGTTCTTGGTGATGCCATTCGACTCACTAATGCACCTGCTACATTTCAGTCATGTATGAACCATCTCTTCAACAGGCAGTTGAGGTAGTTTGTGTTGGTGTTTTTTGATGATATTCTGATTTATAGCAGACATGGGATGATCATTTGAGGCATCTTGATGAGGTACTTAGCATAATGGAGACTCAGTCTTTGTTTGCTAAGATGTCCAAGTGTGAATTTGGACTTATGGAGATATTGTATCTTGGGCATGTCATTGGGGCCAATGGGGTCAAGGTCCATCAAGAGAAGATACAGTAATGCAGATTGGCCACCACCTAGGAATATCTCTAACTTGCGAGGATTCTTAGGATTATGTGGTTACTACAGGAGGTTTGTGAAGGGTTATTCTCGGTTGGTAGCTCCATCGACGTATCTCGACACTAAAGGTGCATTCAAATTGGTCGATGATGCACATGTGGTATTTGAGAGGCTCAAGGTAATTATGAGTACTGTCCCAGCTTTTGGCTATTCCAGATTTCTCACGGCCCTTCATTTTAGAGTGTGATGCTTCGGGATCGGGATTGGTGCAGCTTCTTGCAGGATCGCCATCCTATTGCCTTCGAGAGCCGGAAGCTGAGAGATAATGAGAGACTGTATTCCACCTATGATAAGGAGATGCTTGCCATTATGCATGCTTTGGCAAAGTTTAGACAATATTTGGTGGGTGGAAAATTTGTGGTGAGAACCGACCACAACAGTTTGAAATATTTCCTGGAACAAAAAGAACTCAATGAGAGGCAACAAAAATGGGTCAGCAGGATCCAAGCATATGATTTTGACATTGAGTATGTCAAGGGGACGAAGAATGTAGTGGCTGATGCACTTTCCAGGAAACCCCATCTCGCTGCCCTATGTTCTTTGAGCGAGATTTCAGCAGATTGGAAATCTCAACTGTTAGTTGAGTATTCCAAAAACACTTGGGCATGTGACATTATGGATGGAAAAATTCAGGATGGCCGATATAAGGTAATAGCTGATTTGATTTTGTATAAGGGCAGAATTTACCTAGTTCCTGAATCTGAACTTAAGGAGAAGATTATGCATGCTTTCCATGATGCACCACTTGCAGGACATCCAGGGTATTTTAAAACATACAGGCAGATTAGAGAGAGATTCTCTCAAGGGTCTCAAGGATGATGTCTTGCGCCATGTCCGTGAGTGTATGACTTGTCAGCAGAACAAGTCAGAGCATACTTTCCCAACAGGTTTGCTACAGCCATTGCCAATTCCGGAGCAGAAGTGGGAAAGTATTTCGATGGATTTCATTACAGGTCTTCCCGTGGTGCAAGGGAATGATCGCATTTATGCGGTAGTGGATCGGTTGACAAAATATGCACACTTTTTCGCTGTTCCTACCAGCTTCAAGGCACCTCACGTGGCTGATTTGTTCTTTCGTCAGATATTCAGGTTGCATGGGCTTCCGAAGAACATAGTTAGTGACCGGGATAGTAGGTTTATGAGCATATTTTGGCAGGAGCTTTTCCGTCTGGTTTACACTGAGCTGACTCCTAGCACTAGTTATCACCCTCAGACGGATGGACAGACAGAGATTGTGAACAAATGGATAGAGGGTTATCTTCGCAACTACGTTGCAGGACAGCAAAAGGCATGGGTAATGAAAGATCCCAAACCCGCTTTTTTCCGAATATATATATATTTTTATATATTGCTCGTATAGAGCTGAATCGTAATATCAAATGAATCCATGAAATAACATTCTCACACTGCATAATAATTAAAATACTGCAAACTCCCGCAAACCGGGTATTTATAGAAATGGCGCCTAGGGTTTAAATGATTGATTTCTTCATAAATAACGCAGCCATACATTCAACATTGATTTCTAATGATAAATAACTAGGGCAAACACAAGTAGAAATCTGCAAATGGAATAATACAGATACTACCCAAAAACTCAAATTAATGAATCCAAATCAAATCGATTTGGTATATATATGTGGCTGAAATGTATAACAATAAACTATCATGAAAAATACCTCTGATAATGCATACATCAACTGTAGAACAAGTCGCCCCACTCTTGGTGTTGGCTGAATGCCCACTGCTGCAATTTATTTCTCTATCTGACACTGCTGAAATGAAAATAACCTGTGTAAACAATGAAGATCCCTGGGTGGAAGCTTCTCTCACTGCTTCCCTCTGGGTTTCTGTCAAAGAGTAATAATCCAGCAGGGTTTCCGTCCTTGGATTTTGTCTGCAAAAGCTCTGTGCTCACTGCTCTGTAAAAATGATAATAATCTGAATGCCCTTCCCCAAGTCGCATTTTCCTTCATATAGCCAAAAACCCTCCAAATCTCCAAGTCGCACTTTTTGGCCAAAACCCAATAATTAATAATTAATTAATTATTTTTCTTTACCAAGTGGGTCGCATTTTTGGGTTTAAACAAACATACCCAAACAAGTCGCACTTTTGGCTGGAATTGCATTTAAATAATTTATTAATTTTATTTAAATACATTTTCCTAAGTCAAAGTCGCCTTCAACAGCTTTATTAATTCATTATATGTGCTTTAACGATATTTTACTTTAATTCGAGCACCATATAAAAGAATAATAAACCGAAGTCACCTCAAAACACCCTTTTGGCCGTCAGTAGACAAAATGTGCCAAAAGGTCTTCGATCGAACTAACCAAGAAAGAGGGACATTACAAAAGTTCATTTATGTGAGTATTGCTTTAACACCACTTACCATACGTCTATCGGGTATGACTCCATTCCGAGCACTTTATGGGTATGATGCGAGATCCTCATTGATATGTCATTTGGGGACAATAGAGCTCCTTCAGCTCGTGAGAGTTTAAAGGATATCTAGGAAATCCTTAAGGTACTTAAGGAAAATATTCAACGGGCCCAGAACCAACAGAAAATGTATGCAGATAGGCACCGAGTGGAGAGATCATTTGAGGTAGGGACATGGTTTTTCTACGACTTCAGCCTTATAGGCAAAGTACTCTCAAGAAGAGGGGGACAAAAGCTCAAACCGCAATTTTATGGGCCATACAGGTGTCAGGAGAGTCATGAAGTGGTATATGAGCTGAAGTTGCCTTCGAGAGTAAGATACATAATGTTTTTCATGTGTCTTGCTTGAAAAAGGCTTTGGGGCACAACATTATTTCCTCTACAGATTTGCCACCCCTGGATGAGGAAGGGAGATTAGACCTAGTGCCAGAGGAGATCTTGGACAGCCGAGAGAGGAGACTGAGGAACAGGGTCATTCGGGAGTTCCTGGTGAGGTGGAAAGAATTACCAGAGGAGGATGCTACATGGGAAGGCGAGATTATATTACAAAGATTCAAATTTCTACAAATGCTTGCTTGAGGACAAGCAATCTTGGAAGGAGGACATGAATGTCCCTCTTTCTCGATTAGTTCGAAAAAGACCTTTTGGCCTATTTTGTCTACCCGACGCCAAAAGGGTGTTTTCAAGGGTGGCTTCGTTTATCATTTTATTATATGGTGCTCGAATCAAAGTGAAATAACATTAAAGCACAAATAATGAATTAATAGATCGTTGGGTGATTTTGACTTAGGAAAGTGCATTTAAATAAATTAATAAATTATTTAAATTGCCTTCCTAGCCAAAAATGCGACTTGTTTGGGTAATGGCCAAATATACCCAAAAGTGCGACTTGATTAATGAAGCAAAAATAATTAATTAAATATTAATTATTTGGTGTTAGCCAAAAAGTGCGATTTGGCCTTTGGAGGGTTTTTGGCTATATGAGGAAAAATGCGGCTTGGGTGAAGAATAGACATTATTATTATTTTCATAGTAGCAAGCTAGTACGTAGCTTTTGCAGACAAATCCAAGGACAAAACCCCTCCGATTATTCCTCTCATGGACATAAACCCCAGAAGTGAGAGAAGCTTCCATCCAGGAATCTTCATTGTTTACACAATTATTCAACATTCCAGCAGTTTCAGAGAAAAGAATAAATTGCAGCAGTGGGCATTTGCACATCTATCTGAGTGGGGCGGCTTCTTCTACAGTTATTTATTGCTGTATCAGAGGTATTTTTCATGATAGATATTTATTGTAATTCCCAGCAGCAAATATATCAAATCGGCTAGGGTTTTGATTCATTTACTGTGGGTTTTTGGACAATCTTTGTTATTAAATCTTTCTGCAGATTTATATTTGTATTGCTGTCATATTTAGCTTCATAAATCATTATTAAATATACAGCTGAAATATTTATAAAGAAATCTGCCAGATAAACCCTAGGCGCCTATTCTACATTCGCCTGGTTTGTGGGGTTTGTTGTATTTAATTTATCTATGCAGTTTCAGTGTGATGTTTCATGAATTCCTTTGATATTATCAGTTCTGGCCTGGAGCAATATATAATAATAATAATATTAATAATAATATTCTGAGACAAAAACGGGTTTGGGATCTTTCATGATTCCCGCTTCCAACATCTCGTACAATCTTCTCGATCTCACTCTTTTGCACATATGGGCACCTATAAGGTCTAATGTTGGGCGGTTGGCTCCCGACACAAACCGAATAACATGATCATGATCTTCTTTGAAGGTAAACCCTTTGCATATTCTCAAACACAACATTGAGTATGCATCCAACACTGCCAGACATATCCGATGGTATAATGTCCTTAGATTGATGCGCATCCAATGAAAATAGTTGTGCCACAAATCCCTCTCGCACCCTTTTTTAGCATTTTGTGCATTTGATGAGAGCTCACTAATCAGAGAGACTTTGCTTTTAATCCTCTTAGCTTAAAAGTTCTTCCTTCAGATCAAAGCACATCAACAATTTTTGAAGTTCATCTTAATGGTTCCCAAGGTGATAAGCCATCAACTCCTAACACAATGTTTGCTCCCGCCATAGAAATGGCATACATGGGGCTATTTAGTATGTAATCTCTCATGGCGAGCTTAATGTAACAAAGACCTCCATCAACAATCATCACTGACATTCGTGAGTTGGATAAATAAAACAAAGCCAGCAGACTTCTAACTTATGATCATGAATTTGTGAGTACTTCCCGAGTCAATCGTAATCAGTGACCCTTTTTTTAAGAAATCAATCCCTCGAGGGTTCACGGTGCTAATACCTGAAATTGCATGGTGGTGTCACCCAGATTTCATCTTGAAATCGGCGACTACCTTATTTGAAATTTTTTCGTACTTTCTAAAATAATGGGTCGCTTTGTGTTTTTATTGCTTGAAAGTTCTCAGATTGATCAAGATATTCCCAGCAGAGCCATATTAGTTTTTTTGCCAAATACCTGTGATGCCCAAAATTGTTATATTTTGTCGTCCGGGATTTGTCTCATGGAAATTTGTATTTAATTATTTTGAGCCCCGTATGAGGCTATTTCATGCTCTGCTTTAACTCTGCTATGATCGAACATGTTATTATTCCTATGTTTAGAAGGGTTTTAACTTGGAATAAGTTTTGGGCTTTATTTGTGACTTTTGGCAATTTTTCGTGTTTTTGTGTTGTCCGCTTCTTTTCTCAAAATTTCTCTATAACAATTCCTTTGTCGGGTAAGCCCGATTCTTGGCCTCGGAGCAACTGCAGAACATATACGCGCATTATGCCCGGAGGAAGTCACCATCGAGGTCCGGATCACTGGAAAAAAAACAAAGTCGCAGCAGTGCCCTGCGGGTGGGCACATTTTTGGAAAACAAAGGATTTAAGTCAGCAATGGGAAAAATAGAAGCAATAGGCAAGATGTGAATTTTGTACACTGCCAAGAATGTACTTTTTTTTCGTGATATAAAATTCACTTAAGCTCATAGGGAAAGTTAGAGGTCAAGAGGTAAGGAATTTATCATGGCTCACAAAGTAAAAATTCCCATGGTGAAATAAAAGAAAAGTGACTTAAGTGAAATCATGAGATTCTATCACACTCGCCTTGCAGGTAAATAATCCCATTGTCAAAGTCAAATCACTTAAGTGGATCATGGATTTCCGGGCTGCCTTGCAGGTAATGAATCCCATCAGGCAAAAAGTGTGCCCCCTTTGGTGAGAAGATGGCAGCCTTTAAGTGGATTTAATTAATTATTTCTCCTTCTAAAATAGGCGCCCAAGCATGGAAGAAAGTCAACAAGGCAAAGGGGAATAAAAGAAATAGAATTAAATGGATTAAATTTAATTTATTTAAAGGCTGCCCCCTTCATGTCAAAAAGTGCGCCCCATTTAGGATAGATTTAATGATTTTTGAAGCATTAAATCATTAAATTAAATTCTATTTTCAGTGGCTATGGTCAAGGCACACTGTGAAGCTTAAGTGAAGTGAAGTGTGAATGATTAAATTGGATTAATTTAATTTATTGGATGGCTGTCCTTAAACATGCTATTTTTAAAGAGAGAAACATGATTTTTAATTAATTAATTGCCAGGAATAGGAAGGACAATTATTAATTATAGAATTATGAGGGTTATATAAGCATGGGCTGCCATAAGGGTGAATTATTTAATTCACAGGTAAAGAATTGCAGCCAAGAGGAAAAGTGCGCCCCATTTGAAGAAGGATTTTGCTCAGACAAAGGTGAAAACAAGGCTAAAAGCTTCCAAATTTGGCGCATGCTTTGAAGGAGGTTGATTTGTGTTTGCATAATTGTTTGCATAAGTGTTACAGGTGCTAAGGTGAAGTTGGAAAAGTTCATGCTCTCTTTATGTGCAAATTAAACATCAATTTTTGGGGCAGCAGGCTTGAAAAGTGCAGATTTTTATAATTAAAATTCACTATTCATGCTCCGGTGGCCATCTTTGTCTAGATTAATTGCAGGAATTCATTACAGGTGCTTTTACAAAAGAAAAGAAATGTCCCCAATGGACATTATTTTACCCCTAAACGGATTTTAGGCAATCCCAACTTTAAATATGCAAAATACAGACAAATTGCAGCCAAACAGAAATCTGATTTTTGCAGAAAATTAAATCTAGGGCAGCGAACAGAAAATAATGGATAACTCCAAAAATACTTGCTCAAATCTCTTGAAATTTTAAATGGAGCTTGCTAATACAATAACAGATATTATAGAACTGTTTTTGGAATTTTTCAAATAACAGAATGCTGCCAGAAATTTACAGCGTGCCCTAAACAACTGAAAACTTCTAAAATTAATATCTTTTGCTAGAGAAGTCCAAATGAGCTGAAACTTTGGATCTTGGGCCACAAAAATATGAAGAATAATATTCCAAAATAGTTTTCGCACAAAGCAAACACGAAACCCTAATTTTGCCCTAAAAAGTAGGTCGCCCAACACATTTAGGGCATCAATTCAGCTCCAAAATTGACAAGCTAGGGTAGATCTCTCACTACCGAAGAATGCCCTGCTAGCTAGGGATGGATCTCTCACCACCGAAGCTAGGGTTCCCGTGGGATCTTACTCCACAAGCTGGATATTTGCAAACAACAATTGCACATGAAAGAATATGCATAAGCTACAAGCTTAAGACACAAATTAGAAAATATCAAATGGTATGGAATATCTTTCCCTTCAAGTCGACTTCTCCTTATAAAGGAAGAAGAGACCCAAAACAACCTCTACAATATCCAATTAGTTCCCAAGGATTTTCCCTATGCAAGCATTTAATATTTTCCCATATTAAATGTTTTTTCCAACAACTTTTTCCCTCTTAATGCAAGTCACATTTTTCTAGGGGAAATACATAGTAAAATGGGCATTTATCCTTTCTATGTTCCCATTCCCCTTTTAAGGCAAGTCACCTTTTCACCTAGGATGGATAACAATTTATATTTGGGCCTTTTCCATCCTTGATTTAATAATTATTAAGTCATATAAATTATTATAAGTGCTCTATATATTTTTTTCTTTTATTAATGGCACTTTATAATAATTAAATATAACTTAAGCCACCCTTATATTTTTCCTTTGGCCGTCGGGTTGACAAAATAGGCCAAAGGTCTTCGAATGGGAAGGGGATATTACAATCCTCCCTTCCCAAAATTGCTTGCCCTCAAGCAATTCTGATCTTGTTTTGTCCAAGTGTCATGCACAAGAGACAAAACATGCTGAAGTGATCCGCAAGCCTGGCACCTGTTCCTGTCAAGTGAACTAAAACTTGCCACCATATATCATCCACAAGATGCTCACATACATATACTTGGAGCAATGGTTCATCAAACTCCATAATGTAAACTTTGGCATGCATCTCATGATGAAAATAAATAGGCAACAATAAATAAGACACATTAGTATGCTCTTTATACCTTGGAATATCACCAACATCCTCGCCAATCTTGGTCTTCAAAATGTCTTGACTTTGCTGCCCCAAAATCTGAGTATTCGTGTCTACAATGGGCTGAAATTCTTCATAAATCAGCTGCTGCAATAAATGAGATGGCATACTTTCTTCCACACCATCTTTAATCTGTGCAATCAGCCCTCCTTTGAAAGGTATTTCCATGCTCCCGGCTGCCCTCTCTTGAGAAATGACATTCCTCATACCCTGCTGCCCACTAAGTGAAGACATCTTTTCCTTGAACTCTTGTAGGTGTTGTCTTGCTTGAGCGGCTATCAATTTAGCAGCTCTAGCTCTGCTATTCCACTCCTCACACCTTTTTAGAGTTTCCATTACATCCTCCTTACTTGCATATACAAATTTCTTCTCTTGAGCTGGAATAATTTCTCTAACAAGCAAAGTTTCATTAATGCAATTATTTTTCTCAATGGAAATCATACCTTTTTCTCTATAAGCTTCTTCTTCTTCAAATGAGTTCTTTTGTAATTCAGGTACCGGCATATGATGACCTCGCTTGGGCTTGCTACCAATCTTCATCATGCAATAATCTGGAAATGACATATTATCTCTGAAACCCTTACTCAAAGATTGGTATTTCCTCCAACAAGAATCCTCATCAATCACCTCTATTGGATGCCCTTTATTATTGTTCTCACCTTTTTCCTGATTGTCCCAAGACCTGCTTTGATTTAAATTCTGAGTGAGCTGGCTCAAATAAAGGTTAGTGGTTTCCTGTTGTTTCACCATGTTGGTGAACATTTCCTTCATAAAACCCATATTGAAATCTTTCCAATTTGCCATATTTAACCCACACAGGCTGGAGGAACAACAACTCTGATACCATTTGTAATGTCCCCAATGGACATTATTTTACCCCTAAACGGATTTTAGGCAATCCCAACTTTAAATATGCAAAATACAGACAAATTGCAGCCAAACAAAAATCTGATTTTTGCAGAAAATTAAATCTAGGGCAGCGAACAGAAAATAATGGATAACTCCAAAAATACTTGCTCAAATCTCTTGAAATTTTAAATGGAGCTTGCTAATACAATAACAAATATTATAGAACTGTTTTTGGAATTTTTCGAATAACAGAATGCTGCCAGAAATTTACAGCGTGCCCTAAACAACTGAAAACTTCTAAAATTAATATCTTTTGCTAGAGAAGTCCAAATGAGCTGAAACTTTGGATCTTGGGCCACAAAAATATGAAGAATAATATTCCAAAAATAGTTTTCGCACAACAAACACGAAACCCTAATTTTGCCCTAAAAAGTAGGTCGCCCAACACATTTAGGGCATCAATTCAGCTCCAAAATTGACAAGCTAGGGTAGATCTCTCACTACCGAAGAATGCCCTGCTAGCTAGGGATGGATCTCTCACCACCGAAGCTAGGGTTCCCGTGGGATCTTACTCCACAAGCTGGATATTTGCAAACAACAGTTGCACATGAAAGAATATGCATAAGCTACAAGCTTAAGACACAAATTAGAAAATATCAAATGGTATGGAATATCTTTCCCTTCAAGTCGACTTCTCCTTATAAAGGAAGAAGAGACCCAAAACAACCTCTACAATATCCAATTAGTTCCCAAGGATTTTCCCTATGCAAGCATTTAATATTTTCCCATATTAAATGCTTTTTCCAACAACTTTTTCCCTCCTAATGCAAGTCGCATTTTTCTAGGGGAAATACATAGTAAAATGGGCATTTATCCTTTCTATGTTCCCATTCCCCCTTCTAAGGCAAGTCACCTTTTCACCTAGGATGGATAACAATTTATATTTGGGCCTTTTCCATCCTTGATTTAATAATTATTAAGTCATATAAATTATTATAAGTGCTCTATATATTTTTTTTTTTTATTAATGGCACTTTATAATAATTAAATATAACTTAAGCCACCCTTATATTTTTCCTTTGGCCGTCGGGTTGACAAAATAGGCCAAAGGTCTTCGAATCATTCATAGGGTAGAGCTCGAGGAATGGAGACGAGATGTTATCTCGAGTTTGAGCAAGAATTCTTCCCGACACGGCTGAACTTGATCCATTCGGAGTATCCAGAAGACGATCTCCCGTGAGTACGCACATGTGCCTTCATTAGAAGATTTACCCCTGAAATGCAAAGTGAGTACGAGGTTAGAAAGAGGGATTTGTAGTAGGCTATCAAATGAAAGCAAGTGTTCGACTTTGGACTAGCGCGGATACCTGATCTTAAAGATGATGGGAATGTGGTACTTGACACTTACCATCAAATGGGAGGAGATAAAGCCATACTTCAGGATAACGTAGGAGGCTGCCATACAATTGAAGAAAGATCTGAGCATTTTCTTCCCCCGTAATACTTCAAATTTATGTCTTTAAGGGATATTGCCTTGATGAAGCATTGATGAATCAAGTCACGGGCAACTTCGGCGCAGGAGATTCCCTCAAGCGGAAGCACAAAGGAGAAAGTAGCAGAAGGTCCGAGAAGTTGAAAGTACACAGAAGATCTCAATCAAAGGAGAAGATCACTTCTACGACCATGGCTTTAGCTCATCGCTTCTATAAACCAACCTTCACCAACTATCAGTTTGCACCGTAGCAAGAGATACTTCCATGCCTCTCATCAATCCAAGCGACATTCATCTTCTCTCCTCACCACTTCGCTCAAAGACTGCTCCTAGGAGACGTTAAAGTACATGGCGGGGTTCAAAGAGCTCTTGCATCTCTTGATGATTCAGAGGATGGCAGCCAATGATTACACTGTGGCACTTTCTAATTAGAGAGGATGCAGAGCGGAGATGGTAGTGCACTCGGTGACTTCTCATTCTCCGAGAAGTAACTTCTCGAATGGTTGGCATTCAGCACTTTTCCGTTAGAATGGAGATGAACTTAGAGGAACACGACTCAGAATTACTCGCAGTCCTGCGGAAGAAGAGACAAAGGCTTAAAGTTGCTAAGGTAACTTCAAGGTTGATCATCGAGGATTCGGGAGAGAAGTTTGCTGAGATGTCAATTCCTTTGCAGAAGGAAAGGAGGATGAGCTCACGACAGAAGATGTGACAGTAACCAAAGTACCCCTGGTCAAGCCACCACCGAAGGATCAATCTGCTTTGAGGATACGCAGATATCCGATGAACATGCTCTATTCCTTAGGTTCGACAGAGAAAAGGCGAGAAAGACGAGCTGCAAAGTTTAGTATCTCAATTGTGCGAGATCATAGCCAAGGTTGCTAAACCTTCCATTCAAAATTTCGAGCAAAGGTGAGTGATCATCTTATGCGAAATGGAGGATTCAAGGATCACGTAAAAGCTATAGACACAATGGAAGGATTTGATTATTCGTTTAGCTTCTGCTTTAACTTGAGAAGTGCCACCGCCTGGTTATGAATGATGCAAAAATCAAAAAGGAATCGATGATGACGAACATAGTAGACATGAATACAAATTCTTTGAGAGTAACTTGGTATTTTGGCCGAGATCAACAAACCGTCGGGAGATGTATTGGTTGCAGAATATTATCAGAGATGGATCACTGAGAAGGGAAGCATTACATTAGAGTTTGCGATATCTTTCCGTTTGGAGATCTCGGAGTTTTTTGAAAAGGATGTAGGCACTTTTTAGAGTAGGATGTCATCCTTACCAGATAAAGATCATTTCTTTCACCGAGGAGGACGTGGTGGAGGTGTTACTTCGATGCGTTCGGATCGCTCCTCAACAAGGTGCCTAATTCCTTTAAGGGTCTCTTCGATGGTACAAAAGAGAATCGATGAGTCTACTAAGCCTTTCACGATGAATTCTATTAGCAGATGGGTGCTTGCCGCAGTGCATATCATGCGAGGTTTGGGCCGAGCTTGGAAGATGTGGAAGCGTGCATCAAAGTGTTGAATGTAGGGTTTTTGCTTTTCAGACAGAGATTCCTCTCCTTCAAGCTTAATAAAACAGATGGAAAGATGTCAATCACATGTTCGACAAGTATATCCGATATCGAACAAGAAGAAGACATAAATGTTACAAATTGGCATGACTTCTTCTATTCTTCTTTATTTTCTCTATGTTCCTTGATGAAATTATAAAACTTCTAAGTTATTGGTTTCAGAACGATTACTTAAAGTTATGTGGGACAATTCTATTAGTTAAGTGATACATGTGTCACTTAAGGAGAAGTTAGTGGAAGATGATCACAAATGCCATTTTTACTTGTTCTGTTTATTGATTATCAAATCCTCAACTTATGAGTTTTCCATTTGTACTTTCCTCCTACATTCTACAAGTAGGAGAAGAACCTCCGAGTTAAGGATCGGAATTTGTAAGCAGCAATCTTGTGTTCTAGATTGTGGCCGAACCCCGAGAGCCACTGGAGCAAAGGAATACAAAGGAGCAGGGTTTCCGAGAACTTTGTGTCACTGTGCTTGTGTTTCTTACTTTTAATCTTAGATCTTTTAATAAACTTTGTGTTATTTTAGATCTAGATCTAGAGCTACCTTTGTTTCAATTCGTGTTTATATCTATTGATTCTTCTATGTGCATGCAATTTAGCTCGCCATCTACTGATTGGGATGCACATCTTCCCATTTCTTCTATGTGTTCATGTAATTACCTTCTTCTATAACTTTTCTTTTCTTTAAACAAAATGGTTACTCACCAGTAGAACTGCTCGATTATGGTTCATGAACCCAGTAGTTAAAGTAAAATCCCATTTAGATATTAGCATACTTAAATTGACAAATCGACACGGAGCCTCACCAAATTTAAATGAGGAGATTTATCTCATGACCGCCACGGATCTCTTAATTCCTCTTCTGGCTCGACTTCCCTCCGACTCTTCATCTTCATCCTTCTCTTCATCTTCACTAGGCCTATCATCAGTAGAACAACTTCTTTTCAACACATTTATGTCTTGGTCCATATTTATTGACACAATTAAAACATAACCCTTTTGATCTATTTTCTTCATTTGTTGAGGTGTCAATCTAACTCGCCGAGGGAGTGCTAGAGACAAGGTGTCAACATGATCTCTCGATATTAGTGAAATTTTGTCTCGCTTACTTGAAACAAATTTTTCCTCCGCCTTCGTGCCATAATCATAGAATCAAAAACCTTATGAGGATTAAACATACACACATCATGCTCAATGTGATCCGTAAACCCCTTAGAAATAGGTCATTCAAATTCTCTTCAGAATATTTTCCACCCGTAAAGAAATGTTTTGGAATTGATGAATGTAATCCTTAACGGATCCTCGCCTGCCTTAACTTCGCTAATTGGGTGAAGTTATTCTTCGACACACTAGAACTATAGTGTAATTGCGCAACTCTTCGATGAAGACCGGCCCATGTAACATCGAGACCATTCTTTTGCTTTTGAGCACATAACCATCGGTACCAAACGAATTGGTCAGTTCGAGATACAAAGATGCCATGGTTACGTTTTTTCCCGATGGAATTTGATGTAGATCAAAGAACAATTGAGTGGATCCTTTCCATCAAACTTACGCATCTCCACTTTTGGAAACATGTTACGGGCTTCAAAAGTGTTTGTATTTTGATTGGGCATGCTCAAAGATCCACTCTTGCTCATTTGTCTATTACTTTGACAAGAAGATCCACCTTGTCGATAGAGGTATGATAACCCATTATATGCATCCCAATTTTTGCATGAAATCCTCCAATCGTTGTCCAATCCTTTCCACATCTTCTTTCTACTACCCTAGACTTGAGGTCTCATAGGTCAAACTTAAGTTGTCTTACCTTATGCTTTGTAGAAGTAAACCCTAACCTTGAGGAATCTATAGTTACCCCTTCGACTCCAACTCCTCAAATATTATCTCATCCTTTTCTGAGTTTTACCCGGAGTGATGGGATTCTTTTTTCCTCTTGTGGAAGGCTGCCATGATGCCCCAAAATAGTAGGATTTAGGGATCAAGGTCAAATTTTAGGGTTTGGAAGTTCGATAAGAGTTCGGCCAAATATAAACAAACTTAAAGAACAAACTCCAACTAATTTTTTATCCTCTTTCGAAAATGTAAAGAACTTGGAAAAATCTACAATTTGTAGCCTAGGGAGTGATTTTATGAAAAATCTAAATTTGCAATAAATTTTGCAAAATAAAGAAAAATGTCTAAAATTTTTAGGGAACCTTACTGGGAATGATTCAACTCGGTAAAAAATCTCCAATAAATTCGCTCTAGTTCACAAGATATAGTGGAAACAAAAAAATTAGGGTTTTTGGCTCGATCTCAACTTCGATACTACTTGTAATGAAATTACTTGTATGAATCTCAATATCAATAGAAATGGAACACCAAAGAACACAAGATCAGTAGAGAAATGATAGAAATATGCAAGTAGAATAGCTTAGCCACTTCGAGGGGGCAACCTCCAAACCATATAATAAGACTCAAATGCTCGATCTCATGATCAACTACTACCTACTAACCCCTATTTATACTATTCCTATGCTATGGCCATCCCCAAGGCTGACCCACCAATGATAATATAACATATATGAAAGAGATACTTATATTTTTAATGAAAATAATATATTTGAAAGGTTAAAACCATGATTCCAACAATTACACACAAAATATGCAAAGTTTGCTCTTATATATATGTAAGAAAGGTGTTTATAGCAAAATGGCACGAACTCCAAGTCCAATACACAATACATATATCATATATGAGATTCTAAACAAAATACATAAACAATGAGGCTCTAAATGGCCTCCATAGTCCGAGACTCCAAAAAAACAACATGCTATGATCATTGATACATTACAAATACTACAAGTTACAAAACTCTAGAATAAACTAGATGACATCAATGATCAATCATCAAACTCTGCACCGCTGCTGAAATGGGATCCTCAAGGTCATCCTCATCAATATCATCACCGACTCTCGGCTCTGACTCGACTCATCCAAATCCTCAGGTACATCTGCAACAACTGTATTGGCACGGGGAGTAGCACGAGTGCGACTAGTGCCTGCTATGTCTCGTGACGATGGCGGGCGGCAAGTGCTGCTAATGGCTCATCAATTCTTGATCCAAACCCATCCACCCCAAGTCATCGGGATCAAACTCTGCTGGTTGACTCTCCTCTACCCATTCTGAGGTTGGATCTATATCATCCAAGACAATGGGATCAGTATCAGGTCTTCGGTTCAACAACTGGTTGCGCCTTAACCAAAGGTTGTACTGCACAAAGACAAGATCATTCAACCGTTGTTCCAAACGGTTTCTCTTCTTCGTGTGAATCCGCTCAAAGACGGACTAGTTGCGCTCGCACCCAGAAGCACTGCAAGTTTGGCTCAGGATCCTAATTGCAAACTTTTGCAATTGAGGACACTGACTACCAAACGAATCCCACCAATGTGCTGCGATAAAAAGTGTAAATGTTTAATTAGTAAACAATGACGATAAAAGTTAAAAACACAAAGTTAAAAATTAAAAGTAAAACAAAAACTTATAACTTAAAGGTTAAAGTGTAATTCAACAAATTAGATAAAGATTGTCTTATGCTAAAAATTCATGATTATTCATTAAAAATTTAATCAAATGAACTTCAAAAAACTTAGAATTTCTTACCTGGTTGGTCCACATCCCTTGCAATCTTTGCAAGGTTTTTCCCAAAGGTACCTGTGGCTCTGTTGAAGAAGTTGATCTGTCGGTGAACCTCAAGTTGTTGCATCTCATCAGGGACCATGCACTCTAGGCACTCGTACAAACCATCTTTTACTTCTCTTGTTTGATCTTCTCCAAGCTGAGCTCTGTAATGATATTTCGGGTTCAAGAAATACCCAACTGCATGTATAGGCCGATGGAGTTGATTGTTCCATCTATTATCTATGATCTCCCATATAGGCCCATACTTAGTTACCCTGTCTTTGTATGCTGCCCTTATCTCGCTTCCTTTTCTTGATCCATAGCCTCATAAATATAGCCCATGGCTAATTTTTCCCCATCCACCAACCGCAACACCTTAACAAGAGGCTCGACAACTTTCACAATCTCTGTTGTTTTTTTCCAAAATAAATTATCAAAAAGTTTCTTCTTTGTGTCTTTCCCATCCTGTTTCCGGCTCCACTTTGATGCATTCCATTCATCACTTGAAAACATCTTTTTCAAGTTCTGTTGTTGGGAAAGAAGAGATTGCAACGTGAGGAAGTTTGTTGCAAATCTCGTGATGGCTGGCCTAACAAGTTCTTTGCCCTCAGTGTTCTTCCTCATTAGGTTCAATACCCATGAGTGATTGTAGATGTATTTGGTGATGCTTTTGCCATGCTCTACAATGTTCTTGATCCAATCTTTTTTCCCTATATCCTCAAGCATGAGGTCTATGCAATGTGCAACACATGGAGTCCAAAATATTGTTTTGTGTTTAGCCTCTAACATCTTACCAACAAGAACATAGTTAGAGGCATTATCTGTTATGATTTGTACAACATTTTCCACCCCCACCTCTAAAACAATCTCATCCAAAAGCTCAAACAATAAATTTGCATCTTTCACCCTATCAGATGCATCTACTGATTTCAAAAACATTGTACCTTGTGGACAAGAGGCAAGAAAATTTATTATTGTGCGGTTCTTGCCATCACTCCACCCATCTGACATGATAGTGCATCCTGTTTTGGCCCATGAAGCTTTGCAACCTTTCAAATATTCATCTATGGATGCAACTTCTTTCTTCAAAAGTGATCCTCTCAAGTCATGCATACTAGGGCCTTTGAAGCCCTTACCAAAGAACAACAATGGAATCAAACATCGGCTGGTAATAAGGTGAGCGGGCAACATTGAAAGGGATATCTGCATCATACCACCATCTAGCAATGTACTCAAAAGTTGCTTCTTTGTATTGCTTCTTCCAATGGTTATCCAAGGTGGGCTGATTTTTTGTTGGCATGGAGGCACTAACAGGTGTGGAAGATGGAAAAAAGCTTTGAATGGTCTTTCTTTTTTGAGGCCGGTTTTCTTGACTATGAGTGGATGGGGGAGGCATATACCGAAAGGGGTCTCTAACATCACAAAAGGGTCAGAGCAAGATCCTTCAACACTCAAGGCATGTTCCCTCCTCCCTATTTCAGCTTCCATCTCTTTTTGCCTAGCCTTCTCTTCTCTATGTTTTTCAAGCATGTTTTTCATTTCCAACCTAATGGCATCAATATCAGGTGCATCACATGGGGTAACTTGGCCTCTTTGACCAACCAAGTGTTGTTTCAACCTATGAATCCCCCTGATGTGTTTCTTACAATATTTACAAAAACTTGATCATCAATTACGTCTGCATGGTTCCATGTAGGGTCTTTTGTTTTGGGGGCCATTGCAAATGCAAACAAATCTGAAAATGCAAATAAAAACAAAATAAATTTCATATTTCTTATTTAATAAAATTTACAAATAAGGGGCAAGTTTAAAATGTAACATACCTTTCAATGTGCACACAAATGAGGTGAAGAAATGCTCCAAGCTTGTATATGGCACCACAAAGAGCCCACACTCCAAATGTAGATGTAAATGCCACCACAAAGAGCCCACACTTGATGCCAAACAACGCCCAAACTCACTCCAAATGAACACTATTCAATGCTGCCCCAATCCTCCAAATCCTTGCAAATAAGAGAGGTGCTCACAAATAGAGGTGAGGTGCTCACAAATGGATGCCAATATCACCACAAAGAGCCCACAAGCAATGCCAAACAAGCTCCAAGCCTCCAACTTCCAAGCTCACTACAAAAATAAACTCTTCAATCTTATGCTCACAAATGCTTTTGCACAAATGCTCAATGAGAGAGGTGTGAAGTGAATAGAGGGGGTGTATTTATAACACCAAATTAGGGTTTAGAGACAATAAAAATACAAAAAGCAATTGATTTTTTTTTTAAAGTGGTTGCCGTATAAGGCAAAACAGTTTAGAATGGCCTAGTTTTTAGGACTAAACCGACCAATTTGACCGGTTTTAGCCAAACCGGCCGGTTTTAGAACCGGTCAGCTTTGGGCTAAACCGTCAAACCAATCCGGTTTCTTGAGCGGTTCGTGCAAAAAAGGTTAAACCGGTCAAACCGGCCGGTTCCGGTTTTGACCGATTTTTAAATTTGACAAAACTTTCTAAGCCTACTAACATCAAAAGGCATATTTGAGTAAATCATTTCAGTTTGGAATTTAAACCACTATTCCTTGAGATAAAGAGCATGCGCCTGTAGTGACCTACATGCTAACACATGATCGACAATTGAAAAACTCCTTTATCTCCCCTTTTACAACATAATTCTTCTTATCCTTTTCATTCCTTTCCTCTTCACCTCTGTTTATTCCTTCGATTTCTTCAACAATTTCCTTCTCTCTTCTTTCAATCCTCAAATCTTGTTGTTCGCTTTCATCTACCCGAAGACATCGCCTTCCTCATTTCTTGTATAATCCTTTTGTGTGCCACTCTTGTAATTGAATCCTCGGGAGGTCTCACTATTGTATTCAATCAATGGAATAAACACCAAGCCAAAGTACTTCAAAACATGTGCAAATTATGAAATTATACCCAACTGTAATTAAATAAATGACAACAGAAATACAACTCACAATAAGGGCTGGAAATGGAGATTCCAATCCCCAAAAATATCATAAAAGTGTGAAATCAGCCTTATAAATTATGAGGAAGATGAATATCAACTCCAATTGCCAAGATGTGCCCTAGAAGGCACTCAACTCCTCCAACCAAGTCACTACCCTAGGAGAGGGTCCAAAATTGATGTAAAAACCTTAGTAGCTCTTCCTCTATCAAACCCTAGCTGAAAACCAGCAACATCACTTTCCTTGAAGACCTTAGGAACCACCAATTGAAGAGTTTTCGTTCTTCAATTTGAACAAGGGTTTCATCCTCCTTGTATGCCACACCAAAGGATTTTCGCCTCTAGTGGAAAGGAATTGAGCAATCAACCCAAAAACCAAGCAAGTGTATGTTATTGACAAGATAAATCCCCAAAATGAGTCCAAATAGCCTCTTTATATCCTTTTGGTGGTGTCAAAATCAATTAGGGAGTCTTTCCCCATAACCGACCTCATAAGAATGTTTGCTTTTAACATTATCTTTGGAAATTGGGTTTTCACCTCTATAACCCAGCCAACCTACCTTATAAGAGAAACTATAATCGAAGAATGTAAATGTTCACAAAAAGACTGAAAACATAACAAAGACTTCCCTTTGTTCACTTCCTTCTTGCCCACGGGAAGTGGAATGGGCTAAAAGTCTCAAAACGAACTAGTTTGGAAAAGGGGACATAACAAAATATAATAGACATAAATTCAGTTCTTGGTCAGAAAAGTTCTATTCCATCATATTCATGTGGCGTAGGTTTTCTCAAGGCTTTGCCCCTTCCGGTATCTCTAATTGTTGGTTTTTCTTAAGTAAAAGCAAGAAATCAGATTGTTGTACTTTTTTATTGATAAGGGTTTGAATAAAAATCAGTTTGTTGCATATTTGGTATAAGGGTTTGTTGGAAAACCCAAATTGTCTTTATTTGTCCAGGAAAGGGACATTACACATGGGTGCTTTCTTTGTGATTTATTATATGTAAGGACGGATATATACTATGTCAAGTAAATGGTAAACATTCAAGATATTTGTTTTTGTCGGATTTTTAGTCATTACTTAAATGATCTTCATGGGTAAATCACTACTCTAATGACATTTTTCTTCATATATTTTGGGTAATAATTACAAAGCAAGGGGACTCACTTTAGCACACAACCACCGTAAACATTTGTTAGTAGGGGAGGAATGGTGAATATAATTCACCACTTTGGGCTTCTCACCCTCTAGCCTCTTTCCCCATTGGCTTGTAATTATTACCAAAAATACACGAGGAAAAATGTCATTAGATTAATGACTACTCATGGAGATCATTTGAGTAATGTCTAAAAACTACACACGTAAAAATGCCACAAAAATTAAATATCTATTAAATTGTTTTTTGGCATGAAGCCATGAACTTAAACATGAAAAGTTTTGTTTGAAGCATAGAGGTGGTAGCCTTTATGGTGATCCTCGCTTCCACGTTAATTTGTATTTGAATGTACATATATGAGCCAAGGGATGCAATTGGTGGCCATATCAAATTTTTCAAGTCATTATTGCTAGCATTGAGCAGTTCAATATCTTCTAGAAATTTGCCTGGATTCTTTCAATTCTTATCCATGAGGCTTGACTTGAGGATTACTTAGTATTGACAAGAACTTATTGCAGTTCCTTCTAACCTGATCATGTCTTTCCCATGGATCTAGTTTTAAATCGGATATGTTTTTCTCTATTTCTATGGGGAGCAGAAAAATGTTTAGTCTATGTTGATGGGATGATTGTCGAAAGGAAAAACTTCACATACTTATCAGCTTTGATATCCCTACCATGTGTGTTGCTGCAGATTGTTATATATATAAAGGGATATGTATACTATCTAAAAACGAGTTTCGTTTGAAGTATAGAGTCATAGCTCGCCACTTTCCTGCTTCCATGATTTGTATTTGAACATATATACGAGCCAAGGGATGCAACTTATGTCCATATTGAATTTTTGAAGTAATTATGTAATGTCCCCTTCTCGGGACATTTTCCACATCGAAGATTTGAAGACCCTCAACCCAATGGGTTCGAGGATTGAGCTTGAAATTTGTCCTAAGATGTCTATTATCTATTTTGTAACCCCTTGGAGGGCTCTTTAGTTAGTTAATGTGCACATAGGCTAGTTATCTTTATTATTTAATTAAAATAATAAAGTGCACATGGTAGTAGTCATTAAATATTTTTATTTTAATTATGTCTTAGGGAGAAAACATTAAATGATTGGTCATTGGATATTGCACCTCTTATTTCTATAAAAGAGGGGTCACATTTCCTTTATTGGGCATGTTGATGAATTATTGAAATTTACTCCTTGCGTGGAGAATGGAGAAGGGATGTATGCCCAAATTTGATACTCTTGCTTCTCTCATCATTGAAGATCTCTTGCAATTAATTGAAGTTGGTTTGGAATCGATTTGTGTTAGATCTATGCTCTTTTACATTGGCGAATTCCTTTGCAAATCATGGGTGATCATTGTTGATCAGAACGACTTGTTTTGGGTAAAATATATTAGTATATGTTCCACTCTAACCCTAGCGAATGATAATGCTTTGCTTGCTTTGGCCACTTTGAGGGTTTGAGGGTAAATTTGGTGTAAAGATCTTATACTTGCAACAATTTATCTTTAGTTGAATATTCTCTTTTTGGCTGATATATTCCCTACTTGCAAGTTGTAGATTACATGATATCATGGAGTTTTGAGATCTCTTTTGTAGATTTAACTATGATGCATTTTTAAGCATTTTATTACGTGGGTCGAGTGGGTTTAGAGTATGATTTGGGGTATTTTAAAAATTCAGTGTAGTGATCTCGTATGAGGTAGTTTGATGTAATTTTTAGTGTTCCTTTCAAAAAAAATCCATGTTGGTTTGAATGGTAATCGTAAGTTTATTGCAATGACTTGCAAGGGGGTCTAAATCTAATTTTCATGACCCTTTTATCACCTTTTTGGGGAGCAAGGTGATCGGGTATAAAGATTGACATTTGGATAAACTAAATATGCGTGTTTGTGTTTATTTTCGAAGGATTAGATCACACCCAAAAGAGCAAGTTTTGCATGAGAGGTAAAGGGACCGGTTTGGAGAAGATTGAGTGCCTTATTTGCAATGTTATTCATCCCTAACCATAAAGACTCCATAGATGTGCAAATGAAAGGGTGTCGGGATATTTCCTTGATATGTGTGCCAAAGTGCAGATGACTTGGTATGAGTTTTAGAGGGTTGTTCTAAAGTTCTAGTGCTCAGAAATAACCATTAGATAGTCCATTTAAATGCTCTAACCTTTTAGTTTATCATTCATTTTATTTCATTACAAAAGATGGTGTATTGAGCAACTTATGAATTTCTCCAAGTTTTAGCCGATCGAGTGTTATTTTATTTAAATTTGCTAATTTGCAATTTATTAGTCCTAAAAGGAGGGCATTACGTGGTATCAGAGCTACTTTCCTCTACTCCTTGTGGGTGTTGTTTGCAGAGATTGAATCATGGAGCTTGCTAGTGACGGAGATTTGAGGGCCAAGCTCTATAAGCTTGGGAGATGGCTCAAGAGGCCTTCACTTGAGAAGAGTGTATTGTTCATCACTCTTGAAGAGGTGGCAAGTTGTCTATGTTTGTTAGAGCAATCAAATTTTGGCACTATGTTTTCAGTTTTAGATCCCTTGGTGGCACATTTGGCTAGATCAAATTTATTGGGACATGAGGAGGTGGATGTGAGACTCTTGGTCATCACATGCATTAGTGAGATCACACGGATATCAACCCCAAGCTTGCCTTATGATGACATCACTATGGAGGAGATCTATGAGCTCATGGTGGGAAGTTTCCAAAAGCTTTGGGACACCACCAACCCTCACTTTGGCAAGAGGGTCAAAATTTTGAAGAACATGGCTAAGGTAAGGTCTTGCATTCCCATGTTAGATCTCAATTGTGAAGACCTCATTTTCCATATGTTTGAAGTCTTCTTTGGTGTTCTACATGAGGAACATTCACATGAGATAATGGATGCCATGCAAACTATAATGACTCTAATGTTGAATGAGTATGAGGAACCTCCGCACTCATTGCTAGTGATACTTGTGGAAGAATTGGGACAAAAGAAGCCATGTATAGCTCACACCTTAGCAAGAAGAGTGGTGGAGCAATGTTCAAGCAAAATAAAGTCATGCATCCAAGGTATGGGTTCCCTTGTTTTTGATGATAAAATTTTGGCATCTAATGATTGTATGAAATTAAGTGGTTGCAAGGATTTGTTTGATGAACATGAAGGGAATATTGGTGTCAAGCACATGCATGATAAAGAAGAACAAAAGAAAATTCAGATCTGCACATTGAAAAGACAAGTTTGGTGGGTGAAACACCAAAGGAGGATAGTGGTTTTCCGCTTGTTGTACATTCCGGATCAGCCACCCATAAGAAGCATACAAGTGTGGTAAGTTTGTTGTTGTATGTCTTGCCAATTCAGATTTGTTTTCATGATGACACAAAGATTGAGGGCAGCAAAAGTGGGCAAGAAGATTCCATGGATCGAAGTCCCATTAATGGGCACTCTAAGGTATGGGATCCGGTGTCAATTCTGATTTTCTAATCACTGTGACTGATTTTCTGAGCATACATGCAAGTTTAGAGCTATTTTTGGAGGGCATGAGTGTTGGATTGCATTTGGGAGATCCGGATTCTAAGCTAGAGGGCCAACACCTTCTAGATTTCAGTCCAAGCAAAAGTAAGGACAGCATAATCATGATCCCAAGATGTGGTAAGTTACTTCATGTTGTTTTCCTTCAAATTACTTCTAGTAGCATCACTTGGGACAAGTTGTTTGAAGGAAAATTTGTAGTTACATGGAAGGGTGATTTGTTGCTAGATAATGTGCTTGATAGGACAGCCATCTTCCACTTTCATGTGATTTGTGAATTGTCTAACAAGCATGCACACAGAAGGGAAAGAATAAGTTTTGTAGGTGTTGTGGCAAAGGGAGTTGGTACTTGTGTGAACTTGCACTCTCTTACATACCTTGTTGAGTGGGAAAAAAGAGGTATGTGATGATCATTGGTCAAAATGTTAATGCTCCTAATCTTAGCATGCATAAGGACCAATTTGGCAAAGAGGAAGAGATGGCTATAACTCTTTCCATGAATAAAAATCATGACAGTAAGCTCGCTGGACTGTGCATAACAGCAGTCATTAGAGAGCAAATAAATGTGCTTTTTCATCCAAAATCGAGTTCCAAGGAAGCTCCATGTACATGTCAAGTAAGGGTGCACGATTACAAGGTAAGAAGTGATGCTTTATGGCACAAAGAGGAGATGAACAACCCCAATCATGATGTTTCAGATTTATTACCTTCTCCCATAAGGGAAATACATTGGCACAACCAAAGGTATAAGGCTCCTTGGGTTTCCTATGATGAGGTTTATGGATGCATGAGTTGTGTTTCTGATTTCTCCTTTTCTTATATGTATGATGCAATAAAAACAATGGGGTGTCATCTTGCACATATTGCTACATATGATAAGGGGATAAAGGATTTGAGTTTCACAAGTTCTATTTGGATACATGGATATCATTTCCTTTCTTTTTCAAATAGTGCTAACTCCTATCTCCTTGGAAGCCTTGAAGGAAGGATGGATCACATGGACTACACCTTGCATGGTAAGAAGTTCATTTCCAAATTTTGAACAACAGTTATGTTTGATTGATGTATTGGGAATGTTTGGTTGTTGGGCTTCAATGAAAGGATTGGAGAGGATGAAGGAACATGGTATGAATTCTTCTCAAGGCATTTCATTTTCAGCTATGGGTAGTTTTCAATTTGCTATTGTTGAGGATGAAATATGGGAGCCACTTTCCTTCACGAGTTTGATGTTCATTCATGTTGAGGAAAATTCTTTGAAGTATGCTAGTTGTTGTCCCGTCATTTCTATGATTGATCTCATCATGACCAGCCCCTCTATCCCTTCTATAATTCAGATTTTTGCCATGCATTTGATGATATGGTTGTTGGGGATTGATTTTGGCTCATGGGTGAATACTTGGGGATGGAAACCAACTATTCAAATTCTGATTTTTGAAGAAGGAATGCATCATTACAACAGTGTTTGGGGCCACATAGCAGATTTTGGGGACAACCCATGCATGAGAAAGAATTGGGAGCCATCCATGCCTTGGAGACATGAAGAAGAAACAGGAAAAGTGTTTCTTAACACTTATTTTTCTAATGAGTTTGCTTCATGTGCAAGTTTGGAGAAGAAGTTGCAGTTGAAGACACTCCCAACTTACAAGAGAAAGAAGCAACACAAGTTGTTGCAAATGCTTCATCACTTGATTGGCACGGGAGCATGACTTTGGGAGTGCTACATCATTGCATTTGGATGCACGAGTTTGATATTGCTTGAGGGCAAACAATCTTGGGAAGGGAGGACTGTAATGTCCCCTTCTCGGGACATTTTCCACATTGAAGATTTGAAGACCCTCAACCCAATGGGTTCGAGGATTGAGCTCGAAATTTGTCCTAAGATGTCTGTTATCTATTTTGTAACCCCTTGAGGGCTCTTTAGTTAGTTAATGTGCACATAGGCTAGTTATCTTTATTATTTAATTAAAAATAATAAAGTGCACATGGTAGTAGTTCATTAAATATTTTTATTTTAATTATGTTTTAGGGTGAAAACATTAAATGATTGGTCATTGGATATTGCACCTCTTAATTCTATAAAAGAGGGGTCGCATTTCCTTTATTGGGCATGTTGATGAATTATTCAAATTTACTCCCTGCGTGGAGAAGGGATGTATGCCCAAATTTGATACTCTTGCTCTCTCTTTCATCATTGAAGATCTCTTGCAATTAATTGGAGTTGGTTTGGAATCAATTTGTGTTAGATCTATGCTCTTTTACATTAGCGAATTCCTTGTGCAAATCGTGGGTGATCATTCTTGATCAGTAATGACTTGTTTTGGGTAAAATATATTAGTATATGTTCCACTCTAACCCTAGCGAATGCTTGTTGTTGCTTTGGCCACTAGTTTGAGGGTAAATTTGGTGTAAAGATCTTATACTTGCAACAATTTATCTTTAGTTGAATATTCTCTTTTTTTGGTGATATATTCCCTACTTGGCAAGTTGTAGATTACATGATATCATGGAGTTTTGAGATCTCTGTTTGCAGATTTAACTATGATGTATTTTTAAGCATTTTATTACGTGGGTCGATATGATTTGGGATATTTTTAAGCTTCGGTGCAACGATCTATATGAGGTAGTTTGATGTAATTTTTTAGTGTTCCTTGGCAGCGAAATCCATGTTGGTTTGAATGGTAATCAGAGTTTATTGCAACGACTTGCACTGGGGGTCTAAATCTAATTTTTCATGCCCTTTTTATCACCTTTTCGGGAGCAGAATTGGGTATAAAGGTTGGCATTTATGATAAACTAAATATGCATGTTTGTGTTTATTTTTGAAGGATTAGATCACACCCAAAAGAGCAACGATTTGCATGAGAGGTAAAGGGACTGGTTTGGAGAAGATTGAGTGCCTTATTTGCAATGTTATTCATCCCTAACCATAAATGCGACTCCATAGATCTCAGAGTTGAAAGCGTGTCGAATATTTCCTTGATGATATGTGTGCCAAAGTGCAAACTGACTTGGTATGAGTTTTAGAGGGCTGTTCTGTAAAGTTCTAGTGCTCAGAAATATCCATTGGATAGTCCATTTAAATGCTCTAACCTTCTAGTTTATCATACATTTTATTTCATTACAAAAGATGGTGTATTGAGCAACTTATGAATTTCTCCAAGTTTCAACCGATTGGGTGTTTTTTTTTTTATATGTTAGCCATTATATTGATAAAAATATTGAATTACATACTCTATCATGCCAAGCATGGAAGCTATTAGCCATATCTCTAGCACTATAAACAAAAAGAACAATATGAATAATCATTGAGAAGAGTCAAGGTTTATGATTTTCCTGATTTCTTCTTGTATCTTTGTTGACCACCATAGGGGAGGTAACCCATAACAAATGATGTCCTTGTTGTCAAGTGCCCAATTGGCCAAACCATTAGCATGTTTATTACTTTGTCTAGGAATTATGGGTGAACCGAATCTCCTAAATCTTTTGTTGAAGTTTTCGAATTTCATACACTTCCTTGGAAATTCTCCATTGTGGGGTATTTCCATTACAGAATCATTCAAGTAAATTCATCATTATTCGGAATTTGATTGGACTTTAATCTTTTCCATCCAACTTTAATTCCTCCTGTATTCCTCTACGGATAGCTTTAATTTCAGCCATGTTATTCGTGGAAATACCCAAGTTTGTAGAAAGATGAAACTGGACCTCTCCATCTCTTTACCGTCCTATAGCTCCCATTTTTGCTTTGCCAGGATTACCCCTAGAAGCTTCATCAGTATGAATAACCCCATCAAAAGATATACCATCCTAATCTTGGTTAGATTGAATGTTTGTCTTTTTCTTTTCTGTGTGGAATCGTGACATAGTGACTCCTTGAGGATCCAAAGATAGCTGTTGGAAGATATGTTGCCATTCTTGAGTCGGTTGTTCAGGTATAGAAACCTTATGTTTAAGGCTCTCACTCAAGTTACTTTTAATTTTTTCCCAAACAAATATAACTTCTCTGCTAGTTTGGCGAAATATTCTATAATTCCTCTCTTTCCACGTGTTCCAAAGGAGTAATGAAATACCACTCCACACAGATGGAAACAAATTTTGACTTGTAGGAATTGCTTTCTTCCAGGTTTCATTTATCTGTGCCAGGGAACCCATACTATTCCATTGCATATTAAACAACCTTGCCAAATGTGTCCATAAAATAGAAACCCAGGGGCATTGGAAGAGAAGATGATCCAAAGTTTCCTCATCTTGAATACAAAGAACACATCTAAAAGGTCCTTTGAATCCTTTTTTTTGGAGTCTATCTCCAGTTAACAATCTTCTATGAATGATAAGCCAAAGAAAGAAACTTACCTTAGACCATATCTGTGGCTGCCATATACATTGGAACAAATTTTTTGGGGATGAATACAACTTGTAATGAGAGATACATATCCAGAAGCCACATCATATTTCCCTAAAGAGTTACCTCCCCATCCAATTTCATCAGGTTCGGCTGAAAAAGAATAGGTCTATCTGCCAAAATTTTAGTCAACAAATGTATATTTTCCTGCTCTATCCTTACAGGCCAATCCATAAGAGGTTTCCATTGAGTTTCCATACCCCAAGGCTGAGAAGAAGTCTGAATATAATGATTTATCTTGATCCATCCTTTCTCATGCATTTGATCCTTAATATGGAAAGATAGAAAGAATTGGAGGATGACCATCCCAAGAGTCCATCCAAAAATTGGCAGACTGACCATTGTGGATAATCCAAAACAGCTTACTTTTAATCAAATTTTCACCACTTTTAATCAGCTGAATGGGTGTTATTTTATTTAAATCTGCTGCAATAATCTATTAGTCCCAAAAGGGGGACATTACAAATTATTGCAAGCATTGATGAGAAATAGTATCTTGAATGACGACTATGTCCAACGTAAATGTAAACGGAGTTATCTCAATGACTGGAACTCATAAAAAAGAACAGTGTTTGCATTATTTTATTTATTTTTCACCACTTGGTATAAATAATATTTTGTTAGAAGGAAAGTAGATGGATGGATACATGGAGATCTTTCAGTCAGCACCAAGGCTGACATTTGATGGAAATGGCAACTGCAACAAACACATAAAAAAAAAGTGCTTGTATCATATTTAAATTTAATTGTCATGCAGTTTAAATTAATGTCTGTAGAAAGAAAAAAAACACTGGCGGGTCAATGGAGATCTTTCATTCAGTACCAGCTATGGCCCTGTGGTGTTAAACCATTGTCACACATTTCAAAAGTTCACATCTATCCCATTTGGTATTGCATGTGTGCCAAGTTCTTGGTTGTCGTAAGGAATTTCACTTTGACCAGTGCATGTGGCCTGTTAAGAATATGAAAATTCTACATATTGACTTTTTAATTTAGCCTGTTAAACATTAGTCATGAGTTTGAAGTATCCATCTGAAAGTCCACATCTTATCCATTTTGCATTGCATATGTGCCAAATTCTTGATTGTGATAAGTTTTTCACTTTTTGTTATGAATACGAATATTCTACATATTGAGGCTTTGCCAGCTTTGAGCAATTTGAGAATCTTCTTATCATAATTACCTTTAATACAATGAAGTACAATTTATCAGTTACTATGTACTACAGACATGCACATGCTACATAGGAGTTGGCAAAAGAAAAGATTTTCTGACAAGTTACAGTTGGGAGATATATCTTCATTATTTGCATGTTTATATCTTGAGCACACATGCTTTATTTTATTTACTTCCACTTGTCAAGCTATATTTTTGACTGATTTTATTATATGCATAATCTTTTATTTACATGTCAAGGTGCAAGTACCTGTCTAAGCATTTCTGTAGAATTTGAGTTTGGCTATCAACGTGGCCATGATATTTAGTTCTCGGTTTCCTTGCCCATGTTAATATGCCCACCATTGTATTGTATTCCATTCTACCAAATTGCTAACTTTACAAATCAGATTCCTTTCGGTTTTTCTGTTTATATCATTAGTGAAGTGTATCTTGCTTTCTATCTTTGCATTTGTGCCCTTGTATTTAGTTACTTTCATAACCTAGGGTTCTCTTACCCTATTTCTTCTCTATTTTAACTGGTACTTTCAAGTCCCACTGATCTACTTCCATCATTTTGTAGACATGAATATAATTGCTTTCTTTCTGTTGCTAAAGGAGATACTGAAAATGTAGGTAAGGTTAAAAGAAGTTTTTGCAGAAGAATTGAATCCTATATATATGCTTATTGTAGATTGGTGCAACCATGCTTAAGCTAGCAAGAATAGCCATGCTAAAAGCTAGTCGAAACAAAAGGGTGAATGCTATTGAAGCTGAGTTGGAACTTGCAAAAGCAAAGGGATTACTTAATGATGCAGTAAGGTATCATTTTTGTTTCTACTGATTAAGATAACGATAGTGATATTTGAGATTTTCTACATCCTTGTAGCTGTTTTTGTTTGAATCATGGTTCATATGTTATTTGATCTATATTGGGGGCAATGTTTTGATGTCTTATGGGATTCTTAAATTGCATACAAATCATGCGAAGTATTATTTGGTAATAATCACTCTATTCTTTCCATCTCAGCTCTACAATCACTTCAATCGATTGCTAGCTAATTGTAATGTCCCCTTTTTCGAGACATTATTAATATTTATTTTTCATTTGCATTGTAACCCCTTGGCATGCCTAGCGCTACAAGTGGGAGTCTTTTTAGTTAGTTTAATGTGCACATAGGTTAGTTACTTTTATTTATTTAATTAAAAAATAAATAAAGTGCACATAGTCTTAGTATTAAATATTTTAATGAGAGTTTATGTTTTCCCTCCAAAAGGGAAAGGTCGGTCTTTATTGGATATTGCACCCCTTAGTTCTATAAAAGGGAGGTCACATTTTCCTTAGAGGGTCATGTTGATGAATTATTGATTTCACTCCATGCTTGGAGAATTGGGATGTATGCCCTAGTTCTTGCATTGATCTCTCTCTTATTTGGATCCATTATTGAAGATTATTGAAGACTCCATTGTTCTTTCCATTTTGCTCTCTTGTGTTGAAGGTGTTTGTGCATGATATTTTCTCTCTAGCTTTGGCGACTTGTCTAGGGTATTGGCGCATTTTATTGAGGGTAAAATCTGCATGTTATTGAGTATTTTGAAGGGTTCTAAGTGCTGGAAATTATTTATGCAATTTACCCTAACCCTAGCGACTGGGTTTGGGATTTCGGGGCTGATTTGAGTGGTTTCTAGTGCATGCAAAGATCTGATATTTATTTTGATGAGAAGCTCATAATTTTCCCTTTCTACTACATTTGGTTTCAAGTTAAAAGAGTTAGTATTTTGGGAGTTATTAATTTCCAAAGTTTCAGCTAATTTTCAGCAGTTATTATTTATTATTTTTACTTCTGCAAATTGTATTGGATAAAGGAGTGTAAATACCAACTGGATTGCCCATCAAACCCTCACCTTGGGTTGTATTGAAGTTGACACTAGGGTTCGTTGAGGTAAACCTAGGAGGGTTTATCTTCTAAGTGTTTATTTTTGCAAGTATTTAATAATAATCAGTTAATATCCTACAAGGATATTACATTGATTCATGGATGTGTAATGAATTATTATGATGCTATCATTTGTATTATTATCAATCGAAAATGAAGATTGTCCATATGTAGAAGTTTTATGTAATCAACTTTGTAGAGTTGAAGATGTCATTGTTTTGTTTTCATGTTTTAGTTCTTGGGTCACTTTTTTAGCTCCTAGGTTTCTTATTTACCCTAATACTTTTAAATTATAGTTGGATGTGTTTACATGTCTGTTGACTTATTTCGGTCTCTTGTGGACATTAATATAATTTCCTTCTTTCTTTCTAGGGTTTGTCAATCCTCATCGTCAAAGAAGTTCCATAGTTTCTTTTATTGGTTATGTTCAACTTGAATGGATCAATCAATATTCCTATGTGCTCACTTGGAGACTTGCAAGTAAAGATAGTGATACTAATTCTTATAATGAAAAACATGTTATAATTGTTATCACATGGCCGAACATTATTGGTAATAACCATATCCAACATTAGAGTTAACCTATTGTGATGTTTTAATAATTATAGCAATAAAACTTGGCATTATATCTTATGGTATTACATATGACCTGGTTCCCCCTTTTAGAAACCTAGCATATCTCGATGTGGATGCACACATGATATGCTTTGAATATAGGTAGGATATATATCATGTCATATCTAGAATCACATGTAGGCTGGGATGTGACATCGTGACATATCCCAATCAAATTAGGTGTAAGGCTATCCTTCACAAGCAATAATATCTCCCTTAGATCTCGTAGTAGATAGGAAATTTTGGCTTTTAGGAGAAGAGAGACTTTATAACTTCAATTTGGCTTTGAGGCACAAGAGGGGAAAATCAATGACTACCTCAAAAAAACTTACTATTGTCACAACATGATACAATTGAGAGTGACAAGAGGTATTATGATGGGAGAGCAGTGCATGATAATGTGATATAAGGATCTCGTTGATCAGCTGGCCTATATGCTTTGTGGAATCTCATCGTAATGAAGATTGATGAAAATTGAGAACTACTCTTACTCAAATGAGTATAACTATAAATCGGCATAACAGAAAGTTTACATGACACAATTGCTTGAGGACCAAGAAGGAAATAGAACCACCAAGACGACTATGTTAATAGAGATTTGCTTCCACTCCCACTATGACAGAGCCACCTGATATAGCTTCAGCTCCACTATCTATTTCCCATTCTTCCATTGACCAAAGTTTTCGGGTCAGCGACAAGTCTAGAGAGGATCATATATGTAACTTGTATTTTGACATTGTTGTTGTATATGCCATAGTAACGATAAAGCATGAATAATTATTCCTATCTTATTGTACGTGCACCTTCTCACCATTCCTATTGTATGTTTTGGGATCTTCTCCGTGATGGCCAAAGGGGGAGTTCAAGGGTGACTTAAGTTTATTAACTTTATTATATGGTGCTGGAAAAATAAATAAAATATCGCTGAAAGCACATATAATGAATTAATAGACTTAAAAAGTGACTTCGACTTAGGAAAGTACATGGGAATAAATTAATAAATTATTTAATGTGCTTTCCTAGGCAAAAAGTGCGACTTGCTTTGGGATGTGATTAAATAAGCCAAAAAGTGCGACTTGCCTTGGGAATGGGAAAATTAATTAAAAATAAATTATATTCCTTGGGAAAAGTGCGACTTGCATTTTGGAAGGGTTTTTGGCTTATAAGCATAGTTACTGTGTTCGAAATCCGATTAAATTCGGAAGGGCAAAAAAATCCGAAAATTCGGAGTTCTCGAAAAAATTCGAAAAAATACGGAAAAATCCGGTTCGGAATATATATACTTATATTATTATAAATTTATATTATTGTATACTTATATCATTATATATAGACAAATCATACAAAAAAGCATCCATCTACCATAATCATCATCATCATAATGATTCTTTCAAAAGATTGCAAGAAGTTGCTTGGTCCAAAAAGGTGCAAAAATGGATTTTATGAAAATAAGAAAAATATTGCCATCAATGCGTAGAGCTCGAGAAAATATACACTTTTAGAGAAGACGACACCTGAAACGGAGCCACAAAATGAAAGTTATGGCACATGCAAGTTTTTGCTGCTACATCTTCCCGGACCCTTTCCAAAAATGGCAAATTTTTTTCTATCCTTGTGATTTCTTCACCGAAAATCCAAAAAGGAATTTTTTTTTTGTGCAAAAAAATTGGCGAACCGAACCGGATTTATTCGGTTACTTCAAAAAATACGGTTCGAACCGGATTTCATACAAATCCGGCCGAACCTGGTAACTATGCTTATAAGGGAAAAGTGTGACTTGTGCCGGCATTCACATTCCAAATTATTATTATTTTTCTTCCCGGCAGTTGGCTCTGAAGCTTTGCAGACAAAATCCAAGGACGAAAACCCTCTGGATTATTCCTCTTGTGGATGGAAACCCCAGGAGAAGTGAGAGGAGTTTCTATTCAGGGAACTTCATTGTATTCACAGGTTATTTATCATTTCAGCAGTATCAGAAAGAGAAATAAATTGCAGCAGTGGGCATTTAGACAACTTCCAGAGTGGGGCGACTTATTCTACAATTGTTTTATGCAGTATCTGAGGTATTTTTCATGCTAGTTTATTATTGTATCTTCCAGCCTCAAATATATACCAAATCGATTTGGTTTGAATATAATTTGGGAGGTTTTGGGCAATATTTTGTTATCATTCCATTTGTAGACTTCTGGTTGTTTTGCCGTAAATATTTGCCATTATAAATCAATATAAAATTCACGGCTGAATTATTTGTGAAGAAATTGGTCTGTTTAAACCCTAGGCGCATTTTCTATATTTATCCGGCTTTGTAGGGTTCGTTTTATTTAATTTGTATATGCAGTGTGAAAGTGGTGTTCTATGGTTTCTTTTGACATTGCCAATATAGTTCCAAGCCTAAGCAATATTGGAAAAAACAGAAAAAAAAGAAAAGGGGTTTGGGATCTTTCACCAATGTATATATGTTGACAACAAAGACATGATTTCTGTACTATTTGTGTTCTCATATACTATGTTTATGACATTTGTGATAGATTACATATACTTTATTTTTCCATAATGTACATCCTTTCTATTCCTATAGGATTTCGTATTGTTCAGCATTCGTTAGATTCACATACCATATACTTATTTGCATAACTCAAATTTATATGACACAGAAGTTCTGGATGACATTATAAATATATCCTGTTAAAACCATCATAGCAAGACATTATAAATTTATCTTATGTGAACACAAACTCTATGCAAATCTCAACAGCCACATGGACACTCCATGCCACACTACGCCATGCCAGGTAGCACTTCCAGGGTTCACATCATGTCAACATACCACACATCTAATAGGCAAATTGCTGTACCTACACGAAGGTGAACCATTATGCATTGTAGAAGTTGAACCGGTTTCTAATCCTCTTTTGAAATTGCTTTCTTGTAATGATATATTGTAATCCATTTGACCCCAAGAGGATAGTGATGCATGTATGCATAACTGAATGGTAATTTATTCACATTCTAATCTAAACTAGGAAGTTTTTCCCCTTCCTAATCATGGTAATCCTCATTTTCGGCCTTGTTGCATACTGTACACATGTAACATACCTTATTCATTCTCATTGAATAGAAGTAGTGTTATTCTACTAATCTCTTGCATTCAAATGTGTAATAATTTATTGATGCCCATGTTTTCTATTGCATGTTCTATAACTTGGCAATTCACAAGTTTAAGTTATTAGGTTTTCCTTTGTGCCACTATCCTAGGACCAGTGGTGCAGATCACACAAAGCACCTAAGCACCTTGAAGTGATGTTAGCACCAGAGAGAAGGATGGTGCTAGCACATCAACCCAAGGACTGGCGCCCCAAAATCATGCTTCCAGATTGGAAAAGCTTTTGCTGCATGAAATGCCTTTCAAGCCTACCTTGACTCACAATTATTATAAATGTGGAAAATTTTATCCCCATTTCCATACCCAACACATCGTTTGTAAGTAGTTGGAACTTCTGTATTGTACATTACTTTGTAAGAAAATATTTCTCACTGTAAGTAAAACCTTTGAGATATGTGCACAAGCCTCATATGCTTGAAAGTAAACCCCATTGGCGCTTCTTTCCACTGAAAAACTGCAAATGGCCTTAAAACCTGCAACTGAACTAGTGAATGAGAGCGAGAATGAAAGAAATGAGAGTGAAAAGGGTCACTTCAGTCTTGTAAGACTTATGTTTTAAGCATTTTTTTTTTTTAATTGCTTTAGCTGGTTTTGTTTGAAAAAGACTCACTGACTTCATGAGTCGATATATTTTGGCTAACCTGCACCGTGCAGCTCATGAATCTGCAAGCACTCACAAGGATGCAACGAGTCTAATGACTTTGGTTAAAACTCTATCAATCAATTTTTCGTATTACTTAGTGGTTTTTCTCTGTGTCTTGAGTTAATATAAATTTCGTCAAATATAAGCTCAATTAGATTTTTAAGTTGAAATAAATATGTCATTAAAATCATCGATGATGTCTTGGAGGTTTGTCAAGTCCTTATACTTTTTAATTGCTGCACCTGTTGGCAGGATTGCAGATTTAGCAACACAAGTCTCAATAGATGCAACAAATGATGATGAAAATATAAAAACTGATGAGGAAATTATTCATAAAAGACGAACCAAAGAAGAAAAAGATGCAAAAGCAACTCTTCTAACTCTGGTACGCATTATTTTTGCGCAAGTTGAACTAGCTTTACAAAGTCAAATGTTGATAGGCTATGATGTGAACGCAATTTATGTTTTATTACTTAATGGTTATGAAATTGAACAATATGTAGGATTTTCACCCATCTTGTATCCATAATCATGTCTTTAACCATAAATGTAATCTGTCACAGGTATGAGGGCTATTCATCAAGTATCTCCCTGCTGATCACTTCTACCAATTTGTGTCTTTGCAATGGTGCATCTTGCTCACCTTTGAAGGTTTGATGAAGTCAAGTCCCTATCCTTCAAACAATTGTTGAGGTTGGGAAGATCATAGAGGCATAAAGTCACTTTTCAATGGCTTTCTTGTCCTTTGACAAGTGTTGCAACCCAACACCCACTCCTTTGTCCTCTATGGAGAGTGGGCCGCCACAAGCCCACAAGGACACCTTCCATGTTGTCATATCCAATCCTATCTAGACTTTGGCTGGAGCCTCATGTGTCTCCTGAAGCACATCTATAACTTTTCACACACAACTTGTTGGAACCTATTCAGACCTCATTTTGTACACAAGGTCATTTAACAAGTGAAATGTTCTCATATTGAGTGCATGCTTCATTCTCTGGGTTGTTTGTCATCAAGAAAAGACATTGTGGAGAGGCAATTGCTAATGCTCTTGTACCAAGACAACGCAAGAAAACTCTACAAAAGGTGGACATCCTAGAAAGTCTTCATTCACGCCTTCAAGTGGCTTTCCCAACGTGATTCTTGACAATTGATTGGAAATGATATCTATTTTTGGATTGGGATATTATCTTAAAAGTAATCTCTTATAACAACATTAACGACTTACTCACTCAACCTTGGATAATGGGTTCGTTTACTAGGTACAACAATGCCTAGTGGTCTACAAAGAACAAGAAGGGGATTTCCAACAAATGATGCTATAATTTCTGAACTGCATAAACTATCTTGAGAGCTTCCTGCTCTGTTGTACTGTAATTCTTTGTTTCTCTTGACGGAAATCGAGTAGCAAAACACACAAGATTATCCAACTTGCAAACATTGACTTGTGCCAAGGTACACTTGATTGCATGGTTTGAGGAGTCAACTAGAATATCCCACTTCTATAATTTTAGAGAAAACTTGGATTCTCTAGGCAATCCCAACTGTTATGCACTAACAAGGCAACACTAATACTTCAAACTTATTCTTCAATGAATTATATTTAAAGCACATGACCTTGAAATAGCTCCAACTTACGATTGGATCAGGCAAGGTGCCTTGAACTCAACCAGAGGTCTGGATCTAATCAGGTATGGCTATTTAATAATGGCTCAATAAACCCAAAGAGAGGGGTTTAATGGCCTTAAACAGATTACACCAAATATGCAACAATAAACTGAATGTAAACTGCTGCTATGAATTCAAACACAACTGCTGCAATAGTACTGATTACTATACTCAACATGAAGTTAATGAATACCCCAAACTACTGCACTTAATTACTTTCATACAACTCGCTTAAATATATGTGTAAATCTGATTTAACTTCATGCATGGATCGCTGCAAAGGTCTGATAAACAACTCAATAAACATGCCAAATTACATCCAATTCGCTGCCCCAAACAAGAGACTCTTAACACCATAATCTATGCATTCACATAAGCCATCATTAATCTGAAATATCAGTCATGTAAGTCGCTGCCAATTGAATAAATGCAACCACACAAATACTCAAAAATATGTCATATTCATATCTGCACAAGAGACTTCAAAAGGACCCCCAACTATCACTGAATCAAGCAACAATCAGACTGCCATGCTTAGGAATGGACCAGCTATAGAAAGAGCATTCAAACCCAGGTGAATCGCTGCCAAATGAGAGATAAAGCATGCATACAACTCAGATTACCTTCCTCATATAGTTTGCTGATACAAGACCTTCAGAATACCTCAATAACATGCAAATTACACTTCGCCATGCACGGTAGAAACCAGCCACAAGAAGGAATGCTTAAGCAAGGTAAATCACTACCAACAAGACTTCAAATCATCATTAAAACATACATTAATCCAAGTCGCCACACTCAGATATTAACAGCTCTAAAGGAGACCTCAAATGTGTGGAATTGATGCCAAAAAGTAATTAATATTATACCCCAAACACTCTCACCCAGATCACTGCCTCAAGGAGCTCAAAACACATAAGAATATCGGTTAGAAACAAGTTCTATCACCAATAAATGATATCACACAGTTTGCTGATTTTAGGAGGATCAAAACATGCATTAAACACTCAACATTCACCCCAAATGGAGTCGCTGGTTTTAAGGAAAGAACAGCAGTTCAATTCGACCACAATCAAATCAGTACACATCAAAATATTAACAGCAAACTTGTCTAAAAGAAGTCGCTGTAGCAAGGGCACAAAAACAAGATCTCGATGGCGGTTCTAATGAGTCTACTAGGTACATGTGGATTCGTATTAGTGGGGCCGCTCGATTCTCTAGGGATTTCTATATAGCAGTTTGTTACTTTCCTCTCAGGCAAGCTTCCCCTTACGCCATCCACAATGGCCCAGATGGTGATCCTTTCTTTGACTTATATGACAATATTGGTCAATACTCTGTCGCAGGGGAGGTTATCATTTTAGGTGACTTTAATGCCCGTACCAGACACTTTCAGGTCCCCCTCCATGACAGATCAGAGGATACGCTCTGTACACAGAGGATTGACCCCGTGTCAGTTGGTCTGCATAGGATTTCTGAGGATACAGATGGCCCTTTCACAACTTATGGACGGTTCCTCCTCCAGCTCGGGAGTCACAAGGGCTTGGTGATCTTTAACGGGATCGAGCGCTTCCCGGATTCACACTTCTTCACATGTCGTCCCCATGGCGGGGGCACTAGCGTGGTGGACTATGTCCTCGCCAACCCAGATATCTCACCCCTCTTCTGCTCCTTCTCTGTTTCCCCCATTCCCCTTGCCGACCATGCAGTCCTATCTTTCTCTTTGGTCGCCAGTCCTCCTACCACCACCACCCCTCCTCCCCTCCCCACTACCCCCCTCGCATCTCCTTTCAGTTTGATAAAGGGGACTACGGATCTTACTCATCCCACATCCGCGACCTTCTCCCCTCTGAGCCCCACTTCTCTAACCTGCCTAGTGCGGAGGCCAAGTACACATGCCTTTCCTCTGCCATGTGGGAGGCTGCCCTGAGATCCTTTCCCAGCTCCACCACCCATCCCTCGGCCACTAGTATTACTAAATCTTGCCCCATGAACCAATGGTATGATGTAGAGTGCAAATCCCTTCACCGGCGCCTTCGCCAGGCTTTTACCCATGCCCTCCCCTCCTTCCCCACTCTTAAGGTTGCCTACCGGTGCCTTCTCCATCGTAAGAAGCGATCCTTCATTTCCCACCGCAGATATATGCTTTCCACCTCCCTTAGGACTAACCCTCGGTCCTTCTGGCGTACTGTCTTTCCCCACCACTCCCCTCCTCCACGACGATCGATCCTATCTCCATTTTTTCCCACACCTCTACCCTTTACGATGTTCCGGGGCAACAACTTACCCAAATTGGCATCCCGCCGCCTGGTAATCCCTTCACTCACCGCAATATCAAAGAGGCAATAAGGATTTTGAATTATAACAAGGCAACAGATGTGGAAGGTTTCCAGGCTGAGTTCTTCAAGTAGGGTTTTGAGGTCTTTGGTAAATATTTGACAGATCTTTTCAATCAGGTGGTTACCATGGGCTTCCCTCCTACTTGGTCTCTTCATATCATTCACCCGATTCACAAAGTTGGGTCCATTTCTGATCCGAATAACTACAGACTATCATGGTGGGCCATTCTTTCTCCAAACTCTATGCTACAGTTCTCCACAGGTTGTCCGAGATTTTGGAGCAGAAGCAGCTCAGAGCCAGAGGTCAGGCTAGTTTTCGCCTTGGTTACCACACCATCGACCACATCTTCACCCTTCGAGCTATCATTGAGGAGGCTCATCACCGCTCTTCAAAAGTTTATTGTTGTTTTGTCAACTTTCAAAAGCTTTCACTCCGTACTCGCATGGCCCTCTTCTAAAGCAGCTCCGAGACATTGGTATTTCTAAGATTCTTATTATCGCCATCATGCACCTATATGAGTCCATCCTTAGTCGTCTTCGTATCGCACACGACTATCGATTTCATCAGAGCACCATTGGGGTTAAGCAGGGGTGCCCCTTGTCTCCTACCCTCTTTGGCATTTATATTGATGAGTTGGAATCTTTTCTTCGGGATCACATTCAGGAAGGGGATGGTTGCCTTCTTCACCATGTCTTGATTTCTATTCTCCTTTTGCCGACGATATTGTTTTACTCACCTCTTCTCCTGGGGCTTCAGAGACAACTTGATGCACTTGCTTTATTCTGTGATCTTCGGCATTTGACGGTCAATCTGGGTAAGACCAAGGTCATGGTCTTCAACGGGTTGAGGACATCACACCTCCATTTCTTCTTCAAGGGGCAGGAGGTTGAAATTACTAATACATACACCTACTTGGGAGTCCAGTTCTCATGGCCTAGATTCAGTATGAGGCATGCTCTTCAGCCGAGGGTGAATAAAGGGTATGGGTCTCTTGCCATTCTCGAGAGAGTGTTTTCGGCACCACTTCCAGGACATCTCCTCCAAGATGTTTCTTATGAACTCCCTCATCCGCCCCACTGTTCTCTATGGGTCTGTTGTCTGGGGGCCCTCCCTTTTGGACACAGATTGGGCTTCACCGAGAGGATTCAAACTCTCCTCCTTCGCCGCTTCATCAGATGCAAACAGACAGTCCCCCAACATATTATTTTGGCAGAGTTCGAGCTCGACCTTTCCGTCTGGAGACTATATTTGACATATCAACCTTTCTTCACCGTATCAGGAGGTTTGGTGATCTTTCCGATGAGCAGGACAGGTATCCGTATCTCGCCTATTGTTCCTCTGTGAGTATTGCCCAGTGTGGGCCGTTGTTGGTTCCGAGACTTCTGCCTTGTTGGACTCGGGCCAGGTATCCAGATTGATCGTCTCCCCCTTCCAAAGAATTCAGATTCTCTAATGCTCCTACCATCTCTTGCCCACCAAGCAAGTGTTGAACAGGTCCATCCGGAGGATATCTACAGAGCTTCATTCAGACTACTTGGTGAACCCCTCCTGGGGGTTTGCGCCTAAGATGTCCTTTTATGCAGAGCACTTTCTTGAAATCAGAGATGGACTCATCATCCGCCCTCGTACACCTCTCGTCACTGGGTGCATGCCCTCCGTATACCTCTGGGTCAGTTTCGAGTCGGCTCCCACAGACTTCGATGCGAGACTGATCACCACATTGATCGGAAGACAACTTTGTAGAGGCTCTGTAGCCTTCAAGAGGTGGAGACCGAGACTCATTTCATCTTCCGCTGCCCCATATACTATGAGATCAGAGGACGATTTCACTGTCTCTTCAGAGGGATTCAGACTCTCCCGGTCTTCTTCAGATATATTGACCAATGGTGTCTTGCCCTCTACATCCGTGAGTCTTTGCTTGCTCGGGACCAGATTCTTCATCCCCCTCCGAGAGTCATCCCCACGAGACGAATTACAACCTTCTTTCCGGTTCTACCCGCAGTGGAGGAACTAAACGACAGAGCCTTTCTGACCCAGATACAGTGCATAGATCAGTTCGTCCCCGGTTGGACCTTCACACTTCCCTCGATCACCACCAGCAGAATCGGATGCACACACGTACCAGAGGGCAGCCCAGCTCCATTCGTCCCCCTGGTCGTCGCTTCAGTCTCAGATCTCAGCAGGGGAGGAGGTTTTCGCCCCCCTCTTCGGGTTGCCAGTCCATCAGGAGCTTCTTTTCATCGGCCTCTAATGTTAGGAGGGGTGTGGCTACCATTCCTGAGTAGACCATTGGTCCTCGTTTGCCCCCACCCCTTCATTCCCTTCTTTGCTTCTCTCGTCTTTTCCCCGCTTGCTCCATTGCCCCCCTTTGTGGGGTATTGGCTTCAGGTTTCCTCTCTGCTTTGTCTTTTCTCATTTTTTTGTTTTTGGGAACTCGTTTTGAGTTGTCCCCGCTTGCACTTTGTATATTGTTTGGGCTGTAGTCCCATTGACCTACTTTGTGGTCATTCGTTGGACATTAATATATTTATCTTATCTTCTCCTAAAACAACTAAAGTCAAAGGCAATGTCCATGGTAGTGGCGATTTCCTATGTTATTCATCGAGTGACAAACGATCGACAATAATGTGGCTGCAATTAAGAACATTGTGATTCTTATAGGAAGTAATGTGAAATCTCTTTCAGTATGTCTTATATTCTTCGAGCTTTGAACTTTTGTAATAAGCGAGCTGTTTTTTCCTATATTATTCTTTACGGTGAAATGTGATGAGGGCTGATGATAATCGCACTTGGCACATCATGACGTGGTCAGAGTAAACCACTTGAAAACCTTCATTTGTGGTTTGTGGTAAACCAATTGCAAAACCTTCATTCTTGGTTGTTGGTAAACCATATTCAAAACCATCACCTTGTGGTTTGTGGTACTCAAAATGACCATTCTCGGTTAAGTGGTCAACCATATGTCAAACCATCCATCGGGTTTGTGATCATCCCGTAAAATACACCGATCATGAGCAGTTCAAGCAAGTACAAAGGCAGTTTTCCCAATGTTCGCACTAAGGGGGAATGTTAGGAAAACTATAGTTAGTGCTCCACATGTGTATTGGTAAATAATAATTACATGAGTAATTATTATTATGTAATTATAGGTTAGTAGATATTGTTATATAGTTATAATAAAACAACTTATAACAATTATTTATTGAGTGAGTTTCAACAACTCACGTAAATAGTTTGTGAGAGGTATTTGTTGGAGTTGCAACAACTTCCTAAAATATAGGAAGTCCATTTCCTATATATTTATGTGATTCATATTATTTAGTAATGTAACTTATTGAATATCATTCCTAATGAATTTGCAACTATTTGATTCATTCCCTTCATTTTTGATTTATTTTGATTCCTTCTTCTAATTGATCACAAATGGCAATACCCACTCACTAGTTTCCTCTATGAAAATGATAATTGGATCCAACATTTTATCAATCTCCTCACGGACCTTGGTCGCATAGTTATGACTCATGCGATACACCTATTTTTGTACAAGTTTTGCTCTGCTATGTGTAATATCCCCTTGTGGGATATTTAATTAAATCTGAAAATAAATTACTTCCAATTGAATTTAGAAGAGAAAACCCTTCTAGATCGACCTCAAATAACCCAATGTTAGCTTCAATGCAACCCAAATGGGGTTGTAGTGAGCCAAGGTGATGGGTTAGATGGGAGAGCTAGTTGGAATTTAATTCTTTCTAAATCAGAAATTAATTGCAGCAGTGGAAATAATTAATATGCACCAAAACCAACTGAAACTTCAAAAATTAATAACTTCACCAAATCTCAATATTTTTCCATGAAACGAAATGCAAATGAAAGCAAATATTTTTATCTTTCCAATGAGCTATGAATCTGATTTTTCTGAACACTATAACTACCTCACTCAAATCTGATCCCAAAAACTGAAACCAAGTCGCTTAGGGTTAGGAAAATATATAAAATAATATCAGCCCTTTTTCTTGCTTCCAAACCCTCAAAACACCAACACACAGATCTGAAATAATTAATTAATGACAACAACTTGTAGATCTATCAAAACACTCCAAATATGATGCCAAAAATACCCCAACCCAGTCGATTCACTCTAGGTAATTTCCAGCAGTGTTTAAGAGCCCAAAATTCATCAAAACATGTGCATTAGACTTGGAAAATATGCAATAACAGATCAGATATTAAACCCCTTTTAAAATGCACTCAAACACACCCCAAAAGCCTTCAATGCAAGTCGACTTGATCTAGAATAAATCAGCAACAACAACAAATTATAATCACCATAAAAACTCTTCAATAACTCTCAAAAACCATGCACATATGCTTCCAATAATGGCGCCTCACATAGATAAATTATATCATGCAATAATTATCAATGCAAAGCTTGGAAGGATCTCACACTCCACAAAATGGTGGTGTTGAAGAACACCTTTGTTTTGTGATCACAAATGGGCATACATCCCTCTTCAAGCATGAAGATAAGTTTATCAAACCGTCAACATGCCAAAAAGGGGACGCCACTATCTTCTTTTATAGCTTTTGCAATTTGAATCTCCAATGTTTCCTCCAATTTTGGCGCCAATCTCTAGATAGGAGAGATATATTTAAAAATAGTCTTCTTGGCCTATAAAAGTCAAACTCCAATTCCAAATATTAATTCCCTCCAAAAATATATTTGAATTAAATACAAGAGAGGAATTAAATATTAATTAAAACACATAGGAATCGACTTGCCCAATTAAATCGATTTACCCTCAAATAATAATTAATTGGCTCATAAAATAAATCGATTTGCCCCTCATTAATTCGACTTGCCCAAGATAAATAAATATTAATTTTAAATGCACAAGAGAAAGTCAATTTTTCCCCAATTAAATCCCTTTAATCCAAGGGGAGTGGATTAAAGGATATCGACTTGCATTAATTAATTATGGCTTGAAAACGGAACATTACACTATGATTGGGAGTCTATGTTGACACGTCTTTGGTGGCTCACCTTTCATCCTCAGTACGTCCATGCCAAGATTGTCTTTGTAGTCCATGAAAATTCTAAATATCGTTGCCTTAAGTGTTGGGTCACAATCATTTCTTAACATGATTATTTGTGGCTTGACTTCAAACACCTTGTTCGCCATCACACTATTTGGCTCTTTGTATTTCATGTCTCGCCACTCTCTCCAAAAGTATGCACCAACTTGTCATCAATCTTCGCTTTGGTCACCTTATACTCCGTTGTAATGTCCCTTTCTAGGGCTTAAAACTAAAATAAGGGTTTGGCCACAACCCCAAATGAATCAAATCTGAAAATACACCAACCAACAAGCATCAATCTGAAAATGATTAGAAACACACTTTAACCCTATTCGAGCAATCAATAATTAGTCCTTTAGGGAAGCGAACTGCATAGGCACTTCAAATCATCATTCAACCATGCAATAACTAAAAATAATTCGAAATAGTTATTTCAAGCACGGAAACATTTATCCATCCAAATTACATCAAAATAATAGAGAAAATAAGATATTACACCCAACTACAATTAATTTTATGACAGCAGCAGGGAAGCCACAAACAAGGGCTAAAAATAGCTCATAAACCTCTCCAAAAATCACCAAATTGTAGATTCCAGCCTTATAAAATATGAAAAACAATAATATCAACTCAAATTGTCCAAAAGTGCCCTAGATGATATCAAACCCTTCACCCAAGCAAGTCACCTAGGGTTAGAAGGAAGAAATATGTAATGTCCCTTTTTGGGGGACCTCGAGAAAATGGCTAAAAATTGTCAAATAAAATTTATAGGACTTCATTATAACCTTGCAAACTGATTTCCAAACCCTTCCTCGGCAATGGCTTCCCTATATGAGATAAGCCCTTAAAATAGGGGTTAAACCTTACAAAAATCCTTCCAAACTTATGCCAAAATTATTAGAAAATCCTTAAACAAACAATCAGTAGCTGTTAAAAATCAGAATTGGATGTGGAAATAATTAATTATGAAACCCTAACCAGCGAACATCATCAAGCTTGAAAAAATAGTAGATCACCACCAAAATTCATCAAACTCGGAATCTTGGCCTTAGAAAATGTAATGTCCCTCTTTCTCGACTAGTTCGATCGAAGACTTTTGGCCCACTTTGTCTACCCGACGGCCAAAGGGTGTTTTCAAGGGTGACTTTGGTTTATTAATTTTATTATATTGTGCTCAAAATAAAGTAAAATATCATTAAAGCACATATAATTAATTAATAGATCTTAAGTGACTTTGACTTAGGAAAGTGCATTTAAATAAATTAATAAATTATTTAATGTGCCTTCCTAGGCAAAAAATGCGACTTGCCTTGGGGAAGGGTCAAATAAGCTCGATACCACTAAAAGATCCCAAACCCCTTTTTGCATGAATACTTTTTTTTTTTCTTTTTAATATATATTGCTCTGGCTCAAATTTGAACTGATCACATCAAAAGGATCCATAGAACATAGTAAAACCGCATAGATAAATTAAATTAAACAAACCCCGGAAACCGAGTGAATACGTAAAAGGCGCCTAGGGTTTAACAAACATATCTCTTCATAAACAATTCAGCCGTGTATTTAATAATGATTTCTGGTGCTAAATATTACGGTAATACAATTATAAATCTACAGATAGATTAATAATAAAGATTGTCCCAAAACCCACTGTAAATGATTCAAACCAAATCATGTGATAAATAACTGATGCTTTGAAATTACAATAATTATCTATCATGAAAAATACCTCGAATCTTATAAAACAATTGGAGAATAAGTCACCCCACTCTAGAAGAAGTCTGTATGCCCCCTGCTGCAATTTATTTCTCTTTCAAATTGCTGGAATGATAAAAACACATCGTGATACAATGAAGATCCCTGAATGGAAACTTCTCTCACTGCTCCTGGGGTTTCCGTCCACAAGAGGAATAATCCAGAGGGTTTCCGTCCTTGGATTTTGTCTGCAAAAGCTCAGTGCTAACTGCTGGGAGAAAATAATAATAATCTGAATGCCCTTTCCCCAAGTCGCATTTTTCCCTTATAGCCAAAAACCCTCCAAAGAAACAAGTCGCACTTTTTCCAAATCAGCATAATTAATTTTTAATTAATTATTTCCTTTTCCAACCAAGTCGCATTTTTGGCTTATTTGACCCTTCCCCAAGGCAAGTCGCATTTTTTGCCTAGGAAGGCACATTAAATAATTTATTAATTTATTTAAATGCACTTTCCTAAGTCAAAGTCACTTAAACAGTCTATTAATTAATTATATGTGCTTTAATGATATTTTACTTTATTTTGAGCACAATATAATAAAATTAATAAACCGAAGTCACCCTTGAAAACACCCTTTGGCCGTCGGGTAGACAAAACGGCCAAAGGTCTTCGACCGAACTATTCGAGAAAGAGGGACATTACAAAAATATAGGGAACAAGAGAGTAATTTCAGATTTGCCAAAATTGCATCACACATACCAAAATTCCACACCAAGGTAGGTCGCTCCACTCTAAATAAATATAATATTGCACCAAGAAGACCACAAATGCAAGAGAAAGATACTTTATTGCTTTTCCAACCAGCTTGCACAATCAAAACCTCATGAAGGGTTTTTGTCCTTCACAAGTTCTTTAACCAAGGGTTTTCTTTTTAGATGAGATCCTCAACCCAAGGGGTTTTGTCCTTGAGAGAGAGTAAAAGGGATACACTAGCCAACTTTCACCAAGATAAGAATAATCTCCAAAACATAATAACATAATGCCCAAGCGACCTCCTTAAATAGCCATAAGGAGTGCTTATTAACATGAGAAATGATGGCCGACCCCTTAAGTAAGTGCTTTTAAATATTCAAAGGGTATTTGGAGCCTACATGCTCATAATACCTTTATTACTAAACTACTTAAGTTCCTCTATTGGAGCACAAGGCTTCCAATAGGATAAATGATAATAAATGAAAACAACTATCTAAACAACAATAAAAACATAATTCAGATCTTCCCCTTGCTTTTCTCCTTAGACCCACGGGAGAGAATGGGTTAAGGTCTTCGAAATCAACCTCCAAAAAGGGACATGACGAAATAAATATGAAATCCTCCTTAAAGCTGACTTGTGACCTCTGTATGAAGCCACTAATGCACAAATGAGGGTTTTCATCCCCACCGTGATCCATTCAAGGGTTTTGTTCTCAATAGGTGACCAAGGAATGGTTTTCGTCATAGTATGCATATTCGGCGAGCCATTTTTTCCATGACCAATTGAATACTCGCCAAAACTCGCACAAATGAGTTTTTCAAATACTACTGAGTCTTTGGCCAATATTCATGATTTTTTGGTGAATATTCGCAAATACTCTTGAGTTTTTAGGCGAATATTCCCGAGTTTTGGTGAATATTCACGAGTTTTTTTAATATTTTGCTTAAAATTTATGTTTTTAAAGAAATTTGCATATTTTTTAAGTTGTCGAGTATTGCCGAGTTTTTGCGAGTCAATTTTTTTGGGTTTGTCAGTACATCATGCCGAATACGAGTATGCGAACTATGGTTTTCATCCTTCAATGGCAAGAAGAAAAGCTACACTAGCTCCAACTCCAAGTAAATGTCAAAATAGATGAAAGATGATGATCCTCCTCTCCATTCAAACTTCCTTAAGTACCCCTCCTTTGGCACCAATGATGAATTAGAAGCCCCAACTTCATGGCCGACCTCCTAATGCACTTTTTAATCTTCACTTAAGAAGACCGACCTCATAATGAAGAAATAGAAATTCTCCTTGCTAAGTCTTCTTTCCCCTAGTCGAACCATTCCAATGCCATGATTAGTAAATAAAATAATTAATCATGAAGGTACATCACTTACAACCATGGCAAGTTCCCCTCCTTTGCTCCTTGATGCCCATAGGAGGAACGGGCATAAGGTCTTCCATAGTGACTAGCTTGGGAATGGGACATTACATCCGTGTACTCTAAAGTGTAATTCTAGTTTTTGTGGAAGGTTCAAAAAAATTGGATGCAATTGACTTCTTCCGGTCACCTCAAACTGCCATTTCTTCTTCTATCTCCATTATCTTTAAACAATTGTAGTAAGGTTGTAAAAAACTCATAATCTTCTATCTACCAATGGAAGAGACTACTTTGAGTGAATTTATTTCATCTTTGGATGATTGTGGAAAATCTCCTTCATTGTTCATCCCTCTAAACCTCTATCAAGATCTTCCTTGTTGAGCCTAAGTCTAAAGAAGCAAATGGTGTTAGTTCCTCACTCACTACCTGAATTTCGATGTTACCTCCTGTCTTTGTTTTCTATTGAGGAAGATTCTTTTTCAATTGTGAGTTTTCTAGGTCAGTGAAATCAACCAATTGGGGCCCAAGTATGCGTCATAGGCCTTCTTCCATTGGGAAATGACCATGAAGTTCAACATGGATGATTGGGCTTCCAATTAGCACTTTTTGTTCCATGAGTCATTCAATGCTTTGATGTATTGATTTTCCCCAACAAGTTGTGTGGTCAAAGGCTAAATGTTTGGCTTCTCAAGCTTTTTCCATGTCTCCTTAAGGAGAATGTTCATGCTTGAGATTGCATGAACCACCGACTTGCATGCTCCATTATTAACATCTTGGTTTCCCCAATGTGAGCAGAGGATTTCTCTTTACCCCTACAATTGTTTACAAGACTTGTCTTGTAATTTTATTTCTTGCACAAGTGACTCGAAATCCAATGTACTTGTGCATTCATGTGAGTCTCCTTTCTTCCCCCATTTCTTTCTTGACCTTTACTTTTGGTTCATCCAATCCTTTCTTCTCCATCATTGGGTTGGGTTGTCCTTTCTTTTCTTGAGACTGTGTAAATTGCCATGACATTGCTTTATTCCAAGTTAATCATGTTGATGTTCTCTCTTGAAGCTTCTGCTTTGGGCCATGAGCATCACTATGATTTCTAGACTAGCATCATTGACTAAGAAGTCTTATAGTGTTTTGACTGGTGGGACAATCTAACTCAATATGCCCTCACTCATTGCATATGCTGCGACAAGATTAAGCACATTGATTCAACCTTGAGATTCATACTTAGTGTCTCAAGATTTTACCCTGAAATCTGAGACTACCCCATGTTTAAAATTTTCGTTCTTTTAAAATAACGGGTCTTTTTGTGTTTTTATTGCCAGAAGATGCCTGTATTGCGTTAAGATATTCCCAGTGAATCATATGAGCCAATTTCGACAAATACCCAGATGCCAAAACTCATTTTATCACTCCGCCAAGTTTTGTTTGCGAGAAATTTTTATTTAATTATTTATTAAATAAATAATGCCCCGTTTGAAGTAAATTGTGCTCCGGTTGGAACCTGTTGAAGTTTTGCATGCCAATATTCACATATATCAATAGGGTTTTCACTAGAATGAATCCTGAGCTTTGTCTGTGACTTCTGGTAACGTTTTTCATTTTTATTTATTTCTTTTGCGTTTTTCTCTGGTTTTCCCCGTAATCTTTCTGTTCAATTCCCTTGGGTCCATTACTTCGCCAGTATAGTCTGTTTACTTGCCTGAAGCATCTGGAGATCATTTACGGCGCCGCACCATAAGGAATCAGCCTCAGAAAGCAAGCTTCTGGTAAAAAAGATGAAGTCATGCACAAAAAGCCTCTCCTAGGCAAGTCGCATTTTTTGGAATAAATGGATTTTATGAAAATAAGAAAAATATTGCCATCAATGCGTAGAGCTCGAGAAGATATGCACTTTTAGAGAAAACGACACCTAAAATGGAGCCACGTAATGAAAGTTACGGCACATGCAAGTTTTTGCTACTACATCTTCCTGACCCTTTCCAAAAATGGCAAATTTTATTCCTTGCTTGTGTTTTCTTCACCAAAAATCCAAAAAAGGAAAGAAATGTTGTTTTTATGCCAATCAAAAGGCTGCCTTCCGCTTCCGCGTCCAGTTTCCACGCTGCCCTAAGTGACGAATTCTCACGCAATTTTAAAGGCAAAAGTCACAATGCAAGTCGCACTTTTGGAAAAGAGCTATCTTTCATGCAAGTCGCACTTTTTTTTAAGGAAGACTTTAAGTTTTTGCCAAGTGGGAATTTTTACACCTAAATAGGGTAATTTTTCCCATGAAGTCAAAGTCACTTAAGTGCAATGGGAATATTAGAGGTAGGCGGTAGGCGAATTTTTCTTACCTGCCTTGCAGGGTAAAAATTTCCATTATAAAAGAAAAATCACTTAAAGCACCGGCGGGAATTTCTTACCTGCCTGACAGGGTAAAAATTCTCATTATGAAAGTCAAATCACTTAAGTGGAAGAAGGGATTTTTAGAGCTACAGTGAAGGGTGAAAATTCCCATCAGAAGTTGACTTCTTATTTTTAGAATTCACCCTTGCCAAAAAGTGCGACCCACCTTGGGTGAATAACAATGCATTTAATAATATTTATTAATGTTTATTCACCCAATTTTGGTGCCATAAATAGAAGGAAAGTCAATGCATGAGGATAAGCCAAAGTGAACTGAAGGTAGCATGCTAAAAATAAATAAATTAAATTTATTTAATGGCAGCCAACAACATGCAAAAATAGGCGCCCAATTTGGGTGAATAAACATCATTGTTTATTAATTAATTGCCAGAATAGGAGGGGCAATTATTAAAAATAGAATGTTGAGAGTTATATAAGCATGGGCTGCCATAATGAAGATGTAATTAATTCTTTTTGCAAAGGATTGCAGCCCAGACAGTTTTGGCGCCCAAGGAAGGAGGATTTTTGCATCAAAAAGTGTTTTTCATTGCCGGAAAGCTTCAAAGTTTGGCGCCTAGGGTTGGAGGAGCTTGATTTAAGCCTTGTTAATTATCTGCATGTTGGTATAAGTGCCCAGGTGAAGTTGAAAATATTTATGCTTGCTTTGCATGCAAGCAAAGCCTCAAATTTTAGGGCAGCAGGCTTTATATGCAGATTTTTGTGATAAAAATCAAGTGTTCATGCTCTGGATTCCGTCTTTGTCTGAATTAATTGCAGGTATTCATTACAGGTGCTTATATAAGTGAAAGGAAGCTCAAATCAATGTCAGGTACATTGAATATATCTTCCGAATCTGAAGAAATCGATCTCGATCTGCACCAATCAGTAAAGAATTCCGACCGAAATAAAAGAAAAGAGTTGCTCGATAAAGATTGCTCTAGCCATGACAAAGCGGGATGAAAGGGGAGGCTCTGCGAAATCATGCATAGCTTCCAGATTTGTCTGAAGTCAATGATACGATACACGAGCCATGCACCTATCACCGATTTAATTGTCGATCTACATAAATCAATCCAATTAATCAAAAGGCTTCCAAAAAAATTCATCCTCTTGTTTCGACGCAACCCGTGTAGAAGTCAGGTGCATGGAGAATTCCTTCCGGATCTTGTGCATGTGCTCCCAATTCTTGTGCATGTGCTCCCAATCTTCCAAATTTTTAAGCTCCATTGAATTTACATAAAACATAGTTTTTATTGAAACATGATGCATGTAACTGAGAATAACTGCAAAAGCTTCAAGGATAAGAGGGAAGACAAGTCAAAGGCAACACCCGTAAGCAAAATCACAGTCACCGCCTTCCCAGATCCAATTTGGTGAGAATCAAAGGCAAAAGAATCAATTGCATGCAAAATATGGAAAAAGGAACAAGACTGAAGTGTTGCAGCTTTCTTCTAATCTCTTTTCCTCTTTCTTCTTTCTCTTATTTCCTCCGACAAAGTAATTGAGCAATCAATTAAATTATAAAACTTAAGTGATCGGTTTAAAAGCCATTACTTGAAGAAGTCAATTACTTGGAAATAGGTGGCATACATGCAAAATAGAAGGTTCTATTTTCAGTTATAAATCATGCATGTCATGCAAAGAGGAATTCGAGGAGGGAGATTGCCAGTTGTTTCCTTTCCGACTTCCACATGTGCCAGTTCACTAAAGGCTTCCTATTTGTAATTTCCCCTCTACATGCTATAAGTAGAGGAAGAACCTACGGGTAAAAGATGAGAATTTGTAAGCAACATTCTTGTGTTCCAGACTTTGTGCTGAAACCCCTGATAGCTATTTGAAGCAGAGGAATAGAAAGAGCATATTTCCGGAGAACTTTGTGTCAACGGTGCATTTTGTTTCTAACTTTTTGTCTTAGATCTATTCATAAAATTTGTGTTATTCTAGATCTAGATCTGAAAGTTTCCTTTGCTTATAATTCTATATGTTAATATCTATCTGCTTTCTATGTGCATGCAATCAACTCTGTAATCTATTGATTGGGTTGCACATCTTCCCTCTTTCTTTCCTATTTTCTATATTTTTTTTCTTCATCAGATATTTCCTTTCTTTAACAATTGCTTACTTGCAAAACTATACAACTATGGTTCATGAGCTGCATGGTTAAAGTAATACCCACAAATAGATACTAGCATATTTAATTGACAAATCTTACACGGAGCCTCACCGGTAAATGAGGGAGATTTATCTCATGACTGCCTAGGTTTTCAGCTATGCAGAAAATCTAGCCAACAATACTAGATTTGGCTGCTCCCATTGTTGTTATCATAGAATCTATTATTATTTCTATGGTTCCTTTATTTGTTAGAGGTGCTCGTTTATTGCTCTAATGTTACAAGCTTGGTTTTGTTGTTATGCAAAAGCTACACACGCTTAAAGGGAACGTCTGCGCGCTATCGCAAACATCAATAGGAAAAGACACGGGAAAACGGTAAGGCTTTGTCTCTCTTAAAAGGAGATGTGTGCAATGTATAGTGCAATGCACTTCCCCAAGGTTATCTCTCACCAAGTCTTGGTGGACATAAATATTAATTCGGGAATAACCAAAGGGTCCTGGCGGTTTGTGTTTTGAGGGTGTTTGCTGGTTTGAACTTAATATGTAAAATATGGCTTTGGAATCTATCACGAGGAATCGATCTGTGGAGTAACTTTCATAGCCTATTCATTGCACAAAGTCACGGGAAGATGCTCAACTATGAGAATCACTTGCACAACAAGAAAGTTGTCTTTATGAATATACTATTTCAACTTATGAGGTGTTGGATAAGATATTGAGAGAAGAGGACCAAGAACTGATACTGGGGAGGACATGTTTGGGTTATGGAGCAAGTTTCTCAACTAAGAATCTTTATGTAGCAGCCCAATGAAATACAAGTCGAGAGCCATCCATAACCCTCACAAGGCAAGAGATACAATGTTGTTACAGGTCTAGCAGTAGAGCTTTTGCTGCAACCAACTCCAAAGCACAACTCATGGATGTACATGCAACACTCTTGCAGAGACCTAAAAGCGCACTCTCGAGTGACTAGGTATTTGGAATGGGTGAAGTATGACATATTATTTCTCCTTTCTCAAATATGATTATGTTCAGGCCTAATGGTATTCAGAATTTATCTTTGTTCACTGAAAATATCGGAAAAGAAGGTATTATGTGATGGAGACCAACTTTTGATTAAAGGTGCTTTTAGACTATTAAATTTAACTTTAAATCGTGTAGGAAGTTTATGATTATTGAGATTGAGTTAGATAAGATAAGATAAGATAAATATATTAATGTCCAATGAATGACCACAAAAGTAGGTCAATGGGACTGCAGCCCAAACAATATACAAAGTGCAAGCGGGGAAAACTCAAAACGAGTTCCCAAAAACAAAAGAAAGGAAAAGAACCAAAACAAACAAGAACCCCGAAGCCAAACCCCCACAGGCGGGGGCAATGAAACAAATGGGGGAGAAACAGAGAAGGGAATGAAGGAGGGGGCAAACAAGGACCAATAGTCTACTCAGAAATGGTAGCCACATCCCTCCTAACATTTGAGGCCGATGAAAAGAAGCTCTTGATGGAATGGCAATCCGAAGAGGGGGGCGAGGGCCCCCTCCCCTGCTGAGATCTAAGACTAAAACGATGACCAGGGAGACAGGTGGAGCTGGGCTGCCTTTGCGGTACGAGTGTGCGATCGAGCCTGCTGGTGGTGACCAGGGAGATGTGAAGGTCCAACTGGGGACGAACTGATCTATGCACTATAACTAGGTCAGAATGGCTCTGCCGTTTAGTTCCTCCAAGTAATCCGTCTCGTGGGGTTGACTCTCTCGTGGGAATGACTCTCGGAGGGGGATGAAGAATCTGGTCCTGAGAGCAGTAGAGACTCACGGATGTAGAGGGCAAGACATCGCTGGTCAATATATTTGAAGAAAATCGGGAGGGTTTGAAATCCTTCAAATGTCCCTTTTAGGGACTTAAACAAAATATCAAAGTTTCTAAAAATACTGCATCAGGTTGTAATTAATTACAGCGAACTTGAAAACCCTCAAAAATGTGCCATCTCTGATCTCAAGAAAATGCTCTGCATAAAAGGACATCTTAGGGCGCAAACCCCCATGAGGATTCACCCAAGTAGTCTGAATAAAGCACTTGTAGATATCCTCCCGATGGACCTGTTCAGCACTTGCTTGGTGGGCAAGAGATGACTGGGAGCATTCAGGGAATACTTGAAAAGGGGGAGACGATCAATTTGGATACCAACCGAATCCAATAAAGCAGAAGTCCCAGAAAACTAGTAGCGACCCATAGCCTGAGCAATACTCATAGAGGAACAATAAGCGAGATACGGGTACCTGTCATGCTCATCAGAGAAATCACCAAACCTCCTGATACGGTGAAGAAAGGCCGATATGTCAAATATGGTCTCCAGATGGAAAGGTCGGGCCCCAAACTCTGCCAAAATAATATGTTGGGGAACCGTCTGCTTGCATCTGATGAAGTGGCGGAGGAGAGTCTGAATCCTCTCGGCAGAAGCCCAATCTGTATCTAAGAGGGAGGGTCCCCAGACAACTGACCCATAAAGAACAGTGGGCTAGATGAGGGAGTTTGGTGTCCCAGTTTCACCCTGAAATTTGAGACTACCCCATGTAAAAAAATCATACTTTTAAAATAATGGGTCGTTTTGTGTTTTAATTGCCAGAAAGTGTCTGTATTGTGTCAAGATATTCCCAGAGAGTCATATAAGCCAATTTCGACAAATACCCAGATGCCCAAACTTCGTATCTTATCCTCGATTTTGGGGTTTGCTACGAAAATTTTTATTTAATTATTTTGAGCCCCATTTGAGGTAAATTGTGCTCCGGTTTAACCCTGTTGAGGTTTTACATGTCAATATTCCCATATACCAGTAGGGTTTCCACTAGGAATGAATCTTGGGCTTTATCTGTGACTTCTGGCAACGTTTTGCGTTTTTGGTATTTTTCTCGTTTTGTTTTCTGTGAAATTTCCTAGGTTTATTCCTTTGCGGTTCAATCTGTTTTCTTTCCTGGAGTATCTGGAGATCATCTACGGACGTCATGCCAGAAGGAATTTGCCACAGAGGTCTAGTTCTCTCTAAAAAGATGAAGTCATGCACAAAAAGGCCTCTTCTGGGCAAGTCGCATTTTTGGGAAAGGAAGGTTTTAAGCTACAATGGGATTTTTGGTAGCAGCAGGCAGGTGGGAATTTTGTACCTGCTTGGCAGGGTACTTTTTCCCATGGAAGCAAAGTCACTTAAGTCATAATGGGAAAATTAGAGGCAACAGGCAGGCGGGAATTTCTTATACGCTTTACAGGTGAAAAATCCCATCGTGAAATAAAAGAAAAACATTTAAGGCATTAATGGGACTTTTTATCTCGCCTTACAGGTAAAAATCCCATTATGAAAGTCAAACAACTTAAGTGGATCATGGGATTTTTGGAGCTGCGGTGTAGGGTGAATAATCCCATTGGAAATTGACTTTTAAAAATAGAAATCAGCCATGTCAAAAAGTGTGACCCCTTTTGGAATAGAAGGATAGCTTTAATTGCATTTATTAATTGTTTCTATTCCTAATTTTGGCGCCCAAGCATGTGGAAAAGTCAACACAAGATGAGAGATAAAGGAAATTGGAAATAGAATTCTAAAATTAAATAAATTTAATTTATTTAATGCAGCCCTCTCTCATGCAAAAAAGCGACCCACCTAGAGGAGAAATAATACTTTTAAAGTATTTATTGATGGAAATAATTCCTATTTTTGGCGCATGAGGTCAAAGCATAGTATGAAGTCAAAGTAGACTGAAGTAGAAAGCTAAAATTAAATAAATTTAATTTATTTAATGGCAAGCCATGAGCATGCACAAAATAGGCACCCAAATTGAAGAGAAAAACATGTTTATTAATTAATTAATTGCCAGAATAGGAAAGACAATAATTAATTATAGAATGATGAAGGTTATATAAGCATGGGCTGCCATATTAATGAAGTAATTAATTCTTCTAGCAAAGGAGTGCAGCCTAGGCAATTTTGGCGCCCAATTAAGGAGGAATTTTGCTCAAAAGGTGTTTTCACCATGGAAAGCTTCAAAGTTTGGTGCCTAGGTTTGAAGGAGCTTGATTTAAGTCTGATTAATTGTCTGCATAGTGGTACAGGTGCTCAGGTGAAGTTGACAATATTCATGTTTGCTTTGCATGCAAACAAAGCCTCAAATTTTAGGGCAGCGGGCTTTATATATGCAGATTTTTATGATTAAAATCAAGTGTTCATGTTTTCGGTTGCCATCTTTGTCTGAATTAATTGTAGGTATTCATTACAGGTGCTTATATAATTGAAAGGGAGCTTAAATCAATGTCAGATACATTGAATATATCCTCTGAATCCGAAGAAATCCTTAGATCTGCACCGGTTGTAAAGAATTCCGGCCGAATAAAGAGAAAAAGAGTTGCTTAGACAAAGACAGATCCGGCCATGGCAAAGCGGGATGAAAGAGAAAGCTCAGCAGAATCATGCATTACTTCGTGTTTGTTAACATCGAGAGATATAGATCTAGGTCCAGAACCTCTTTTGAATTGATTGACAGATCCAGAGCTGGAAAGACTTCTCTCATGCGTGCAGTCAAAAGCAGTGGAATCATTCGAGCTTCAGCATTCCCATTCACAGCTCAGTTGCCAGAATTCGTCATGGAGTGTGCTAGGTCTTACCACCCACTATCTAGATCAGTCCGAGATGCTGTGGGGAAGACAATAATCCATTGGACGCACAATTCATCAATTATTGTCTGAAGATTCCAACACGACAGGTGGTGACTACTATTAGCATACTAGATGCCGACAACAGATGGGAAAAGCATAAAGTTGACTGTGTGGGCATAATGAACAACAGGTACATGAAGAAGCCCAAATCTCCATCCAAGTTCCCGAGAACTCTTCCACGATCAATCTAGTATAGGAGGTGGATGACATTACCAAATTGTTATGCAGGATAAATGGCGAAGCTAACGCTCACAACTTCCGCTCATGGATGTATGCCTTCATCAGGACCATTGAAATCAACAAAGCAGATTCTATAATCAATTGGTGGAAATCATTAGTGACAACATCGGTGAGAAGCTCCGGAATGTGAGGCGGACTTACAGCTTCAAAATGACTTCGTATTTGGTATATGCAGCAACTTCACAGGGTATCTTCTCCAAGTTGGATAGACGTGGTGTGCTCTCCAAAGATCCTATTTTTGAGTGCTATCCATAACTTACTGTGCCCACATGCAATAAAGATTATAAGGTGGTCAACGATGGATTCTTCTACGGATTCATTTGCGGTCGAATACAGTGATCTAAAGGCCAACAGGGTAAGCAAGGAAGCTTGGGAAGCTGTGTCCCAGATTGGTAGTATCTTCATCCAGTTTGTGGACTTTACATACCTCAGGGTCACCGGCTTTTCGGAGAACCAGTCAAGTTGCCTAGATATCCGAGTGACAGATTGGTCATCATGGAGTTGAGCAGACAACTCGTGGAGATGCATGACCTACAGTCGAAACGACACAAGTCTACAGGCTTCTTCCCGATCACAGTGGGCTATTACAGCTGCCAGAGCATTCACAAAGCCCGAGGAATTGAAGCGGAGATGTTCTCTGAGTACGAGCAAGAGTTCTTCCCAGCACGGCTGAACTTCGATCCATATGGGGTGGCAAGGAAGACAATCTCCCAGGAGTACGCGCATGTGCCTTCGTTAGAAGATTTCTGGATGAAGTGCAGAAGCGAGTACGAAGTTAGAAAGAAAGATTTCAGCAGGTTATCAACGCATGGCAAGTGTTTGACTTTGGATTAGCATGGATACCTGCGGATCTTAAAGATGATGGGTCTATGTTACTTGATGCGCATATCATCAGATGGGAGGAGATAGAGTTGTACTTCAAGAGAGCATAGGTGGCTGCCACACGATCGAGGAAAGGTCTGCATTGCCGTTCTAGTCAATACTTCAAACTGGTTGTTGACAAAGGGATATTGCCTTGATGAAGCTTTGATGAATCAAATCACAGCAACCTCAGCACAGGAGATTCCCTCAAAAGGAAGCACATGGAGAAAGCGTGAAGGGCACGAAAAGATTAAAGTGCACAAAAAGTCTCATTCAAGGGAGAAGATCACTTCTACTGCTATGGTGTTAGTTCCGACTTCTCCAATCAGCGATCAAGTACTTCATCGATTGTCACACCTCGATAAGATATCTTGTTTCCTCCGTTCGAATCCGAATCCGACAATTGGACAATACAGAGGATGGTAGCCACGACACTATAGCAGACATTCGGATGGAGAGGAATCGGGCGTGAGATGGTGGTACACTCGGCAACTTCTCATTCTCCTGAGAAGTAATTTCTCAGAATGGTTGGCTTCACAGTTGGTCCCAAAGGCTAGAGAGGAGATCAACTTGGAGGAACATGACTTGCAACTACTCCTGAGTTTGGGCGGAAAAGACAAAAACCTAAAGTTGCTAAGGTGACTTCAAGGTTGATTATTGAGGAGTCGGGGTAGAAGTTCATTGAGATGTCAGTTCCAATGAAGGAAGAAGAAGGATGAGCTCACGGCAGAGGATATAATAGTGACCAGAGTACCCATAGGTCAAGCCACCACAGAAGGATTGAAGCAAGACACGCAGACATTGATAGATGCTTTATTCCTTAGGCTTGACAAAGAAAAGGCAGAGAAAGTTGAACTTCAAAAGCAGGTGTCTCAGTTGTGCGAGATTATTGCCAAAGTTGTCAAATCTTCCGCTCAGCCCATTTTAGCACATAAGCAGGTGAGTGATCATCTGATGCAGGAAGTGGAAGATGCAGGTAACCAGGTTAAAGCTATCAATGAATGGAAGAATCTAATCATTCACCTAGCTTCAATGCTGACTCGGAGAGGTACCACTGCCTCCTAAAGGTTATGAAGGATGCATCGGTTCAATTGAAGCAACTGGTGACGAGCATGATAGACATGAGCATAGTAGCTGAAAGTAACCTGAGTACTTTGGTCAAAATAAATAAGCTGCCGAGAGAGGTGTTGATTGTGGAACGAATTGTGCCCGATGGATCAGTTGAGAAGGGGAAGCAACTTGAGTTTGCAGTATCTTTCCGCTTGGAGATCTTCAGAATCATGCTGAAAAGGATGTGGGCACTTGAGAGTATGGCATCATCTTTACAAACAATGTCATTGCTTTCACCAATGAGGAAGTGGTCGGGAACGTTTCTTCATACAAAAGGACCATTCCTAGCAAAGTGTCTGATTCCCTGAAGGATCTCTTCTGATGGTGCAAGAGAGAATTGATGGAGCTATTAGGCCTTTCACGATGGATTCCATCAGTAAGTTGGTAACGCTGCAGTCAGATATTGAGAAGTTCGGGCCTAGCTTGAAGGATGTGGAAGCGTGCATCGGGTTTTGAACGAAGGCTTGCTGCAATTCAAGACAGAAAAAAAGTTGTGGCTAAAACAGATGGGAAGTTGTTGAATTACATGTTCGACAAGTATATTCAGTATCAAAACAAAAAGATGTAGATGTTACAGCTGGTGAATCTTTCTTCTTCTACTCTTTCTTCTATTTTCCTGTTCCTGGATACTGATTGTAAAACTTTAAAGTTGTTGGTTTTAAAACCATTACTTTAAGTTATGTGGAACGATTCTATAAGTTAAGTGACATATGTGTATAAGTTTGACTATGGATCTAGATGCATGTCACTTGAGAGGAATTAGAGGAAGATGATTGCCAGATGTTATCTTTATTTCTTGTTTATGTTCTAGTTCAGTTGAGTTTCCCATTTGTAATTTCCCTTCTACATTCTATAAGTAGAGGAAGAACCTTTGGGTTAAGGATCATAATTTGTAAGCAACATTCTTGTGTTCTAGACTTTGTCTTTGAAACCCCTGATAGCTATTTGAAGCAAAGGAATAGAAAGGAGCAGATTTCCGGAGAACTTTGTGTCGAACGGTGCATTTTGTTTCTAACTTTTTGTCTTAGATCTACTTATAAACTTTGTGTTATTCTAGATCTAGATCTGAAAGCTGCCTTTGCTTATAATTATGTGTGTTAATATCTATTGGTTATGTCTATGTGCATGCAATCAACTCTGTAATCTATTGATTGGGTTGCACATCTTCCCTCTTTTCTTTCTGTGTTTTTATTATTTCCTTCTTCATCAGATATTTCCTTTCTTTAACAACTGCTTACTTGCTGCAAAACTATACAACTATGGTTCATGAGTTGCATGGTTAAAATAATACCCACAAATAGATACTAGCATATTTAATTGACAAATCTTACACGGGAGCCTCACCGGTAAATGAGGGAGATTTATCTCATGATTGCCTAGGTTTTCAGCTATGCAGAAAATCTAGCCAATAGAGTTCATAAGAGACATCTTGGAGGAGATGTCTTGAAAGTGGTGCCATTGTCTCTCGAGAATGGCTAGAGACCCATACCCTTTATTCACCCTCGGCTGAAGAGCATGCCTCATACTTGAATCTAGGCCCTGAGAACTGGACTCCCAAATAGGTGTATGTATTAGTGATTTCAACCTCCTGCCCCCTGAAAAAGAAATGGAGGTGTGATGTCTTCAACCCATTGAAGACCATGACCTTGGTCTTACCCAGATTGACAGTCAAATGCCGAAGATCACAAAATAAAGCAAGTGCATCAAGTTGTCTCTGAAGCCCCTCAGGAGAAGAGGCGAGTAAAACAATATCATCGACAAATAGGAGAATAGAAATCAAGACGTGGTGAAGAAGGCACCCATCCCCTTCTTGAATGTGATCCTCGAAGAAAAGATTCCAACTCATCAATGTAAATGCCAAAGAGAGTAGGAGACAGGACAAGCCTTTTTGACCCCAATGGTGTTTCCAATGAAATCAGACATTCTGTGTGCAATACAAAGACGACCAAGGATGGACTCATATAGACGCATGATGGCAATAATGAGAATTTGTAATGTCCCCTTTTAGGACAAGTTAGGAATTAACATAAATCTGATCACACACTGCTGGAAAATAATTAATATTCAAACCCCCACTGCAATTTTCCAAAATTCATATCTTTGGCTAGAGAAGTCCAAATGAGCTGAAATTTTAGATATTGGGCCACAAAAATATGAAGAATAATATGCAAAAATCAGATTTCGCACAACCAACACGAAACCCTAATTTTGCCCTAAAAAGTAGGTCGCCCAACACATTTAGGGCATCAAATCTACTCCCAAAAATTATAAAATCACTTTCTCCTTATTTCTCCTAATTTCTACAATCAAATCCACTATTAAACTGACCCCCAAACAACGATCTGAAATAAATATCAATTTATAGCAACCAAAAGCTTGCAGACAACTAAAATCTTCTAAAATTGATAACTTGCTCAATATTCCATATTTTCCCTTCAAATAAAATGCAGATAATTCTATAAATTAAGAGCTTTCCAAAGAACTAAAGATCTGAATTTTATGATGACTGAAACCCTTCAAATCAACCCCCAAAATCTGAAAACCAATCGCTAGGGTTAGGGAAAATTAATTAAATAATTTCCAACTCACAAAACCCTTCCAAAATACTCAAATAATCAGCCCTTGCATCTGAAATAATTAATTAGACACAACAGCAAATAGATCTAGCATAAACAACCTCAAAACATGATAGATCAAACCCCAAACCAAGTCGATTTGCCTCTAATAAATTGCAGCAATAATAACAGTCATAAAGCACCACAAACCCTTCACAAAAATGCAGATTTATTCTCCAAATAAACACGCCAATACCCAAGACCAAGTCGCCAATGCAAGAATGAATATATCATGCATAAACACATTCAACACAAGAGAGCTCAATGGAGAGAACAATGGAGTCTTCAATATTCTTCAATAATAGATCCAAATGAGAGAGAGCACAATGCAAGAACTAGGGCATACATCCCAATACTCCAAGCATGGAGTGAAATCAAATGATCAATCAACATAAGTCTCACAATGATCCCAAGCTCTCCTTTTATAAACAAGGAGGCACAAAATTCGAAATCCCTAGGAGAGGGAAATCATTAAATAAAAATAGTTTATCCTCCCTAGGTGTGGCGTCCCCTTTCTAAGGGTGATTTTAACATTAAAAGCCACCCAAATATTATTTAATTAATTCCCTTTTAAAATTACATAATTAAATAATTAAATAATTATTTCTTTATTGTGTCAAATGATAAAAATCACTCCAGCAATATTATTTAATTATTTAATATAATTTTCCCCTTGCAACATCCCAAAGCCCACGGGAAAGATAGGCTAAGGGTCTTCAAAAATGGGGACATTACAGAATCTCAAAATACCGATGTCTTTGAGTCTCTAAAAGAGGGCCATGTGAGGTATGAAGTCAAAATCTTCTCGAAAGTCTACAAAACAAGAATAAACTTTCGAAGAGTGGTGACGGGCCTCCTCAATAATAGCTGAAAGGTGAAGATGTGGTCGATGGTGTGGTAACAGGCGAAAACCAGCCTGACCTCTGGCTCTGAGTTGCCGTTGCTCCAAAACATCGAACAACCTGTGGAGAACCGTAGCATAGAGTTTGGAGAAAGAGTGGCCCACCATGATAGTCCTGTAATTATTCGGATTAGAAATGGACCTAGCTTTGTGGATCGGGTGAATGATATGATGAGACCAAGTAGGAGGAAACCCATGCAAACCACCTGATTGAAAAGATCTGTCAAATAGTTACCAAAGGCCTCAAAACTCCTTGCCAAGAACTCGGCCGAAACCTTGCACATCGCCTTCCTACTACTGCTCAAGATTTGTATTGCCTCTTTGATATTACTGTAAGTGAAGGGATTACCAGGTGGCGGAATGCCAATCTGGATAGACTGCTGCCCCAAAATATCGTAAAGGGTAGAGGTGTGGGAAAAAATGGAGATAGGATCGATCACCGCGAAGGAGGGGGAGTGGCGGGGAAAGACAGTACGCCAGAAGGACCGAGGATTAGTCCTAAGGGAGGTGGAAAGAATATATTTGCGGTGGGAAATGAAGGATCGCTTCTTACGGCGGAGAAGGCACCGGTAGGCTGCCTTAAGAGTGGGGAAGGAGGGGAGGGCATGGGTAAAGGCATGACGGAGGCGACGGTGGAGGGATTTGCACTCTACATCATACCATTGGTTCATAGGGCAAGATTTAGTAGTACTAGTGGCTGAGGGATGGGTGGTGGCATTGGGAAAGGATCTCAAGGCGGCCTCCCACATGGCAAAGGATAGGCATGAATACTTGGCCTCCGCACTATGAGAAGGTCCAAGTTACTAAAGGAAATAAAATGGATGGTCCTCCCAACCTTGTTGGCAGCGCCCTTCATCCTGTTGCTTTCACATTAAAGATGCCACTAATCTTATTGGTGGCCCATGCCAAGACAATATTTAAAAAAACAAAAACAAAAACCACCATATTTATATTAATAAAATTATAAAGTACAAATTACAATGCCAAGCAATTATACTCATACTGGATGAGATATCTTTTGATTTCCAAGTACAAATAAAAGAGAAGAGATAGCATATCTGTGATTTATCCATCATGTGATTTCAAAGAGAGGATCCGCTCTATCTGTTTCCGTTTCTCCTGGGGCCAGATCAGGGGTATAGGACCAAAATTTATCAGATTAGAATGATCTAAAGCCCAGTTGGCCAATCCATCAGCTATCTTGTTCTGCTCCCTAGGGACATGAGAGTATATGATTGTTTGGAACTGTCTGGCAATGAGTTTTATCTGATCCTGAATTCTGGCAATAAGCCAATTATTAGACGGATGTTGCTCAGGGGCTTGTAGAAGGTTAATAATAACCTTGGAGTCCGATTCTACTATGATACTAGGACATCCCAGTTTAGTTGCTTCCAGGAGAGCACGTTGGACAGCCATAATTTCAGCCACATTGTTAGTGTAGTGTCCCAATTGATATGCAAAGAAGAAGAGTTCCCAAGGAGTCATGAGCTATCCCTCCCATACTAGCTGGACCCGGATTACCTCTAGCTGCCCCATCAGTGTTTAATTTGATAACTCTGAATGGAGGAGGCTTCCATATTCGAAGAGCAGAAGGTACCCTCTGTTTGGTAGCTTGCTTTATCTGCAATTGCCTGTTGCCCACGGCAAAGACAATATAAAGAAAGGCCCACAAAATCACTTAGGTGGTACAATTATGAACTTTGTTTTTCTTTATTGGTTAGGTTTTTATCAAATACTTGATGATAGTAGGCTGGCTGTGTCCAGCAAGATATTTAATTTGATATTTGGCTGGCTGTGTTTAGCAGCAACTTTGAATGCTTTCGCATGGCCGATTCCATAAGTTTTTGGCAGTAGCTTAGAGATGATTATGTAGTTAAATAATAGAATTTCACAATGATGCTGCTCTTTGTGTGAGCATTTATTTTTGTACATCTCATTAAAAAAATTACAATAAGGAGAAGGGCGACAATTGATGTCATATCATTTTGATATTCAACATAGAGAGTGAAGGTTACATAAATCTATCACAAAAGTAAATAGCCAATATATTTTAAAATAAAAGATAAGATTGGCGTTAAGATGTAAAATGGGAATGCTAATGCAGTCTATGTAATCTGATGTCTGTTTAGATAAGACTGACATTAATATGTAAAATGGGAATGTTAATGCAGTCTATATAATCTGATGTCTGTTTATATATCTGAGTCCAACATTATTCAGTTTGTTGATCCTTTCACTCTTGTGTAAATTTTTTTACATGGAATTGATCGTCTGTTTTATAACATGCATCATACCACCCCTTGCCGCCCAAATTTATATTAGCTTGCAATTCTTTCTAATGATAAGGATCTTTCCTGCATGAGAACAGAAACACGCTGTCAAATCTCCTACACTTTAGGGACAGTGCATATTATCAAGATTATATTGTTGTTTATGTATTACCCAACTAATATATGCTCCAATAATTCATTTTAGATACCTAAAATTTCTATGCAAGTGAATAGTTTCTTATTGTTTTATCCATTGAAAAAATTCTTATGTGAAGTTTCATTTGATATCACTCTTCTAATTTGTAGATGCAATCCTTGGATGCACTTGGACTATTGGAAATTTCAATACTTGAGCTACATCAGGTGGTACAGGTATTGTGGGCTATTTGCCGGATTTTTGCATGCATCTTAATTCACATGCAAGTATATATTGAACTAGTCTTTTTGATAATCGAAGTAGTATATACAACAGCATTTTAAATAAAAACCAAAATTAAAATTAATTTAGTAAATACATATTGAACATGGTAATATTGTAGATCTCAAAGGTTGTAAAGATATTTAACGAACAAAGAAATTGGATATACAAATAGAAGAATGTTATTTAGCATTCACAATCACCCAATCGATTTTTCCGTCCTCATTGGAAAACTTCGTTGTTGGCTATCTCCCATCATGCTAGGTAGCTTTTTCTCCTGAACTTAACTTTTGAGTGATCTAGATTTCATTTTCTTTTTCTTTTTTGATAAAGGTTAAGATTATATTATATAAAAAGGAAATTACATCACTCTTTTCTCCCAAGGAAGACAAAATCAGGAGTAAGAGGAATTATCATCAATATTGCAAAAGAAGACAGTAGTGGAAGTTCTGATATTGCTAAAATATCTTATATGAACAAACCCCTAACTTTCCCGGTTAAGCCCTAGAAAACACTATATAGAGGCTCTACAATATAGACAGTCATGCTGGAATACATATCAGCTAATATAATTTTAGTGTTGCAGGAAGACGCATCCCTTGCCACCTAGGACGTGCCTTCGATACTGGAAACGGGTATGGAGATGTCTACCATACTCGGAGATGCCTTTCAAAGACTTTCAATGTCTTCCATCCATCTCTGCCTCAAAAATTGCGTCGTCCCCTTGGAAAAACCTAAGAGTGTTCCAAAAAACCTAAAACGCATCCAGATTTATCATAAAATAATTTAAACAAGCTCGGATACATATCAAACTCGGATTTGCAGAACTCGCACTCAGATTTGAAGAAGGATATTGGGGATTTTCAGTCACCAAAGCAGCAGAATTTACAGACTTACAGTCGCCACCAACCAGGTATGGCGATGTTTGTTTGTATTTTATGAGCACAAACAGTTTAGAGGTAAAATGACCTGGTCGCATCATGTCCAAGTGCAGCAGCACTTGGACATGCCGCGACCAGGGCATTTCCATCTAAACTTGTGTAAAAGAATTTTCAGTCACATTTATTTATTTATTTTCATTTTAGTTTTACTTTTTACTTTTAATAATTTTAATTTATATTTCTATTCATAGTTTAGGTTTTGTAATTTTTACTATTTATATTAGTTTTAGTTATATTTTTAATATATTAATATTTATTTAAATTTTAAATTTTTCAGTTTTTAGTTTCTAAATTTTTAATGTTTAAGTATTTATTATTTAATAAATTAATATTTTTTTTTTTTTAATTTTTAATTTTACCGAAGCCACCCCAGAGAGTATGGTTTGGGATGTGCGGTAGTCACAAGGCCAGACATTGGACTGTTACTTGCACAATGATATTCTTCTAGCTCCCATTGTTAATGATAACATGAAGATGTTGACCCTTCACCCAAAACTTGATGTGGAAGAAACATTCACACTCCTCGAGGTGTCAATCGCAATGGTGCTCCTATTGAAACAAGAAACATCCGGATCAACATGTGATGTCCCTTTCCATGCGAAAACGAAAAGAAGGAAATAACACAAACCCCAATTGATAGTAAACTGAATTTTATGCAAGAACTAGGACAACGAATGCTTTAGGTCCACCAAACTCTAGCGACCTAAGGTAAATTCAGATTTTTGCCTTCTTGGTGTCACCCAGATTTCATCCTGAAATCTGCGACTACCCTATCTGAAAAAATTTCGTACTTTTAAAATAATGGGTCGTTTTGTGTTTTTATTGCCTGAAAGTTCTTGTATTGCGTCAAGATATTCCCAAAGAGCCATATTAGCCTTTTTCGCCAAATACCCAGATGCCCAAAATTGTTATATTCTGTTGTCGGGATTTGTCTGCGGGAAATTTGTATTTAATTATTTTGAGCCCCGTATGAGGCTATTTGCGCTCCGTTTTAACTCTGTTATGATCGAACATATCATTATTCCTATGTACCAGAAGGATTTTAACTAGGAATAAGTTTTGGGCTTTATTTGTGACTTTTGACAATTTTTCGTGTTTTTGTGTTGTCCCGTTTCGTTTTCTGTGAAATTTCTCTAGAACAATTCCTTGCGGCTTGGCCCGATTTTGGCTTGGAGCAGCTAAAAAAACATATACGCACATTATGCCCGGAGGAAGTCACCATCGGAGGTCTGGATCACTGGGAAAAAAGCAAAGTCATGCACGGAAAAGCCCCTGCGGGGATGGGCACATTTTTGAAAAACAAAGGATTTAAGCTGCAATGGGAAAAATAAAAGCAGCAGGCAGGTGGGAATTTTGTACTTGCCTTTAGGGTACTTTTTCCCGTGTTATAAAATTCACTTAAGTCAAAAATGTGGAAAAATAGAGGCTACAGCAAGTGGGAATTTATTGCACCGCCTTGCAGGTAAAAATTCCCATGATAAATAAAATAAAAGTGACTTAAGTGAAATCATGGGATTTTATTGCCTGTCATGCAGGGTAAATAATCCCATTGTCAAAGTCAAATCACTTAAGTGGATCATGGGATTTCCGGGGCTGCCTTGCAGGGTAAAGAATCCCATTGTTGAAAATTCTTAAAAATAGAATTCTATTATTCCAAAAAAAGTGCGACCACACTTGGGTGAATAATAATGCATTAAATAAATATTTGTTAATATTTATTCACCCAATTTTGCACCTGTGCTTGTGGAAAAGTCAACAAAAGGAAGTGGACATGAGGAATTTAAAATAGAATTCCAAAATTAAATAAATTTAATTTATTTAATGCAACCCCTTTTTTAGAAGGAATTAATACTTTTAAAGTATTAAATGATTATATTAATTCCTATTTTCAGTGGCTATGGTCAAAGCACACTATGAAGCTTAAGTGAAGTGATGTGTGAAGGATTAAATTGGATTAATTTAATTTATTGGATGGCTTGTCCTTAAACATGCTATTTTTAAAAGAGAAGAGCATGATTTTTAATTAATTAATTGCCTTTAATTGTTAGGGCAATTATTAATTATAGAATTGTGAAGGTTATATAAGCATGGGCAGCCATATGGGTGAATTATTTAATTCACAGGTAAAGAATTGCAGCCAAGAGGAAAAGTGCGCCCCATTTAAGAAGGATTTTGCTCGTGCAAGGTGGAAACAAGGCTAAAAGCTTCCATTTGGCGCATACTTTGAAGAAGGTTGATCTTTTTCTGCATAATTGTTTGTTACAGAGCTCGGAGTGTTACAAGCTCTCTTTATGGAATTCATTAAGTGAAAAGTGCTTTACAAAATTAAAGGAGCTTTATCATGGCCATGTCAATACATTGAATATATCCTCCAAAAGAATATGAAGAATTGTCCAGATCGCACTATCCTCCGAATTTGTCAAGAGTTCCAAGAATTCCAGTAAGAAGAAAAAGAATTGTTCGGATAAAGATAGACAAAGCTATGGCGAAGAAAGATGAAAAAGAAAGCACAACGGATCTCCATAGATCTAGGATATCGGAACCTCTAGGCTCGAACCTCTTGTTGAATTGATAGAAAGACTCCACTCATGTGTGCAGAAAGACTTCACTCATGCGTGCGATAAAAAAGCAAGAATTATTCGAATTGCCTTTTCCATCCACAACTCAATTCAGCCAAAATTTTTATGCAGTGCGAGACTCCATATCCAGATGCAGATATAGATGCGGATGCAAATCCATATGTAGATCTAGATCCAGATCTCATAGTTGCAAAAGCTTCCGGCACAAAGGCTTCATCCTCTTGTTTCAAATGCAGCCCGTGAAGAAGTCAGTGCGTGGAAAATTCCTTCCAAGATCTTGTGCATGTGCTCTCATCTTCCAGTTGAAGCCTTCATTGAATTTTCATTCACCCTGAGTGCTTTCCAGAATTTTTAATTGCTCATATGCAATTAAAAATAAGGATGATGAGTTATCTACGGCCAACCTTGCATTGATGCATGTACAAAAGAAGAACTGCAAAAGCTTCAAGGATAAAAGAGAAGACAATGCGAAGGCAAAATTCCAGCTTGCTTCCAATTCCAACTGCTTGCAATTCCAGCTTGTTTCCGATCCAGCTGCTTCCAGATCCAGTTTGAATCAGCTGCATGCAGACATGAAAAAGGACAAAGTCAGCTTTCCTCTTCCTTCTTCTTTCCTCCGACAAAGTCAGCTTTCCTCTTCCTTCTTCTTTCCTCCGACAAAGTAATTGAGTGATCAATTAAATTATACAACTTAAGTGATTGGTTTAAAAGCCATTACTTGAAGAAGTCAACTACTTGGAGATAGGTGGCGTGGTCAAAATAGGTTCTATTTTCATTGAAAATCATACATGTCATGCAAAGAGGAATTCCGGATGGAGATTGCCAGTTGTTTCTTTTCTTCGACTTCCACATGTGCCAAACTAAATCTTCCAACTTGTAATCGCCCTCTACATTCTATAAGTAGAGGAAGAACCTTCGGGTTAATAATCGATCGAATTTGTAAGCAATCTTGTGTTCTAGACTTTGTGTTTGAACCCTCAAAGCAACTTAGAGCAAAGGAATACAAAGGAGCAGGTTTCCTGGAGAACTTTGTGTCACGGTGTACTTGTGATTCTTGCTTTTAAATCTTAGATCTCTTAAGTAAACTTTGTGTTATTATAGATCTAGATCTAGAGCTGCCTTTGTTTTATAATTCCGTGTGTTCATATCTATTAAGTTTCTTCTATGTGCATGCAATTAGCTCTGCTATCTACTAATCGGGATGCACATCTTCTTCATTTCTTCTCTGTAATTCCTTTACTTCCTTCTATAAAATACTTACTTTCTTAAACAATTTACTTGTACGAAACTTCTTAGTTATGGTTCATGAACGAAGTGGTTAAAGTAAAACCCGATAGATAATAACACATTTTTATTGACAAATCGACACGGGAGCCTCACCGGTTAAATGAGGAGATTTATCTCATGATCCCTAGGTTTGATGCTATGCAAAAATCTAGCCAACAGCTTTTCCACACACAAATTTTTAGAAATACATCAACAACATGAAACCCTTGATGAAATCATGCAAAATAATTGCTTCAACCATAAATTGCAGACTATTGGAATTAATTAATGCTCAAAAACAATTGAAACTTCAAAATTCTCATAACTTCATAAATACTTGGAGAAAAAATGCAAATGATAGCTCAAAATGACCATAAAAATGGCAGCTATCAAATAAAATTAGAATAAGATTTTTCTAACCATCAAAACCCACTGAAAAGTGATCCCGAAATCTCCAAATGGGTAGATCAAGCTGGAAATGAATGTGGCAGCCCCAAAAAGGCATGCCCTAGTTGGAATTTGTAATATCCCCTTCCCAATCGAAGACCTTTGGCCTATTTTGTCAACCCGACGGCCAAAGGAAAAATATAAGGGTGACTTAAGTTCTATTACTTTATTATAAAGTGCTTAAAAAAAATAAAGAAAACATTATAAAAAGCACTTATAATAATTTAATGAACTTAATAATAAAATAAAATATAGAAAAGACAAATACATGATAAAGCACTTAGTATAAATTGTATTTATTTAGGAGAAGTGCGACTTGCCTTAGGGGCAATAAAAAATGGTTAGAAAATATAAAAGCTCATGGGACAAATGTATTTCCCCTAGAAAAATGCGACTTGCATTAGGAGGGAAAAATTTGTTGGGAAAAACATTTAATATGGGAAAATATTAAATGAATGCATAGGGAAAATCATTGTAAGTTGATTGGATATTGTAGAGGTTGTTTTGGGTCTCTTTTTCCTTTATAAGAAGTCAACTTGAGGAAAAGGCATCGTATTCACTTCATAAATTTATGAATTGTGCCTTCCCATGAGCTTTTGCGTGAAAATATATAAAGACAAAAACCCTAAATTTCCCTCCGTGAGACTAAACCCCAAGAGTTTGAGAGAAATTTCTATTCAGAAATTCTATTGTGCTTACAGATTTTGTAGCGATTCTTATTGAATACATGACATTCCAAGTCTGAAATCTATTGCTAAAGCATTGTACTAAATTTTGGGAATTGAAATAAATAACTTTCATAATTTTTGAGTTGATTTGATGCCCTAAATGTGTTGGGAGACCTACTTTTAGGGAAAATTAGGTTTTTGTGTTTGTTGTGCGAAAACTAATTTTTGAATATTATTCTTCATATTTTTGTGGCCCAAGATCCAAAGTTTCAGTTCATTTGACTTCTCTTAAAAAAATATGAATTTTTGAAGTTATGCTTATAGACGGTTTTTAAATAATTTCGAATTATTTTTGGTGATATTTGAAATGGATCTCGATCTATTTATTGTTGTTGTTGTCTATCTATTTTTATATAAGTTATTTGAAGTATTTAACCACTATTAAACTCTACATATTGGGTTTATTGAGTTGGGCCATTAAATCCCCACTCTTTTATTTAGCCAATTATAAGTTGTGTTCGGATTTGATTAGGACCAAAATCGATTGAGTTCAAGGCCCTCAAAAAGCCTGATCCAATCGCAAGTGGGACTATTCAGGGGTCTTTTCCATTTTACAAAGTATCAGTGGAGTTTGAAGCGATTGTTAGGAGTTTGCTAAGTGGAAATAAGTAACTTTTTGTTGCTGTTCTGAATTTTTAAATTTTGGTTTTCGAGGAATTCCAATTTTGCATAAAATATTCTCATTGGGGACATTACATTAATTTGTACCCTAGCACCGATAAAACCCTTGTCATTCTGGAAATTCTAAATTTTGAAGCCCAAATGTGACTCCCGAATGAAGCCACCAATGCAACAAATGAGAGTTTTCGTCCCCAAGTGTTGAACTTCTCGAGTCTCCAAAAGAATCCAATGAGCATTTTCATCCTCAATAGATGAGAGAAAGAGCCAAAGCGTGTGTTATGTCCCTTTTTGAAGGCTGATTTTCAAAGACATGGTGTCCCAGTTTCACCCCGAAATCGATACTACCCCATGTAAAAAATTTCGTACTTTTAAAATAATGGGTCGTTTTGTATTTTTTTTTTTCGAGAAGATGCTTGTATTGCGTCAAGATATTCCCAGTGAATCATAGGAGCCAATTTCGACAAATACTCGATGCCGAAAATCGTTTTATCCTTTGTCAAGTTTTGTCTGCGGGAAAATTTTATTTAATTATTTTGAGCCCCGTTTGAAGTAAATTGTGCTCCGGTTTAGCCCTGTTGAAATTTTGCATGTCAATATTCACATATACCAGTAGGGTTTTCATCAGGAATGGATCCTGGGCTTTATCTGTGACTTCTGGCAACGTTTTGCGTTTTTGTTATTTTTCTCGTATTTTTTCTCTGTGAAATTCCCCTAGGTCAATTCCTTCACCAAGTCTAATTTGTTTTCTTGCCTGGAGTATCTGGAGATCATCTACGGCCGCCATGCGAAGGAATCAACCTCACGAAGTCAGATTCTCTTTAAAAAGACGAAGTCATGCACAAAAAGTTTCTTCTGGACAAGTCGCATTTTTGGGAATGGATGGATTTAAGCTGCAGATGGAATTTTGGTCAAGCGTAGCGGTGCAAGTGGGATTTTGTACCTACCTTGCAGGTACTTTTTCCCATGAAGGCAAAGTCACTTAAGTCATGATGGGAAAATTAGAGGCAGCAAATGCAGGGAATTCTTACCTACCTTGCAGGTGAAAATTCCCATTGTGAAATAAAGAAAAAATCACTTAAGGCATTGATGGGAATTTCTTACCTACCTTGCAGGTAAAAATCCCATTGTGAAAGTCAAACAACTTAAGTGGATAATGGGATTTTTGGAGCTGCCATGCAGGGTGAATAATCCCATCCAAATTGACTTTTAAAAATAGAAATCAGCCTTTGCCAAAAAGTGCGACCCCTTTGGAGCATTAATTAATTTATTTAATGGCATTTATTAATTCCAATTTTGGCGCCCAAGGATGAGAAGAAGTCAATGCATAAGGAGAAGTCAAAGAAGACTGGAAGTAGAATGCTAAAAATAAATTAAATTTAATTTATTTAATGCAGCCCTAGAGCATGCTAAAAAGTGCGACCCATTTGGAGGATGAATAATGCTTTTTGAAGTATTTATTAAATGGTTTTTATTCCTATTTTTGGCATGGAGAAATAGAAGGTCAAAGCATGATGTTAAGTGAAAGTAGAGGGCTAAAAATAAATTAAATTTATTTATTTAATGGCAGCCATGAGCATGCATAAAATAGGCGCCCAAATTGGAGAGAAAAGCATGTTTATTAATTAATTAATTGCCAGGAATAGGAGAGGCAATTATTAATTATAGAATGATGAAGGTTATATAAGCATGGGCTGCCATAATGATGAATTAATTAATTCTTCTAGCAAAGGAGTGCAGCCGGACAGTTTTGGCGCCCAAAGAAGGAGGATTTTTGCATTGAAGTTTATTTTCCACTTCTGGGAAGCTTCAAGTTTGGCGCCTAGGATTGGAGGAGCTTGTTTTAGGCTTAGTTAATTATTCATATATTGGTACAGTGCCCAGTGAAGTTGAAAATATTTATGCTTGCTTTGCATGCAAAAAGCCTCAAATTTTAGGGCAGCGGGCTTTATATGCAGATTTTATGATAAAAATCAAGTGTTCATGCTCTGGAATCCGTCTTTGTCTAAATTAATTGCAGGTATTCATTACAGGTGCTCATATAAGTGAAAGAGAGTGCAAATCAATGTCAGGTACATTGAATATGTCCTCTAAATCTGAAGAAATTGCCAGATCTGCACCAATTGCAAAGAATTCGGCATAATTAAAAGAAAAAGAGTTGCTTACAGACAAAGATTGCTCCAGCCATGGCAAAGTGGGATGAAAGGGTAGGCTCTGTGGAATCATGCATAGCTTCCAGATTTGTTTCAATAAGATCAAGGCCATCACAACCAGTCCAAATCTCAGATCTCATAATTGCAAAGGCTTCCGGCAAAAATTCATCCTCTTGTTTAATGCAATGACGTAGCCGTGAAGAAGTCAGTGCATGGAGAATTCCTTCCAGGATCTTGTGCATGTGCTCCCAATCTTCCATTGAAGCCTTCATTGAATTTGCATTCACCCTGAGGCTGCTTTCAAAATTTAATTTTTAATTGCTCATATGCGATTAAAAATAAAAATGATGAGTTATTTATGGCAAACATTGCCTTTGATGCATGTACTGGAGAAGAACTACAAAAGCTTCAAGGATAAGAAGGAAGACAAGTCAAAGGCAATACCCACAAGCAAATCACAGTCACTTGCTTCCAGATCCAGATCCAACCGCTTCCAGATCTAGTTTGGTGAGAATCAAAGGCAAAAGAATCAACTGCATGCAGAATATGAAAAAAGAACAAGACTGTAGCTTTCCTCTTTCTTCTTCTTTCTCTTATTTTCTTCGACAAAGTAATTGAGCGATCAATTAAATTATAAAACTTAAGTGATTGGTTTAAAAGCCATTACTTGAAGAAGTCAACTACTTGGAAATAGGTGGCAGACATGCAAAATAGAAGGTTATATCTTCAGTTACAAATCATGCATGTCATGCAAAGAGGAATTCCAGGAGGGAGATTGCCAGTTGTTTCCTTTCCGACTTCCACATGTGTCTAGTTTCACTAAAAGCTTCCTATTTGTAATTTCCCCTCTACATGCTATAAGTAGAGGAAGAACCTTGGGTTAAAGGATCAGAATTTGTAAGCAACATTCTTGTGTTCCAGACTTTGTGCTAAAACCCTGATAGCTATTTGAAGCAAAGGAATAGAAAGGAGCATATTTTCGGAGAACTTTGTGTCATGGTGCATTTTGTTTCTAACTTTTTGTCTTAGATCTACTTATAAACTTTGTGTTATTCTAGATCTAGATCTAAAAGTTACCTTTGCTTATAATTTTGTGTGTTAATATCTATTGGTTTTCTATCTATGTGCATGCAATCAACTCTGTAATCTATTGATTGGGTTGCACATCTTCCCTCTTTCTTTCTGTGTTTTTATTATTTCCTTCTTCATCAGATATTTCCTTTCTTTAACAGCTGCTTACTTGCTGCAAAACTATACAGCTATGGTTCATGAGCTGCATGGTTAAAGTAATACCCACAAATAGATACTAGCATATTTAATTGACAAATCTTACACGGGAGCCTCACCGGTAAATGAGGGAGATTTATCTCATGACTGCCTAGGTTTTCAGCTATGCAGAAAATCTAGCCAACAATTTTTGGCGACTCCGCTGGGGAACAACTATCTTTGCAGATCAAAGCTTATCTCTTGCAGATCAGAGTTTTTCCCATTCAACTTTCAACCTGGCTGAACGTCCATTCACCCGATCTGTGAAGGCACAAGGAAGGACTGATCATTTCTTGATTGCAGGAGAGCAATTCAATTTCAATCATCCTCCTCAAGTTAGAAGCCACATATCTAGTCTCTTCACCGGAAGAAGTACACACTCATCAAGATCCGGATCATCTTGACATAATCCGGCAGTTGGAATTATTCATCAAGTCTACTCTCAAGAAGACATGCCCCATTCATCATGATGCAAAACCAAAACTTGCCCGGATAATACATGTCCATGGGGTGCAGCCTTTGGACCTCTGAATCTGACTCCTCCTATGCATGATCTACCTAAAGGGACAAGAAAGAATTTTCCAAAATTCTTTGGAGATGGCAAGCAAAAAAAGAGATGATCACTTGGCTGCATTCTTCATATCTTGTGGAGTGCTTGCAAGTGAACATGAAGATGTGTCTGTCAGGACTTTCATAGAGACTCTCACATGACTTGGCTGGAGAATGGTTCTACGGCTAGCTCCAGCACCATAACCAACTGGGCTACTATGCGGGATGCATTCCTGAAAAGATTCAAGCCAGCTGAAGATTCCAGTACATTGATAACTCAACTCACTCAGTTGAAGAAGGAGCCACATGAGCACATGCGGGATTTTATTGCAAAATTCCAAAGATTACTTTACAAAATTCCGGTTTCTACTTCTCTGAATGATGAGAATCAAAAGGTATTCTTCATCAATGCTTTACTTCCTGAAGTAAGCTATCAACTGCAAAGAGCACATCCTGTTGACTTGTTAGCAACTCAAAACATGGCGGTTGAAATTGAAGACGACCTCATCATGGCTGGAAAGATAAAAAGCAACACTTCTAGAGCTGAAAGTTCATCCTCTGCTACTACTTCTATTCACTATTGCAAAAGTTAGCAAATGAGATGTTGCAGATGAAGAAACAAATGGCTCAAATGGCTCAAGGCAACAACACTGCCCCTGCTCGGAATTTCAACAACAAATCCGGAACCGCATTGTTGGTTCCCAAAGATTAGCAATTGAAGCCACTGCTCCCGAGAAACAACATATGGAGATGAATGAAGAAGACCGGGAAGTGATGCTTGATCAGTTTGAGAATGATGATTTTGTAGGTCCTACTGGCGACTCCAACATTAATTACCTAAACTACAAATCTAACATGACGATGAGAAACTTCATGAAGATGATCATGGTCATATATGTATGCAATATTTACAAATCACAAACTCATCAAGCTGAGGCATTAGCCGATGAACAAAGAAGGGGCAGCCCTTTACCTTCTTCCTTAGCTCTAGAAATAAGAATGTGAGTTCTTCATCTCAACCACAGAAAGCAGCTCAGGTATCTGAATCTATACCTTCCTTTGACATTATTGATCATGTCAAGAAAACTAGGATTCAAATGTCAGAAGTTGAATACTTGAGAGCCTTTCCTGAGCAGTTAAATAGGCTAGTCAAATATGTACAATCACCAGGACAATCCAATACATCAAAGGGCCTTTTGCCTAAGCCCAAAGATACTCCTCCCCAGAACAACACTACAGTTGTTAAATCCTCATTATCTTAAAAAAAGAGTGAACCTTTCTATGTTTCCTATTGCTTAATGGTTTCAAGTTAAGCAATTGCATTTTAGATTCAGGTGCTTCTGACAATGTCATGCCAACTAAAGTTGCAGATGCTCTTGGGCTTACCTTGATGAAGACCATAAAAAGGTGTTATTCCATGGAGAGACAAGTCCCTTTAATCGGACAAATCAAAGATGCACAAGCTGTTCTGGCAGCTTTTCCTGACAAAAGATTAAAGATGACAATCTTAGTTGCAGATATTCTTGTCTCCTACGGGATGTTGTTGAGCAGAAACTTCTGCAAAGAGCTGGGAGGAGAAGTAAAGATGGATTGGTCCTGTGCTCATATTCCTATCAAAGGAATAAATCAGAAGCTAGAGCCGGAAAAAGAAGTCCAAGTACATGGTTACAAAATCTGAGGATCCTAGATCTCAGATTCTTTTTTTCAGAGAATCGACCATGGGGTCTATTTCTTGGAAATGGATAAAGACGATTCCAGAACCAGAACTTCAACCAGAGCCACACAAAAGAAGAGGAAAAAGTTTGGACTCTAGAGTTTAAAGGCACATGTTGTTCTTTTGGATCAGGAGTCGGCATTCTACTAATATCTCCGATCATCATGAGATATTCCCATACTCCCACAAGTTGATGTTCGAGAACACCAATCATACGGCGGAGTATGAAGCATTGTTGTTAGGAATGGAGCAAGCTAAAAAGAAAGGAGTAAAACTCCTCAAAGCCCAAGGAGATGTTGAACTTCTAGTAAAGCAAGTTCGAGGGAAAATCAAGTCAAAAGAGATGAAGTTGAAGCATTATAGAGATAGAGTACTTTCTGCCACATTCGATTTTGCAGCCTTCTCTATCGACTTCATTCCAACAAATCAAAACTCCAAGGCAGATTCTTTGGCAGTCACAGCTGCACTATTGAATCCGGATAGACCACCATCCATATTCAGACAAGGAAACTATAAAGTGGAGATGGTCTACCACCCCAAAGTCCCTGATAATGTTGAATAGTGGCAGACTTTCAATGATGACAAACAAACATCTGCATGTCTGGAACAAGACAACTTTGACAAGTTGTATGTTGAAGGGAGTAAATCACCACCACGACAAACAGTCACAGGAAAAGTTGATCCAGGTTATGATGACAATAGTGGAATAATCCAACCAAAAGGTAACAAAATCCCCAAGGGTTTAGTTTCCTTAGTGGAGACTTTCAACAAGCATGATCAGTACTTGAAGAAGAACAAAGAATATGGTGATAGTTCTTCCTCGAAATGCAGCAAATAAATCTGGGAACGGAGGAAGTTGATGCAGACTTATCCACCACAGAGAGAAGAAAGGATGAGCCACCACCAGATGAAGTTGATAAGGACTTGCCCAAGGTATTTGACAAGAAGGCCAAGAAAAGGAAGTTCGAGATCGGAGACTGGGTACTCTGGTGGGACAAGAGACATGAACCAAGAAGGGCATGCACGACAAATCGATTCACTCTGAAAGGGCCCTTCATCAAAAGAGCTGCTTGGACACTTTCTTCCTTGCTTACTTAGGGATGGAATTGAGTTATCACTTGCCTTTGAACGGCAGCATCTTGAAGCTTTTCGACATAAAAAAAGGTAAAACTTGTATATGTATATAAATAAAACTTTGTTGTTTTTTTCTTTTCTTTTTTTTTTTTTTTGTTTTTTTTTTTGACCCCGAGCCCAATGGACAAGACATGAAACCAGAGATGTTGGGATCTCATCTTTACTCCTTTCATTTTGAAAGAGGTAAAGATGTCCACAGACGGAGCCAACTGGTGTCCCAGATTTCACCTTGAAATCTGAGACTACCCCATGTAAAAAAATTCGTACTTTTAAAATAACGGGTCGTTTTGTGTTTTTATTGCCAGAAGATGCTTGTATTGCATCAAGATATTCCCAGTGAATCATAGGAGCCAATTTCGACAAATACCCAGATGCCGAAAATCGTTTTATCCCTTCATCAAGTTTTGTCTGCGGGAAAATTTTATTTAATTATTTTGAGCCCGTTTGAAGTAAATTGTGCTCCGGTTTAGCCCTGTTGAAATTTTGCATGTCAATATTCACATATACCAGTAGGGTTTTCACCAGAATGGATCCTGGGCTTTATCTGTGACTTACAACATTTTTTTGCGTTTTTTATTTTTCTCGTATTTTTTTCTCTGTGAAATTCCCCTAGGTCAATTCCTTCGCTAGTACAGTTTGTTTTCTTTCCTGGAGTATCTGAGATCATCTACGACCACCATGCCAGAAGGAATCAACCTCAGGAAGTCAGATTCTCTTTAAAAAGATGAAGTCATGCACAAAAAAGCTTCTTCTAGGACAAGTCACATTTTTGGGAATGGATGGATTTAAGCTGCAGTGGGATTTTTGGTCGCAGCAGGTAGGTGGGATTTTTGTACCTACCTTGCAGGTACTTTTTCCCATGAAGGCAAAGTCACTTAAGTCATGATGGGAAAATTAGAGGCAACAGGCAGGTGGGAATTTCTTACCTGCCTTGCAGGGTGAAAATTCCCATTGTGAAATAAAGAAAAATCACTTAAGGCATTGATGGGAATTTCTTACCTGCCTTGCAGGGTAAAAAATCCCATTATGAAAGTCAAACAACTTAAGTGGATAATGGGATTTTTGGAGCTGCAGTGCAGGGTGAATAATCCCATCAAAAATTGACTTTTAAAAATAGAAATCAGCCATGCCAAAAAGTGCGACCCCTTTGGAGAATTAATTAATTTATTTAATGGCATTTATTAATTCCAATTTTGGCGCCCAAGGATGAGGAAAAGTCAATGCATAAGGAGAAGTCAAAGAAGACTGGAAGTAGAATGCTAAAAATAAATTAAATTTATTTATTTAATGCAGCCCTAGAGCATGCTAAAAAGTGTGACCCATTTGGAGGATAAATAATGCTTTTTGAAGTATTTATTAATGGTTTTATTCCTATTTTTGGCGCATGGAGAAATAGAAGGTCAAAGCATGATGTTAAGTGAAAGTAGAGGGCTAAAAATAAATTAAATTTATTTATTTAATGGCAGCCATGAGCATGCAAAAATAGGCGCCCAAATTGGAGAGAAAAACATGTTTATTAATTAATTAATTGTCAGGAATAGGAAAGGCAATTATTAATTATAGAATGATGAAGGTTATATAAGCATGGGCTGCCATAATGATGAATTAATTAATTCTTTTAGCAAAGGAGTGCAGCCGGACAGTTTTGGCGCCCAAGGAAGGAGGATTTTTGCATTGAAGTTTATTTTCCACTGCTGGGAAGCTTCAAAGTTTGGCGCCTAGGATTGGAGGAGCTTGTTTTAGGCTTGTTAATTATCTGCATATTGGTACAGGTGCCCAGGTGAAGTTGAAAATATTTATGCTTGCTTTGCATGCAAGCAAAGCCTCAAATTTTAGGGCAGCGGGCTTTATATGCAGATTTTTATGATAAAAATCAAGTGTTCATGCTCTGGAATCCATCTTTGTCTGAATTAATTGCAGGTATTCATTACAGGTGCTCATATAAGTGAAAGAGAGTGCAAATCAATGTCAGGTACATTGAATATATCCTCCAAATCTGAAGAAATTGCCAGATCTGCACCAATTGCAAAGAATTCTGGCATAATTAAAAGAAAAAGAGTTGCTCAGACAAAGATTGCTCCAGCCATGGCAAAGTGGGATGAAAGGGTAGGCTCTACGGAATCATGCATAGCTTCCAGATTTGTTGAAGTCAATGATCTGAGATCCAGGCCATGCATGCCTATCATCCATTTATTGTCGAGATCTCACAATCGATCAATTGCAAAGGCTTTTCGAAAAAATTCATCCTCTTGTTTCTAATGCAGCCCGTGTAGAAGTCAGTGCATGGAGAATTCCTTCCAGGATCTTGTGCATGTGCTCCCAATCTTCCAGTTGAAGCCTTCATTGAATTTGCATTCACCCGAGTGCTTTCCAGAATTTTTAATTGCTCATATGCAATTAAAAATAAAAATGATGAGTTATTTACGGCAAACATTGCACTGATGCATGTACTGGAGAAGAACTACAAAAGCTTCAAGGATAAGAGAGGAAGACAAGTCAAAGGCAATACCCACAAGCAAATCACAGTCACTTGCTTCCAGATCCAGCTGCTTCCAGATCCAGTTTGGTGAGAATCAAAGGCAAAAGAATCAGTTGCATGCAGAATATGAAAAAGAACAAGACTACAACTTTCCTCTTTCTTCTTCTTTCTCTTATTTTCTTCGACAAAGTAATTGAGCGATCAATTAAATTATAAAACTTAAGTGATTGGTTTAAAAGCCATTACTTGAAGAAGTCAACTACTTGGAAATAGGTGGCAGACATGCAAAATAGAAGGTTCTATCTTTCAGTTATAAATCATGCATGTCATGCAAAGAGGAATTCCAGGAGGAGATTGCGAGTTGTTTCCTTTCACTTCCACATGTGTCAGTTCACTAAAAGCTTCCTATTTGTAATTTCCCCTCTACATGCTATAAGTAGAGGAAGAACCTACGGGTTAAAGATCAGAATTTGTAAGTAACATTCTTGTGTTCTAGACTTTGTGTTGAAACCCCTGATAGCTATTTGAAGCAGAGGAATAGAAAGGAGCATATTTCCGGAGAACTTTGTGTCAATGGTGCATTTTGTTTCTAACTTTTTGTCTTAGATCTATTCATAAACTTTGTGTTATTCTAGATCTAGATCTGAAAGTTCCCTTTGCTTATAATTATGTATGTTAATATCTATCTATTTTGCTATGTGTGTGCATGCAATCAACTCTGTAATCTATTGATTGGGTTGCACATCTTCCCTCTTTCTTTCTATGTTTTTATTATTTCTTTCTTCATCAGATATTTCCTTTCTTTAACAACTGCTTACTTGCTGCAAAACTATACAACTATGGTTCATGAGTTGCATGGTTAAAGTAATACCCACAAATAGATACTAGGAATATTTAATCGACAAAATCTTACACGGGAGACTCACCGGTAAATAAGGGAGATTTATCTCATGACCGCAGGTTTTCAGCTATGCGTAAAATCTAGCCAACAAGATTTATCTTTCCCCGTGGGTCTAAGGAGGAAAGCCTAAATTATTTTATATTGTTTTATTTATTATCATGTATATAGCCAACACCTCTAATAAAGGGACTTAAGTAATTAGCTTTTAAAAGTATCATATCATGTAGGCTCCAATACCATTTGAATATAAAGTACTTACCTTAAGTTTTATAATTTATATTATGAAAACCACGGTGTGGCTATATAAGGAGGTCGTTATCATTTTATCATGCTTTTGATGAATTTTCATATCTTGGTGAAGGATTGCTATGTAGTGAAACTTTTCCACTTCTCTCAAATTAGGTACGAAAACCCTTTAAAAGATTGAGCCTCAGAAGGACAAAAAGTTTGGAGAAGTTGGTGTGGACAAAACCCCACACTACACTTGCTTAGATATGATGTCCCCATTTTTGAAGACACTTAGCCTATCTAGGTTCCCATGGGCTTTGGGATGTTAGGTGGTTTGAGTGGCAATTAGGTAGTGAGTTAAATAATTAGATAATATTGTTCATTGGCAAGTGATTTTAATCATTTGACATTATAAAGCAATATTTATTTAATTATTTAATATTTAGCCAATTGATGTATTTAATTATTTAATTAAATTTTAAAAATACAAAATTAAATGGGGAATTAATTAAATAATATTTGGGTGACTTTTAATATTAAAATCACCCTTAGAAAGGGACACCACACCTAGGGAGGATAAACTATTTTTATTTAATGATTTCCCTCTCTAGGGATTTCGAATTTTGTGCCTCGTTTATAAAAGGAGAGTTAAGATCATTATGAGACTTATGTTATGATGAAATAATTTTGATACTCCATGCTTTGAGTTGGGTGCATGCCCATCTTGAAGTATTTTCATATTTTTAGAAGCTGGTGTGTGATCAAAAATAAGAGTTTTGGAATACTTTTGGCAAGTCGACTTTGGTGTATTTGTTTCCAATTTCAGCGATCCCTTTCATAATATTTGTGAGCTGTTTGTATGCATTTCAGTTTATAGATCGGCCTTTTCATGCTTTCATGTCCTATATTGCAGCGACTTGCTTTAATGATGATTGTGATCAAGTTTAGTGCATTGTCTCTGAATCGATTGAGCTAGTGGCATGATTTGGATCTCTTGGGTGCAGCTTCATCTAGGGCATATTGATGCTAATTATTGGTGTTATATGGATCTGATTTTAATCCCATAAATTAAGACTGCTATTTACCCTCTATGATTTCATCCCTCTCTCCCTTTGGGTGTTTAAATGCATGTTTTAATTGCTCTAATGTGCAGCGACCTCTTTGGATAAATCATGAATATTTTATGCATTGTATGATTGGTATGCTAAATGCCCAACATGTGTGATGTATTTAATGTAATGGATAGGTCTGGAGTTGGTAGTGAGATATTAATTTGGCACATCAAAAGGTGGAAGTATTTTCAATTGGTATTCTAATCCTGACTTGGTATTTGCTTGGTAGAAACTGTTTTTAATCCCTTTCTAGTAACTCCATGTATAAACAATTTTGGCTGTACATTTTGCATGTAGTTTGAAATGTCAAAATAATTGAAATGCATGGCCCAGTTACTGAAGTGAATTGATTGGTTCCACAAAGCAGCATATGAACGTGAAGCTAGACTAACTAGGGCCCATCTGGGTATGTTCTTCTAACATTTAACCATACCTTAAATTTGAACTGCACTAGGAGGCTCAAGTTTGTGAGAAGATCATACATATATTGGCAGCGATTTAATATCCTCTCATTGCATCTATTATGGTATGATGCTATGGTAGTGCAAGTTCCTCTTTTACAATGATCTTTGGATGAATGCTCAGATCAGATTTATACATATTTATTTAGCAGGTTGTATAGGTGGATTTAGATCAGATTTCAAAATCCCATTTGAGTTTGAGTTTAGCCAATTACATAGAGATCTTTTGCAGCTGTGTTTGATCTTCATATTTATTGGAAAGCAATCTGATTTTCTGAGTTTCATTAGGCCCACATCGAGAATTAAGTGCTTAGGCTACTTAGTCAAAAAGTACCTTTTGGCTGGATTCTATTAAGTGCATTTGATTTCAAGTGAAAAAAATTTGTTGTTTGTATTAGTCCATCTTTGTCCCTAAGATGGGACATTAACATCATAAATGGGCTGGTTACGATCTGATTTATACCACAAACACTTGAAACAATCATTTAAAAATAACGCTTTTATGTGAACAATCATGATTGGTTCTCTATATCAGCCAAAGGTGAAATCTTCCAAAAATCAATTAGACTTTCGTGTATTTGATATGGTGAATTTCAGTTTCCTAGAAATTATTATTTAAATTTCCATTAGAAAGTGATGGTTGCATGATAAAATAAAAATAACACTTGTGGGTTCCGAAAAATTAGTTTTCTTCAGTCAAACATGCCATAAGTGCAAAAACATTGGAACATAACTGTCGTATAGGATACAACCCCCACTTGACATCATATAGCTATCTTTATAATGGAAGGTCAGAGGATATGAGCTTATGGGCTAATATTATGAAGATGAACAATAGCATATCATTCACAACCTGCAGATACAATTCACTAATTGGTAGAATAATGAACCACTCCGACATTTAATAAATTAATGAGACAAGAACTTTCCTTAAAATAACTGAGCAGTTGTCAGAAAGTGTGTTTGCTCCTAGGTTGCCATGCAAACAAAGCTACACATATGTGATCGGGATAATCATTTTAGTGCTTCCCAAACCAGATCTTGCTTGGGTGATTCATTAAATAGAGAATGTAAGAAATTTCCTTGACACTTTTTGAATGACTACAAGTATGTGCCCAATTCAATTATTGATAACAGAAAATTCGTTGTAAAGTCATCACCCTTAATGTTTGAATCCATACTTTCATATGCCTTCCAGATCTTCTTATTTATTTCACAAATCCTTAGAAAATGAAAGTTAGGATTATTTTGCAGGGCTTAATTGTTTCACCTGATTCTCGGTGATAGTTTGTTGTATGTATGAGGTAATGACTTTGCCTTTTGTTCACAATCATTGCACCGGGAGAATATTCTGAAATGATAGCTTGCAAACATTATATGGGTGGTATGTAATGTCCCAATTTTTCACATTATTAATATTTATTTTTCATTTGCTTTTAACCCCTTGCATGCCTGCGCTACAAGTGGGAGTCTCTTTAGTTAGTTTAATGTGCACTCAGGTTAGTTACTTTTATTTATTTTAAAAATAAATAAAGTGCACTTCCAGTCTTAGTATTAAATATTTCAATGAGAGTTTATGTTTTCCCTCCAAAAGGGAAAGGTTTGGTGCTTTATTGGAATGTGCCCCTTAGTTCTAAAAAAAGGGAGGTCGCATTTCCTTAGAGGGTATGTTGAATTGATCATTTGATTTTCACTCCATGCTTGGAGTTGGGATGCATGCCCATTAATGTTCTCTCTCTCTTTTGTGGGAGTTATTGTTGAAGTTGAAGACTCTTGATATCCATTCATTGTATTTTCATGAGATTTGCAAATCTACTTGTTGGTGATTCTCTTTCTAGCTTTGGCGCCTTTTATTGAGAGTAAAATCTGCATGTTATTGAATATTATGAAGGGTTTTATGGTGCTTTAGATCTGCTGGTTATTGCTGGTTTTATTCTAACTATGGCGACTTGAATAGGGCATCTTTTAGCATGTTTTAAGGGTGAACAAGCTTTATTTGTAATCTGATCTGTGTTGGATCATTTTGCTAAGTTTGGGTAGCTATTTTGAGTCTATTGAAGGGTTATTAAGTGCTGGAAATTATTTACATGTTTTATTCTAACCCTAGCGACTGGGTTTGGGATTTCGGGGTTGTTTTGAAGGGGTTTCAGTTATCATAAAATTCAGATTTTAATATCTTTGGAAAGCTCTTGAATTATAGATTAGTCTGCACTTTATTTCATGGCAAAAGATGAAGTATTGAGCAAGTTATGAATTTTCCAAGTTTCAGTTGTTTGTGTCAGGGTTTTATCTACACAGTTTCAGATTTCGTGGGTTGATTTGCATGCCTTCTACTTATCCAAAAATTGTGATCTATAGCTTGTTGGAAAGCTAAAAATATTAAGAATCTTTTGGCATTGAGTTTGATAGAAAAATAATGGATGGTGAAGGAGTTATTAATTTTTGAAGTTTGCAGCAGTTTAGTGCATTTATTAATTAATTACTGCTGTAATTAATTTCAGATTTGAAGTGATTAATTTCCTAACTGGTTCTCCCATCTAATCCACCACCTTGGCTCACTCCAAACCCTATTTGGGTTGTATTGAAGCTAACATTGGATTATTTGAGGTCGAACTAGGAGGGTTTAGTCCTTCTAGAGTCGATTCAATAAATTAATTTGCATATTTGGATAATATCCCAAGGATATTACAAAAAAATCCTCCAGGGCAACAGCAAACATACAAAATAATTAATTGCCCTCTACCTTTGGCGTCCACTTCTTATATAGGCAATTGCATGCTAATTTTACCCACTGCTTCCTCTTATTTTTAGCAATTTCCAAAAATAAGATGTGCTTTTTCTTTTAATTTGGGCGCCCAAGTTTGCCAAATTTAGCTTGCTTTTTAGCATGTTTTTCCTTGCAATTTTTAGCAAGCTTCTTTGTCTTATTTTTAGCATGCAATTTTGCTTTGACTTTCTCCTTATCTTTGGCGCCAAGCATTGCCCAAAATAATTAAATTAAATAATTATTAAAGCATGCAAAAGAAGTCGCCATTTTTGGCTATTAATTGTGTGAAACACACAGGCAACAAGTAGGTGTGAAACTCTACCCTGCCAGGAAGGTCCAAGTTTCACACAATTCACTTAAGTGATTTGTGTTAAACGTTGACCCAACAGAAGGCAAAAGTGCGACTTGTTTTGGAATTAAATAATCTTTTGTGTGAAACACACAAGCAACAGGCAGTGTGAAACTCTACCCTACCAGGCAGGTCCAAGTTTCACACAATTCACTTAAGTGATTTGTGTTAAACGTTGACCCAGCAAGAAAATGTAAAAGTGCGACTTGCTTGGGTGAATAAATAATCTTTTGTGTGAAACACACACAGTAAAGTAAAGTTAGTGTGAAACTCTACCCCCTTAAGGTCCTCCCAATTCCACACAATTCACTTAAGTGATTTGTGTTAAATTCTGACCCAACAGGCAACTTCAGAAAAATGCGACTTGCTTCCAGATTTGACTTCTAACCTTTGGCATGGAAATCCAAGGTAGCAGGCAGGTTAGCATTATGACTTGTATGAGCTTTCTTCCACGGTTTGGACCAAAACTCCTTCACTGGATCACTGCATGAACTCTGGATGATGAGGCAATTGAATTTATGACTTCGCACGGAGAAATCACCCATTTCTCGAAAATGCAACTTCGCTTCCGTGATCTACGTTAAAAACCCAAGATTCACAATAGCTTTTAATTTTGTTTGAAACCATGGGTGACTTCTAAAAACCCTAAGCAGTTGAACTGGTCAAGCAGAACAAAAGAACAAACTAGGGGAATCGCTTTCACAAATTTTAGAGAAAACCGAAAACGAACACAAAAGAAATAAAATAAAACGAAAACCCCATGTAAGTTGCAAAACAATTGCTTTGAAAATAACTCGTTGATTAGTTGATCAAGAAAACTCTTCCTAGTGAACACTCCACTTAAGAGGCGTAAGCAATCTGTGTGAAAATCCTCGAGGGTTCAATCATGCAACACAATTTATTTTTAAACAAAACTTTATTTATTTAATAAATAAATAAATAAAATTCTCTCAGACAAAACCTAACGAAGGGATAGAGTGAGTTTTAGCATGTGGGTATTTGTCGAGTTTGACTTTTATGACTCCCTGGAGATATCCTAAAGCAATGAAGACAACTCGTAGGCAACAAACACAAAACGACCCGTTACTTTGAAAAGAACGAAAAATTTAAAAGGGGTAGTCCTAGATTTCAGGGTGAAATCTCGGGACACCATATAAAAATTCATTCCTAACTAACCTAAACCTAAAACAACCTCTCTTACAACTAAAACAAAAAAGAAGCTCATTTTTGTCATTTCCCATCTTGTGAAGGAGAAGACAAAGAAAGAAAACAGCAGAGAGAAGAAAAAAGCAGCAAAAAGTGAGAAGAAGGCAAGAGAGCAATATTCTACACCATTTGAGGTATGTTTCACATCCTTTGTTCATTTTACAAATTTACACAAATTATTTTTCATTGTTTCATTTGTTTTTTTTTTTTTTCAAAGTTTCAAACTTCACAAACTTAGGAAGTTTTTTTTTTTTTTTTTTTTTTGTTTTCACTTGCAGTTGTTGGGTGTTGCATTTCCAATAAAAACAATGAGCAGCAGTGAGGGTAGTGAGGGTGAAGAGATTCAAATGGCAATGCAACATAGAGGTAGAACCAGAAATAGGGTTTCTTCAGGGAGTGAGAGTGTTGCACCAACTGGGTTCAAATAATCCATTTGATTGCCCTTCTCAACTCCTCAAAATCTATGCAAAGGGCCCATTCAATCCTAAAAAGCCTCTTTCACAATTTACAACAACCATTGACAAAGAAAAAAAAAAAAATTCAGGGGGAGTAGAGTGTGGTTGTGTCATATTTGCAACAAAGAATTTAGGGGCAGCTACACACGGGTTTATTGTCATCTTTTGGGCATAGCTGACAAGGGGTAAAAGGTTGTGAAAGAATAACATTAGCTGAGAAGGCCGAAGTGACTAGGTTGCACATGGAGGGTGAGGCAACAAAAAAAAAGGGATGCCATTGAGACTATGCATGGTACACAATTGCCTACCCAATCCGTGGATGTTGAAAGTCAAAGGGGAGAGGATTCTACCAAGGGAAAGAGAAAGGCTACTACTTGTTGCGGGGATGTTCAATGTGCAATCACGGAAGTAGTTGACTCTTCTATTGCCAATTCTTCTTCTTTGCAATGCAATACCATTTCATGTGTCACGTTCCCCTTTTCTTCAAACAAATGTTCAAAGATGTAATTGTTGTTGGTTCCTCATATGTCCCTCCTGGAGAACACAAACTACGAACCAGCCTCCTTGATAAAGAATATTCTAAGGTGAGTGTGGTGATGGAGGAGATGAGGCAAACTTGGATACGGGTGGGCTGCTCTATCATCATGGATGGGTGGACCGATATTAAACATCGGCCACTCATCAATATCATTGTCACATGTCCTGTTGGCCCTTATTTTCTTAGAGCTATTGATTGTACAGGAAGAGGAAGGATGCAACCTTCCAATTTCAAATTTTGAAGGATGCCATAGAGGAGATTGGGCCCTCTAATGTTGTACAAGTGGTGACCGATTCAGCCCGCGTATGTAAGTTAGTTGGCTTGATGGTTGAGGGTGCTTACAAGCACATTTTCTGACTCCATGTTGTGTTCATGCATTGAACAACGCATTGAAAGACATTGGAAAGATAGATTGGGTGAAGACAATGGTGGTAGAAGGCTAGACACATACATATGTTCATTTCGCAACCATCACACCTCACTTGCTCTATTCAGTCTTTTTTTTGAGGAAGGAATTCCTCAAGCCCATGGACACTAGATATGCCAACTATTTCATTTTGTTAGAGAGGATGCTTGAGGTGCAGGAGGCTCTACAATTAATGATGGTTAATCAAGAGTGGGGTAGATGGCCAGAGGCAAACACTTCTGAAGGAAAAAGTGTGAAACAAAAGATCCTCGACGATGATTGGTGGTCCACAATGTGAGGTAAGCAATTGTTGATTTTATATATTTAATTTTATTTTTAATTTTTAAATTTTTAAATATTTTTATCCATGTTTATAACTTGTAAATTATTTTAGTTTTTCATTCTTAATATTTTTCTAATTTTTTTTGTAACTTGTTTGCAGATATGTTTGCTCCATCATCTCACCTGTAGTGGGGGTCATAAGATATGTTGATACAAACTCTCCTAGTCTTGGAGAGATTTATGAGACATTTGACAACATGCTTGGGCAAATGAAGCAAGCCATTTATAAAAGGATCCTACTTTGGGATTTTATGAGGAGCATATCAGCCCATTGTGACACGGCGGTGGAACACAATGAACACCCCGCTTCATATGGCAGCCTATGCTCTAAATCCCAAATGGTATGCAACACGACCTAGGAGAGTGCCTCCATCTGATGATGAAGAGGTGAAAGAAGGGCTCATGAAGGCCTTTCGAAAGATGTACACTGATGAGGAGTCCACTTTATCACACCCAATGGCTATCCTTTGTCAATCTCCGTGGACCAACATTTAGCAAACCAAAGGCGAGGACAGATAGAGCTACATTAGCTCAAGTAGACCCTATTGGATGGTGGACATGGCATGGCAAGGATGCACCAAACTTGAGGATTCTTGCCACTCGCCTCCTTTCACAGGTTGCTAGTTCCTCTGTTGCAGAGAGGAATTGGTCCACATATGGCCTCATCCACATAGTTAAGAGGAACCACCTTACCTCTCGACGAGCAGAGAAGTTAGTAGCCGTGCATAGTGCCTTGAGACTTCAGATCGACAAACTCCTGAGTATCGTCAGACTCCAGCTGCACGTTGGGATGTTGATCCCAAGATGCCGCATGCATTATGAGAAGAGGCAGGCACAGTGGGATTGGTTGGGGTTCCATCGATGAGGCAATCCCCTCATAGTTCCAAAGTGACTCGACTCGTGGTCTGATTTTGATGCCACTTTAGCGGATTTTGATTAGGGGCAGCAATATATTTTCATTTTGATTTTCTATGTTTCAAACATTTTGTAGCCCTTGGGCATTTCATTGTAATTGAAACTTGAATCTTATGTGAAATCTCAATTCAGCTCCAATTTTATGTATTAAAGTTCTATGATGTGTGTGATGAATGCTTTAAGTTTAAGTCAATGTTATCAATGTTATCATATGAATATTTGAAATTTCCTATATTTTTAAGGTTGAATCTTATGTGAAATCTCAATTCAGCTCTAATTTTATGTATTAAGGTTCTATAATGTGTGTGATGAATGCTTTATCAATGTTATCATATGAATATTTGAAATTTCCTATATTTTTAAATGCCCTTAAAAAATGGCACCTTTTATCATTCAACAATTTTGAAATGAGGCTAAAACAATTCAAAAAATCTTATTTATTTATAGCAGCTCCAGATCAGATCAAAAACACCTTTAAATACCTCAAAATGTGCCCTAGAAGTGGGTCATACAAGATGATAAAGGATGGAATATAACTGAAAACACAGCTGCAAATTTACTTCAAACCCTTGATAAAAATCTGCAAATCTGCACCTTCAACTACTGGAAAAACTTTGAAAATTACTATAAACTCGATGAAGCACAATGGAAACCCCAATGGTGGAGAATCCCCTTGAACTCTTGGAGGGTTTTCGTCCTCAAGAGTGTATTTCTAAAGGGTTTCGTCTTTAGAAATTTCTTTGACAAAGCATGAAAGCTTCAGACAAAAATCAGCAATATGATAAATATTCAAGTGTGTCTTCTCCAAGCAAATCCCATTGCTTAAATAGAAGAATTGGGCCTAATGGCCACCTCCAACAACCAATCATATTTTCCTCATTAAATGCTCTTTTCCCTCCATTTTGTCTTCCTAATGCAAGTCACATTTTTCTAGAGGAAATAACTTTGGCCCATATGCTTTTTCTATATGTTGCCTTTTTCCCATTTCTTTTTGCTCCCTAAGCAAGTCGCACTTTTCCATGGATAATATATTTTTGCTAAGTGCTTTTACCCTTTTGTTTACTTTTTTCTATTTTTAATTTATGATTAAGTCCATAATAATTTATTATAAGTGTCTTTTATAATGTTTTATTTATTTTTGCACTTTATAATAAAATATTATAACTTAAGTCTCCTTTTAAAATTTTCCTTAGCCATCGGGAAGACAAAATAGGCTAAGGGTCTTCGTCATGACTATCCTAGGAAGTGGACATTTCAGTCCTCCCTTCCCAAGATTGTTTTCCCTCAAGCAATTCTGATTTCACTTGTCTAAGTGCCATGCACAATAGACAAAACATGTTGAAATGTTTCAGATCCCGGGCACCTATACCTGTTAGATGAGCTAAAACTTGCCACCACTTGTCATTCACAAGATGCTCATATATACATGGTTGCACCCAAGGCATTACATAATGCAAATTGCAGATTTTATCATCTAGATCATCACTCTTTTAAAAAATCTGAATATGCAGCATATATGACATTAATTTGCTTGTATCATACCTCATGAAGTCACCATGATCCATAAAAGGATGAATTTCATCATAAATCAGCTGCTGTGATGTTATGCCTCTTTCTTCACCAATCACCTCTTGTGAGATCTGCCCTTCTTGGAATACTACAATCATGCTCTTGGCTGCCATTCTTTGAGGAACTCCTTCCTCATACCAACCACTTTCAGTTCAGAAGTGTGCATACTCTTTTTACCTTGAAGCACAACATCCCTTTCTTCTAGGACTGCTGCAAGGACAGCTGTAAATGCATCATGATTGCTTCCATTTCCCAAAACATAGAATGAAAAACCAAAATCATACCTCACCCTTTGCTGATCCCAACACAACAGCAGTGTTATAGGGGTTGGAAATGATCCCATACCATGTGCCAATGATGTTACAAACTGAAAATTAGCACACCTTTTGACTGAATTCTCTTGTGAGCTTGCCCACATGTCCCTATGCAAACTGGAAATGTGTATGACAGCAGTATAAAAATCAGAAATGATGGAGCTATTATGTACGCACATACCTTCCTTGACTGAACTATCATCAATACAAGTGCTCAATTGAAAATCATCCTCATTGGTGATCACATCCCTTTGTATGGTAGTCATTTCAATATTGATTATAGTGGCAAAAAGTATAGCAGTATTCACATTCACCTTTGCATGCCAAAACTTCAGTTCACCAATTTTTACACTTGCCTTCTTTTCTTCCATGCCCGACTGAGTTATGTGGCTAAAAATGGCCATGAAGTGTCCATCAAAAACCCTTTCTTCAACCACCTTCATGAGCTTGTTCTCTCCTGGCATGGATTGGCTCTTCCTAGCCTCATACATTATGTAGAATGATGAAAACAACCCATACAATGACTGCTGCGCTAAAACTGAAATAAGAGAGGAACTTACATCATGTTTTAGTGCTCCAAAAAGCGGTGGTTCAACTTGGGATGACAGTTGTAGCAAAACTGAACTTGGGGGTGACTTATACCACTTTCCCATGCTACAAAATGTGGAATTTCTCCTTGGAAAGATTGTTGTTTCAAAACTGCATGCAAAAATGAGTGTTGAAGATGATTTACCTCATGTATCACCACCATAAAACATGGAATTGCCTTTTGAAGTACGAGTTGTAGCAAAACTGAATTTAGAGGGCGTATTTCATCATGTTTCCACCCTATAAAAGATGAAATTTCTCCCCCACATGACTGTTGTTCCAAATTTGAGTGTAACAAGGGATGTTGGAGATGAATTGCCCTATGTGTACTTCCCCCAAAGAGTTCAATTAACTTACTAAGGGACTGTTGTAGTAAAACTGGATGTAGAGGATGTATCATATCATGTTTCAACACTACAAAAGGCGAATTTACCTCTTCCAATGACTGTCGTACCAACATTGCATGTATGAAGCCTTTCCCACCATGTTTAGCATGTTCCCTACAAAGGACAACATGTTAGTTCCCACCATTTTTCTGAGTTCTTCTCCATCTTATCTTCATTTTTGATGGTACTTGTCATGTGATCTCTCTCTTCCTTCATCAAATTTGACTCCAATTGCATCATTTGACCACATACAAAATATGTTATCTTTTTGTGCCCCACAGACCACCGTGCAACAAATGACTTAACCTCTTCTAACTTACTTGAATCATCGGTATCTCATTTGTGAACTCTTTTTCTATGAACTTATGGGAATTTTCAACAATGCTCTTGCGCCTCTTTTGTATTTTCATTGTAATTGTCATTTATCTTGCAAATTTGAGTTTTCTTAACACTTTACCACTTGGCATATGTTAGAAACCAAAGGTGATATCATTAAATGCCAATGAGCTTTTACCTTAGGGCTCATGTCATGACTCCATCATCCGATACTTCACTATCATGCAAAATCATTAGAAGACATATGAACATTTTCACCAATGAAAATTTCTTACCTTGTCATCCTTGCAAGATTGCATTTCAATCTTTCTTGAAACCTTTGTGAAGAAATTCAGCAAGTAAAGCTTGGTGCCACCATTTGTGTGCTTGTATCCATGTATCTAGAGATGAGCATTGTTAAGGGTCATCTTCACATAGGATTATAACACAAAAATGTCTCAAATTTTTTAACATGATCTTTTTTCATTTTCATCAAAAAAGGGACTTGGGTCCACTTCCATGTTTTTTTCCTTGGTTGTATTCAGATCTGATTTCTTTCCTCACAGCTCTATTAGATTTCATTGCTCGATACCACTATAATGTCCCCAAATGGACATTTTTGACCCCAAATGGATTTTTAGCAAACCCAAACCCAAATGCAAATTTATAAAATATAGATCAAACCAAACTTTGCAGATCTGAATTTTCTTCTAGAAAATGCGACTAGGGTTAGGTGGAAAACCCAAACAACCAGTCATAATATATTTGTATCTTTCACTCAAATCTGATATACAGATTTTATAAAGCCAAAGTATTAAATTTTCTTCCAAACAAGGCTGAAATCTTTAAAAATCTGCAGATAAGATGCCTTGAAAATGACACATTTTACATTCAAAATTTCTGAAATGAGGCTAAAACAATTCATAAAATCATATTTATTTTAGTATCTCTCCAGATCAGATCAAAAACACCTTTAATTACCTTGCCCTAAAGTTTGCCTCTTGATAGAAGGCTTTGGATATAACTGAAAACACAGCTGCAAATCTTTAAAACCCTTGATCCAAAATCTTCAAATCTGCACCTTCACTGCTGGAAAAACTTTGAAAATTACTATAAACTCAATGAAGCACAATGGAAACCCCAATGGTGGAGAATCCCCTTGAACTCTTGGAGGGTTTTCATCCTCAAGAGCGTATTTCTAAAGGGTTTCGCTTTAGAAATTCCGTTTGATAAAATGAAAGCTTCAGACAAAAATCAGTAAATATGCTAAAGATCCAAGTGTTTCTTCTCGAAGCAAATCCCATTTCTTAAATAGAAGAATTGGGCCTAATGGTGACCTCCAACAACCAATCATCTTTTTCTTCATTAAATGCCCTTTTCCCTCCATTTTGCCTTCCTTATGCAAGTCACATTTTTATATTTCCCATATGTTTTTTCCTATATGTTGCCTTTTTTCCCATTTCTTTTTGCTCCCTAACAAGTCGCACTTTTCCGGGATAATATATTTTTGCTAATGCTTTTACTATTTTGTTTACTTTTTCTATTTTTAATTTATGATTAAGTTCATAATAATTTATTATAAGTGTTTTTGTAATGTTTTATTTATTTTTGCACTTTATAATAAAATATTATAACTTAAGTCTCCCTTTGAAATTTTCCTTAGCCTTCAGAAGACAAAATAGTCTAAGGGTCTTCGTCATGACTATCCTGGGAAGCGAGACATTTCATTGTAAGAAAGTCCCTTACGAGGTTGCTTGTATCCTCTCCTTCTCCATATGATAGTGTCTTGGGTGTTTATCTTGTCGATCTCTCTCTTCTAGACCGATGCTTGCAGTGTTCTTTTACCACTTGTGCCCAAGATTTAGCCTCTTCTAACTTACTTCTTAGCTCATTTTCACTTTTTTCTATGTTATGGAGTGCTATTTTTTATTGCTCAGCTTTCCTTTTCTTCCCCAACCTTGTTTTTTGAAGATGGATGGATTTGTTTCATGTTGCCCAACATCCTTAGATTTTGTAGATTTTGTACTTGTGCTTGAAGCTTCTTTTTGTCTTGTAATAATAAGAAGTATCACCTCCTTTTATTTTAACATCTTTCACTTTCTCCCTTGCCTCCATGTTTTCTAGTCTTTCTTTCAAGCTCATTATTCTCACATAGGCTTGTGACCAAATGAGAGGAGTTGATGTTTCTTCACCATCTTGAAGCTCTAATTGGTGGCCCCTAACATCCATGAAAGCTTCCGTGACTAATTTTTCCTTGGATGTTTTCTTTGCTATTGGTCTATCTTGATTCCCTTTGACTTCTTTCCAACCCTCTTGTGGTTTTGATTAGCCCAAATATATAACGCTGCTTGTTGTACTTTCTTGTCCCAAAAACCTTGTTGTTAATCTAAAATATATTGCCAAAGCTTGTAAAAAATGCCCAAATCAGGTGTGACATTGATTGGTTTTGAAATCATTTCCGATGTTGTACATTTGAGAAGAGAATATGATGTTGCTTTTGGGCCCCAAAATATGAACATTTGTGTTCCACTAACCCCGTATGTGCCCTATTCCCTTCAAAAGTCTAGGTCTTGGGTGCAATACGAAACCGAAAGAGTTTTGTAATGCCCTCTTGTGCTATAGTTTAAAACATAAATGCAATTTATAAATGTGCTTCTCCACAACTATTCTCCAATTCTCTACCAGTCTTGAAAGCCTTGACTTATTCTCTAAGCTTCACTTTGAAACCTCAATGGATCCTCGATTGGCACACAAGAAGCAAATAGGCATGAAATTAAAATTAAAATAAAAAATGCACAAGAGGTTGAAAGTCCACGTTTTAGCCAGCGAGCTTTGGGGCAAAAAACCAACTTACAAGCAGGTCCCAAAATTTCCCGTTCCACAAACCGCGGGAGTTTAAAACAAAAATGCAATTTATAAATGTGCAGACAACTCCGAAATCCAGCGGGAAAGGACTTGAGGATCACCGAGATTGTGGATTCTCATAGGAAGGATCAAGGCACCACAAGAAGGAAGGGTTTTAGCCCATGAGGTAAGCACATAAAAATTTCCCTACACTATTGTAGGGAGTTCAGACAAGACTAGGGATTTGTGACGTTAGCCATGTCAAGTTTTCTTTTTCTTGTTTGAGTGTTTTCTAAGGGTTGCAGTACAGAAAACTTGGAGCTTGTAAGATCATGTGTTGACTGCACAATCTAGAAGGCTTGGGAATTATTAATGGATTGATAGTAATTTTAGAGTCTCCTTTAATATAGAGAGTTGATATTCCATGTCATTGAGTTGGTAGAGTGTATGTGTGTAAACTTGTAAACTTGTAAACTTGTAAGTAAGTTTGAAATTTTTTTTTTCTTATTGCAATAACTTGATGTAACTACAGTACCTTAAATTTAGTCGAAGCATTTGGAAATGTCACTTAGTGTACTTTAAAAAAAACCACAACATTTTATTTTAGAAGATAAATATTTGTACAAATTAACCATGTCAGGGCCTCAGGAAGCTATAATGTCCAATCCACGAGCATTATAAAACAAAATAAACTTAATAAAAATCATGAAGGATTGTCTAATTTCAAAATAGCTTTCATGTCTTCCTAATCTCGTTGAGGCCACCACATTGGAGGGTCTCCATAACATCCTATGTCGTGATTTTCCAACACACAATTTGCTAGAGCATCTGCCACTTGATTTTTTTGTCTGGAAATGTGACTGATTTGTATCGACTGAAATTTGGCCTGCAAGTCTTTGATTTTTCTTTTTCTTTCTCAATCATGCCAATTTGATCTCCTAGTTTCTCTATAGTAGTCAATATCCTAACAACTTTTAGTCGATTCCACTTGCACCTGAGTCCACCCACACTTAATAGCCTCTTACAGGACCTTTGTGAATATCTCTAACCTCAGCCAACATTGTTAGTGGTGGTTCCCAGATTTTCAGCAAACAAGAACGTAACTCTCCCATCATAAGTTCTTCCAATACCCCCATTGCCGCCTTTCCCGGATTTCCCTTGAAGCCCCATCCGTATTCAATTTACCAAACTGCATAGGAGGAACCCAATTTTGTTGTTTATCTTCTCTTTTTTTTGTCTTAAAAGGAGGAAGCGGGGAGCTAGTAGGTTGTAATAATAGCTGCTTACATATGTTATTCCATGCCGAGTAAGAGTAGAGGGAAGGGAAACTTTCTGCTTTATAGTTTTTTCATATTAATTATAGTCTTTTGCCAAACATACCCCCTCTCTGTGATCTCTTGCTTAAAATTCTTTTATTCCTTTCCTTCCATATATTCCAAAGTAACAGAGATATACCTGTCCATAGAGGGGAGTAAGTTTTGTCCTTTGGAATTCCTTCTTGCCACTCCATCAATTGCTCAAGAGAGTGGAGTCCCTGAGTAGTGTATGCCAAACATATTTGCAAGAGATTGCCATAAAGGTATAACCCACGAACAAAGGAAGAAAGATGATGTCTAGTTTCCTCCTCATTCCAACATAATGTACATCTGAATGGCCCATAAAAACCTCTCTTCATAAGTCTATCTCCTGTTAGAATTCTGCCATGTGCCAAGAGCCAAAGAAAAAAGCTAACCTTGGGCCATATTGCAGGCTGCCATATTTGCTTAAACATTGCTTGGAGGGGATGAGGGTTGCCTCTATTTAGCTCCTCGTATCCTAAATGCACTATATATTCTCCTCCTGACGTGTTCCCCCATCCTATTTGATCTAGTTCATTAGAATAGGAGAGAGAATATCTTTTCGATATCTTTTCCATTTACACATTATTCAACCAATTTAAATTGTCTTCTGCTCTCTTCACACCCTCTAATCCACTAGACAACAACGAATCTTCTCTAATTCCATTATAAAATCCACTGAAGCCTCTTATTGAATATCTACCCAAACCCCTCTATGTCTCAATTTTGATTTCTATCATCCCTAAACAATTTCATGGGGGCATGGACAATACCATCCTTGATACTATTCAAGTTCTTATAAAACCGTCCTCATGGTCACTAATGGTCATAATTTCAATGGGTATCTTGGCTTAATCATTCTAGTCAAGATTCTTGGGTCAATTGAGGAAGAAAACTAATGAAGTTTCCTCTATAAATACAAACACACCTAACCTATTAGGGGCATCTAGGTATCTTTGGGAATATCATACACTCCTTGGGGCACATTATCAAAGCAACAAGGTATACATCAATAGCCATCCAAGTGTGGTCTTAAATCACATACTAAGTTTAATTGTGAAGTAGAAGTTCCAAAGTGCATGTTGCCAAGTGTTATGGCTGAATCAAGGGCTCGTTCTCTATTATATACCCTTGCATCTCATCATAGGATTGGGAGAAATACATGTGGTTTGGTCCCTCTTCGAAGTAGTGGTATGTAGGCAACGCTCATCACATCAATGGGGTTATGGTGATGCCATCTAGTTTGATCATGCCAACCCCCTTTTAGATCAAGAGCACAAAGTTATGGTTTGGTCAAAGGAGAACTAATATCTAATTCCCCAGCACAGGACATCACAAGGTTCTAGACTTAGAAAGTAGAGTTACTGAGACACGGGAAACCTAACCAAAGAAAAAAAGTAGGTAGAGATCCCCAAAGGACAAGGTGTAGCCTTCCATGACAAGTATGTTGGTGAAACCATCCAACACCAACAAAACCATCCACAATATAGTTTTAGGTCTTGCATCTTTTAGAACAACTTGACAATAATCTCTCCTACTTTTTCCCACCATCGAGCACACTGCTTGTCAAATCTTTTGTTCACATATTTTGGTAAGTCTATTCCATTACCTAACCTTAATTTTATCAAATCGTAAGTGGTATAATATTCTAAATTTCAAGTTTTAACATTATTCAAGACTATATTAGGACTGCCCTTTATTAGTCTTGAGACATTCTTATTTGTGTTAGGTATATTGTGTACAAACCCTTAATTACCCATCATAATAATTCAAAATTGGATCTCCTTTGTTACTCCCGAATAACCATGCCCACACTCCCATGATTGTTCTTAAAGGCTCCATCAAAGTTTAATTTATTACATTCCATTGGAGGTAGGGACCATGTTTGTTTATGACACACTTTAAAGCTTTGATGTGGGTAGTGGAATGGAATGTTCGTATACGGTCCAGCAGATATCCAACATATTTGGAGAGTTGAAACATGATTGAGAGGGACATTCCAATCTATGTTTGAAGTTTCTTAGTGATAATTACTAGGATTTGGGTTAATTTATAAAAAATCTTGAGAGGAACCCCTTCAAAACTGCATGCAAAAATGAGTGTTGAAGATGATTTACCTCATGTATCTCCACCATAAAACACCTGGAAGTTCCCTTTGAAGTACGAGTCAGAGTTGTAGCAAAACTGAATTTAGTAGGCGTATTTCATCATGTTTCCACCCTATAAGAGATGAAATTTCTCCCCACATGACTGTTGTTCCAATTTGAGTGTAACACGGGATGTTGCAGATGAATTACCCTACATGTACTTCCCCCAAAGAGTTCAATTAGCTTACTAAGGGACTGTTGTAGTAAAACTGAATGTAGAGGATGTATCATATCATGTTTCAACACTACAAAAGGTGAATTTACCTCTTCCAATGACTGTCGTACCAACATTGCATGTATGAAGCCTTTCCCACCATGTAGTATCCATGCTAAGGGCTGAATTCCCCTACAAAGGTACAACATGTTAGGACTGCCTGGAAGAACATAACAACTCAGAATTTCTGAGTTAGGATCAACATTCTTCTTCCTCTTATCTTCGCCCAAATTTTGATGGCACTTGTGTGGGGTATCTTTGGCAATCTTCCCTTCATGCAAATTTGACTTCCTTGCATCATTTGACCACATGCCAATATTAGTAACCAAGGAAATATCATCAAATATCAAAGGGTTTTTACCTTCTTCTTCTCCTTGCATGATTTGCTTCAAGGGCATGTCAACCACTAGCTTCTCCTCATTGTTGTTCAGAAATCAATGAATGGCTTCTCTTCCAATCCACCTTTAGGATTACTTGGATCCCATTCCTTCATTTGCATGCCATTAGGAACTTGCAAGCATAACATTTCCTCTAGTATCCTGTAATGTCCCCTTTTTCAAGACATTATTAATATTTATTTTTCATTTGCATTGTAACCCCTTGGCATGCCTAGCGCTACAAGTGGGAGTCTTTTTAGTTAGTTTAATGTGCACATAGGTTAGTTACTTTTATTTATTTAATTAAAAATAAATAAAGTGCACATAGTCTTAGTATTAAATATTTTAATGAGAGTTTATGTTTTCCCTCCAAAAGGGAAAAGTAGGTCTTTATTGGATATTGCACCCCTTAGTTCTATAAAAGGAGGTCGCATTTCCTTAGAGGGCATGTTGATGATTATTTGATTTCACTCCATGCTTGGAGAATTGGGATGTATGCCCTAGTTCTTGCATTGATCTCTCTCTTATTTGGATCCATTATTGAAGACTCCATTGTTCTTTCCATTTTGCTCTCTTGTGTTGAAGGTGTTTGTGCATGATATTTTCTCTCTAGCTTTGGCGACTTGTCTAGGGTATTGGCGCATTTTATTGAGGGTAAAATCTGCATGTTATTGAGTATTTTGAAGGGTTCTAAGTGCTGGAAATTATTTATGCAATTTACCCTAACCCTAGCGACTGGGTTTGGGATTTTGGGGGCTGATTTGAGTGGTTTCTAGTGCATGCAAAGATCTAATATTTATTTTGATGAGAAGCTCATAATTTTCCCTTTCTATTGCATTTGGTTTCAAGTTAAAAGAGTTAGTATTTTGGGAGTTATTAATTTCCAAAGTTTCAGCTAATTTTCAGCAGTTATTATTTATTATTTTTACTTCTGCAAATTGTATTGGATAAAGGAGTGTAAATACCAACTGGATTGCCCATCAAACCCTCACCTTGGCTCACTCCAACCCTATTTGGGTTGTATTGAAGCTAACACTAGGGTTCGTTGAGGTAAACCTAGGAGGGTTTATCTTCTAAGTGTTTATTTTTGCAAGTATTTAATAATAATCAGTTAATATCCTACAAGGGGATATTACATATCCTCTTATCACTATTCAAGACATATCTCAATGAATGCAAAGATGGAAACAATAATCCGGAAGTGTACATACCAATCCGTGGGCTATCCACCCATGTTATGCTATCCAATGTGTTGCTCCCTTTGATGCTATGCCCCCAAGCCACTCATCTTCAACAAATGGAGCTACTTTTGCTATGCAATCATCCGTACTTTGTGCACACATGTATGTATCATCCTCATGGCTTGTGCTTGAGTTACCAACCTCATCCTTTTGCTTCATATGCACCTTTGTAGTTTTGTGCCAACCAGCAAGTTGAATGTCGCTATTTTCTTCCAATAAGTGAGCGTCATCATCAAATCTTGCGGGCACAAACTTGGACACTCTCCGTAGCTCCCTTCCGTGGTGTGAACTCTCTCAATCGGCTCATCTTGAACTGCTGTTTTGGTATTTTCAGCAAATCAATCATGATCAAAGGTAATCGGAAGTGTACTCTTTTCCAAGACAAATTGGCCCCTACATCATCCTTATCATCTTCATGCAAATTTGAGTTTTTTCAACACTTTACCACATACAATCATTAGAAACCAAAGGAGTATCACTAAATACCAATGAGCTTTTACCTTGGGGCTCATGCTCCATGATTCCATCATCTCGATACTTCACTATCATGCGGAATGATACCATTAGAAGACATATGAACATATTTCACCAATGAAAATTTCTTAACCTTGCTCATCCTCGCAAGATTGCACATTGAATCTTTCTAGAAACCTTTGTGAGAAATCAGCAAGTGAAGCAAAAGATTCAACTCCTTGGGTCTTCAATGTTTGGTGCCACCATTTGTGTGCTACTCCATCCATGTATCTAGAGATGATTGTTAGGGCATCATCCTGACACATAGGATTACAACCCAAAAATGTCTCCAATTTCTTCAACCATGATCTAGCAGATATTTCATTAGTGCCATCAAAAAGTGACTTCGGTCCACTTCGTTTTTTCCTTGGTTGTATTCAAATCTGATTTTTATTCCTCACAAGCTGGGAGGATACACTTTGCTGATACCACTGTAATGTCCCCAAATGGTCAGTTTTGACCCCAAATGAATTTTTAGCAAAACCCAAACCCAAAATGCAAATTTATAAAATATAGATCAAACCAAATTTTGCAGATTTGAATATTCTTCTAGAAAATGCGACTAGGGTTAGGTGGAAAACCCAAACAAACCAGCCATTCTATTTATATCTTTCCACTCAAATCTGATATACGGATTTTATAAAGCCAAAGTATGAAAGAATATACAGATTTCTGATGCAAACAAGGCTGAAATCATTTAGGAAAATCTGCAGATAAGATGCCCTTAAAATGACACATTTTATCATTCAACAGTTCTGAAACGAGTCTAAAACAATTCATAAAATCTGATTAATTTGCAGCAGCCCAGATCAGATCAAAAACACCTTTAAATACCTCAAAAGTGCCCTAGAAGTGGGTCGTACAAGATGATATAATGCTGGAATATAACTGAAAACACAGCTGCAAATTTACTTCAAACCCTTGATCCAAAATATCCAAATTTTCTTTCAAGCTCATTAGTTCTTGCACATAGAGCTTCAATGACCAAATGAGAGGAGTCGTTGTGGGGCTGTATGTTTCTTCACCATCTTGAAGCTCTAATTGGTGGCATCCGACTTCCATGTGATACATTGTTTTTCTTCCTTTTGTGACTAATTTTTCCTTGTGCAACGTTGTACTTATTTTCTTTGTTGATATTGGTCTATCTTGATTCCCTTTGACTTCTTTCCCTTGGCCCTCTTGTGGTTTTGATTAAGCGCTTCCTATCCAAAATATATAACGCTGCTTGTTGCACTTTCTTTTCAGCTTATTTTGATTTATGTGATTTTAACCTGTTGTTGTTAATCTATGTTTGTGTTTCGCCATATATATTGCCCTTGCCTTATCTTTTTAGCACCTTAGAACCCCAAATACTGCTTGACATTGTAAAATCGGTTTTGAAATCATTTATGATGTTACATTTGGATGCTTTAGGATATATGATGTTGGCATTTTGTGGAAGCCTTATCTTGAGGATATATGAACATTTTTGCTCCACCGACCCCGTATGTGCCACTGTTCCATTTAGTGATAGGTCTTGGGTGTGCATATACGGAGACCGACTAGTGTTTTGCAATGCCCTCTTGTCTATAACTATTATGGGCTCGGCCATGTTTTGGAAGATAGGATTTGTTTTTCTTTAATCCTTAGTTGTAATCGTTGCTTCTCCCCGTAAGAGAGTATCCTCCATTATTCTCCTACCAATGCTAAAACCATATGCCTTGCTCTAAAATCTTATTCTCCGAGCCTTGTTACTACTTTCAAACTTTGAATGAAACTCAGCAATGAAACCACACTTAGGATGTGCTAGCTTTGATTGGCACACACACCAACCATAAACCCAAATAGGCCCCAAAAAAACTAAAATAAAAATAAAAAAATGCATGGGAGGTTGAAAAGTCCACAAGAAATGTACGGGAAGAGAAGCGGAGCTTTGGGGCAAAAACCAACTTACAAGCAAGTCCCAAAAGTCTACGTTCCAAAGAAAGGTAGAACCGCAGGAGTTTAAAACAAAATGCAATTTATAAATGTGCAAGACAACTCCGAAATCCAGCGGGAAAGGACTTCAGGATCACCATGATTGTGGATCCTTGCGGAAAGAACAAGGCACCGCAAGAAGGAAGGGTTTTAACCCATGGGGTAAGCAAATAAAACTTGCCCACGCACTAAACGAGTAGGGATTTCGAGACAAGACTAGGGCTTTGTGATCGGCGCCATGTCAATGTTGCCTCTATTAATTGAGTGTTTGCTAAGGGTTGCAGTAGGGCGAACTTGGAGCTTGCAAGAGATCATATGTTGATCGCACAATCGGGAAGGCTTGGGAATTATTAATGGATTGATAGTAATTTTAGAGTCTCCTTTAATATAGAGAGTTGATATTCCATGTCATTGAGTTGGCAGAGTGTATGTGTGTAAACTTGTAAAGCTAGTAAGTTCGGAAAGTTTTTTTTTTTCTTATCGCCAATAGCTTGTTGAATCAGTAGTACCTTAAATTGCTTAGTGTACTTTAAAAAAACAACCACAACATTTTATTTCAGAAGATAAATATTTGTACAAATTCAACCATGCCGTGCCTAGAAGCTATTAGTCAAATCCCGAGCATTATAAAACAAAATAAACTTAATAAAAATCATGAAGGATTGTCTAATTTCAAAATAGCTTTCATATCTTCTTGATCTCATTGAGGCCACCACAGAGGAGGGTCTCCATAGCATCCTATGTCATGATTGTCCAAAGCCCAATTTGCTAGAGCATCTGCCACTTGATTTTTCTCGTCTGGGAAATGTGGCTGATTTACATCGACTGAAATCTGGCCTGCAAGTCTTTGATTTTTCTTTTTTCTTTCTCAATCTGCCAATTTGATCTCCCTAGTTTCTTTGTAGTAGTCAACATCCTAACAATAATCTTGGAGTCAGATTCCACTTGCACCTGAGTCCACCCACACTTAATAGCCTCTTGCAGACCTTTGTAAATAGCTTTAACCTCAACAACATTGTTAGTAGTGGTTCCTAGATTTTCAGCAAACAAGAAAGTAACTCTCCCATCATAAGTTCTTCCAATACCCCTCATTGCCACCTTGCCCGGATTTCCTTAGAAGCACCATCGTTATTCAATTTACCAAGCTGCATAGGAGGAACCCAATTTTATTGTTTATCTTCTCTTTTGTTCATCTTAAAAGGAGGAAGCGGAGAGCTAGAAGGTTGTAATAGTAGAATGCTTACATATGTTATTCCATGCCCAAGTAAGAATAGAGGGAAGGGGGACTTTCGCTTTATAGTTTCTTTCATATTTATTATAGTCTTTTTCCAAACATACCCCTCTCTATGATCTCTTGCTTAAAAATTCTTTTATTCCTTTTCAAGCATAGTTTTACGTAACACTCAGTCGGATGGTCGCCCCTCACTCCATATTGGATTGGGTAGCACATACTTGGCGTTGAGTTCCCATTCAGCATCTAGCGTAGAAGATCCTCTGACCATATGCTCGCCATCATCGGCGCCATTCTTGGTTAGAGTTGCTTTCGTGCGCTTTTGGTTTACCTCCTAACCTTAACGGGTACTTTGATTGTAATGTTGTGTCTGCTTTAAAAGACAAAACAAAAAAAAAAAAAAAAATTGGCCCGAATATTTCAGTGGTATCAGAGCGAAGATCTTCCCATCCTGTGAACAATCTGTCTATGAGTGACAGAGAAAAGAGGTACATTGCAAGGGAAGACAAGAAGGTTGGAAAATGGGGCCCACCTTACCAAGCTTCTAAGGTCGATGCATTCAAAGATCTTGAGGGCTCATTGGGAGTCTTCTCAGGAATCAGATATGGCAGAGGGTGAGAGATCAGTTGGGGGTAACGAGAGAGTTACCAACAACAGAGATGACAATGGGAAAGGAAGAGAAAGGTCTATGAGTCCCGGAACGAGATTTGGAAGAAAGATGGATGCCTTGATGGACATGGTATCTCTCATGATGGGGAAAGTGGGTCAGAATACCATTCCACAGAACAACTTAGAGCACAGAGGAGAGCATAGTGCCTCCAACCAGCATGATGGATATGCAGCCCGGACTGTGTCAAACAACACTTATATTTCTTCCAGGCCTTTCAAACCCCCCTTTTTGGCACCTGTAAACACTCAGCCAGATCCTGAAGAGAATGTTTCATTCGTGGAGCAGTTGAGACTTGGTCGTGCAGAGTATGACTCTCTACCTGACGACATCAAGATGGATATGTCCTATAACGATTTCATGGATCATAAAAGGAAAAACAAAGGACACGGGAGACACTATGATCAAAGAAGACCATCAAATCAAGGAGACTTGTACCAAGCTGTCAACAAGGTGTCACTTCCACACTTTGACGGGAATGATACTAGTTCAGCCCGAGCTTGGATTCAGAAGCTGGATAACTATCTAGCTCTCAGACCTATGGCAGAAGAGGAGGCGATCAAGTTCGCTACACTACACCTTGATGGGGTGGCGCATGAATGGTGGTACCATGGCCTAGTTACCTTGGGTCATCGGTCTATCACAACGTATGATGAGTTCACTACTAGGCTCATCGAGAGGTTTGAAAAAAGGATCCTGAAATTCATTTCAGGGAACTGGCTCAATTGAGACAATATGGCACAGTTGATGCCTACATTATGGAGTTTCAGAGACTATCAGTCATGGTGACTGGAATCACGGAGAGGAGATTGGTGATCCTTTTCAGTGAAGGGTTGACAGAACCACTCAAAGGTTGGGTTAAGGCCTTTGATCCACCAACCCTGCAAGAAGCCATGAAGAAAGCAAGAAACATGGAGTGGGCTGCTCCTAAGGCAAAATTTCAGTCAAATTCCCCCTTTCAGAAAAGGGATAAAGGGAAAAGACCTCAGCATAGACCTCCCTTGAGACCTCAGCACAAGGAGTTCAAACATCACAATCCCCATGTCACCAGGTTGGATCCTGAAACCTTGAATGAACTCAGAAGAAAAGGGTTGTGTTTCCGGTGTCGGGACAAGTGGACTCAAGATCATGTTTTCCCTAAGGGAGTTAAATTCAATCAGATTGAGTACTATTCTGCTGGTGAAAGTAATTCTGATTTTTCCGACCAGCAATCTGATTTTGAAGAAAGTGAGGTGGATAGAGCTCCAGAAGAGTCCGGAGATGAGAAAGAAAGTGTTGGAGCCTTAGCTCAACTTTCTAGCTTCCAAAGAAACGAATCATTCAAGGTTCGAGGGATGATCAAAGGGCAGCGAATCGTTGCCTTGATCGACACTGGAGCAACACATAACTTCATTGATGAAGTTGTGGTGGCGAAGAAGGGGCTGCAAACAGAGGAGTTTGAAGGGTTCAAGGTCATGGTTGCCGATGGATTCCATATTTCATGTACTAAGAAAATCTCGAACCTGACCATGCAATTGGGGAATTACGAAGTCAAGGATGACTTCTATGTAGTCCACATTGGAGATACTGATGCCGTCCTAGGCATTCAATGGCTGCGTTCTCTTGGGGAGATCTCCTTGAATCTGCAGACTATGGAGCTGAAGTTTCAATCTGATGGTAAGAAGATAGTCCTAAGAGGAATGTCCAATGGGGGCCCTCGGGTAGTGTCATTCAAAAGTATGGCAAGGCTGATCCGTCACGATCAAGCCGAGTGGGTTGCAGAGTGCATGATCCTTCCTACTAGTCCGGTTGAGACTAAACGAGACCATCCTCCTGATGTTCAGTCTCTACTCACGAAGAAGAGCAAGGTCTTTGCAGACTTGCCTCCTGGACCACCACCTGAAAGGGGTTCAGAACATATCATAGAGCTCAAGGAAGGAGCTAAACCGGTGATTACAACTCCATATCGGTACCCGAAGAGGCAAAAGGATGAGATTGAGAAGAATATTCAAGAACTCTTGGAGATGGGCTTCATTCGCCCAAGCAAGAGCCCCTTTGCATCTGCCGTAGTTCTTGTGAAGAAGAAGGATGGTACCATGCGCATGTGTGTGGACTATCGTGCTTTGAATCAAAGCACCATAAAAACAGATACCCCATTCCCAGGATAGATGAGCTCATTGATGAGCTACATGGGGCCAAGTTCTTCTCGAAGATCGATTTGAGATCGGGTTACCATCAGATTCGAATGAGAGGATCGGATGTGGAGAAGACAGCTTTCAGATGTCACTATGGCCATTTCGAATTCTTAGTCATGCCTTTTGGGTTGACTAACGCTCCGGCTACCTTTCAGTCTTGCATGAACCGTGTTTTTCAAAATCAGTTAAGGAGGTTTGTGTTGATTTTTTTATGACATTCTGATTTACAACAAGACTTGGGAGGATCATCTCAAGCACTTGGAGGAAGTGCTTAGTATTCTCGAATCTGAGAGTTTGTTCGCAAAAGCATCCAAATGTGAATTTGGAATGGAGGAGTTACTGTACCTTGGCCACATAATCAGTGCTGAGGGAGTGAAGGTGGATCCGGAAAAGATCAAAGCAGTAGTTGATTGGCCACCTCCTGAGAACTTGACTCAGTTGAAAGGTTTTTGGGTCTTTGTGGTTTTTATCGGAGATTCGTAAAGGGGTATTCACAGAATGCTGCTCCCCTTACTGATCTCACCAAAAAAGGAGCCTTTTGTTGGTCAGAAAAGGCTCAAATTGTTTTTGACAAGTTCAAAAGATCATGAGCTCGTGTCCGGTTCTGGCTATTCCAGATTTCTCCAAGCCATTCGAGCTGCAGTGTGATGCATCAGGTGAAGGAGTTGGGGCTGTCCTGATGCAAGACAAACACCCTATTGTGTATGAGAGCCGAAAATTAAGGGGTGTGGAAAGAACATACTCAATTTATGACAAAGAAATGCTTGCCATTATGCATGCATTAGCCAAGTTCAGGCAGTACTTGGTGGGGAACAAGTTTGTGGTTAAGACTGATCACAATAGCCTCAAGCATTTCATGCACCAGAAGGACCTGAATGAGAGGCAACAGAAGTGGGTGAGTAAGCTTCAAGCTTACAACTTTGACATTGAATATGTCAAAGGGAAAAATAATATTGTGGCTGATGCTTTATCCAGGAGACCTCATCTTAGCTCATTATGTGAGCTTACTGCAGATTGGAGAGACATGTTGCTTGCTGATTATGCCAAAAATCAGTTTGCAACCAGCATTATTGAGGGTACTTTTCATGATGAAAGGTACAAGGTGACTGAGGGATTGATACACTATAAGGGAAGAATCTTTCTGGTGGCTGATTCAAAGCTTAAGAAGAAGATTCTTTTGACTTTTCATGATATTCCAGTTGCTGGTCACCAAGGGTTTTTCAAGACATATAGGCAGATCCGAGAAAGGTTTTCTTGGAAAGGATTGAAAGGAGAAGTACAACGCTACATTCAGGAGTGTCCTGTTTGTCAAGTGAATAAGAATGAGCATACATTACCAGCCGGTTTGCTGCAACCACTCCCTATTCCCAATCAAAAGTGGGAAAGCATTTCGATGGATTTCATCACAGGGTTGCCCAAGGCCCAAGGGAAGGATTGTATTTATGTAGTGGTGGATAGGCTAACCAAATTTGCTCATTTCTTTGCCATTACCAGCACTTTTTCTGCAGCCCAAGTTGCAGATCTGTTTTTTCGAGAGGTGTTTAGGCTGCATGGGTTGCCAAAGAACATTGTGAGTGATAGGGACAGCAAGTTCCTAAGTACTTTCTGGCAAGAAGTCTTCAGAATGAGTGGTACTGTGCTCACTCCAAGCACTAGTTACCATCCCCAAACAGATGGACAAACGGAAGTAGTGAACAAGTGGTTGGAAGGCTACTTGAGAAACTATGTTTCAGAACAGCAGAGAGCTTGGGTCAAGTGGCTGCATATAGGCGAGTACTGCTACAATTCTTCTTTTCATATGTCGATTAAGATGTCTCCTTTCTTGGCTCTTTATGGGTATGAAGCACCTAGCTTTGCTGATTTGGTGTTTGGTGAGAGCAGAGCACCCCAAGCCAAGGACTTGTTGCAGCAAAGTCAAGACATCATGAAATCTTTGAAGGATAATCTGCAGATTGCACAGAATCAGCAGAAGATGTATGCTGATCAGAGACGTGTTGAGCGTTCTTTTGAGGTTGGGGATATGGTTTATCTCCGATTGCAGCCTTACAGACAGTCTACTCTCAAGAAGAGTGGAGCTGAGAAGCTCAAACCTCGTTTCTATGGGCCATTCAAGGTCATCAGAAAAGTTGGGGCAGTAGCTTATGAGTTAGAGCTACCCTCTGATAGCAGAGTGCATAATGTTTTCCACGTATCTCGCCTCAAAAGGCACTTGGACATAATGTGGTTGCTTCATCACGATTCTGACCTTTGGATGAGGAGGGACAGATTGGTTCTAATTCCGAGAGGATACTTGATTTCGAGAGCGTACTTTGAGGAAAAAAACTATCGAGAATACCTGGTGAAGTGGAAGAACTCGCCGATGGAGGATGCGACTTGGGAAAGTGATGAGATTCTGCGGATCATCACAGTTTACGATTGCTTGAGGACAAGCGAGTCTTGGGAGGGCGGACTGTAATGTCCCCTTCTCAAACTTGATCTTTCCAGTGACCGTTGGCCTTTTTTCTGGAAACCCGAAGGCTAGTCGGAAGGTAAATTAGGGTTTCCTATTTTTGAGGATGTCTTTGCTCGGAGTTGGTGGATTGGCGATTCTTTACTGGTTTTCCGAAAGCTTCATGCAGCGATGGTATGTTCATTTCGGCATTCTCGAGTATTTTCTGGAATTTACTATTTTTAGTAAATTCTATTTTTGGCAGTTTTCAGTTGGGTTCAACTTGGTTGACTTCCTACTTCAGTTTGGTCAGTTGACTGGTCATTATTGGCTTCAGGGCATGATTGAAGAGTTAAGTTGATATATTTAATTAAAGGTCACGTTTTAATATTATATTCGAACGTTGACCCCTTGGCCTAGTCTATTGACTTTAAGTTGTTTTGAAAAGTGGGTTTCTTGAGGGAGGCGCCTTCATTAAGATTATTTTATTAATTTCCAAAGTCAAAGCAAGCTTAAGGTGGGCGCATTTATCAAGGTATTGAGTTTAATTAAAATATCAATATTAAGCTTGAAAGGAAAAGGGCGCCATCTTGGAGAAAGGATTAGGGTTTGGATGTTGAAGTGTTTTTAGGGTTTGGTGAAGTCAACAGGAAGTTATAAAAGGAAGGCTTTGAGCATCATTCATCATCTTGGGACTGCCATATTGTTATGCTGCCGGTTTGGCTCTAGGTTTGCTTCGAGGAATGAAGGCCTCCTAGCTCGGGCATCGCTTCTTGTTTGTAAGACAACAACTAGTGGTGATTTTATTTTAGATTGTGAGTTCGATGGATGTAGTCTTTGTGTAATCTGCATTTGTCTAATTAGGTTCAGATTTTACATATTAGAGTTTCTGGTTTCGTATTTTTTCTTTGTGATTGAAGTTTTATTCATAAATCCAAAAAGACAAAAAAATTCTTAGTGGGTATTGTTTCATTCTGTCCTTCTTGGCTAGGCGCCCATGTATGCAAGGCTGTAGAATCTTTGAAAGACAATCTGATTTTTAAAAGCAAAATCGCCCCTGTGTTGGGCCGTACCATTCATGGTGTCTTGAAATTCGTGCATTTAATATAGCCTGCATTTTGAGTCTGTTTTTGGGGGTTAGTCTGAGCGCCCTCTTGCTAATAGTGCTTTGTAATCAGTATCAGGTTATTTGAATAAGTTTTACGGAATTTCTGAGCTATTCCAGAAAACTGTGTGCTGCTGGTTATATTCTGAGCCATTCCAGAAAATCTGTGTGCTGCTGGTTATATAAAAATACAGAACTGTCATAACAGCTCGGAGAAATCTGCATCTTTAATCTGATCCATATTGTTAGCAAGATCTCACCATTTATATTGTAAGCTGGCAGTAGTACTGGCAGCAACTTAGATTCTTGCTTATCATACTGTAATGCACTTCTTACTTTCAGCAGTTAATATTGTTCTAATTTGACCTCCGCCCTATGGTAGCTACTATCCCATTCTGGGTTAGCAAGCACATTCTGGGTGTTGAGTATTTCCAGCTTTCCGCATTTCTTTTCAAGCATAGTTTTCTGTAACACTCCGTCAGATGGTCGCCCCTCACTCCATATTGGATTGGGTAGCACATACTTGGCGTTGAGTTCCCATTCAGCATCTAGCGTAGAAGATCCTCTGACCATATGCTCGCCATCATCGGCGCCATTCTTGGTTAGAGTTGCTTTCGTACGTTTTGGTTTACCTTCTAACCTTAACGGGTACTTTGATTGTAATGTTGTAATCTGTTTTAAAAACAGAAAACAAAAAAAAAAAAATTGGCCCAGAATATTTCACCACACTCCCATGATTGTTCTTAAAGACTCCATCAAAGTTTAATATATTGCATCCCGTTGGAGGTAGGGACCATGTTTGTTTATGACACACTTTAAAGCTTTGATGTGGGTAGTGGAATGGAATGTTCATTATACGGTCCAGCAGGATATCCAACATATTTGGAGAGTTGAATCAGGTAACTTGGTTTGCTTTGATTGACAGGGTCATTCCAATCTATGTTTGAAGTTTTGTAGTGATAATTACTAGGATTTGGGTTAATTTATAAAAAAATCTTGAGAGAAACCCCCTCCAAACATGCCACAAAATGAGGCAAAGAGCCAATGCATGCATACACTTTAATATTCCCATCACGGTTCACAATCCCTCCCATTTATGTATCTTTTCAGCCAAATGTGTGATCCTCAAAGGGCAGTGCCTAAATAGAAAAACAATTGCCTCCATATGTGAAACAAAAGCATAAGTGAAACAATTGCCTCCAAATGCTTAGATGTATTGGATAGCATTTTCCACCAACTTGTTGATATGGTAACTTTGAATGGTTGTTGCAAATGATCTGCTTCGTAAGGAGGTAGGGCTTGTCGGAGTCTCTTAAAAGAGCTTGGTTGATATCCCAAATGTTAAGGCCTCCCTCTCGATTTGCAAAGCAGATACAATCCGATGAAACCAGCAGGTGTTTGAACCTGTGTATAGACTAGTTGCTCTTTGATTTGATCTGCTACCAAAATAAGGGTGTGCAAATAGATTGTTGTGGCCTTAAGAACTGACTAAATCAGCCGGATTCTACTGTCAAGGGAGAGCCACTTAAATAGTTTCTAATGGAGTTGGCTGGCTATGGAGTCTCACAAATTTCTTTCTTCTCGTATGTGTAAAGGCGAACCCAAATACTTCATTGGTAGCTTTCCTTCTATGAAGGGCAGTAAAGAGAAAATCTACCTTCATCATTTATGTGGGACATTGAGAAAAAGAATGTTGAACTTTTTCCTATTTATGATATGCCTTTAACCCAATCGTTATTGTGTTAAGAGGCGTTATTGGTCAGTTGAATTTCTCATATTGTGAGAAAAGAAAACAAGAGAGTTTCATCAGCAATATGGAAGTTGGTATATTGTTCCCCACATTCAATAGTCGGGAGACCATGAAACTTACTGTCTGGTCTTCAAATGTACCAATGTCTTGGACGATGTCTTCCCGTGATTATAAAGAGATAAGAACTGAATGGGTCCCTTTCCTTAAGCCTCTTGAGAGAGAGAAGGGATTACCTTTGGTGCCATTGATGGAAATATTATATGTTGGAGTTTTGATATATGCAATAAAGGATGGGTAGAACATTAAAGGAGCCAGTGTGGAATGAATGAGGTTCCAATTCCAGTGGTTAAATGCCTTTACAATTTCGTGTTTGATTAGGATACCAGGCCTGTTTTGAGCTTTCATGAGTGCAGAATTTTCTGTAAAGCTAAAATATTTTCAGCAATCTATCTTCCCAGAACAAATGCTGGTTGTATCTCGAAAATGAGCCAAGGAAGGAGGGGTTCAGTCCGAGCTGTAATAAGCTTGTATAATATCTTGTATACCATATGGGCCAATATTGATCCAAATTTTATGCATGGGCAGATTTGAGAATTAGAACAAGATTTTCTTATTTCTCCTAGATTCTTCAATCAAATCTAACAAGTCCACTTTTATAATGTCCTATAAGGCTTGATAGAAGAGTGTTATGAATCCATCTGGCCCAAGAGCCTTATCTGGCTGGAAGAAAAAAACAATAGATCACAATTTTTCCTCAGAAACTGACCTCATATGGCTGTTATTGCCCCCAGTCTTGATGACCATTGGAATGTGTTTGGCCAGGAATCTCTGGGTCCTTCTTTTGCATTGAATTTGAGGTGGCTCCGTGAGAATTTCCAAGAAAGGCATTTGTTACATATTTCAATAGTCCATCATAAAATGTTGTTAGAGAGCTATCGGTTGCTTGAATTTGTTGCATGGAAGATATTTGTTGTTGATTCTTCTTAGATTTCTGAAATAATTTTGTGTTTGAACACCAAATCCTGACTCATTGTTCTCAAGATCTCTGATGCCGGTATAGGTCATCACATTTCTAAAGAGTAGCCAGGCTTTGTAGGAGAAAATGTTCCTCTTTCACAGTCACATTTGAGAAATCTTGATCTCTGATTTTTACTGGAGTGTAGCAAGATTGGATTTTAGTAAGAGTTTATTGAAAATTTTCCAAATTCCTCTTTATTCTAAATCTTTACTTCGTGCTTCAAGAACTCAAGTTTCATCATAAACTTGTAGATCTCATGGCCTTTTTGAATTCAGCTTCCTTCAACCATTGAGCAATTTGTTGTCTTAATGTTGCACGATTTCCATAATTCCCACACAGATGAATGTAGATATTGACTATTGTGAAAAAAATTAATTCGTAAGTGCAAAAATTTACATGGCTTGAGATATCAGCATATATTGGGAACCCCCACTCCCCTTAGATTCCATGATAGTATACACATTATAACTGTTAAGTGTGTGCAAAGGTGCCCTCCTCTAAGATCGTATTCTAGTTTTGCTGATTTTGGTTGATAGATCTACGTGTTCTTTTCATTTTGATCTGGTCATTATCATCTTGTTTTGGAACAGCCATTTTCCTTGAAGATTTTTTTAAACATCATTGGAGGATTTTTTCCAATTATCATTGGAGGATGAGACTTTCTTTCCCGGATCAGGCTGAGGATCTGGGAGTGTCTGCTACTGACAAGAATTGGATTTGATTTTTATCTTCCATGTTGTGATTCTTCTTGAGAAGCTGCTTCATTGTGGATCTTCTTGATTGGATTGCTGATTTCTTGTGTCTTTTGGACTTCATATCTATTATTTCTTGGCCTCCTGGAATTGAAAAAGGGTTGGCAATACTGATAGATGGTGGTGTTATTTGTTCTTTTCCTCGCATAGGTGTTTTGGAATTTGTCATCTCCTTTTATCTCTCTGTTGTGCTGAATAGATTCAGCATTGTTGATATGTACATCCTTTATTTCGACTCCCTGATGCTACTTCTCTTTCTGTCATGGTTGATCCTTTTAGGTCTCAATGTGCTTCAGGGCATTCCATTGAGGGCCAGACTCTTGCGGGTGGCCGTGTTCATGACATACACACCTGAGAGGGATATTCTCAAAATCCAGAGGCTGCTTCCATTCAATATTTCTCATAACCAGCACAACTGTATCAAGCAGAGGCTTGTCCAGGTCTATATTAAATTATTAATACATGTAACATAGTTCAGGACTCCTGTATTTATTGTGAATTCGGACACAGTGATCTATTCACAGATAATGTTTCCTATCCTCTGCAAATAGAGCTCTTGTTTGTATTCACTTGGGAGGAGAGGGATTCTGGCCCATATTAAGACTGTGCTTGGGAAATCCTCTGGATTGAAATTGGGAAACCAATGTTTAATGAATAATGTTGATCTTTTTCAGTTTTGGAGGAGAAGATAGCCATAAAATTCCCTTTAGGCATAATAAGAACCTTCATCAATCCTGCAAGTTTCTTGTTCTCTTGAATCCGTATCCAAAGGGTTTTCAGACCCAAAAAACCCAATGAATGTATAAGTTAGTGCCTTTTACTTGAGGTGCCATAACCTGGTTTCCATTTCATTAGTGGTGAATGATATTTTTGGCGGAATCTCCAATCAAAGATAGATTCCATCTTTTCTCTCTGTGGGTATTGAAAGCCTTGAAGTGGTTCTTTGGCCATGGTATTGCAAGACATTCTTCAGTTCTTCCTTACAGATCTGGTTGTTATAGTTGAAAACAACTCTTAAAATTAGCATTTTTCTTTGGAGGTTTGACTTATAGCGAGTCGATAACTTCCCCTATAGCTAGATTCAGGAGCTCGGATCAGAAAATAATATTTTGAAATAGAAGTGAGAGATAGAGGAATGTAGAGCAACAAAGGTAGTACTCAACATCCAAGGAGTTGGAAATATAAAGATGGATGCCTGACCGTGAAAATATCTCTTTTGAGTAGCATGGAAATATTCACAGTCTCCATAGATGTGTCATTTCCTTTGTCTGCAGATGTAAAATGGGTACATGGGAAATGAATTTGAAACCTGGGTAGAAAGTACCACCCTTGAGGGTATCTAGACAACAATATTAGTATCGGTCCTTATGATTTGGTCCACAATCTGTAGTTCAACATTGTTATCAAAACTTTTTTTATATACTCGAATGTCTACATGAATTATATTATCAGATTTCCATGAGACAATTCCAGAAAACCTGTTCAAGAAATATGTCTTGAAGCATATATGTTTTGAAGAACCCATTTGGACCTTTGCAAATGGGATTCAAATTGGACTGATATGATGGAACATCATATTTGATTAGTTCTTAACTTCTACTTTTGACATTGCATTTTTATCATCCACCCAAATGTAAGTCTTGTCAACAACCCTCAATATATATTAAAAAAGGTCGTGTCAACACTAACCCAACAAAGAGTTGAATTCGCTCAATTTGTAGGGTCAACCTTGTGAGTCCTCAGCCAGTAGGTAAGGGTAATGTAACTATGGCACTCATGCTAAATGTATCCCACAAGAGTCATGATTCTGAACATCATAAGATTCGACATGAAACATGGCAGGAAATTAAGGAATCATTGAAAGTGTTACCCTTCTGACTACTATTGTATTGCTTTTATTTGTGTCTTAATTTTTGCCCATGTGTAGTGATTTTTGGTCAATAGGGTTGTAAAATTGCATCTAGAGTTCCCTTTTGCTTTAGGCAACAATCAAGAAGGCATCATTGGTATGAAGTCAAACTGTGATATTCTGATAAAGATCACGCAGATCATGAGAGGTATATTGAATACAAATCATATTAATAAATATGGATTTTGAATGAGATGATGGCTACAATAAGTTAGTGTGTCTTATCTATAGACACCAAAGAGTTTTGTGTCGAGGGATACATCCATACAAATGGGGCATTAATATTACAGTCATGTTCTTTTGGTTTCTCAACTAGTTGAATAGTATAATGCTTGGTCATAAATGATGGTGCCCTTTCTCAAATCATTTTCTCCATTCCATTGAATGATACTAACTTGGTTTGTTGGGGTTGAATTTCTTAAGTGTGTTGTTGACCTTCGTCATTAAAACTCGTGACATGACTTTGTAGATTCATAAAACAATCTATTCAATTCTTGAAACCAATCAACACCCAATACTATATTAACTCCTGTCAGCTGTAGGGCATAGAAAATCTTCCGAAATGTATAATCGTGCATGGTCTATTTAGCTTTATTACATTTTCTTTAGCAATTATTGGTGGCACTATTAGCGATCATAATGTCAAAGTCTCTAGCTAAGGTAGATAAACAATCCCAATGTTCTGGCTGTTGATGAGTCAATAAAGTTAATCATGCTTCCGGATCAATGAGGACCGTCACATTTTGCTTCTTTATGTACCTTTGGATTTTCATAGTTTGAGGATGTATGATCCCCATTACCGCAGCTAGTATATTCTGGGTTGGATCTCACTTTTAGTTGGTTGCTTGCTATTAGATTTGAAATCATTGAAACTAATAATATCATCATTCAGTGCATCATTGTCACTTTCATCCTGGTGCTTTGCTTCACAAAAGTTTATCTTGTTACAATTCTTTGTACGTTAAAGTTATCTTTTACCTTTCCTATTGTCACTCCTATTTTTGTTCTTTTTTTTCTACTCGCTCCCATTGTTGTTCTTGTTCTTGTTCCAATTGTCATTTCTATACACATTCCTGTAGTCATTCCTACCAAAATTAATTTGGTGAGACTGCAATGATTTAAATTGCTGATATTCGTTCCCATAATTATTGTCCATCAGAAAAGATGAGTTATAGTTCATTCATTGGTACATCATTCTTCATTCAGCAATACAAGCCTTGTGCATTGTATCGTGGATTGTTTTTATCTCACACATGTCCGGTTCATTCTTGACATCAAATCAAAGACCTCTGGTATAGGCTTCCAATAATAGATGTTTGGGGACATTCTTTCCAAAAGTTGCTAACATCTCCCAATCTGAAAAACACTGGCTCCCTTAGTTTGGCAGAGTTGTACTAGTTGATTGAAGTTATCAATATCTAAAGATTCAATTTTTTTCTAAAATTACCTTTAAACTCATCCCGAGTAATGGTGATCCTTCCATTTCTTGACTCCACCATTGTACCACTTACATGTGATGCCTTCAAGTTTTATTCCAGGTTCCAACAACCAGAATTTTTTCTTCGTCAGATTTTGCAGGATTCAAAAACAATTGTGTTGCATCTTAATTTTTCAATCAATAGCCTCATAAGGCCCTTCACTGCTATCCTTAGAACTATCGATCTTAGCATTTATTTTATGAGCATAAGGTGTCAGGACAACAATACTCACTTTACCCTTTATTCTGTCCCATTCATGTTTCCAACATCTTGCTTGTTAATTTTTGGACTCACATGAGGATTTCGAACTTCTTGTCCACCTAGATTTGTATGCATACTCTGCAAGTCATTTGTGTTAAATTCTGACTGAAGCCATTGTTAGAAGAGTGTGTTTGATTCTGACTGGCTAAAGTTTGGAGGCGTCAGTCATCTTGTAAATAATATTATTCTCATGTCTTCTTTGCATCTTATTTGTTCCGTTGTTAATTTGATTGTTGATTGGGGCCTCTAAATTCATGCATGATGCCTCAATATGGGATATCTTTCTGGCCATATGCTCTTTATATCCCATAAAGTCATTGACTCATTGTAGAAACTCTTAAGGTGTTGTTAGGTGAGCGTTGTTCGTCTTCCGAGCAAGCTCCATTTGCTATCTATTATTCTCATATCTTCGTTGTATCTTATTTGTTATGTTGTTAATTTTATTGTTGATCGGGCCTCTAAATTCATGCATGATGCCTCAATATGGGATATCTTTCTGGCCATATGGTCTTTATATCCCATAAAGTCATTGACTCATTGTAGAAACTGTTAAGGTGTTGTTAGGTGAGCGTTGTTTGTCTTCCGAACAAGCTCCATTTGCTATCTATTATTCTCATGTCTTTTTGTATCTTATTTGTTATGTTGTTAATTTTATTGTTGATTGGGGCCTCTAAATTCATGCATGATGCCTCAATATGGGATATCTTTCTGGCCATATGCTCTTTATATCCCATAAAGTCATTGACTCATTGTAGAAACTGTTTAAGGTGTTGTGAGGTGAGCGTTGTTCGTCTTCCGAACAGGCTCCATTTGCTATATGTTTTTATTTTATTTTTTATTTTTAAAACAACCCTGCTTTGTTTTCATTTTTGGAAAAAATAATGTTTTTTCCCTAAAACATTTCACAAATTCAAGTAGAGAAACTAACATAAAATTTTAAGAGCATGCAAAACACGGAGAGGAAGATCAAGAAAAATTGCAGGTTTGTGCCACTTACATTCTCAAGGAAGATCATCACACAACAGAAACCCTGATTCCATAAATCTAATAGAATCCTCAATAAGAGAAATATGCATGGCCCTTCTCACATTTGAAGGTAATATGCGTATAGCTCTACCTTTGACCAACATAGTTTTGATGGTTGTGCTGGTCAATCATTTCTAATTTTAAGTTGGATTACGTTTTACCACAATTGAAATATATCTATTATGGTCTCAAAAACCAGAAGGAAAACTAAAGCTTATGATTCAAAATGTCTGAATTTAATAATTGTCTTATAGAAGTGCTTGTTCAAGAAAGATTTTAAGCACAACTAATAAAGTAGGAAATTTCAAGAAACAGAAGAAGAAATATAGTCTGAAATATTCAATGCTATTTAGACATTGTACTAAACAAATCAAAATGCAATGTGCAAATTATGTTTTCTGCTATGAACTGAATAAGTATTGGAATAACGTAAAATATTTAAAATGAAGATATGTAACTCCTGATGGTGATGAATGTTTATTATGCAGGAGAAATCTGAGGATATAAGCAACGCAGAAGAAGCGGTACGCAGGTGTATCTCTGCTGTGAAGAAAGTAAGCTTCAAATAATTCATACCATTACACTTATAACATGTTGATCTGGGAACCTATGATTTCGAGCCATTAGTCTTACGTAATTTCAAAAAATTGACAAAAGAAGAAATACATGGTTCATCCAATTCAAAAATGAATACTTGATTCACTAGAGAGGGCAATCGGAATTGGAGAGTATCTTATAGAGGAATATGGGCCAACTCATATGATAGTAATCCCTGTGATCCAGAATTTCACTCTAAATAGTAATAGTGTAGTGTATCTAGCTTCATCCATCTAATATAATGCACCATTGCCAAATCTGCTCTAAATCAAATTATTTAAAATGTCAGTCATATATTTTTCCAGCAGGAAACTAATTGTTTGCAATCATACAATCTCCTCTGTCATGCAGCCCGAATTCCAGAGAAAATTGTGAAGTCGGAACCCATTAGAAGAGAATATCTATCGTGCCTGCAGCATCTCGTTGGTTTGCTTAGCCGAACTTCAGTCAAGAAAAACAAGCAGGTAAAAGAGGAGTTACAACAGTTAAACAAAGAAATAGCCCAAATTGAAGCTGACCTTGGAATAAAGAGACTGGATGGTTTTCCTGATACCATCATTTCTCTATTTTCTATTTAGATAACAAAAAAATCTCAGACTACTTTGATAATGTTTTGAGCAAGTGTAAACATGACAATCTCAGAGGTTGGTGAGCTGGACGGTTATCTTCCATATTTTTGTAACCTAAACATATATTTTTAACAAAGAGAAAGAGGGCGGAAATTTTTAGCAATTGTGGCTTTCCACTTCCCTGCAACTTCGAATTTTGAGCTTTTATTAAAACCCATTGGTGAAGTTGCTTGGCTCACAAAGAGCCCACCAGGGTTCAATTCTTTTGAGTGCAAAGGCCCGAGATACCGTAATAAGGGATGAGGCCGGGATCGTGCCCCGGGCGGATTTTGGCGAATGGAACCCCTCAGTCCTTGGCAGCTAAGCCTAAGAATTCTGTGCACCTCACCCGTGCAAAAATACAAGTTCAAACAAAACAAATGACACCTCAGTTTTAACATATAATTCATTTTTAATGTTTTTTTTTTGAGATTAATTTTCTATTCTCTATTTAATTAAGGATAAACATTCCAATTCTTTTGAGTGTTTTTTCACACGTTGAATCGGATACACAAATAATTGACATTCTTTGGCTTTTTCCAAGGTTTAAGGGGTATCCATTCTGCCATCCATGTTAGTTTGTTCAGTCTTGAAGGCGTATTCCTTTGTAATTTGACTATTATTCACATTATATATGCAATTTGATGGGAATTTTTGTCCTGGAGAGATTCAAGTAATTAAAGCATATTTTTCTCATATGGTGGATGTTTCATGCAAACTTGGAAACATTTTTTATAGTATAACCCATTCAATTCCCTAATGATGAACTACGGAGTGAGGTTCATAAAGTTGATTTTCTCAATCTCCACTCACAATTATCTTGGAAATCTTGATACTGATTGTTTAAAGTAATAAAGATTAAGTCGATGGTTATTTTGTTATAAATGACATTTGTAGAGATGGGCTAGCTACCATTAGACAAATGTTATATGTTGTGCCCTAAGTATTGATTGTGGATTATTTTTTACTATTGTACTTGGAATGAGTGTAGATAAATGCCTATTGTGGGATGTGTCTATCTTGTTCATTAAAGTATGAAGAGATTCGCATTTGAATGTGTTTTTATACTCTAAAATAAGACTTTAAAATAGTAGTTTTATAAAGAAACTTTCATTTTATTTCAAACCTTAGTTTTAATTATCTTAATATGAAGTAAAGATATGGTGTTATATGAAGATGAGTATATACTTTCATGATTTGTCATCATAAATTTTGCTTAAATGTATCAATGAAATGATAAAATCAATCTATCCACCAATGGTCGATTTGATTTGTACCCAGTAAACCAAAAACAATGCAAAATATTATTGATATGTAAATTGGTTATTACATTAACAAGAGCGGGTTGTGATATTTATGTATATTCAACAACCAAGAATAGTTCCTAGAAAGTAGGAATAACACTCAAAATAAAGTGATGAGAATCAATATCCCAACAATACCACAAAAAGAATGAAATAAAACAACCCAATAACCTAATTGAATTCTATGTGAGTATTAACTACCAACATTTTTTTAATGTAGTGAATTAACAACCACCTAGGATAAACCTAAGAAACCCCTCCTTAATTCATCATGGTTTTAAGTGAATAAGAGAAATTTTGTAAATGTTTCAAATTGGACTCGTGCAAGTGCCTTTCTAAAGGCATCTGCATGTTATTTTGTCAAAGCAAAACTAGATTTGGATGTTGTGTTGTAGAACATGTTCACGTATGAAATAAACTAGTATCTCAATTTGCTTGATGCGCTCATGAAACACTGGATTGCAAACAAGGTTGATAACACTTTTATTGTCAACATATGGGATGGTTGGTATCCCTTCACAAACAACTCCTACAACATGATATTCTACTTCAAAGGTGGAAAATTGAGAAATAAATTTTTGTTTGTTGCTCCTCGTGGTATTGGACTAAATCCCAAAGAGAAACACACCCATAAGTGGATTTCGTATCATCAATATTTTTCTTTATAATATGAGTTTGAATATCTTGTCAAGAAGAGTTTGATCATCCTTCTTATATTCTAGGCCAAAGTCAATGGTTTCTCGTATGTATCACAAGATTTGTTATGTTTTTCAACAACATTTTTGGCTCTTGCATGAACTGTGAGAAATAGATGACGAAAAAAATAAAATATGGCCTAGTATATGTCAAGTAAAAGATACTTCCAATCAATTATAGATAGAGAATCGCACTCACTTGCGGTGATGGATATGCATGAAACAATTGAAGCTTTTCCTCCATGGGTGTGGCAAATGGTTTATTATCCATCATATGAAACTTTTCAAGCTTTGCCTTTGCATATTTCATTTTGAACACAAAGATGTAGTGTTACTTTTTCCTTCAGCCCAAGGTAGTAGTGTAGCAACTCAAAAATTGTCATGTCCAATGATCATTTAATATCTTTCTTCGTGTCATCGATTATCTTCACCAAATTGTCAGTGATAACTTGATTGTCAATGTAGATAACCACAAACACAATCTCCCCACTTGTTTGAGGTAGAGATTTGGATCATGGTGACTCCTCTGGAATCCATGTTGAATGAGATGTTCATCAATCTTTATATATTAGGTTTGGGGACCCTATTTGAGACCATATAATGATTTTATGAACTTGCACTTTTTATTATTTGTCAAGTGTGACAAAACTTTTTTTGATTGAATCATGTAGACTTCTTCATGTAGATCTCCATCAAGAAAGGCACTTTTTCCATCCATTTGGTCGACTTTCCAACTAAATTGTGAAGTCAAAAAAATATCATTTTGATAGTCTTGATCTTAGTCATGGGAGCAAATATCTCTTCATAGTAAATGCTTTCTTTTCTACTATACCCTTTTGTTATCTGCTTTGTATTTTATCCAGATGATTCATCAACAACTTATAAGTTTTTTTCTTGGTGAAAGATTTACAAGCTACCATGTGTTATTTTTTTATCAAAGATTTATATTTTGCAATTATGACATTTTTCAATGTTTCAATCAGTAGGATTCCAAAACTATATATGGCTCAACAAATTCTACCACTATGTCCATTAGGGCCAAATTGGTCTCTTTTCAAGTCATACTACGAAGTTCTTGGTATAGTGGTGGATGTGTCTTAGACACCATCAATTTTGCATCTTGTATCACATTTGTATACCATTTAGGCACACATTACATAGTTCATATAGGTTGTGGAGTTGGAGGACCTAATTGATCATCACCATCATCCCCATCATCATTGACACTATAAAAGCCTTTATCATTTTTTGGATTGTCAAAAAAATTGATTTGTGTATCAATTGAGTGTGTGGAGGGTGGATTGGTCTCACATTTATCATCAAAATCAACATCCATGATTTATATGATTTTCTAGTTTTTGTATCTAATAGCCTATAACCCAATGTATTTTCATTGTACCCTAAAACCATGTATGGCGTGGACTATTTATCCAATTGTGTTCTCTTCTTCTTAGGGGCGTGCATGTGAGCCTTACATCTAAAAACACAAGGTGAGCTATTGATGGTTTGTGCCCTAATCATGCTTCTTGTGGAGTGATTTTTCAAGAGCTATAATGGGAATCATGTTCAACAAGTAAATTGTTGTTTTGACTACTTCTTCACGCTAAACTTGAATCTTCATCATACAATGCACCATTCCCATGATAGTGTGGTTTTGTTGTTTTGCAACATTGTTCTCTTGTGAAGTATACATCGGAGTTAGTGACAACGAATATCATGTTTATTCAAAAACAATGAGAATTTATTATTGGTGCATTCCCCTTCAATCTAAGTGGTAAATTTTGGTTTACAAGAACTTTTAGTTTCCACATATGTGAATTATTTAAGAGTTTGGAAGGCTTGGTCCTTCGTCTTAAGATAGTACACCCACATTTTGAGTGAGTAATCATCAACATATAGAAATATTCAATCATAAAATGCACCATTTCTATGATAGTTTGGTTTCTTTGTTCTTTAACACCATTCTACTCATGAAGTATAGGGTGGAGTTAGCTAACAGTGAATACCATGTTCGTTTAAAAACACTAAGAGTCTATTATTAGTGTATTCTCCTTGATCTAAGTAGAGTTGTCAACTTACAATAAGTTTCAATTTTCACATATGTTTTGAATTGTTTAAAAATTTGGAAGGCTTGGTCTTCTTGAGATAGTACACCCACATTTTGTGTGAGTAATAATAAAAATAAGCTAAAAATACCAAAACCCAACATGACTAGGTCTCATGGGTCCACAAAGATCAATATGCACTAGATCTAATTTTCCATAAGCTTTAAAGTAATTTTGCCAAACGAGTGCTCAATGTTGTTTGCTTGCTTGAGACAACTACGGACAAATATCTATATTTTCTTAAGTGGAGGAAGCCCTCTCAAACATATAGTGAGTGAAACTTTATTTAGACAATTTGTCTTGTTGTTGTCAACAATGCCATGTTATGATGACTTAATGCAACTAGGTATCCAAAACTTAATGTGCATGTATCTTCAAAACCCAACATGATAAAAATTGTAGTTTAAATCTCGTGCAACAAGTGCATGATTATTCTTCTAAAGAAAATCAAGTTGGAACATTTTTACAAGGTTAAAAGCTCATGCAACTACCTCTCGAGATTTTCTGACTTATCTTTGATTAGACATCTTTTTATGGCCTTTACAATCAAAATCAATTTTTAGGTTGTGCTCCACGAGTTGATTGAGAGAAGATTTTTTGGTGAGTCCTTAAACATACATGACTTTAATGATTTTGTAGTCATGGGTGCTAAGTGGTAATGAAATGCCATAAGTGTTTTGGACATGTTAGAATGTATCAACACCCAAAGAGATAGTTTCGGATGGTTGTATCTCACAAATTATAGAACCAATATTTAATCCCGGTCATGTATCGAGTTGCACCCAATTCAATATGAGATTGTGCAACATATAGTAGGAAGCCTATTTAGACAATTTGTCTTCTTGTTAGAACAATTTAGACAATTTGTCTTCTTGTTCGACAATTTTACCTTGTTGCATGCTTCTTTTTCTAGTTTACCTTTTTCTATCCATGAGACTTATTAGTTGTTCATATGATAACTAGTGATTAATGGACATCTTTTTGCTTGAATAGCCCTATTGGAATGCATTTTACCATGTTTATTTAAAAATGCTAAGAGTCTTTATTATTAGTGTAATCTCCCTTGATCTAAGTAGAGAGTTGAACTTATAATAAGTTTTAATTTTCACATATGTTTTGAATTGTTTAAAAGTTTGGAATGCTTGGTCCTTCTTGAGATATTACACCCACATTTTTGTGAGTAATCATAAAAATGAGTTTAAACTACCAAAACCCAACATGACTAGGTCTCAAGGGTCCACAAAGATTAGTATGCATTAGATCTAATTTGTCATAAGCTTTGAAAGTGCTTTTACCAAACGGTGCTCAATGTTGTTTGCTTGTTATAAAATCGGGGAAATATTTATATTTTCTCCAAGTGGAGGAAGCCATCTCGCCATGTTATGATGAATTAATGCAACTAGGTATCCAAAACTTAATGTGTATGTATCTTCAATGCTTTGAAAAATTGTAGTTTAAATCTCTTACAACAAGTGCCTAATTATTCTTCTAAAAAAAAAAGTTGGAATATTTTTTTTCGACTTATCAATGTTAAATTTTTATATGCTCATCAACTATCTCCAAGATATTTTTGAGAAAATCTTTGATTAGACTTTATTTTTATTGGGTGCTAAGTGGTAATGAAATGCCATAAGTGTTTTGGACAAAATGTATCAATTTTTGTTAGGTCCTGTGCTTTCACTAATGCCTCTTCAGGTTTGGTAAAGGTTTGTTACAAGTTTTTGGTGAGTCCTTAAACATACATGACTTTTAATGATTTTTAGTCATGGGTGCCAAGTGGTAATGAAATCCTACGTAAGTGTTTTGGACATGTTAGAATGTATCAACACCCCTAAGAGATAGTTTGCAAATAGTTGTATCTCATACAAATTATAGAACCGTTACCAAATATTTATATGAAATCCTAGAAATTTTTTCACATGGTCATGTGTAGTTTACCTCAAGCTATAGATCTCGCAAAATTATAGTTCAACCAATCTTTTATTCTCGCATGTATCGAGTCAACACCCAATTCATATGAGATTGTGCAACATATAGTAGTAAACCTTATTTAGACAATTTATCTTCTTTTTAACCATTTTGTCTTGTTGCGACTTCTTTTTCTATTTACCTTTTTCTATCCATGAGACTTATTTAGTTGTTCATATGATAACTAGTGATTATTGGGCATCTTTTTGCTTGAAGAGCCCTATTGGAATGCATTATACCACGTTCATTTAAAAATGCTAAGAGTACATTATTAGTGTAATCTCCCCTTGATCTAAGTAAAGAGTTGAACTTATAATAAGTTTTAATTTTCACATATGTTTTTAATTGTTTAAAGTTTGGAATGCTTGGTCCTTGAGATAGTACACCCACATTTTTGTGAGTAATCATCAACAATGAGCTTAAAATACCAAAACCCAACATGACTAGTTCTCAAGGGTCCAGAAAGATCAGTATGCACTAGATCTAATTTGCCATAAGCTTTGAAAGTACTTTTTCCAAACGGTGCTCAATGTTGTTTGATTCTTTGACAACTAGGGCAAATATTTATATTTTCTTGAGAGGAGGAAGCCCTCTAGCCATGTTATGATGAATTAACGTAACTAGGTATCCAAAACTTAATGTGTATGTATCTTCGATGTTGAAAATTTGTAGTTTAAATCTCGTGCAACAAGTGCCGATTATTCTTCTAAACAAAATCAAGTCGGAACATTTTTACAAGGTTAAAAGATCATGCAACTATCCTTTGAGATTTTCAACTTATCTTTGATTAGACATCTTTTTATCACCTTAAAAGTCAAAATCAATTTTTTAGGTTTTGCTCCAAGAGTTGGATGAGAGAAGAGTTTTGGTGAGTCCTTAAACATACATGACTTTAATGATTTTGTAGTCATGGGTGCCAAGTGGTAATGAAATGTCATAAGTGTTTTTGGACATGTTAGAATGTATTAACACCCAAAGAGATAGTTTCGGATAGGTGTATCTCACAAATTATAGAACCAATATTTTATTCTAGTAATGTGTCGAGTTGCACCCAAGTCAATATGAGATTGTGCAATATATAGTAAGAATCCTTATTTAGACAATTTGTCTTCTTGTTTGACAATTTTGCCTTGTTGCGACTTTTTTCCAATTTGACTTTTTCTATCCATGAGACTTATTTAGTTGTTCATATGATAACTAATGATTATTGGGCATCTTGTTGCTTGAAGAGCCTTATTGGAATGCATTATACCAACAATCTTTCAAATCATGTCCTTTAACTAAAAAATTAAACATTGTTATTGTTGTTTGTTCATCGGATTATTTCTTCTTCAATAATTGTTTTGAAGAATTTATGGGCCTCTTCCCCTTTTATTGCAAGGTAAGATAATGTTCATTTGTTTCTTCTATTGCGTGCATGGATTCTTCATATTGCAACATGTTAATCAACTCTTCAAAGGTTGGGTTCTATTTAGTGACATTCAATGTAGTCACAAAGTTTTGGTAGGAGGGTGATAATGCTCTCAAGATGATTGGTATGAGAGAGCCATTTGTCATTTTCTCGCCCAATGCTTGGAGAGAGTCCCTCAAAGTTGGTACACACACGAGAAAGGCTTCAACTTTTTCACTTTCCTTCAATTTGAGACAATGTACTTTACTCCGGAGATGAACCATTGTGTTCTAATTTTTGTCTCCATACACTATCTTGAGCTTATCCTAAGTTGCTTTCATTGTTTTAGAATCATGGATATGGGGTTGCACCTCATTCATTACCCAAAACATAAATATCAACTTACCTTTTGATTGGCTTTGTGAAACATATGATATTGATCAATGTCACTATGGCATGTCGAAGGCATGTGGATTCAACAACTAGCGAACTATCCTCAAATTCTATGTGTTTTTAATTTTGTCTTCCATATAACATGGCTATCTCCTCTTATGAGTTGAGAATCGAGCATAAATAATTTCAAATTGTTTGCAGCCATTGTAGGAGATGGATTGGTTTTTTATCACTTCAAACAAATTCTCTTCTCTTTATATAGTTAGTTGAATATATCAAACCTCTTGATATATGTGTCCTTCATATATACCCAACAATATGTGGGAAAAGCACATTGTGTCAATATATTTAATAGTAAGGGCGTGACATAGACATTAACATACATGATATCAGATTGGTACGTGGTACCAAGACAATACATGAGAGATTCATTTGATCAATAGCACTTGCTTAGAAGGAAATCTTTGTACATGGGTGTAACTTCCTTATATAGTCATATTTTACTAATTTTAGGATTTACGTTTAGCGACCATGGCGAATGAGAAATAAAGGGAGCATTTAGCAAGTGATTGTGACCTTACTTCTCCTCAACGATTTAGAGGATGATCTCCAATGTTGTTGTTGCATCTATTTTAGGTGTTCAATCGCAGAGATCAATGCGAAAACTTGGCTCGTAAGAATGATCTAGAGGCACTATTGATATCAAACACTACTAATGAGTTGTGAAAACTCGTGTTTGTGAAATATAGTTTACGATTTGGATGCAATTTATGATTTTTGCAAAAAAATACCATACAAGTTTTCCTATTTCAGACAAATGAGCTCCTCCTTAGGTGAAAAACTTTTTTTAATGAGGAAAAAAATCCCTTAAAATATATATATATATATATATATATATATATATATATATATTATATATATATATATATATATATTTATTAAATTTTGAATAATATACCTCTATTAAAAATACCCTCTTGTAAATTTCCCATTTGAAAATGAGCTCTTATGTTTCTTTTAAAAAGAAAACTCCTCTAATGTTTTTTAAAAATATCTTAAAAGAATTTTGAAGTAAAAGATATCCCTTATGGAGGGTGGGGGATTAACCCTTCAACTCCTCTCCACTAATGTCTTATCAAAATCTATAGAGTCAGTCAAGCTATGAGGAGCGTCAAACATATAAGTAGTAAAATTAATATTTGAATTTTAAAAATATGACTTTTATTTTTTACATAGTTGTTGATCAAGTACGCAACTGTTTAGGGTTATGGTGTGAGATTTTTTGATGTAATGAAATGAAATGAAATGATTTTAATTACGTCATGAGACCAAATGGTCTATGGGACCATCAATTGTACAACCACTAAAAGATTAGCAAGCTAAATGTTATCTTTTAAAAAGCTACGCTTAGTAATGTGAGTTAACATCTCCCCCAAATTTCTATTTTATTTTCCTCAAATAGCTCCACCATGGAACCAACTCTTAAAGTTTCCTCATATTTGGCTCGGATATCCGTGTACATTGGACATTCAAGAATGAAATGTTCCTTTGTTTCAATTGCCCCTATATTGCATATCACACAAGTCCTCTCTTCTCATTGTTCCTTAGGCAATGTCCACCTCCTCGATCTCACATCTAAGCTTGTGAGAGCTAGTCCTTATTTGAGCAATAAGGATCTTTTCCTCCATTTTATTCCAGTCGTTATATATGCTTTTCACAATGTTCATAAGTCGGATTGAACTATGTAATATAGTGTTGATGTTTCCTATAGTTTTCTTTTTCCACATCATTGTTCTAAACTTTTCATTCACATACCTTTTTATGTCTTTGTTAAGGTTTGGGCATTTGCTTAGACTAATATCCCATTTGCGATTTTTCTTCATCCATATATTCTTTCATCTATTCAACTCTTCATCTATTACGAAACTCTAAGCCACATTGTCGGTTTTCATGTTTTGATTTTTTTCAAATAACATATGAGCCTAGTCATAGTGGTTACCTCTAGAGGGAAAGTACTTATTTCAACCAAGATGATTTCATAAGGAACTATAGCCTTGATTCTAAAATTGTTTGTTATTAGGCATTTTTGGATCCTTTCTATTTGTCTCCATTTCAAACTTGTCATTCCACTAACCCATATCTCACAACCATACAATACTACCGGTGTGACCAATAACCCAAATAGGACCATGATGGTCTTCCAATCCCATAACTCAGCATTCCTACACATGTTTTGAGTGCATAAAGAGCTCTCCACCCTCCTTGTATTCTCTTCATCCTATAAGTATCCCAATTGAGCTTGTTGTGAAAATCGAGGCCAAGGTACTTGTATTTTAACACCACTTCAAGAGCTCTCCTAAAACTAAAAAGTCAAGATGTTGCTTCTTCCTTTTCATTGAGAAAATCATAATTTTGGTTTTTCCAATGTTTACTTGCATACCAACTTCTTTGCAAAAGAGCTCTAGAGAATGTAGGTGATCTCTTAGGTCTTGGATTGACTCTGCCATTAGAATTAAGTCATCGGCATATAACAAAAGTTTTACCACATATTTAGCCAAGTGCACCCCTTTCCCTCCAAATTTGTTTATCCAATCTTCTAACTTGTCAATGTATAGCCCAAATAAAGTTGGGGAGAGAGGGCAGCCTTGTTTAACGCCTATATCACTCTCAAAACACTTGAACATCCCTGCTTGCATTTTGATTTTAGCCTTTACTTTCTCATACAATCTATGGATTGTTGCCATGTAGTGTGTTAGAACCCCTAGCTCCTCCATTCTACTCCACAATTTTCTCCTTGGTATTGTGTCGAATGATTTTTTGAAGTCTACAAAGTAATAATATGCATCTCCTTTTTTCCCAAACCTTTTCAATTAGGTGTATGAGCATGACATAGTGATTAATGGTTGATTGTATGGGTCTAGAACATATCTTCCCCTTCTTTCTTTCCTCCTTCCTCTTGCCCAACTACTTATCTTACGCCATATCATACTCCCAAACAATTTTGCAAAAAGAGGATTCACCATGATAGTTTGATAATTAAAGGGTTTATTTACATCTCTACTATTAAAAAGATGTTTGGTTAAGATAGTTGTCCACTCTTTCGAGAAGCCATTTTGGATGACATCATTAAAAATTGTTTTGTCTATTTCTCGGATTTTACCTATTGCTATATTTTTAATCCCTTGCACGATGTTTTCAATTGTAATTTATTGATTAACAAATATATTGGGAAGAGTATCTTGTTCTTTTTCACATTCATACAGATTGTTTAGAATATTTCATCCATTAACTTGTTATTATGTTGTTCTTTATTTGTGTTTCTATTGGAAATATTTTCATTGATGTCAAAGGAATGATGATGTCAAAGAAATTAGCTTACATGCTCCATGCATTAGAAATACTTATCATTGATGTCTTAGGAATAAGTTAATCAATAAAAATTTATTGTTATATTGCATGCCACATAACAAAGCAATTTTTTGATATTTCGTATGCCACGTAACAAAGCAATTCATTTTGTAGTGTTTTTGGAGGTGAGAATTGAAGGCAAGTCCAATGCCGCATGTGGTAACAACAAAGGGGGCCATTTTTATTTGTCATGGAAAGCCACGTCGTGTTTCGGAGGTGAGAATGCGGAAGACAAAAAGTAGGGTCATGGAGGTCACGAAACAAGGAGATGGATAAAGAAATTCCACATAGGTCGTGGAAAGCCACGGAACAAGGTGAAAACAAAGAAAAATTGTGGAAGTCAAGAAAAGTCACAAATTCAAATATAAGTCCGAAAAACATGACTTGTGTCTTGCATCCAAAAGAATGTTATTGGGTTGACCCTTGGGAATAAATCACACCCTTTTAAGAGATGAAAATGGTATAAAAGGACATATAGTTGAAAAATTCCGATGGATGTGGATGTGGAAAATGGTGAATTCTTTGAAGAAGAAGGGAGTGCGAAATAAAGAGATAAAGGCAAATTTTATGCAAGTAAATGAATGAGATATCATTAAGAGCAGATTTAAGTATGAGTGGAATGAAATAGAAATCATTAAAGAGAATTGAGAGGGTGGAATGAACTGAGAATCATTCAAGCAGATTTCTTGAGTGTGAAATGAAGTGTGGAATGAATTAAAAGGTCTATCTCTGAGATTGAAGATCATTTAGAAGTCTAAATTTTGAAGGTGGAATACAGAGTATATCTTTGTGAAGAATTTTATGTTATTGATATTATTTATAGGTTGGTTTCTCCTAAGAAAAGATATTGGTGTATCTTGATAAGTTGGTGTTTAGTTGTGGGGATTTGTGTCTCTAGTAAGTTGGTGCCTAAAATTGTGGGGATTGGCGTCTCCAGGTAGATTGATTCCTACAAATTTCTAGTAGTGGGAATTAATTTCTCCAGAGGTTGGTTCCTACAAACTTTTTAAGAAATCTTTTTGTGATTTGGATTTGGATAATAGATCCAAGCGAGTTTTTCTCGTGGTTTTCTCTTAAAAAGGCTTCCACTTTAATCTTGTCTTTCATAATTATTAGATCCTGTGTGATTGTTGATATTGTGGATATTAAGTTTTTAAATATGTAAATAGTGTACTATATTGATTCACCTCCCAAAGATAAGTGTGTGTTCATTAATTGGTATCAAAGCAAGTTCCTTTAAAAATAGTTTAGCCATTGGAAGGTAGATCTGGGGGAGCACACATGGTTAATCAAGAAGGTTTCTCCTCAAATAGAGTCTGTATTGTTTGATGGATCCAACTATGCATTTTGGAGCATATTAATGTGAACTTGTCTAATGGATATTGGCTTTGATATTTGGTAATTAGTTGTAAATGATTATGTAACTCCATCATCTCCACCAAAAACTACGATTGGAAAGAAGGCTAGTGAAACCAATGCAAAAGCTATGAATGCAATCTTATGTGGTCTATCAAAATTGGAGTTTGTCAAGGCGATGTTATGTGAATCAACGAAAGAAATATGGGAAAAAATCAAGAACATCTATGAAGGAGATGACAAAGTGAAGAAAGCCAAGCTTCAAACTCATAGAAGACAATTCGAGAGTTTGAAAATGAAAGATGAAGAAAACATTGCAGCCTATCTTCTTCGTGTGGATGAAATCGTCAACACCATCAAAGTTCTTGGAGAAAAAATTTGAAGATGCAATGATTGTACAAAAGGTGTTAAGGTCCCTTCTCTGGAGGTTTGATGCCAAAGTTTCCTCCATTGAAGAAATTAAATATCTAAATACTCTAACAATGGATGGATTACATGGGATTCTAATGGCTTATGAAATGAGAATAGAAAAGGAGAAATCATCTAAGCATGAGGTAGCCTTCAAATCCTCAAATAAGGTAAAGAATGAAGAGCCTAAATCAAGCAATAACACCAATACTAAATCAAATGCAGAGGAAGCTCATTTTGTTAGAAAGCTTAAGAAAGGATTAGGAAAATACAAAGGTAAGCTACCCTTCAAATGTTTTAACTATGGAAAAATAGGACATTTTGTTGCTAAGTGTCCATATGCAGAAAAAGATAATAGTGATGATGAAGAAGATCATAACAAGAATAAAGGGAGTAGACACCATCATTGTAAAAAAGAGTTACAAACAGAGAAAACCTAAGAAAATGAATAACCTTCACAAGCATAAGAAAACATTATATTCAAAAGAGGAAAGTAGCTTATTTGAGGAGATAGATGAAATTTATTCATGGAAATAGAATCAAATGGGGATGTCTTAGAGAATGAAGACAAAAGAAAATAAGATAATGATTCGAAGGAAGAAAATGTTGAAGTAAATGGGGAATTGAATCTAGAAGAAGAAATCATTTGTGCCGTAAATGAGATCATTAAACTTAAGAAAAGGAATCTAAGACAAAATTTACAACTTCATAAATATGAAGAAAGTGATTCTAACTTAAAATTATTAAGTGTTCTTATAAACCTTAGTTTATAATTAAATAATTTAGAATATTTATATTCTTAATTATTTAATATAAACTATGAGTTTATGGTTAATTAGTTTTTAATTAAATCAATTTATTTAATTGGGGTGCTTTATGAGAAGACACACCCGATCATATAATTTATATATGACCCGTGGGGTCAAATGATTTTAGATCATTGTAATTCATAATTCACGTGGTGAATTATTATGGAGAGAAGTGAGGAGTTGGAGGGTGTAACTAACCTATGTAAAATGTTTCTCATTAATGGAAATTCTCTTTGATCGAGGTTTTTACCTCTTGGGGTTTTTCTATGTTATATTCGTGTTCATTGTGTAATTTATTTTATATGCTTTAATGTTTATTGCTATGTTTAATTTAATTTCATATGGTTGGTTTATTTTCTCGACCTCACATGGTACGTGGTTGAAGGTTAATTAAATTAATTTAATCTAATGTTTCTAAGGGTTGATTGGTGGTTGGTTACAACCCGTAAACTATTAAACCCCCTCCTCATTTTACGAAACACACAAACTATCTCAATTTATTTACCCTCCACATGAACAAAGTTTGGTTGGTGAAAAATATATACATGGGCCCTCTGCAAATAAAGGTAAGGGTAAAATATTTATGAAATATTTTATTTAATGTGTATAGTTGTTCAAATGTGCTAGCAAAAGTAAATTGTGGGGTGAAAGGAAGTTAAAAAAAGTTACTGGGTCTCCCACATAAAGACAACCTTCCATTGAGAATAGCAATTTAAAATTCTCCTATTGGTCTAGTTGAATACCCATTGAATGGGGCCCAAAAATAATTTATTTAATTTGAATGTCACTTTCTTATCTATGCCCTGCTTTGGCCCCCTTCATTTCTCCTTTACATAATTTATAAATATAGGTTTATTAATAAATATTACCTATAAGTGTACGTCAGATCATATTCCTAAACTAAGTTATACCCTATGCTATTAGGAACCCTATTAATACTATTGTTTTTAAACTATGATGTGGTTTATATTTAAAATTTAAACTATACTATAGTTTAAAAACTATGAATGTGTTGCATATGGTTTTGACCCCCTTCTTCCTCCGCGACCCCACTTGCCTCCACTTGGAGCCCCCTGCTTTGCACCGCTCGCTACCGCTCTCCACAGGCCTCACATGACCCTTTGTTGCCTACTCTGTCGATAAACCTTGGTCCCCACGTGGCCACCCCCAAGCACCTTATTTTGGTTGTTAGTCGTTGGTCGTTGGTCATTTTTTGTTTTGTTTTAGTTTTAAGGGACTTTAGTCCCATATTCAAGGTGTAGGGGAAGTCGGTTGGCTTTAAAATCCTTGACAGTATACATTGTTAAACATGGTCATGACCACATAGTGAACTCTATTTTATTGCTTGTTAGTCACCTCGGCCGCGGTGGTTGGTATATGTGGAAATGTGGGTTATATGGCGAGTTGGTTAGAATTTGTGGCAATTTCAAGTGGCTCGGCCGCAGTAAGGAAATAACAAAGGTGACTCACCGAGTTGGTACATCAGCTTGGTCGAGATAATGGTGATCTAAACATACATAAAGGAGCTAGACTCCCAAAGTTTTTGGAATACACTATGATATTTTTTTCATTTTATTAAATAATTTTTTAATCTAATATTAAAAATTCAAAGTATTTTTAGATGAGAAATTTTTGATAATTAATGTTTTCTATTTTTGATTAATAATGAGAAGTAATAATACTACTTGATTTGACGACAATTAAGTATGTTTTTTTTCAAAAACTAAAAAAATTGTTTACATTTCAACTAAATATGCCTAATTTATAGTCAAATTAATATGTTTTTGTAAGTATTCATTTTACAAGTCAAATTTTGACGTGAACAAAGGCAAAACAATCAAAATACAACCAACATATTTTTTAATAATGACATGGGGACTTCCTAAAATAACTTTTCAAAAACCTTGTTTGTTCTCATTTTGAATTGTTTATGTAAAAATGGGTCTAATCATTTTACAATTGACAAATCATAGATGTTGAATGGATCAAATTACAACATCTGGAAGATCAGAATGAAGGCGAAATTCATGGCACACAAGATTTGAACGATCGTGAACGCTACAGAGAAGGCTCTCGATCAAAAACAGTGTGACAATGGACAATGTAGTTGCATATCAATAAAAGGTGTAGGAGGCAATGTCCATAATATTGCGAGCATGCAAGATGATTTCCTTCTTCACATTGGGAATCAAGAAAGTCTGAGTGAGGCTTGGACACAACTAGAATCAATGCATGAAGGTACGTGTTTAAAAATTATAGTTGATTCTTGAGTTACTAACGACTCCCATGAAGGGAGATGAAAAAGTAGTTAATTTTCTAGCAAAAAATTAAAGACATTAAATCTCAATTAGATGGATGTAACAGTAACTTGATTCATGATAAATTGTTGTATTTCATTATTCAAATGAACATCCATGAAAGGTTTAGGAATTTCATTTCAATTCTAAATTCTAAATATCAAACTAAGCAAGATATTCTTGATCTATCTACACTAAGTGCTCTCTGATCCAGAAGAGCATGTCATGTCTAATTTTGATTCAAATAAAATGCCACACAGAGCACTTCTCACATAGAAATCTAAGAAAAATCCTTCTATATTTAACAAGAATCAAAAATCAAACTTTAAAACCCCTAGTAAAGAAAAGAAATCAAGGAATTTAAGAGTTAATTTTGATGGAAAATGTTATAATTGTGGGAAATTTGGACACAAAAAGAAGATTGTAGAGTAAACAAAAACAAACCAAATTTCAAGAATAAAAATGGAATAAACCAAATCAAAATCAAAACAAGAATGAAGAGAATAATCATAAATCTAATGTAGTTACTCTGTAAACTACATTAGTCACTACCAAAGAAAATGAATAGATATTTGACAATGGTGCATCTAGGCACATGTCGTATAAATCTAATATTCTAACTAATATCAAATGATCTATCTAGGTGATCATTCCATTCTTGATATTCAAGGTAAATGAACAACATATGTTTTTTGATAGGTTTTATAAATGATTTTTTGTATGTTTTTGAATTGAAAATGAATTTGATTTCTTATTCACAACTAACTCAGAATAATTATAGTGTATTTTTGTTCAAAGATAAATGAGTTAGATGTTACTAGTTTCTGAAGGCATATAAAAAGAATGGATTATATGTGTTTAAAAATATTTTGCTTTGGCTTCCTATTTGTTTACTCAAAATAGAAGTGATGTTCAATTGTGGCATGAAAGACTAGGTCATTTTTAGGAGCATGTATGACATGTCTCGGCTTAACCTAGTTTTTGATCTGCCACCTATCTCTCATGAAATGTGTGAAGGGTGCTTATGTGGTAAGAAGTCACCAAAACCCTTCCTCAATCATCTTGAAGCAAACTCCACATAATCCATGGAATTTGTCCACAATAATAGAAGACCTTTAAAAATTCCATCTCTAATTGGTTTAATGTATGTTGTGATTATTCTTAAATGATTTATTCATTCTTGCATGATTTAGTCATTCTTGCATATATGTTATCTATCTATCTTATTACAAATTTAAAGGCTTAGAGTAGATAATGAAGATATATATGTTGTTGATAAAACATTTCTAAATTCTAAATTAGTATGTGATTACTAAAAATATTATTATATGCATATCAAATGACACTTGGGGATGCCTTTGTGTTTGTATTGGAGATGTCCAATATTAATTGCATCTAATATATTTTTCAAGATTAAAATGTTGAAATTGTTGTTCAAAAAATTCAACATCTTGGTAATATGACATGGTTAGTTTTTAAGCATATTGTTATTTAAGTTGTTATACAACTTGTTTTTTAACCTATCAATGTAATATTTATATATGGTTAAAAGTGAAATCAATAATTATTTATATTATGTTTATTATGTTTATATGGATATTGTGATTCTAACCATGTTGGTGTTACGATAGATAGAACGTCCATAGCTAGATATTTGTTCAAGTTTGGTATAAGTGTCATTACTTGGAGTAGTAAAAGTACACCGACAGGACTCCATCTCTTCTAATGGGGCAAAGTATATAAAGTACGATGGAAGTAGAAAAAGAAGCCATGTGGTTAAAGTAGTTGTTGGATGTAGACAAAAAATCACGCACTTGGGTACATTTCTAGGTCCAAAATCATACTAATGTATATATGATTCCTAAGCAAGAAAACTAGTGGTTGACAACTATATTTGGTCTATTTTCTTTGTTTCTTACTTTCTCTTTGGTCTTACACACCCTCTGACCTTGACATAGCTTGACTTTTTATCTTTTATGACCTCGAAACAATGGCACTTAGTTCCAACACCAGCGCTCAGCACTTCTGTCCATATTGGGCGCTCTTGACCCTTTCTTACCTTTACTCGCTCTTTTTGGGTCTCTTTTATCTTTTGGGCATCTTTTTCACTTATAATTTGTCCTTCCAGTTGTCAATTATAAAATTCAAACAAGGGAATCATATATATACTTAGTTACTTCTCAAAAATAAGGACCAAGCACTAAGAATTACTATCATCACCTAAGCTTGCATTCTAAAGGCACTAAAGAACTTCAAAGGCATCCATATAGCATCCATACAAGGGACAAGGGTTGCATCACTTCGCATACACTACATAGGAGGGAAATTTTATTTTATTCCATCCACACATGTTATACATTTCTATATTCTATATCTATCCGCTATAATTTGTGCAACTTGTACAAGGGCATCATAGGGCATCATTTCTACACACACATACTAGAACTATATGGAGTCTGAGATGTAGTACAACATTTGGTCATAAGTTCACTTTTCGGTGATCATCGAGGTTAGTCGACTCCCCATTCTAAATTTTCCTTTTTAGGTTTGATGTGGTTTGTGGGTATGTGCAAGTGAAATTTTTCTTGCAGGTTACAAGTACCTTCAATGATCAAGGATCGAATATAAGGCAACCAACAGAAACAACAACAAAGACAACATAGAAGAAAGAAGACCACGACTCTTGCATAGTCACCAACACTTAGATCTAGTCACCAACACCCAAATGCCGTTGCCATACTCATTGTCCATATTTGTTCCCAAGTTCCATGATTGACATTGAGTAGTGACAACCCTGTCTACAATCTAATCAGCACTTTTACTGCCCAAATCACTTCCTATTCACTCGAAATTAGCTAAGTCCTCCTATCTCTCCTCCTTGCTTAGGGTTTTACATTATTGTTTGGATCTTATTGTCTATTATAATTGTGTACATCATTAGGAACAATAATTACTCGCAATATAGATTTAATCCGAATTAAATTAAATCATTTGGTGAACTCGTATCCTCATTCGAACACTATTAATTCCTTCTTTGTTTCCAACTTCGATACCCTAAATCCTGTCACCATGAGTGTCTCCATCCCTTCCTTTTTTGAGAAAATCTTGAATGTCAAAATAAAATCCAATCTTTTCTGTCCAACACTTATATTCATCCTCATACTTCTCCGAATATGTGTATCATAAATTTACTACAACATTATCTTTTAAGGAAGAACACATTACTTTTACATATACAAAAATTCCTTCTCAATCTATTTTAGATAATGATCCCCCTCTTTATATTCATGTTTGTATCAATAACATAGGGGTTAAACGAGCTTTAGTTGATAATGGCTCTAGCCTTAACATTTGTAACCTACCATTCCTTCAACAACTTGGCCTTTCCAAAGCATCCTTAACACCCTCATCTATTTGTATTCGTGGCTTTGACAATATTCCTAAAAAGTCTTAGGTATAATCACACTTCCCATTACTTGTTGGGCCATGCACTTTTTCTATCTCATTCCATGTAATGCCTAACAATCTTAATTATAATATTCTCCTCGACGGCCTTGGATCCATGCCATGTATGCGGTCCCTTCAACACTTCATGTACATGTTAAATTCCTATACCAGGGTGTGGTCTATGAGGCCTTGGAAGATCCCTCCCCATTTTCCTTTTGCAACACTATCAATCATTCACCTAAATGAACCTCACATCCACCAAACATTTCATGCTCAATGTTTCACGATACATCTTTCTAGCATCTATTTTCACACCACACATTACCTAATGACACACTCTTATTCTATGGTTCATTCTTGATTGTTGAGGGTTCCTATAAATGAACCTCATCTCATACACATCCATTGGGGTAGAATGCTCCTATCATATTCACATTTTTCATACCACACCATCACACTCATACACATCATTTGCATATCTTGGTTGCATTTACTCTTGCTAGCTTATTCTATTTACATGTTACACTTTTTTCCATGCTATACAGATTCTTAGTATGTCATCATCTTTCTATATATATACACATGTGCATTCACTTGGTATTTTGAGGTGAATGCAGATCTCTTACAAGTTTTTACATATTGTAATGATGTTTGGCATTGTACCTTTTACCAGTCCCACCAAGGCTCTTGGGGCATCTACTTTTACTACTATCACATCCTACACATTACAAGTTCTATTTCTACATTATTCATTACTTATCATTACAATTACTCTACTTGTCCATTGATTATACATGCTTTGACATATTGTTTATCTTTCTAACATTCTAACGTGTGCTTCATGTGTAGAATTTGTCTTGCAGACTATATGTCATCATGGTTATCTAACACATTTTGCTTGATCTTTTTTCCATTGTATGTTATTGTTTGTAGGCTATGCCCTATGTCTTGTGTGATCATTGTATGCTTTTGGATGCTTTGTCCTGATTGTCTTGTGACATTGTGAGCAATGTCCCATGTATGAAACCAACTTTTTGTAGTCTATCTTGTTTACACACTTGATTATTACATTGTTTTTTATTACATGTTTTACTTGCACTAACACATAGTTCTAGCATTTTTTTGCATGTGCCTTGGTTTCCACCATACACATCCCCTACCCTTGCAAGTATATACTTTGGATCATCATCATGTCCTCTCCTTTGGGTCGTATTCTCCTATCATCATCGCATGCACCCAAAATTAGGGGGCATACATTGGGTGAAAAATTAACCCTACAAAGAGTTCAAAGCTACAATTAAAATCAGCACAACATAGAAATAACATAAGAACACATTCATAGAATGGCCCAAAATATGTCTTGGGTCTAAAACACAAAGCGTATACCAAACACTCCAACATCATACACTAGCACTTGGGTGCTTTGGGTCTCCCCGAGTGCTAATGTATTGAGGGCATATACGATCAATTTCTTAGTACATCACGATCTATATTAGTTCTACAGAACATGCACCGGCCTTGAGTCACAAAATTCATTCTATCTCCTATAATCGCATAATTGGAACTATTTAGAAAAAATTGAGACGTACCATCTACAATGGTGTTTATTTGGTAGAGTCATGAAAGGAGAGTAAAACCACACCTCTCTCCCCAACACTTTCTCTTTGGCATGAGATCACCAAAAAACTCATATTTTGCGTGAGATCGCCCAAAATCTCGCACTTGGCATGAGATCACCTAAAAATATCCTTCAACATTCGAATCAACAACTCTAAGCAACTTGACACATTTATATCCTTTACTCTTTTACATATCAGGTGCACACTTTCCCCATTACACACTTTTACAATCTTTGCATACTTATGCACATTTTTCTTTGATTTATCATATACATAACTTTAATTATTTTCTTTCTCTTAATTTTTGGTCCTTCCTTATAAGAAGTGGCTCACATAAGCTACATCATCACACAACAACATATATGCTTCACTCCTAGGGTCCACTTCTCTTTCCTAGTCTTCACGCTTCACTTTACAATCACTCCATGCTTCATTTTTCCACTCGGCACGTTATTCTCTCATACTCTCTACAGATCATAAGGTAACACATCTTCTATTTACTTTATGTTATCGAGTATTCACTTAACAACATAAAGTGGGGAAAATGTAGACACTAAATCATGCACTTGGGTACATTTCTAGGTCCAAAAGAATACTAATGTATATATGATTCATAAGTAAGAAAATAGACACTAAATCATGCACTGGGTACATTTCTAGGTCCAAAAGAATACTAATGTATATATGATTCATAAGTAAGAAAACTAGTGGTTGATAACTATCTTTGGCCTCTTTTCTTTGTTTCTTACTTTCTCTTTGGTCTTACACATCCTACAACCCACATAACTTTACTAATTTATCATTTATGACCTCGACACAACTAGCGCTCAATCCAAAACCAGCACTCAAGCGCTTATGTCCCTAGTGGGAGCTCCTGACCCTTTCTTACCTTTACTCACTCTTTTTGGGTCTCTTTTATCTTTTGGGAATATTTTTCACTTATGGGTCAGCCTTCTAGTTGTCAATTATGAAATTCAAACAAGGGAATCATATATATACTTAGTTACTTCTCAAAAATAAGGACTAACACTAAACATTACTATCATCACCTAAGTTTGTATTCCAAAGGCACTAAAGCACTTCAAAGTCATCCATACAAAGGAAAAGGGATGCATCACTTCTGCATACACTACATAGGAGGGAAAGTTTATTCTATTCCATCCACACATGTTATACATTTCTACATTATAGATCTAGCATGTTATCATTTATGCAACTTACACAAGGGCATCTTAGGGCATCATTTCTACACACACACCATAACTACATGGAGTCTGAGATGTAGTGCAACACTCGGTCGTAAGTTCACTCTTTGGGTGACTGTCGGGGTCATTCCGACTCCCCATTCTACATTTTCCTTTTTAGGTTTGATGTGGTTTGTGGGTATGTGCAGGTGAACTTCTTTCTTGTAGGTTACAAGTACCTTTGGCGATCAAGGAGAAAATATCAGGTGACCAACAGGAACCAACAACAAAGACATTACAACACATAAGAAATCATATTTTGAACTCCTTCAAATTTTCCAATGCCTAGATCTAGTTGTTAGCACCCAAGCGACTCTTCCCTACTCTGGGTGCCCCCGCTCAAAGCTCTATTCCCAAGTTCCAAAATTTACATTGAGCAAAGTGACGACCCTATCTACGATCCGATCAACACTTTTTCTTACCTAGATCACTTCTTGTTCACTCATAAATCAGCTAAGTCCTCATATCTCTCCTCCTTGCTTAGGGTTTTACATCATTGCTTGCTTATTTATTAGATCTTATTGTATATTATCATTTTGTACATCATTAGGAATAATAGTTACTCTGCTGATATAGATTTAATCCCGATTTAAATTAAATCATTAGAAAAGATACACATAAAATTTAAAGTAAGTACTCCTCTTATTTGTGATAGTCAAAGTTGCATTTCTCTTGCTAAGAATCTAGTTTAGCATCGAGAAACAAAGCATATAGATAGTCATGTATATTTGATCCGAGATAATGTGTTTTGTGGTGATATAGATCTCCAGTACTACCCGAATGAAGATCAAGTTGCATATATGTTTACAAATCCATTGTGTGTTGTAAAATTTTACAAGTTTCATGCAATGCTTGGCCTTTCATAGTTTCCATTAAGGGGAGTGTGCATGGAAATGTCACCTCCTAATGTCCTATTGTTTTTCTCCTTCTCCTTTATACTTCTGCTCCATTGTAAAGCATTGTAAAAGGTATTTTTATGATCTTTGTAAACTTATAACTTTACGATGTACAATCTAGTGTGTTGCATCTGTTGTAAAGAGGTCCTTATGTTATAAAAGGCTCCTAGAGATGTTGGTAGATATTTTTCCATGAGAAATTGTGAGATGTAGTCTCACAAATCATGCTTAGCCTAAATCATAACTTCTAATTTATGGATTCTAAATCCTTTTGTACCAAAAGGTAAGATGAGCATGATGAAGGTGTATAAATCCTTCAAATGTGATATGCTAGCCTAAACCTTAACTATGGTTTATGGATTTGTAAATCATGTTGTATAAACAGTAATGTTGGCATATGTTCCCCACTTAATATTAAGGGGGAGTGTTAGAACATAATATTAAGTGTTCTTATAAACCTTAATTTATAATATTTAATTTCATATGATTGGTTTATTTTCTTAAACCTCACGTAAGTGAGAATCCAATTGAAAACAAAAGAAGAAAAAATTGTGAGATGCTAGAGTCTAAAATTGTTTCCTTAAGGAAGGAACATATGCAGAGGTATTCAACACATTCAAATAATATCGGTAGTTAGATCAATCACTTAAAATTTTTATCAAAACATGCACTTTTACCTTACTCTCAAGTTGCACAATTGGCCTACAACCACCAATTTGTAGAAAATAACTGAAACAACATCCAAAACCTCTTCATATCTTCCAGATAACATCAAACCAATGTGTTAGAACATTCCACAAAGTTTTATAAATTCATTTAGCGCCAATTCATTTGTAAACCTCCTTAAGTCCTTGTAGCCCTCCTAAAATCTTTTTTCTCGACATAAATCACAAAATCTTGAGAATATTTCTTCATTAGTAATATTTTTAGACACCCATTTGGCTCATTAGAGTGCATGTCAAGTTTCGAGTCCAAATTCTTTTCTCATTCAAAGTTATTCTCAATTTACCCTTCCTATTATCCCTTCCAATTAGCCATATTTTCATACAAGTCGCTATGGTTGGAAGAATCTAAAATCCTTCAAGAAAAAATACATCTTTTTCTGGATACCCATTATGGTGTTCTTTCTTCATGCAAAATTTCATCTCTCTTCTCTAAGTGCAAAGTCTCCAACTAACTTCTCACATTTAGAACTAGCCCAATCAGGCCTAATCTAGGGTTTCTATGCACTTCCTAGGGTTTTGTAGTTCCTCACTAGTTTCAACCTTATAAACTCCTTCAATCACCTCAATCACACTTGTGAGAGATGTTTGCAAGGTCTCCACACCCCTTATTCATCAATTTTGTCATTTTCACAAATTTGGTATTTTAGGCTTCTTACAAGTGACTTTCAACCTCAACTTTGTTTTTAACCTTCCCAAAGAAATTTATCTATACTCCTTCACTGATTCACCATCTTACTATCATAATTACTTCTTAACACTCTCTTTAGACCACTCACCTATTCCCAAGCATGGCACTTCTTAACAATTGTTTATGTGCTCTTCAAGCTATTTAGGTTCTTGGGTGTCTTAGAACAAGGCAAAGTGAGCATTTTCTACAATTTAATGGTTATAAATACCTTTTATGGCTTCCTCAAGGCTTTAACATTCTCAAATAACCATACTTCCACCCTCTCATATCACCTTTTCACATATACCTTCAAGAAGAACATTGTCTTTTCCTAGACTCTAGATTGTCACACCAAGACTATTAGTATACTATTCCCAATTATTACTCCACATATTTCTAGGTAATCATGTCCCTTATATCACATTCATGAATTCACCCCCAACTTATTCAACCACTTCCACCTTCTAAATTTGGTTCTAGGTTATTGTTATACGTAATTTGACTTGGTTGAGTGTGTATCTAGTACTGTACCTTCACCTTTAACCCTCGACACTCTGTAGTCATGAATTTATATTATCAGATTGTTATGTGAGGATCAATATGAAACCTCATGCACATCGAAGAGGGTTACACTTCTAATGGTGATGAGAACACTTCACGTAATCAGCAAGAGAATGAATCACAAAGGAAAATCAAGTAGAGAAAAACATAGTGTCCGGCATGCTCATAGATAAAAATAAGAGGTACATATAGGAGTGTTGTGTAACTTATGTGCATGACACATGTACACAACCCTAACTAACCCTATTGACCTATTCTCACTAAGTGATATGACTAACCACATGAGGTGGACAAGATGTTGAGTGACAACGAGACAAGTCATATACACCAACACCCCCTTCATTAAAGCTGAGGTAGAGGTCATGGAAATTCATAACTGAAAGAGAAATCCCATAGACAACTAAGAAATATGTGTCAATGGGGCCCAAAAACTAAAGGCATGATAAGGTACCCATGTACAAACAAAATATCTCTAGAAAAGAATAAGAGGAGAATAATGGGTCCTGGAAACTAGGCCTGATGAGGTACCCATGTACAATAAGGATCTCAAGTAATGGAGGAAAACCCCTAAGGGAAAACATCCACTTATAAGAGATAAAAGACTCCCTTAAACAACCTAAGAAATATGTATCATATGGGTCCTAAAACTAGGCCTGATGAGGTACCCATGTACAAACACTATATATCTAGAAAATAAGAAGAGGAGAAGAAGACTAGAAAGCCCCAAGAAGATGGGTGGATGTAGCAGATCTCACCTCAAGAAAAGACTCAGCAGTGAAGAAACTTCACCTCGGTGAAGGGCTTGGTGAAAATTTTACAATCATATCAAAATTCGACATTACTACAAGTTGATGATATCGTCATGAATCATCTCCCAAACAAAGTGTATATGTATCTCAATGTTCTTCTTATGTTGATGTTGAATTGTATTTTGGAAAATCGATATGGTGCTCATATTGACACAAAGATATATGATAGAGGTCGTTGATAATGAATATCAAACTTTGACAAGATACCTTGTAACCAAACATCTTTTGTGGCAATGTTAACTTCTCCTCTTTACTCTACCTATGTAGAAGATATCACAATTGTGTTCTTCTTCTTCTTGCTAGACCAACTAACAAGACCCGAACCAAGAGAAAAATTGTAGCCTAAGGTAGATTTCCGATGATCTAGATCACTCGACCTAATCGAGCCGGATATCCAACTAAATCAATATCTACTCCTCTTAGATAGTGAATTCCATCCGTATAAGTGCCATGAACATAGTGAAGGATCTACTTCGCTACTTTCCAATGCAATTCATGTGGATCTTGCATGAATATGGACACAATCCCAATAGCATATGATATATCTAGATGCATGTGAGTAAGGTAAATCAATCTCCCCACCAACTGTTGATAAAGGGTACCATCAACCAAGGGAGTAGAGAAATCTTAAGCCAAATTAACCCCGAAAATAAAAGGAGTAGGAGAAAGCTTACAATTGGACATATGAAATTGAGCAAGTAAATAAAGCGAGTACTTAGGATGTAAAATTATAATTCCCAAGTTAGATTGTGAAATCTAAATCCCAAGAAAGTAATGAAGCAATCCTAAGTCAGACATAGAAAACTTATTGGATAAGGTAATATTCACATAATCGATGATAGATGAAGAGTTACCCATGATCAAAAATTCATCAAAATACTGAGTAACAAGTATGAGTATAGAGTCATCCTACCGCAAAATGTAAAAATTTAGGTCAGAGTGAGATCGAGTGAACCTTGATGTAAGTAGAAAGGAGTCCATCTTGGAAACCAATCCCGAGGGATTTTGTAAGACCGTAGATAGACTTATTTAACTTACAAATGAGGGAGGGGTCATGGACATAACTCGGAGATTGTTCCACATACATATCTTCTCGTTACGTCCTCATGAAGGAAGGGACTCTTAACGTCCATCGATGGAGTTCCCATCTATTTGCAACAACGATGATGAGGGTTAGTCAAATAGAAGTCACCTTCAAAACTAGAGAAAATATTTTCGAGTAATCAACCCCAACTACCTAGGAGAAACCGTTAGTTACTAGTAGCGCTTTAAACTTATCAACATCTCCATTTGCACCATACTTTGTTCGAACACCCACTTACATCAAACAATTTTTCTTCCTTTCTAAGAGGGTCAAAATCCCAAATATTGTTCTTCATAAGTGAGGAATACTCCTCATCCACGGTAGATTCCCACTCAAAATACCATAAGCCTCCCGTAAATAATGAGAGTCGAAATGGAGGAAAAGGAGTGAAGTCCAAAAAAATTAAGTGAGTTTGTCTCTTGTCCAAAGGATCTCCCATCCACTCTCTAGAACTTTGCAAATTTTTCCTAGCCCAACAAGGACCAAGGGATCTAGCTCAAAGTCGAAAGATTCTTCACTCAAGTGAGAAGGAACAAGGTTCCACTCAACACTACCGTCAAAATTGGAAGACTCTAAAGCATGAGAGTTCAAGAAGCATATGAGGATTAAGCGAAGGAGGAACATGTTGTCGATAAAAATAGACCAACAATTAATCAACCCTTTCACCTAATGCAAAAGTTCAAGATGGAATCAGACCAATTTAATCGTATTGTACTTAAGAATTGGCTTAAGTGTGGGTAGTTTAATATAGGTTAATCAATGAGTCAACCTAAGATCTGGGAAACTTCTATTTCTTGGCAGCAAAGAGGATGTACATAATCAAACAAAAGAACTAAGAAACACTCCAAAAAGACACAACAAGACCACATAAAATTTAATCAGATTAATGATGAGATCCTCTGCAAATCTTACCACATTGTATAAAGATAATAATCACTTATAAACCAAATTGATTTCTCACATGAAATTTATTATCAACCTTATCCGATAGAGTGAAACCTATTAATTAGGTAACCTCTTGAAAAGGTGAAATTTATAAGTGATATATTTATAATCTCTTACTTTTCATTTATTTTTCAAATGATATAATGATCTTGAAGATGAAAACACAACAATGAACTAAAGAAAAGAACATAAACAATATTCACATATAAACATATTTACACAAGTGATAAGACGAAAATGAAAATAGACATGATGAAGAGAAACATATTTTGCATTTACGAAAGTGTACAATGACCACTAAAACAACGTCTTAACAAGAGTCATGATTCAAATCAAGGCCAACATGGCTACAAATTTGCATTTATCTTGAGATTGAAATGAAGATGTCATCAAGGCTTGCTTTGATATGACAAATAAAGATCTCGTAATTCGCTTAGATGAGATGTAAAATAATAAATCGGATATGATATTAAAATTGGATATACCTGTTGCATCAGATATTCATACTCAAACCTCAAAACAATTTCATCACAAATTTGTAAGATCACTTGTCTCAAAAAAATTACACATAAATAATTCATAATGAAAATAATCTTCACAAAAGATACAATACCTGATTTCTCATCCCTTGAAAATGTATCTTCCAAGTCCTTTTATAATCTCCTCTTGTACAAATCAGTTATAACCAATTGATTTCAATTGGAGAATTTCAAATAATAAATTATTACTTTATGTCTTTAAGTAATACTTTATAATATTTCATTTGATTATAAGTGAAGGACTCGACAACTTTTAATATAAATAACATTTGAAATATGAGGCATGAGACACTAAAAGGGGCCCACCAAAATACTAATGCACTAAATAAAATATTTAACACCTCCATAAGTCATTCTAATCCTTGTAAAAGGAAACACATCATCACTATCAAAATAGCTATCAAACTTTAAAATCAAAGGTCATCCAAACACACACACACACACACACACACACACACACACACATATATATATATATATATATATATATATAAAACCATCATCATATGTTTACCAATCACAATCCAAAATATTAAGTATCTCGTAAATGATTAATGTATGTCTATCAAATTCATCAGTCTAAAGTATCATAAGCAAGCTTATCTCCAATTAAGTCCAAAAAGGGTTCATATCTCTCGTAGTCATCTCAACATACTCATAGGGCTCAACCGGTAAGATGGTGCGAGTAATGATTCATGTATCTTCTTCCACTTCTAACTTAACTCTTTTCAATGCACCCATCACCTTAGGTACCCAAAGAGGACCTAGCATGCTTAGAGGGCAAGGGTGAGTCATGTGAATGTGAAGGTTGATTCTACCCAAGTAATAATGGTGAGGTAGTGGAAGGTAATACATTGCGAGGAGGAAAACAAGATCGGGAATTTTTGACATTATGCTAAGGGGAATTATTGATACTATGGGAAGTTTGATCACAAGGGTACGACTCAATAACTTTTACTAATTCTTGTATGCATTGTTCATTTGCATCAAAGTGTATAGAAACTTGGGCAAGACCATATCTCGCAAAGGATATCCTACCTCAAAGCATACTAGTTACCCTCGTCCACCCCTAGGTAATCGTCTCTATGAATGTGGTTAACCTTGAAAACTATCATGTCCCCAAGAATTATGGGACCTAGATCTCCTAGAACATCCCCAACCATACCATCCGGACATGTTTGTGATGATGAAAATATGAGACAAATACCAATTATTTAATACACAAGTGACATTAAATTTTTTTACAAAATAAAGTAATCTTTGTTCCAATCACACATATTGAAAAACATTGAGCTCAAATTGAAAAAAATGTATGTACTCTTTAACACAATTTTCCTCAAGATTTCCACATTTCATCTCCACTTATTCATTTGTAATAGTTAATATATTTTAGGAAGAAATAATCATCTTCAAGATGCTAATGTTTCTTTTAAAATAAGATCAAATGATTGTCTGATTTTGAACTTATTTATGAAGATTTGGAGCAAAATATTCCTTTAAATGTACATGCACAAACAACAAACTTGCCCAAACTTATTTCCATTATTTTAAATTCAGATTATGAGCAGCAATAGAACACCAAATAACACAATATTTCAGAATAATGATCTCAATATGCAATTATAATAGCTTCGCCACTTCGAGGGGGCAACCTCCAAACCATATAATAAGACTCAAATGCTCAAATGATAATGAACTACTACCTACAATCCCCTATATATACTATTCATATGTTATGGCCATCACCCAGGCTGACCTATTAAGCATGAGAAAGTATAAATGATATAATAAAATGATATGGTAAGCCACAAGTCAGCTACTCATATCCTAATACAAGCAATAGGTTAAGGGCGTAACATGCCCTTCCCCTTCAAACCAATGTTTTCCTCAACGTTGAATAATCTTGGATGTTGCTGCAGAAAACCTTCATCCTCCCAGTTGCATCTTCTATGCTCAGATTCTTCCACTTGATCAGATATTCCTTAATGTCTCTGGTTCTCAACCTCTTAGTACGTGTTTGCAGAATCTTCTTTGGCTCCAAAATGATTCTTCCTTCCTCATCAAGTTCTGGTAACTCTGTCTAGGCTTCAAATTTCTATCCAATAACCTTCTTCAGGCATGAAACATGGAATACTAGGGTGTATGTGTGAAGATGGAGGCAACTCTAGTTTATAAGCAACACTGCCAATTTTCTGTAGAACCTGATAAGGGCCATAGTATTTAGGAGCAAGTTTGTTGTCCTTTTTCTATTGCTTTAGAGACATCTGTTTGTAAGGTTGGAGACGTACAAAAACCCAATCACCAATTTCAAAATGTCTTTCACTACGATGTTGATCTACTTGTTGTTTCATCCTGTTTTGTGCTAATGCTAAATTCTCCTTCAAACTAGCCAAAACATGTTGTTGATGTTGAATGTGTTCCTCAACATCTCTGACCTTAGTTTGCACCCTCAAGGAGGAAGTGATAGAAGGTGGATGGTAACCATATAATGCTAAAAATGGGGTCATTTGAGAAGAGGTATGAAAAGATGTGTTATACCACCATTCTGCAAGTGGTAGCCATTTAATCCATCTTTCCTGCTTATCTGATACAAAACAACGTAGATACCCCTCTAAGAATTTGTTGACCACTTCCATTTGCCCATCAGTTTGAGGATGATAAGATGAACTGTGAGCTAGCTGAGTACCCAAACATGAAAATAATTCCGTCCAAAAATTACTTGTGAAAATAGGATCATGATCACTTACAATTATCTTTGGGGTTCCATGTAGCCTTTGAACTGTCTCCAAAAAAATAGTTGCGACTGTACTAGCTACAAATGGATGTGATAGGGCACAAAAATGGGCATATTTTGTGAGCCTATCCACAATCACAAAAATAACATTCTTACCCTCTGAACAAGGCAATCCGGTGATGAAATCCATGGAGACCTCCTCCCATCTCTGGCTAGGAATTGGTAAGGGTTGCAATAGACCTGGTGTCTTAATTGTTTCCCCTTTGTTCTGTTGGCACACTAAACACTCTGATACAAAATTTTGTACATCCCCCTTGAGTCCTTCCCAAAATAATTCTCTTTTTATTCTATGATATGTCTTCAAAAACCCAAAGTGTCCTCCAACAAGCGAGGCATGTAGCTCTGCAAGAATCTTATGCTTCAACTCAAAATCTTTACTCAAGTATAACTTGTCCTTGTACCATAGGGCATTACCTTTCCACTCAAATTTGTTAGATGTCATAGATCCTTGCTTGATATTCTATATTAGAGATTGTGTATCCTTGTCTTGATCCCATTCCAATCTTGCTTCATCCACCCAATCGACCGTCAACATGGACATTCCACATAGTAAGGCATCTGTGGATGTATCCCTTCTAGACAACACATCAACTACTACATTTTCTTTACCCTTTTTGTATATGATTTCAAAATCATAACCCAACATTTTTGTTACCCACTTTTTTGTTCCTCAGATGATAACCTTTGCTCCAAAAAGTATTTGAGACTATCATGATCAGTTTTTACCTTGAAGTGTCTACCCATGAGATAGGGCCTCCATTGCTTGACCGCATGAAGAATAGCCATCATTTCTTTCTCATAGATAGGTTTGAGTAGATATTTTCCTTTGAATTGGTGACTCTCAAATGCAATTGGTCTTCCTTCTTGCATTAGAACTACTCCCAATCCTGATCCTGAAGCATCACATTCAACAATGAAGGTTTTTGAGAAGTTGGGAGTAGCCAAAACTGGGGTGTTGCACAAGGCTTCCTTCAGCTGCTCAAAGGATTTAGTGGCTAAGTCTATCCAATGGAAGGCATCCTTCTTTAGCAATGTAGTGAGTGGGGTTGTTATTCTACCATATCCCCACACAAATCTTCTGTAGTACCCTGTTAGTCCTAGGAACCCACAAAGATTTTTGAGAGTTTTGGGCCTTGGCCATTCCACCATAGCTTTGATCTTCTGAGGATCAACTTTGACACCTTCATGGGATACAATGTGACCCAAGTACTCTACCTCTTATACACCAAAAGAACATTTAGATGGCTTTGCATAGAGAGTATGTTTCTCCAAAACTTCCAACACTTTATTTACATGTTGTAAGTGTTCTTCCCATGTCTTACTGTAAATCAATATGTCATCAAAGAAAACTAATACAAATTTCCTTTAAAATGGCCTAAAAATAGTGTTCATCAAGCTTTGAAAGGTTGAAGGCGCATTTGTAAGACCAAAAGGCATTACCAAAAACTCATAATGGCCCTCATGAGTCCTAAAATCCATTTTATGAACATCTTCCTCTTTTATTCTAATTTGATGGTACCCCGAACGAAGATCTAATTTTGTGAAATAAATAGCACCATGCAATTCATCAAGTAAATCATCAATTACTGGAATAGGAAACTTATCTTTGATGGTGTACTTGTTGAGTTCTCGGTAATCTGGACACATCCTCCATGTTTCATCCTTCTTACGTACCATGACCACTGGTGAAGAATATGCACTCTGGCTAGGCCTGATGATACCTACCTTCAACATTTCCTAACCATTTTCTCGATCTCACTTTTACTGGGAATATGGGTATCTGTATGGTCTGATGTTAGGTGTTTGGCTCCCTAGAATCAACTGAATGGCATGATCATGATCCCTAACTGGTGGTAGTCCCTTTGGAATTGCATCAAAAACAAATGAGTGAGCATCAACAATCTTCTGAAGATCGGGTGGCATTGAAGACTCTGTATTTTGTACTTCTATGGAAAATAACTTTGCTATAAATCCATCTACTCCTTTTCTGAGAACCTTCTACATTTGATGAGAGCTAATAATATGTGGAGACTTAGCTACCATCCCATTCAATTGTATTGTCCTTCCATCTGAATGAAATCACATGAACAATTCTTGGAAATTCATCTCTATAGTACCTAAGGTTGTGAGCCATTGGACACCCAAAACAATATCTGCCCCTCCCATAGAAATAGAAAACATAGGTGAGTCTAACATGTAGTCTCCCATGGAAAGCTTGATACTATGGCACTTTCCTGTGCACTTGACTGTCCCACCATCCACAATCATAACTTGCATTTCTGGAGCTGGGTAAATAAAACAATTGAGGCGGGCAGCTAACTTACTATTTATGAAGTTATGAGTACTCCCAAGTCAATCAACACTGTCACCTTCTATTTTTTGAGATAGCCAATAACCTTGAGTGTTTGAGGAGTACTAATACCTGACAATGCATGGAAAGAAATTGTAGGTTGGTGATCCTCTACTTCCTCTTCTACTGGTTCCTCAGCCTCTCCTATAATTTCAGCATCCTCATCATCCTCATTACCTCCATCAATATAGAACAACTTCTTCTCAGCACATTTGTGTCCCGTCCATATTTTCTATCACAGTTAAAACATAATCCTTTTTCTCTCTTTTCTTCCATTTGTTGAGGAGTCAGTCTAATTGGCCTAGAAAATGAAGGGGAAGAGATACTATGGTCTTTGGTGTTAATGAAAGGCGGCCTCCTACTACAAAGAACTTTTTCCTCTACTCGACGTGCCATGATAATAGAATCAAAAATCTTGAGTGGATTAAACATACATACCTCATGCTCGATGTGGTCCTTAAGACCCCCAAGAAATAGGTCATTCAGATTCTCTTCTGGTATATTCTCCACCCTTAAGGATAGGTTCTGGAATTGATGCACATAATCTTTGACTGATCTTGTTTGTCATAACTTTTCTAATTGACTAAAGTAGTTCTCTGAAACACTAGAACTATAGTGCAATTGCAACTCCTCGGTAAAAATTGTCCAAGTGACACCGAGACCATTCTTCTGCCTCTGAGCACATAACCATCGATACCAAATGAATTGGTCTAGTTCAAGATACAGGGATGCCAATGTCACCTTTTTCCCGATGGTGTTTGATGTAGCTCAAAGAAGTTCTCCATTTGATTTATCCAATTCAGGGGATCTTTACCATCAAATTTGCGCATATCCACTTTTGGCATCATGTTTTGTGGTTGCGAATAAGTTGGATTCTGATTGGGCTGGAAAAGTGATCCAACATGGTTATTTTGTCCATGATTTTGAACTAAATATCCTCCTTGGTTGATATGGGATGGATTTGGGCCATACTGTTTACCCTTTACATGTTGCATGATATCATCCAACCGATGATTGATTTGGGTTATGTCTCCTTTAGAGGCCATCTCAAATTGTACATTTCATAGCTCATACTCAAGTTGGCTCACCTTATGATCAACTAAAGTAAACCCTAGTGCTTGAAGGAATCTATATTTACCCCTTCTTGAATCCATCTCTTCAATCACTATCCCATCTTTATCTGGGGTTTTACCCAGAGTAACCGGATTCTTTTTTGCTCTTGTGGAAGGCCCCGCCATGATATCAAACCTTAGGGTTTAGGGTTTCGATACAAATTCAGCCGAACAGGAAAAAACATAGAGAATATACTAATACTATTTTTTCAGAGCTTTCCGAAAATGTAAAGAACTTGAAAAAATTCCACAATTTGCACCCTAGGGAGCGATTTTATGAAAAACCCTAAATTTGTAATAACTTGTGCAAAATAAATCAAAAAAAGTCTGAAATTTTCAAGGAACCTTACTTGAAATGTTTCACAACTCTGGTAAAAATATCTCCCACCAATTCACTCTGGTTTGAAATATATTGCGGAAACAAAAAATTAGGGTTTTTGCCCTAATTTTGGCCCAGATCGCAGCTTTGATACCACTTGTAATGAAATTACTAGTATAATTCAGATTATGAGTAGAAATAGAACACAAAATAACACAATATTTCAGAATAATGATCTCAATATGCAATTATAATAGCTTCGCCACTTCGAGGGGGCAACCTCCAAACCATATAATAAGACTCAAATGCTCAAATGATAATGAACTACTACCTACAATCCCCTATATATACTATTCATATGTTATGGCCATCACCCAAGGCTGACCTATTAAGCATGAGAAAGTATAAATGATATAATAAAATGATATGGTAAGCCACAAGTTGGCTACTCATATCCTAATACAAGCAATAGGTTAAGGGTGTTACATAGAACTTTTCAACACAAACCAAAATGACTATCCATTTTCACCAAGATGGGTACTCTCATTACGACCCAAAACAAAAACATGCAACATAGTATTCCTTTAACCATATTCCACAAATGTTTTCAATCTTTGTTGTAACCAAATAAACAACTAGAGAAAATGAAATAGGTTTTCATCCACTCTATATCAACTTAGAGCTCAATATTAAGAGACTTTGGAGAATCAAATAAGAATTCAAAATAAAATATCTTCATGACTTGAAGTGATAGCCATTTCACCATTTATAAAATTTTAAAAGCTTGCAGATGGGTATGAGAAATAACTACTCAAGGCACATTTAAAACTCCAAAGATAAAATATCCAATATAAACTGGCAAAAACTATTGTATTTACTTTGCATGCATGCAAAACCAACTTAGGCAAAGGAAAATAATTGTCTAAAAGATAGTTCATACCTATCAAGCTCTACCATATAATTTCTCATACCGAAGATTTGAGTTCACAACCAATAATACCAACTCACCTAAAACCGAATATGCAGCTCAAATCTCTTCACAATACGAGAATGCCGAATAAATCACGCAAAAAAAAACTCCCCATAGTTCAATTCCCATACATGGAAATTTAATACATAGGTATCACATTTACTCACCTCCACAAGCTCCGCTATTACCCATTTTCCATCTTATTTTCCTTGAAAAATGGTGTTTTCAAGATGGTTATTTACACAATGATTAAATGAAAGACATATAATATGCTTACACTTTGCAAAAATCACCTAGTAACATCACCTTCCAAAATTCCATTTGAGATATAACAAGAATATTATTTTATTAAACACTTAATCCATAGCTAAAAGAAATTTCCAAGTTAGGATAGAACATTTTAATTACATTGTTTCAACATTATTGCTTTTGACATTCACATTTTTTATGAAGATAACACATTCGAAATGATGAATCTAAGTGGAGAGATACAATCAATTAATCACCTTACTTAAAAACTTAAATTACTTTCAAAATATCATCTTCGACTCATCGCCATTTTCAACAAATTATTTCTTGAATGGGAAAAATAAGAATATCAAACTACAAGCTTAGAAACCAAACAAAGATATCACAAAGTGGAATTTAATATCCATTATTGACAACTCACCATCCATGTTGGTAAACAAAATGACAAATATATATCAATCTCATGATGATATCCAAAAAATTAAAGAATGCCATGAAACCACTTAGTGTTAGACAAATTAAATAATGCATTAAATACCTAGTGGGCCCTTCCTGACTCATTATTGATGTAAGCAAGTGAGAAGTAATGGGAAATATTTGTGATTTATTTGAAAAAAAAGGGTGTTAAATTTCATCAATGACAGAGCATGCTCAATAACATCATCATCCAAAGATTCCCATTTAGAATCGCTAGAGCATAATGACCTTAGAGGGTAGAGAAGTAGAAGTTGAAGAAGACTCGTCGAATTTCACACTTATCTCGATATAAATCTCATGAGTAATAGGTTTCAATAATTGATATTCTTTCATGCCATCAAGATACCCTACTTTAGATACAAGGATTGGACTATGGTTTCAAATCCTTATGTTTATTTTGGGAATCATGCATAGCCTTGGATCCAAAGACTCAAAAGTGCTCAACATCATGTTTGCGTCCAAACTAGGCTTCAAAGGGTGTCATCCCTATTACTTCCTTGTGTGGAACACGGTTATGAATGTAACAAGCACAATTCACTACTTTGGCCCAATATTGTGGAGGAAGGGACTTCAAGTGAACCATACAAGTGGCCATCTCCTTAAGCATTCGGTTCTTTCTTTCTCGTAACTCCATTTTGTGATGGAATGTAAGCAATCCCCTATGCTACAAATAAATCCATTCGTAAATACAGAAATCCTCAAACCTATTTCTCACATACTCGCCTCCATTTTTCAGTTTGAATAACCTTTATAGATCATTCCACTTGTTTTTCAAAAAGAGCCTTAAATTCTTGAAAGTGATCAAAAACTCCATGCTTAAGCTTTAAAAACTACACCCAAGTGTAAATCGAAAATTCATCAATGAAGGTTAGTATATATAGAGCTCTAATAAACAAAGGAGACGGAAAGGAACAAGAAATGTCACTATGAACAAGATCCAAAATATGAGTAGCTCTCTATGATTTTCCTCTATAAAAACTCTTTTCAAGGTGCTTCCTAAGGACACAACCATCACAAAGACTCTTAAAATTTTTGATGCGGGTAACCCGTTGACCATTTCTTTTTGGATCAATTTTTCAAGGTAAAAAAGTTCGATGGCCAAAACACTCATGCCATAGCTTACTAATCTCATCTGCATGAGTGAGCAAGGAAGTGGGCATCAAATCAGAAGTAAAGTGGGAGAAGGTATACAATCAAAACAAGTGATCTACCTTTCCCTCAACCATAGTAGTGTCGGAGTGAAGCTCACGAATAATCACCAAGTTAAGACCAAATTTCACTCACATTCCTTCACCAAGGTGAGTGATTTGGTAAACCAATAGGAGATTGGTAAATACATCAGAACACTTGACACTTGGTTAAATTATCCCCCATCCATCTTTGATCCACTACCAAAAATCCTAACACTAAAGTGTCATCACCCAACATGATTTGGGACATGCCACATATTCGATGTTGGAGAACTCAACATGTAAAGAATTCAAGTGGTGTGAGCCACCGAATCTATAATCCCTTCAATGAAGGAGTAACTCTAGCTACAAGGGCCTTTCCTTTCTTCTTATCATATTTAGACTCTTTTGCAGTGGAAGACTCGACTTTTAGAGCATTTTGTTTTATAGACTTAGGAACACCTATATGATTCTTCTCAAGTAAATGAGTTAGGTGATAAATTTATTTTCTCATACATTGATGTTCTTCATGACCATTCTTCTGCAATAGGAACACTTACACTTTTCTTTCTTCACTTTAGGCTCGAAGTTGAAACATTCATGTTAGGTTTTGTTTTGGCTTAGTTAGTCTTAGTTTCTTTCTTAGGTTGATCCTTTTTCTCTTTCTTCTTTTCAGTCTTCTTTCCTTACCAATAATTACTACAAGGGCATGTGACTTGGACTTGAGAGACCCCATTTGAATGAGTTTGTCTTGTTCTTAAATGAGTTGGGATGAAAACTATCAAATGAGGGAATATTCCAAGCACTTCCTAGAGTGTCTTTTGTAGCATGAAAATTTGACATGAAGACAGAGTATTCGAGACCTAACTTAGAAAGAATTGACAAGATCAACTAGGAATATTTCTTCTCCACTTTACATTCCTTTAACAACAATCTAGTGTGGACAAACTTTGAGAAGAATGCCTGTAGGTTTTCAAAGTCACTAGGATTTAATCCTAGTAGTTCATTTTCCAACTCATGCACTCTCATGTCATCTTGTTGTCCAAACATATCATCTAACATTTTCCACAGAATTGGGTGTTTTAGATGACTCAATGTGGAAGAGAAATTCAGGAGAAATAGACATACAAAGAATACCTAAGGCTTCGTCACTTTGATTCAACCAATCTTATTTTCCAAGATCATCGGCAGTTTCAATCTCAACTCCCATGGTGATGTGAAATAACCCTTTACCCCTTAGTTTCATTACCATTTTCGATCTCCATTTGAATAAGTTGAAAGATGTAAGAAAATAAATTGAAAGTGCGTCCATAGTAAAGAGAGATAAAGAAGGAATGCAGAAAATAAAAACAAGCAACACAACCACCTATGACAATATTATAACCCCCTGATTTTGGCACTTTATATTTTAGTGTGTTGGATATAATTAGGTGCAAATGTGTCTATCATGAACAGCTTGGTCACTCACCTTGCAATCAACATAATAACACGCAAGAGAGGATACCACAATCAAGTTTCATTGAACGCAGCAAATTGACACCATAAACAAACACAACGAGCTAAAAAAATAAGAGAAGGGGTGAAAGCAAGTCCTATTGTGAGAAAAAAATGTCTCATGTCGTTGCAAAATCCTCCTTGCTACAAGAGTGTGATGGAAGCACTCACTAGTCTACAAGCAATAATAAAAGATATTACAATGCAAGAAACATGATCAACACGAGTTCCGGGGACCTCCAAAGATGCTTTGAAAACACTCATGGAAGACAAAAAAATGCTAGAAGGTGTTACACACTCCAACAATAGATTAAAAGGAA